>CM057450.1:619181597-619850168 GCA_016271365.2 Neoceratodus forsteri | reverse complement strand
CCATCTGGGTCAGTGGACTTTTTGTCTCTCGCTCCTGAGCCGCCCAATCTCTTTTCCAGGGTGGCTGCAGGAAATTTTTTACACCTGGCAGTCTGACAGGAGGTGGTCAGCCCTCAGACAATAGACAGATGGTGTGTGGGTCAGCCTTGCAAAAGGCTTCCCACAGACATCACAGTGTTGAAACCCAGTGGGCCCGGTTTTTCTTTGGGTTTCGGACATAATGCCAGCCTAACCAAAAATCTTGCTCTTTTAAACGGAGTGCTGTGCTAAGACACCTTATCGGTTCCTAACCGTGTCACGGCGTATTTGAAAACCAAGATTTAACACAAGGTTTTTAGAACCGATAAGAACCGGAACCGCACTCTAAAAGCCCATTCAATAATTTAAAACGTTAGAAAAGAAACCGATCGGTTCAAAACCGAACCGATAATGAATTTCCACACAGACTTAAAGATTTGTACTTACGGTTTACCAGATACAGCTTTTGACAAAACGGTAAAATAAATTTTTTGCCGGTTCGAATGAACCAAAAAAGACTGCTTGAACTGAGAAATGAACCGAGTTGAAGGAGCTGCCTCCGGAGCAACTGTTCAGTGAAGCGGAGTAAAGAATCTGGCAGTTTCATTTGAAACTGGCCAGATAGAGCTTTGAACAGCGCCCTCGGGCTGTGGAACTCCAGGTTTCTCTGGAGTTAACTGTTTCCTCTCTGGGGCAGTTCAAGTGCAGTGGCATACTGCAAGAAGTCCTAATATAGCAAGACTTCATGGTGTTTGAATATAATATTATATAATTATAATATAATATAAGTATGTGGTAGAGAAGAACAAAACAACCAAAAAATCAAAGAAACTGACTGGCATAAAATTTAAAACAACAAAACGGTAAATGACATTTGGCAGATTATAAAGGGCAACATATTATAATTTGCAATAGTTACATTAAAAGGATCAAGGAATATAACAACAAATGATAACACACAAGATGGCTAAATGAGGATGTGAAGAAAGCAACTCAACTATAACAACAACAACAAAAAAGCTAAACATGCAATAAAATATCTGAAAACAAAAGCCATGATATAACCACATAGTCAGAATATTAAACATTTTAAAAGAAACATAAAAGTAAAAGTAACCATTTCAAAAAGAAAATGGAACTCAAACTTGCAACAGATGCAGACTAAAGCAACAGCAAACAATTGTGCAGTTACATTAATAGCCTGACCGGGGACAAAAAAAGAATATAAGTAGCATTAATATTAAAGGGGAAACAGTAAAAAAATCCAGTGGAGACAGCAGCCCAATGTAATGAATGTTTGTGTTCCTTATTCAAACCCAATCACAACTCAGTCCCCTGCCTCTGTACATTACCAGGAATGCCAACAAAATTAATATACACACAGACAACATACTGCAAAAAATTTAGAATAAAAAAATTCAGAGTGCAAAGTTTCCACTAAAATGTTGAATTAAATATTGGGATAATCCATACCCAGGAACCCCCTCAAAATATTTAACAAAAAATTAATAAATACAGGTTCCGGATAAATTTCTACAATGACTACTTAAAGATATAAGTTAGCCACATGTCTAACAGTGGTTTCAGTGACATAGAGCAGCAGGGATTCACAAAGGGACAATCAAGTACAGCAAATGTAATCTGTCTCTATGAAAATGTGACCCAATTCTTGGATAACAATACCTCATAGACATAATTTCTGTTATACCTTTGCAAAACATCTGCCACTGTACCACATTTGGCAGTCATTGAAAAAATGCCTTCCCTAGCTATTCACCCATGCATTATAAACAATAGAACCCAAACCAGCCAAACCATATGAAGAGTCATCACTGTAAGCCTTGCATATTATGCAGACTGAGATACTTAACACTTGTATGATAAATTAGCGCATCTGGACTTATTTGCAGCACATGCATCTCAGTTGCTATGGGGTCCTGACCATGTTCACCCTTCCTCAAGCCAAGCTAGCTACAGTATGTCTTACAACTCCTGGTAGGTGACATCACTTTAGCTTATGTATTACTGTGGTAAGCTGCTATTTTCAACAAGAAGTTACAATTTTAAAAAGACAGTGATATGGACTGAGAAGCAGCTCGTGCAGGTAAATCATCATGCTAGACTAGAAATGTCCAGGCTGCATTCAGTTAGCCTAACCAGTGGGAGCAGAAGGGGAGAGGGATACAGAGCTAAAATAGAACTGTTTAACCCATTTGTGATTTAAAGTTACATTATGGAAATGCGGCCTCCAGAACTGGACACCATATTCTAAATGAGGCCTCACCGGTGATCTGCACAGTGGCATCACCACCTCCTTCCTTCAGCTGGTGATACCTCTCCCTATGCACCCCAGCATCCCACTGGCTGTCCCCACAGCCTTGGTACATTGTTTAGCCATCTTTACATCCTCCAATATGATTACCCCCAAATCCCTTTCCTGTTTGGTGACCATCAGTTTCTCCCCCCCCCCATCGTAATCCTCCCGTGGGTTCCTGCAACCCAAATGCATGATTTTGCACTTTTTTGCATTAGAACTCAGCTGCCACACTCCAGAAAATTCCTCCAGTTTACCTAGGTCCCTCCTCATTTTTTTTACACTTCCAAGAGTGTCCACCCAGGTTCAGATCTTAGTGTCATTCGATAATGAGGATCTGATTTGGGATAGGAATCAGGAATGGGACACTCTTTAGCAGATTGCTGCATTCCATCCACCATTTCAGTGCTCTGTGTAAGGTCACCAGTCTTCTGTGTTGAGTGGTGAAAGGAGGAAGTTTGGAGCTCACTATGTGCATCTGTGCCTGAGGAGAAGTTGCAGATTGCAGGACTGCTAAGCTGATTTTATTTTTTAAAAAGGTATGCCATCTATGTTAAGCTGTATGCAGTCTTACCATGTTATCTTATTGTGAGCCCCAGCTGGGTCTGCACCACTTCTCATTTCCCCTTGTGCTGTCATTTCAGATTTGTGATTCTTTTGTTCCCCTGCTAATCGTAGCAGAGTAGAAAACAGCCGAGGAGATGCCGTTCGGACTGGCAACGGAGAAGAAGCATCGTCCCTAAGGAAATATATTGAGGCTTATCTTGGATAATACCAGTCAACTTTTGGACGACTTCGAATGCCTGTTTTTGCCTTTGCAAAGGAACATATGAATTGTACAGCCTAAAAGCTATATATATATGTGTATATATATATATATATATATATATATATATATTGTATGTATATATATATATATATATATATATATAGCGCTTATTCATTATTTTATCTGCTGTTCTCCATTTTTGTGTTTATGTGTTTGTGCGAGTTGTGCTGAGAAGGGAATTTTTTTTTTTAGTTCCACTACTTTATTTTCTTTTATACACACATACTCATAATAACAATATTTGGGTTATTTTTTTTTGTTTGTTTGTTTGTTTTAGTTTGGAATTACATTGTAAAAGGGATTTCATTATTCAAATTTCCCGGGGGTTTCACAGACCATGTGACCTCCAGTGACCAGTAAAAAGCATACATTAGCCACCAGGTTATAAGACTCATGCGTGGCATTCTTCTCACAGATGCGTCAATGCTTGCTGAAGAAGCAATACTGGTCTGTCTTTGGTAATTTTAACTTTATTTCACTTCATTGCTGTAATTTTAACTTCATTTTACCATAGTGCTGAAGAATTTTATAGTAGCATTAGTTCATAGGTATTAAATACTCTGGTACCCCGGTCATGCACTGAAAGATTGGAGAAGGTTCCCTGGAGGAATTCCTTTGGTTTTTGCACTCTTCCACGAGTAAGTTACCTTTCTTTTTTTTTTCTTTTTTTTTAGAGGACCAATGCGGGGTCTTTTTAGGTTTTGGAGTTTAGAGGAGTCTGCGCTTCTTGTTTAGTGTGATTAAAGTAGGAAATCTAAGACTTTAAGAACTAGAGGGGAACCAGAGCGAAAGTGAAAATACATAGTCTATGAGATCACTTTTCGCTTCTGATTACTTCTCCCCTTTTTTATTGCTAGTGACTGCATGCTTGGAGTTTAAACTTTTGGGTTGTGATTTTACTGTATCACTGGAACAACTCTAGCTCCTCAGCTGGTTTTTCACAATCAAGAACATTAGCAGTGGTTTGCACGGCCTGCGTGTCGATGTCCGCTTTGTGTTCGACCTGGTGTTTGAAAAAGGCTGAAAGAAGTTACAAAAAGAATGTGAAAGAGCTGATAGTGTTTCTAGTAACTTGTAACTAGTAACTTGATGCTGATATACAAGAGCATCTGGGTTTGCTGATTTTTCCTGGGATCCTTGCTATTTCTGTTTTAGTTTCCACAGTTTCTGAAGGACTGGTGGTCCAGACCACTGAAAGCACTCTTGGGATTATCTCTTTATGTTGTGTATAAGAACTATCGCATCAGATGGCAACTTAATATCTTAAGGGGAATCCCTATCAGAGACTGAACACTGGCATTGATGTCAGGACTTTAATGGTACATTTTTTAAAGCCTGTACAATTTACCAGACTTTTTGAGTATACAAGAGCACTCTTTACCTAAAGTGAATACCTTGGAGTACTTCAGACTTGGATCTGGATCTGATTACATGATTGTATCTCACTGGCTTTCTAGTTTTTTTTTGTTTTTTTTTATTGATCTGGAAACCTATGCTTTAGTCATATATATATATATTACCACAGATTATCATTTGCGTTTGATATCTAGTTAAATGTGTTGCTCTTATATAATCTGATTATCTAAAATGTATACTAGAAGTGGAAGGGAGTTAATTAAAAAAAAATGGAATCCTAAGTCAAAAGATAAAAAAACAAGTAAAAACTGCTGTGTTTACACACAAAAATTAACACTATTATCTTCTACCCCTAAAGACTCAGTGGGATCCCTCCATCATACAACTTGTGTTAGGGAGGAAGTGACACTTGATTACAGACAGTCTCCCCCTCCTCCCCTTTCATTCCTTCTCTTGCCCCATCATGTATCTACCTCTTTAGAACAACCTCAGCAGAGAGACACTGAGTGCGAGAGAGCTTCTTTTTCAATGGAAGAGGTGTTACAGGATCTTAACTGCCCAGACCTCTCTAATTTGTTAAATTCCACTACCTCCTCTAGTAAGAGCCAATTACTACATAGTAAGCTACCCCATCTACTGTTTCTAAGCCATCCCCAACTATTGCTTCTAAATCTACTCATTACTTACAAGGTAAAATTACTGATTTTTTCTCCCATCGAGAGATAAGATATCTAGGCCTGATATGAAAAATAAACTAGTTGTTTCTAACATCTCTAATAAAGAAATGAATAACAGTAAGGAGTTATCTGAGGAAACGAGGTAACACTAGAGGGGGGTAGAGATTTCTCTACAACCTACCAGGCTGAATCTTTTTAGCCCATTGGATATCAATGCCAGTAGTCTTAGTGATTCAAGTAATAAAACAAGTCCTCCATTTACTGAGGACCACTTTATCTTGGCAGGCTCCCTAACAAGGTGTTTGAGAGATTGGATAAAGAAGTAGAAAAAAATAAACACAACTTCTGAATTTTTAGCACAATGCCCAGATACTATTTCACAATACACAATTAAAGCATTAGCACAGCCAATAATGGCTAACATGGTACTGCTTGAAGCATACAATGAACTGAAGCATCACATCAAGGACCTGACTGGTTTATTTTTGGACAGATTTTCTCAACTTTTACAAAGGATAGACGAACTGGAAACAGCAACTTTGAAAGGTGGGGAGCTCAACAGATTTCATTCTCTTCTATTCATATTCCAACCTCTCCTAAGAGAGAGGTGAAAAGGGAAGGGAAGGAAATCTATGAAAGTTAATAAGAGACTCTCTAAAAAGGGCAAGGTAATTAATACAAACATAACTTCCACAACAGGGGGAAAACAAAAAGAGGAGAATATATCCACCTTGGGGTGGCAAACGATACTCATTAGTAACCCTTTAATAAGAAACAATTTAGGTCCTTCTTCTCTGGGAGACAATGTACAAAGTTCAACTACAGTAGCAGCCACAGACACTGCCAGCTATTTCCTGAAATTTCTGTGATATTTCCAGATATATCTCCTGCTTTCTCCATTTCCACAGTAGGGGCAGCAGAGAGAAACTCTTTAGAAATTTCACAAAATATCTGTAAATAGCTGCCAATGTCTGTGGCTACTACTGTAATATGTTGACTTTCTTAGAAGGAAATCACATCTCTGATACAAATATAAGTCACTTTGATACTGCCTTAGCTGTTCCTACCTCTACTATTCAAGATGAATGTATATATAGGGACTCCATTAAAGTGGTATTTAAACAGAACAGTTCATATTTAACGTGCTCTAAGAACCAAACTAAAGCCCAACTGTCATGAAATAACTATGTGGAAGGATGTCGTTTTTAAATTTGAAAATGTATTTTTCGAATCACATGAGATGGAAGAATCTCTGACTGATCTCATTAAACATTTATTTAGAGCTGAACTTAAACTTCCAGAGGCTACAGCTGATACTAGGCTTGCCTTTAGAGATATATCCATTGTTACTAACCCCATGTATGTCCTACTATCAAATATGGATATTGCAAAAAAAATTTGGGTAAAACAGCAGTATCTTAATAAGTTGGAATATTGCTATCATCCGCAGTAAATTGGTCTACTATATGGAAATGTACATATAGGGAAAAGATAATGCCTACTATGCTTACTTCTGAAAGTATAGGTGCAACATTAAGTCTTTTAAACTGGGATTTTGAACAAAAAATAACACGAAATGTCTGTCCATTTTTGGTATAGACTATTTTGAGAGTGAAAATACACTAGTTTTGGCTTCATATATTAGTAATCTATTAGCCTTTTTGCTGAGAAACAGAAATTACACCTTCTGATTTAGAAGCAGTGATTAGAATTCACTTAGCAGATCTAGGGACCCAAATTGATATTTTTATAAAATATGATTAATACACTATTAGAAAGCAGAACCTGTTCAAGCTAGATAGAGCCCAGGTTTACAATGTGGATTTCTGGGAAATTAAAAACTATCCCACTCTGAATAGTGATCTTATGGATAGCCTATGACTACCTACTTTAATAGAAATAATACCACCTCTCCCAATTTTGAATAAAACAGACATAACTGAGGCATCACTACTAATAGAAGAATATAATTTATTTTCCTGGAATATTGCAGGACTGGCCTCAAAACTAGCAGACCCCAATTGGAGGGATTCTGCCCAGAAATTTGAAATAATGTTATTCCAGGAAACCTGGGCTGTTGAACAGATTCTGTTAAATGGATATGAATCCCACTTTGTTCCTGCAAGGAAAGTGAAACATCATGGTAGACCAAAAGGGGGTCTTTCAATGTTCATAAAGATCAGGAAAGGTCTGCAGGTCCTCAATTATAGTTCCCCAACTAATGACATTTTATTACATGTTGTTAAATGGGACAATTATATATTTCTGCTGGTAAATGTGTATATTCCTCCAAACTTCCAATCTATAATACAATATAATATATGGATTAAGCTAGCCTCAGTGCTGGAATTGTTCCTGATTAAATACCATATAGATATAGTTATTTTTTTTTTGGGGGGGGGGGATTTTAATTCTCACATTGCTGATTTTGATAACTTGTCTGTGTTGCAATCAACAATTTACCTGGGTGACCTAAGGATCAGAAAATCAACTGAAATGGTTATAAACAGTACTGGAAAACAATTTATTGATTTTGTTACCAATAATAACTTGCTGATTTTAAATGGTAGGACTCCTGGTGATCAAGATGGTAATATCACTTATTTCTTTTCTTTTGGTAGTAGTGTCATAGATTACCTCTTAATATCTCCTGAAAGTTATTTGCATTTTAAGAATTTCACCACAGTGATAAAACCCGAAAGTGATCATGCAGCATTAATAGTAAAAACTGATACAGTGGGAGAGAAAGAACGAACTGAAAAGAAAGCCTGTCACCCAATCCCTTTAGAATCACAGGGTAGATATATATTATCATTAAATTTTTTAAATAGAGCCAAGGTATTAGACACAATTTATTCCCTACAGGTGGTTTCATTGTTTACACTAGCACAAAATTCAAACTCTGCTCAAAATATTTATAAAGAACTTGAGGGCTGTTTTCATACCCTGAGTTCTAAAATCTATCATTTTAAGTCTGAACCGTTCACCCTTCTTTCCTGGTTTGATAACCACTGTAGTTGGGAAAAGCGTAAATTAGAGAAATTAGTCAGATTCACTAAAAAGAACCCTTTAAAAGAAAATATTGTATATTTAAATAAAGCTAGGAAATCATACAAAAACTTTATTAAATTAAAAAGGTATGAATATGTACAAAAACGATGGGATGCTATGCAGAAAATTATTGCCACCAATGATATGAAAGCCTTCTGGCAAATGGTGTCAAAGGGACTAAGACCAAATTATTCCTCTTTGGCTGTATACATCCCTAAAGAAAACTGGATATCCTACTTTAAAAAACTGCTCATTATGGACTCACAATCAGTCAGTCCTCATCTTTTGCCAGCTTGGATCCCACTTGACAAACATAAACCTTTGACAATTACATTTAATGATGTGGAGTCAGCAATTTCAAAATTAGCTACTAACAAAGCACCTGGCCCAGATACTATTCCAGGCAAAATTTACAAACCTCATAAAAAATTATTGGGTACCTTTTTTTATAAATTTTTTCAATGTGTGCCTTAAAGAGAGATTTATTCCTCATTCATGGACTAAAAACATAATAGTTCCAATACATAAAAAAGGCTCATTTCAAACTCCTTCAAATTATCGACCTATAAGTTTATTAGATATAAGTTGCAAATTATTTTCAGGAATACTATTAGGGGAAACTTCAATTATGGGTTGATAACTGCAGCCCTCTCTCCAAATTTCAGGCCAGTTTTTGTCATGGTCGCTCTACTTTAGATAATATATTTATTTTGGCCCATCTATTAGAAAAATATAGGTTACTTAGGAAAATGAAAATATACACACTTTTTATTGATTTTACGGCTGCGTTCGATTCCGTAGTTAGAGAACCTCTATGGAACATATTATATAATAGAGGCCTTATGTTAGATATACTTATTCCCATTATTCTATTATATTCTAACACATACTGCTGTTAGATATTATAATATGGGTAACATCTCTGAATACTTCCCTACTAATAAGGGGCTGAAGCAGGGGTGTTTACTGGCTCCCCTTTTAGTTAATATTTACATTGACTCCTTATACTGCTTTGACACAGCATTGCCCTTAGATTCTCCTAAAGTTAAAGGGAAACTCCTGTGAGCAAACGTTGCCCAGCATCGTGTTTTTGAACCTCCATTTTGCCATGCAACACAAATGTTTTAGTTTACTTACTTTCAGTAACTTTGTGTTTTTCCTCACTTTTGTTGGGATCTACATGCCGTTTTTCGACTTGCCTGCACCATGTTGGATCATACCTGTGCTTGCATATGCTCATGCTTGGACATGCATGTACATGCACATGAGTCTTAAAGGTGTAGCGCTATGAAAGCGCTCGTTCATGTTTGCTGAAATGACTGTTTCACGCTGCACAGTGAAGTGAAGCAGTGCACACTGTAGTGGGAATTTTCTCCCTCGGTTTCATACATGGTGCAGTTTGATTTGACAGCTGCATTATCATGTATCAATATTTGTACTTCCTGTCCAATAAACTTATTTGTTTCTGTCATGTTGGCTTGTGTGTTTTGTCTTCACTGTGTCTTCACTTCAGCTATATTCCTATTCCTATATTCCTATTTTGAATGAGCATTGTGATTAGCCTGACAGTTGTTGGTGTTATGTTAGTGGTTTAATTATTTCTTTGCAGTAGTACTGTTATTCTATTCTTGTATTCCTATTATTATTATTATTATTAATCTGTGTCCTGAGTTAGCACCATAAGGTCAAGGAAATGCCCACCTGTATGGCTGTAGGATGTGAGAACACCACAGCCAAGAAAAACAATGGTCAGAAGGTTTCCTTTCATAGGCTACCTTGCGTCCAAGCAGATATGCAGAGCTGGTTGTTGGCAATGTCTCGCGCTGACTTAAATATAGGTGTTTTCCAACTGACTAGACATCATGTGGTGTGCTGCAACCACTTTCGTGATGAAGATTTCTATATCCCCATGGGAAATTTGCAGCGCAGTAAGTAGTCATTGCTGTTACAATTCCCTAACATTTTCATTACGCAAGACAGGAACTGTATGTTGATGTCATGCTGTTTGCTGTCTTTTCAGATCCTGACAATGCCAGAAGATGCTTGAAAGAAGGCTCCATTCCATCAATATTTCTGAGTTCAAGTCATGGACGTTGTCAGCCACGTGCAGTCATGTCTGTAAGCTACTGTTTATTTACATTTTTTACAGTTCACCCTCATAGACCACATCCCTGTGTTTGACTGTGTGGCAGGTGGTTGGCTGATCATGGTACAGTGATTATGTGACACACTGAACCAAGATACCTGCCCCCAACCACAACAGCCCATATTCTTTTTTTTATTCTCTCTTTATGTGCCCTTCTCGACGCAGTACTCCCTTTCCTTTGGGACACTCCCATGGTCTCGTGTGTCCCCGCTCGTCTGTCCAAATGCCGGTGCAGTCCATCCCCCCCAGGGATCCTGGGATATATCCCACAGGTGGGTATGGGGTGGGCCCCCCTTTCTCCGTGCCAACGTATCTATGTATCATCGGGGATGCTGTCACCAGTGCCAGCAGGAGCATGGGATCGGGGTCTGGAGCTCCATCTACAGGGACCACTACAGGGTATTTCGTGCTTTCTGGTACTCCCACAGGATGTTGGCATGCTTGGGGAGCCATGGGGAAGAGCACATCAGGATGTGCAGGTGATCCGGCTCCCAGCCGATGTTCCTCCTCCCTTCTATTTGCCGTCCTACTGCACCTCCACCTGTGGTCACCCAGGTGGCAGTAGAGTGGCAAGACAAGCAACCCTCCCTCCCTGGAGGAGGAGAGCAGCCTCTGGGTCCTCCTTCCCACCATCTGACCCTCCATCCACATGAGTCCATTCCTGAACTTGGGTCACTGGCGCCACAAGCAGTAGCCCTAAGCTGCGCCAGTGGGCCGGACGGACAGCCTATATTCTGTCCTGAAAAGTACCTCCGTACTCCATGTCACACCCCACAGCTACCAATCTGTCATTGGATTTCACAGCACCTGAAAGCTGGTATGCCTTCCCCAACCAAAAATTTAACATTGGATTTATCCCAGCTTCACCCACGGTAAAGGCGCCCGAGTCAGGTACCTGTCCCCAACCCAAACCAGACAGTGGAAATATCTGCCTGAAAAGTAACATCTCAGCTTAGTGTCCCACCTTACACCCACAAATCCATGACTGGATTTCCTCCGGCCTCACCCACGGAAACCCCCGAGTCAGGTACCTGTCCCCAACCCAACCCAGACAGTGGAAATAATTGCCTGAAAAGCAACATCTGAGCTCAGTGTCCCACCCCACACCCACAAATCCATGACTGGATTTTTCCCAGCCTCATCCACGGTAACCCCCCCCGAGTCAGGTAGTCAGGTACCTGTCCCCAACCCAGACAGTGGAAATAATTGCCTGAAAAGCAACATCTGAGCTCAGTGTCCCACCCCACACCCACAAATCCATGACTGGATTTTTCCCAGCCTCACCCACGGTAACCTCCCCCCCCCGAGTCAGGTACCTGACCCCAACCCAACCCAACCCAGACAGTGGAAATAATTGCCTGAAAAGCAACATCTGAGCTCAGTGTCCCACCCCACACCCAAAAATCAATGACTGGATTTTTCCCGGCCTCACCCACAGTATACCCCCCAAGCTGATGAGCCGTGGTTGGTTACGGTAGTTGAGATCGGTTCAGCCACTGCCAGGTAGCTCTATCGTCATGTGACTGATTGTGACATCCATGGACAATAGCCATCACCTGTTGGATGACAGATGTCAGAGATAACCCCACCGAGCTCTGTTTATCGGCACCTTCATGCTCGCCATGAAAATTTCACTTGTTTCTGATAATGACCACCGACAGTTACACCTTGTTTCCTCCTGTCAGTTCTTATTTCCAGTTTATAGACGGGTAATACAGGCACACATACTATAAAAATGCTGTAAGTCTCATAATGAAAATGATCACAGAGCAGGTGTTGCATCTCATGTATACTCATAGTATCAGTCTACATAGCTTACTCATAACAGTGACATTACTGTGGTTTCATGGCACAGCATTGCGCTACTGAAAGCACTTTGCCAGAAGACCATTGTTTTATTCTGTCCACAGAATGCATTGGTACTGCCACAATCACATGTCTTCACTTGTTAAACACTATTGTGCTCTATTATCGCTTACTTTAAAACCATTCAACCATTTTTGTACACAGTTACTATACAGTACTGCATGGTAAGTACCGTTTGTGTTCATCTGTGTGTGGTGGCGTTGTTGTTTTTGTGTGGTCGTTGCTGTGTGTGTGTGTGTCTCTCTGTGTGTTGGTGTGTCTGTGGGTGTGTGTGTCTGTATGTCGTAGTATGCGTTCCTGTGGGGTGTGTGTGTGTGTGTGTATTGATGTCTGTGTTTCTCTAGATGTTTGTGTATACATCTGTGTGTGTGGTTCAGTCTGAGTAATCCTGGTTTCCGATATACGAATGACTGTGTGTGCCATCCTTTCTGTAGCCGCAAAACAACCAGGTTTGGCATGCTTAGCAATATGCTAGTACCGGGTTCGAATCCCGGCTGGTTAACGGCATTCAGTCTTGATGCGCACTGCTGTGTGTTAGTATGAGTGTGTGTGTGTGTATGTGTGTTTGTGTGTGGATGATGTTGTTGTTCTGTGTGTGTGGTAGACTGTGTTTCTTTGTTTGTTTCTGTCCGTGCCTCTGTGCTTGTGTGTCTGTGCGGCTGTATGTGTGACTGTGTGTATTGTGTGTGTGTGTGTGTGTGTGTGTGTGTGTGTAATTGACTCGCTGTATGTGGAACTGTGTGTGTGTGTGCGTGTGTGTATGTTTATGTGTGTGCTCCTCATTTTGTGTCTGTCTTCATTTCACTGATATTACTAAGACTGCATGCACATCACAAAGTCACTGTATGCTACCCCTAAGAGCAACCGTAATACAACACACTGTCACACACATTAACGCATCACTACCATGATGCTACATGCAGTGCTCAAAACTGGCAAACTGAAATTCATAAAATGGCAGGGTAAAATCATGTAATCTGATTGGCTCTTATTTATGTGTAAAATATGCTTTACACATAGTTAAAAAAAAAGGATTGCTCAGCAGTGAAGAGTCTGCAACACAGATTAATGGTCATTTGTGTGATGGTCGCTGAACTGGTAAACCTCAGGGTTCTTCACTCGGAGTGGTGAAGGGAACTGTCTCTGTACCAGCAGTGCCAGTGACACTCTCAGCAGGTAGGATGGCGAGGGGCCGCTAAAGGTCTGAATGGGGTTGGGCTGGTGGAATCACCCGACAAGGAGAGGCAGGAGTCGCACACAGAGATTGGATGAAGCAACGATATTTATTAGACAGGAGGGGAAGGAGGACATGGTCGTACAGAAACATACCAACCACAAAAACAGTAGGGAGTATGGACAGCACTATGGATATCTAAACAGTAACAACTAAACTCTAAAATGTCTAAACTCTAGGTTATTCTTCTCTAAGGGTGCACCACGGCCTATTGCCACTATACTCCTAAAATTCCTTAGCAGTAACCTGTAAGTGCAACTAGTACTTAGACAGAAATCAGGTGTTATTCACTACCCACAATACAATATCTGGTTTTACAATGACCACAGGATTATCACAAAGTCCAAATGTCTGACCTCTTCGTGAGCACCGTCGTTCTTCATTGGTAGCTACAATGGAAGTAAACAGAACTGTAGAACACTAAGACACAATTCCCAGCAAAGACCTAGATAAGGTCACTGGGTAGGTGAGTGGTTTTGTGAGCAGACCATAGGTTTCTCGACAAAGGCCCACTCTCTCCGAGGCTGCTGGAAAGAAAGAACCACAGGAGCTGGTTCCTGGAGTGAACCCACTTACGGGCTGTCAGATTCCAAACCAAATGCAAAGGATCCCTCGGCCAAAACCCACTTCCAGTGCCACCAAGGAAGAAGAGAAACCAGGAGATGTGTGGCGACGAATCCACTGGAGGACTACCACGACCTGGATGATGGTGCAGCACTTCAAGGTCCAGCAAGACTTCGAAGGATGTGAAGTGAAGATGGATCTCCGATACAGCCAGACACCAGAAGGATCTGAAGTGAAGATGGTTAATTCTGTAGTCTTGTCACAAGGAACTAGAACAAAATAAGGAAACGGCAGACACATCCCGAACTGGGCTTCGACGGACTCGACTTGCAGCGAATGACCAAGGGGCACAGACCAGGTTCTTTCAGGATATGCACACTCTTCTGCAGAGGGCGACCAACTTCCGGACATCCAGATCAGAAACCAAACGAAATGACACTGGCATGGCGGTCATGATGTGTTTTAACTTCGGCGAACGTAACTTCGAACTGCAGAACAGAAGAAATGGCAGGTGCAACTTGTACGGATGGCGACGAACTCAACTTCAGTGAACGACACGGACAGAGCAGGTGATCTGATGGTCGAACACTTTCTGGAGAAGAATAATGATGCAGACTTCATCTTTGGGGTAGAGACTGATTCTGAACTTGTAGAACAGCAGACCACACCATGGAACATCAATGTGGTAGAAGATTGAGACTGTCCCCATATGCTGGCAATAAGGTAGCTATGAGATACACCTTCCTGCAATGACAAGAGAACTGCGTCATGACCAGATAATTTGCCAGGAGAATGGGAAAATTATCAATTTTGGGGCAATTATTTACTTGTGGGGCAATTGTTCAGATGCACAGGGCAACAGTTCAGATGCATGGGGCAATAGTTCAGATGCCAGGGCAATAGTTCAGACAACCAGGGGCAAATAACCACAATCCCAATGTTACAATGCAGTCTTGGTGCTTTTAACAATTACACAGTCTTTCAAATACTTTAGCAATAAACAGTTGCATGAACAGTACAGTTGTTACAGTTACTTTGCAGTATTTGTGAGCTAAGCACCCTTGGATGGACCCTTTTCCAACTGTAAGGCCTTCCTGAATAGGATCTGGCTACCCCTGAATGTTTTGCTATGAATGCCCCAATCACTATACTAGTGGGTCTCATCTACCCTATGCTAGTCACCCTGAACACTAGAGGCCTAAATGCCTTATTTGCTATGGGGCCTATATGTCCTACTTACTACTAGACTGGCTTGCCCTTGCTGGCTAGGCCTGGGCTGCCCTTACTACCACTGGGCTGGCTTGCCCTAATTCATTAGGCCGGGGCTGCCCTTACTACCACTGGGCTGGCTTGTCCTAACTCCCTAGGCCAGGGGCCCCTTTTATTCAGGCCGGGAAACCCTGCTTTACCTCGGGCCTGGTGCCCTACAGTTACCTCATACATGATGCCCTACCATTACCTTGGGCCTGATGTCCTACCTTGACCTCGGGCCTGGTGCGTTCTATTACTTGGGGCCTGGCACCCTAAATATTGTGGGTCTGGCACCCTCCGAAATGGGCCTGGTGCACTGCTTTAAACTTATGGGCCTGGTGCCCTCTCTATTCTGGGCCTGGTAGCCCTACACACTATGGGCCTGGTGCCCTCTTTATATTGGGCCTGGTAGCCCTCTCTAATGGGCTGAGTGTTGCCCTTTAAATCCTACAGTTCAAGGAGCCTCTAGTCACTTTTCCCTTTCTGCTCTGCCTAGTTCCTGACCCTCTAATGAATATGTAATAGGCCTTCTATTTGGCCTTGCTCCCATGGCCCCTTCCCATGGCGTCGCCAGCCTGCCCTTCCTAAATATTTAATTTGGGTCCTCCTGACCCAATTGTACTGCGGCGCTCGGCCGTTTATCCCCAGGTGCCTACAGCGTTAACTATTTAATTAAAAAATTTAAAAAAACTTCTTTCTTTAATGTTGAATCCAAAATATCACCGCGAACAGAGCTCCTACAGTAATCATGCAGCTCACCAAGGGGCAGCCAGCCCCACAAACAAACAGTCCACAATCAGGAGCGCATAAAGCGATCAGCACCAAATAAATGTAATATGCCAGTGAAGACAATGTCATACGTTTTTAAAGTTGCAAAAATCACACATTTATTAGTCTTCACATACAAGAATATAACATCTGGTGCAAAGAAGTTGCAGAGTGCTGTTACAGACAAACACCTCAGCTCTTCGACTCCCACTAGTCTTCAGAGGGGTACCTAAACCAATACTCCCAGCACTTATAAACGCTGGATCAATTAATCATTAATGAGCTTGCATAGCAACATTTAAAGAAACATGTTACCTGCTAATTCAAACAATATTTTCCATCATAAACTCATATGAATATATAAAATTCAACACATTTTATATTTTTAAAAAAAGCCTCATACATGAAAAAGTTTTCTTTCAAAGCGATCTAAGTACTGAGGATCAGAGTTCAATTGAGGTCATACTGCAAAGAAAAGAAAAGAGAAAGGCATTATTTTACAACTGACACTAGTGATACTGGCCACAGAAAAGCTTCCAATAGGCAAAATAAACAAAAATACCTAATCCTTCCATTACACCTATCCAAAAAATTCTCAATCTAAAAGAAATGGTTTAATGTCCCATTTCTCAATAAGGCCATTAGGTCTAATAGTGTCCATTTTAAAAATCCACATACATTCTTTCTTTAGCAATTTGTTAGATCTGTCCCCACCAAACAGCAGGATTGGAACATGTTCCAAACCCATAAATTTTAAAAAACCCGGATTCGAATTATGATGCGATGCAAAATGCATACTGACAGGTGTATCCTGTCGTTTGTTGAGAACAGATCTAACATGTTCCAATCCTGCCGTTTGGTGGGGACTGATCTAACAAATTGCTAAAGAAAGAATGTATGTGGATTTTTAAAATAGACACTATTAGACCTAATGGCCTTAATGAGAAATGGGACATTAAACCATTTCTTTTAGATTGAGAATTTTTTGGATAGGTGTAATGGAAGGATTAGGTATTTTTGTTTATTTTGCCCATTGGAAGCTTTTCCTGTGATGGTATCACTAGTGTCAGTTGTAAAATAATGCCTTTCTCTTTTCCTTTTTCTTTGCAGTATGACCTCAACTGAACTCTGATCCTCAGTACTTAGATCGCTTTGAAAGAAAACTTTTTCATGTATGAGGCTTTTTTTTAAAATATAAAATGTGTTGAATTTTATATATTCATATGAGTTTATAATTGAAAATATTGTTTGAATTAGCAGGTAACATGTTTCTTTAAATGTTGCTATGCAAGCTCATTAATGATTAATTGATCCAGCGTTTATAAGTGCTGGGAGTATTGGTTTGGGTACCCCCTCTGAAGACTCGTGGGAGTCGAGGCGCTAGGGGTGTTTTGTCTGTAACAGCACTCTGTAACTTCTTTGCACCAGATGTTATATTCTTGTATGTGAAGACTAATAAATGTGTGATTTTTGCAACTTTAAAAACGTATGACATTGTCTTCACTGGCATATTACATTTATTTGGTGCTGATCGCTTTTTGCGCTCCCGATTGTGGACTGTTTTTTTAATGTTGGACAGCCAGCACTCTTCCTAGTGTTGCCGTCTGACTCACCGCCTCTGCCGGGTTGAGGAGAACTGCAGTCGGGAGGTGGGAGGCATTCTGGCAGTGGGAGGGAACACACAGGCAGCTGGGAGGACAACAAGGGGCCTCGGACAGCTGACAGCAAAACGGTCACGATGCGGCACTTTTCTGCCACCGACGGGGAACCAGATTTAAACAATAAACAACTCGGGGGGACAAAATAATAAAACGACGGGGCTCACCAGCCAAAACCACAGCAAACAGATGTTTTCTTTACTTCTGGTGCCTCGATGTCACCACAGACCAAACCAGAGCTTCTCTCGGTCTTCACCAGCTGGAGACCAGAGCAGACATACCACCAAACCCTCAGGGAAATGGCTTCAACCAACAGGTAAGCCCTATACAGGTTTCACCTTAGTTTGTGGTGTCCTCTCTTCTCCACAGCCTGGCAGGAACTACTAAGAAAAAACTGTTAGAAACTTTTCAAAAGCTAACACTTCTAATTCTAGAGTGTTTGGACTAGAATGCTGTGCATGAGCAGCTCAGCACAGCATTCCATCCAAGCCACTGTTACATGTGCTGCAATTAATTCTGCTTTTTGACATTGTAATGTGCACTGGGCAGCTTTTTCTCTATTCTTTTACAGTTTCCCCACTATAGAGAGGGGAAATTCACTTAAGAGAGGCCCTTTTATGATGGTACCCTGCTGCCCACACCGCAGCAGGCACCCTGGGTACCTGTAAACCCCTATTTACTTATTTTCTTTTACTCTTTCTGTGGTGCCCCAACTTTGGGGCATTGCATTTGGAACATAGGCATTTCAAATAGCCCTCTACTGCCAGAACTGATCTTCCACAACAAACATGGCTGCTGCCTTTACACTGTAAAAACTTCAACTGGGCCCTAAAAAAAAACCTACTTTAAATAAAAAATAAAACAAATTAATTAAATGTTTCCCTGATTATCACATACTCCTTACATAAACAAACACATTACAAACAATAACTATTGTTTATAGTTTGCACTACAACTGTTTCTCTCCTGACAGTGTAAAATCCCCTTTCTGTCTTTACCTGCTCATCAGAGAACTCTCTTCTTCTTGCCCTGACAGTGAGATGACTGAGTCTCTGGCTGAAACAAAGGCCTTTATAGTATATGGGTGCTGTCTATTGTGAATGGAATTCAGGAACTGCTGAAATGTTGTTGTAATACAGTTCAAAGGTCAAAAAAGTTGTTGTACTATCACTCTGATGTCACATCGATAGTACAACAACTTTTTACCCTTGACCTGCCACCTGATTGGCTCAGACGAGGCTCTCTAGAAAAAAAACAAAAAACATGGCGGCGCGATTTAGCGAGCGCCTGAGCAGCCTAGCCACCGACTTAGAAGTTGGGAATCGGGACATGGAGAGCCATACATGGCTCCCTTTCTGAAAAGACAATTTCTTTTTTTTTTCTCCCCGATTTTAAAACAAATGATGTGCAGGGGAGAAGCTGTATGGAGCTTAAGCGGGAACGGGCACGAGCAGAAGCACCAGACAGAATGGGAGCAGCGCCTACATCAAATAACAGTGAAAAACAAAATTTAAACAAAAAAAAAACCCATATACTATACAAAACAGTGGATGGGTGAACATCCACAACTAAGGCTGCGTTCCCATCTCGGGCAGTTGATGACATCAATGAGACCTCTCAAGCTTCGCTCTCGAGGTCTCTGTGATGTCATCAGCTCCCTCGATGGAAACACAGCCTTGTTGTGGATGTTCACCCATCCACTATTCTATATGCTGTCTGTGTGTACAGTGTGTTGGGAGAGAAACATTCTGGCAGTGGAACTGAGCAGAATTTTGAATCCATGTATTCCATGGTAAACATTCCATGATAAACATTCCATATATTGAATGTGAGAAAAACAAAGAAAAAAAAAACAGGAAGAAGACAGTTGGCAAAAATACAATGACATCATCAATGACATCACTTGCAGTGGGCGGAAGGATTATTTTATCACAAATGCACAAAATAAATCTATTTTTCTACATACAAACATGCTTTTCCCAGTAGTCAGACTCAAACAAAAAAGGAGTCAATTTTATAAGTGCAATAAGGCACTCAGGGATATGTGTAAAACATATTTTACAGCACAGCCAGCAGCTGAAGTCACTCGGCCGTTTGCCTCATGCCATATTACTACACCCCTGGCCCTGCTGTAAAATGTGGTTTACGCACACCCCTTTGTGCCTTATTGCTTACTTAGTGGCTGCAAAACTAAATTTTGACCACAGGACATGTGACGGCAACATGTTGCTAATGGACCTGTATTACCTTCTACATCTAAGCTATTGCTGAATGACCTGGTACCACCAAATGTGAACACTTATTCAGTTCTGTTACAGAATACGTCTACTCATCACGATCAAGAACAATGTCACCGCAGTGTGACAACCTTATCAATCTCTATACAGTGTTCACCAGAGACAAGAGATTACACTTGCCAGTTTACGGGGACCCCGGAAAATGTCAACAAAGACCACACTTACAGTAAGTCCAATTCACGCTCAAAATCATTACGTGAACCAGCTGTGGAAACAGCTGAAACTGACTGTATCAGTGGATTAAGTATCCCAACAACTCAAATTGACATGGTGGACTTTGGAGGACCAGTGTTAACATCCACACCTCTTAAAACTACAATACAGAAGAGCACCGCCGAACACATTGATTTTTCTGCAATGACCGATGATAGCATGACGCATGATAGCACTGACCCGTCATCGTTTATACCAGACTCAGATGACGCTGACAGTGATGAGAGATTTTCGGGATGCTCGTCCTTCACCGCTGACAATGGCATGGTGGGTGACTCCAAATTCATTGTTTTCAAGATGTCCTTGCTGCAGTTAATGAGCATGGTAGTGTGCCAGTTTTGCAATCTTCCCCTTATGCTACTTGACACACATGTCAGGGGGACAATGTTGGTGGCAAACTTCTGCTGTGGGCAAAACCATCCATTCACGTGGCATTCCCAGCCAGTGTTGAATAGAATGCTCAGTGCATGCATCCTGTACAGTGGCAACACATACTCAAGTATAGCCCAATTATTTCATTTCTTCAGTATGTCTATTTTTGCGAGTCACAGTACCACACAATACAGTGCACTTACTTGTTCCCTGTTGTTCACAACCGCTGGATGAAGCAGAAGTGGATGAACTGGGATTCAGTATCAGGGAAGGAACTTACAGCAATAGGCAATGGAAGATGCGATTCACCGGGGCATAGTGCTAAGTGCTGCATACACACTGTTATGGATATGGACAACAACATCATCTTGGAGTCCAACCTCATACAAGTATCTGAAGTTTCCAACTCCAATGTGATGTAGAAAGAAGGTTTCATCCACAGTATGACATCAATTATAGATGCTGGGCTTAATGTAGTCACAGTCGCCATGGACCAACATCCCCAGATTACTAGCTTGATGGCAAAGGGTACACATTTCCACGGCATTCAGCATCAATTCGATGTGTGGCACATGTCCAAATCCATCGTAAAGAAGTTGTCAGCTAAAGCTAAACAAAAGCATTGTGAAGCACTGCTGGAGTAGATCTGTTTGATTTTGAACCACTTTTGGTGGTCTGCTTCTACCCGTGAGGAGAATGCAACGGTATTTAGAGAAAAATGGATGCCAGTGTTGGAACACACTGCAAACATACACAACTGGACAGTCGGACTTGTGTACCGACAGTGTGACCATGCTACATTGACACGTGAGCAGCAGAGGGAAACAACATGGCTTCAAAAGGGTGGTCCTGCACATGAGGCACTAAAGACTATTGTCATGGACACCAGACTGCTGAAGGACATGCAGAAAATAAAAAAATTCTGACACACAGGCAATCTAAATGTTTTCAATTCTTTGCTCACAAAATATTGCCCCAAGAGGCAGCACTTCAGCTATGCTGGCATGTCAGCCCGTACAGAAATTGCAATGTTGAACTACTGTGAGAATTTCAATTTGGAGCAAGCTGTTGTCAAGAAAGGGAAGAACAAAGGAAAGAAAAGACACCGCTTTGCTTTCTCCAAGCAAACGAAGGAGTGGGTGGTGAAGAAAATAAAGGAAAAGAAAATCGTATCGCTATGTCACTACCCTGCTTGAGGACACTGCATCATTCCGCAATGGGGAATTGACTAACATGGAAGTTTTACATGTTCCCGTATTGCCTCGTAACATCGCTGCAACTAAACGTCCATCATCTGAAGAATTACTGCAGAAACATGACACCAGGTTTAAAGCTAAGTAGTATTTATCTATTGGTGCACGTGACTTTGTTCTGAAGTGCAGGAAGCAAATGCCACAATGGAGATCACTGACAAAAATTTCATTATATCCAGTAGCATTCCATGGTAATCTAATGTCATTACAGCCCACCCTCCACCAAGCATTGCTGACCCACCCAGCACGACTATCCTTGAATTTATCCAGCCACTGGCTGAACCGTCCTCTCATCTCCATGGCCAGACACCGACTGAGTAATGAGTGATTGCGTACTGTAATGAAGTAGTGCATCATCAAACATTCAATACAGTATGCAATCAGTGATAAGTAAGTTGTTGTATTGTTGTGGAGGTCAGCGGTGGGCAGTGCCACTCACCGCCTAATTTCCGGGATGGAGGGGGAGAAGATGGTTGCCACTGCGTGGTGGGAGGGGCCACTATACTACTAGGATCAGGTCAGCATGTGTGTTGGTTATCATGATGGGGTGGAAAGTACACTACCATGTTAATTGTATCTATCAGCATAAACACAGGTAATGTAGTGGCCCACCCCATCACGATGGCCCACACCCATGCAGCCCCTTCCCCTGGTAGCGTAGTGTCCCCCCTCACCCGGCACTGCCAACCACAATGTCTCCCTCCATTCCAGAAGTTAGCTGGCAACTGGCACAGCCCACCGCTCACCTCAATATCCATCCAAAGACTTACTTATGACTGATCGCATACTGTATTGGCCACTGTACCCCCATGTGATGTGAAAACTCATGATATGCAACTTGTTCCAGTCCCTGGTGGCGTAACAACTTAGTGAGCCACAAACAGTGATGTCTTTGTTGTGTGATGCCTTGCACCACTTATTTGATTGCCAAAGTGTCTCCTCATGAAATATTGACAGAAATTTCTAAGTGATCGTTAACCATGTCATCCCGTTAATGTTGTTGTTGCACCATGTTAATGGGTAACCGTACCATCATGCACCTGCATTATGCATGATCTACCAATCTTTTTCTGATGTTATGAAACAGCCATTGCGTTTACATTAATGACATACAAGTACTTGTTTAATGTTGCAGGTCTGTAAAACTGCGCATTTCAAAAATATTTCTGATACGGTGGACATCATTGCTTCAAACATGATTTTAGGTTAATACAGGTTGATTACCTTTATCAGTGCCATTAATAATCTGTGTTGATGTACATATTGACAACATTGAACTATAATGAACATTGCATAAACAATTTTACTGAACTCAAAAGTCATGTTGAGGAATGAATTGATTGGTGTACAGTGACATTACCAGCCAAACTTACGGCACTGAGAATGGCCACTGAAGCAGCAGTTGTACTGTGCTGATGCACAATACAATCATCAACAATGAAAGCTTGCACTCACAGTTTTTCCTTGTTGATGCTTATCACATCAAAACTGAACATATGCTATGACACATGACAGAGCACGGTGTCGTCATGCTATTAATGCAGGCCCAGGTTGTGTTTTGATGCACAATGTCTTTTATGACAGACTTTAAAGTGACATTTCTTGCATTAATGCAGTGATACACACATTTGTTGGAATGTGTCACACCAGTAGTAACAAATACAACTTCACCGTAGTAATTATACAAATAGAAGGCTTTCTACTATCCCCCTGCTGACTATTGACGTACAGTGACATTTTCAAATGTAGTATGAAAAACAAAGGAAATGCATGACAATCTTGTAGTGACTGAACAACATACCTTACTGCAATGACTGTCTTGGTATGCAACTTTGGCACATGTTGCCACAGCACAATGAACAATGCACAACTCACTGGTAACAGTATTTATTAAATGGAAAGAATGAACAGACAGTCATATTAAACACTGTACAATGATTCACGCAAATGTTGGTTATTGACACTAACATAGAACGACTGTCATGAGTTGCTTGCATTATGGAAACTTCAGGTGTCATTCAAAAACAACTAACTTGTTCATTCAACACTGACTGCTGCTCAATGAAATCGGCAAGGAAAGATTGGGTCCATTCTTCATCATCTCCCTCGTCCACCTCATGGAAACCCTTATACACTCCATTTGCATCTGGCCATTTATTCCTTACTGCAGTTACAGCACACAATGGGATGATTCTTCTAACCTTGCATCCCAAGATGTGATGCACCCAGTGGGTGCAATTAATATATGCTACTAGGCGCATTCCCCTGAAAGATGAATGACAATTCAGTTGAGGACCACTAAGAACCACTTGAAAGACAGATGCTTGAGGTCACAATACAGCATTACAGTGCTGAAGAAACTGAACAGAAGCCGGACAAGTAACTAAGCAGCAACCCACTCCTGGGTGTGCGGTTATTGCAGATTAATCAACACCCCTGGTGTGTTGTGAGGCTGGAGACTGCAGGCCAAGTGTCCTCATAGCACCCGGGGTGTTGATTAATCCACAATAACCGCACACCCAGGAGTGGGTTATTGCCTTATAGCATGGGCTCTATGACAATTCAAGAAAAATAACAGTCTTTTTATGCCCTTGACAGCAGCAATTTCACTGAATCCTGCCACCTTGAGAACTAGTCACAACTACGTTATGCATATCTCACTGATGTTATGAACACTTAAGTGATACAAATGTAGTACAAAGATTATTTGTCGCATTTCTTCTATGCAACATATTTTCCAATATTGCAAAACATATTTTTGCGTTGCACCCCCTTGCCTTCACACATGCTCCTCGCAGCTGGTATGGATGCAGTTGCAAGATGCAAAGAATATGAATCCGAGTACAGTGCTAGTGTGCTATACACTGGATCAGGGGATTGACATGGATATGGATTTACATGAACAAATTAAAAGGTGCTGGAGGAAGTGGGACACAGTTGTCATTTTCTATATTGCCACAGGGATCTCCTCGACAAGGAGGGAGGTCATCCAGCATCTGTATCGCTCATTGTCCAGGCCACATCTGGAGTACTGCATGCAGCCTTGGCTCCCATTGTTGAAGATGGACATCAGATTGTTGTAGTGGGTACAGGGAAGACAGTAAAAGAGGATCCATGTCTTTGACAGGGAACTCTATGAGGATAATCTGGGACATTTCAATATGTATTCACTGGAGAAGAGGATGGATACTGGGATATGATATTCACCTTTAAGTATGTCATGGGGATAAACAAGAGCAGCACAGAATCAATCAGTCATGATAGTAGCATCATACCTGTTTTGGGGAGGGTTGGAGGGGTATGGGTGCCTGTAGCAAGCGCAGATGTTTGTCAGAGATAGCTGTACAACAAAGTAATCGAGACAGCCAGTGTTGAAGTTCTGATTCTCGGTGATGCAGTTGAGGCCTTCAAGCTTGTCACCCAAGTCGTTCAATACCTCGGAACAGCACAGACACTCACAAACATGGGCATTATGGAACATTTACCATAAGAACACCAATCAAGATTATCAAGATGAGTAATCAACACGTCAGGTCTGCCATGCTCAGAACTGCTGGATGCGGAGTCATCACTGCTGGATGACAAACTACGGGCACGTCTAGGCTCAAACATGTAAGGCCTAATTTCTCCACCAATATTAGTGGCACTGTGAAGCACATCCATAACAAAGTGGTCAGTCTCACTATCAGTGGAGCTGCTGCTGTCTGTGGAGCTGTGGTTTGATGAAGTAGCCATTTCAAAAATACCTGATGAATGTGAAAACAAAAAAACAAGTGATGTGCTACTAAAAAGTTTCATCTGACTGCTAAATTGTTATTCCATTATATTATCAATATATGTTCTTCTAACTATCTGAGACAGACAGAGAGACAACTGTGTTATGGGTAGTGGGAATAATATCAGGGACAATGTACAGATATTGTTCTATTTACAGTTTCTGTGACACAGGATGGGAACAGAGGTTGCCATATGTGACATCAAGGAAGGTCAAGATAGAGTATGATAGGGAACAACATACTTTTGTACTGTGACAAGTTGTGAATTAAGATAGCAAAAGCAACGGAAGTGGAAACACATACAAGAATGAAAATGCAAATGAATACCTTTAACTGTATCATCAATAAAGAGGTAAAGTGATGCAGGGATCATTACATTGAAAAAATGGAGGGCAGATGGAGTGCAACATGGGAGGGGAGGAAAGGGGAGAAGGGTGGTCCTGCTAAATTACAGTACCTTTGGAAATAAGATGCCCAAGCTGAACGCGATGCTAGCTGAGGGGTCAGTGAAAGTGGCAGCTGTCACTGAGACCGGGGACACACCAGGGCACGAGTGGGACCTACACTTGGAGGGGCACACTATGTTCAGGTGGGACAGAGTGTAGGGAAGGGGAGGGCGGAGCAATGATAGTCACAAATGGCATTTCTATAGGAGGGGGGAGCGTGGAGTAGATTTGGGTAAACCTGAATACAAAGTGAAGCAAGACAGTAAAAATAGGAGTGGCATACAGACACCCTGTGCTGTAAGAGGAAATGGAGGACAGTCTGGTGGTAAATGTTAGGAGACACTGTAGATTGGGCAAGGGAAGGGTGGCGGTGAGGGGACATCTAAACATGCCTTGGACGGACTCGGGGACTATGACATCCTCTGTGGCCAGTGAGTAGAGGTTGCTGGATGTATTCCAGGATGCATTCCTAACCCAGCAGGTGCTTGAGTGTAGTAGTGAGGCCCAGATACTTGAGGACATAGTCCTGGTGGACAGTGACCAGATTAGTGGCCTCGAAGTGAGAGACCCATTTGCGGGACGTGATCATTCAATGGTCTGGTTATGCCTGGACCTAGGGTAGAAGGAAGGCTGCACAAAGAATCTGCTAATTGACTTCAGGGGTGTGGACTTCAAGGGGATGGGAAGGATCCTCAAGGATTGTTTGGATGGGATAAGGGCAAACATGGATGCTGACAGTAGGTGGGAAACCTTTATGAGGGTGGCGCAGGAGGAAACAAAGAACTGTGCAGGAGTGGGGTGCAAATGTGGTAATGCCACAAAACCCTGTTGGTGGATCCAGGAGGTTCAAGAGGAGGTGAGGGAAAAGAAGGCTGCCTATAGGCACTTCAAATGCTCAAGGATCAAAAGGCATCAAGGAGAATATGACCTGGCAGCCAGAACAGTCACTAGGGGGATGAGACCAAGTAAGACAAGGAAGGAGCAGAACATGGACAGGGATATCAGGAGGGGAAACTGGGTGTTGTTTATATACATTGGGGAAAAAAGGAAGGTCAGGGGGCAGATTAGCATGATTAGAAGAAGGGAGGGCTGGGAAGATGACACAGGGGATCAGGCCAAGGTACTAAATGAATATTTCACCTGTTTTTACCAGGGGGAATGTTGGGGATGCGTCATTCAATGGAGGAGAGGGTGAGACTGAGGAGGGGGCAGGACACTTACCAATCAGTAGCCCATGCGTGCCTGGGGGGTCATCACCATCAGGAGGGGGAAAGGCAAAACAGGGGGCCAAAGGGGAGGAAGTGGCAGTCGAAATCATGGTAGAGAGAGTTACGGAACTCTTCAGGTCACTTAGGAGAAAGTAACAGGGCAAGATGAAGTGGATCACAGGGTACTGAGGGAACTGGCGGATGTCCTGGAGAAACCACTGATGGAGATTTT
Source organism: Neoceratodus forsteri (assembly GCA_016271365.2). Lineage (NCBI taxonomy): Eukaryota > Metazoa > Chordata > Ceratodontiformes > Ceratodontidae > Neoceratodus > Neoceratodus forsteri. The sequence continues at coordinate 619,822,639 of CM057450.1, read as the reverse complement.
GAACATCTCTCTGGTGATGGGGTAGGTGCCCCAGGACTGGAGGGTGGCACATATAGTGACTATCCACAAGGGAGGATCAAGACAGGAAGCATGGAACTACAGGCCTGTCAGCCTGACGTCGGTGGTGGGCAAGGTGATGGAGGGTATTATCAAGGAGAGACTGGGGGGGCAATGGAGAAGTTGGGGTACCTCAATGCCAGACAGCATGGATTCATCCTGGGAAAATCATGCCAGACAAAGCTTGTGCAGTTCAACGACTGGGTGAACAGTGCCCTGGACATGGGGTAGACTGGTGGACGTCCTCTTTGTTAAGTTCGGCAAGGCGTTGAACTCAATTCCTCAAGGGGGCCTGTTGGAGAAGCTGGGGAAAATGGGGGAAACGGATGAACATATGGCTAGGAAATTGGCTATCAGAGCATGCCCAGAGGGTCGTGTTGTGGTTCTTAGTCTCATTTCCAAGTAGGCTCTTCAGTGGTGTCCCTCAGGGATCGGTCTGAGGGCCCCTCCTGTTTAACGCCTATGTGTCAGACATTAGAAAGGGGATAAGGAGTGAGATGAGTCTCTCTGCAGATTACTCAAACCTAGGGGTGAGGGTAGATAGTGAGGAGGGAAATGTAGCCCTGCAGGGGGAACTAAATGCTCTGGAGAGGTGGTGTAGGACGTGTAGTCTGCGGTTCAATGTAGGGAAATGCAGGGTTCAGCACCTAGGCACCAGAAACCCGGGTCAAGTGTATACCCTGGTGGGGTTGGATGCTACAAGTATCAATGGCTGAGAGTGACTTGGGGGTGGTGGTGGATGCCACAATGAACAACTGTGACACCTGTAGCAGGGAATCGGCCAATGCCAATAGGATGCTGGGATGCATCTCTAGGGGGATTACCTCCTGAAGGAGGAAAGTCATACTCCTTCTGTATAGCTGCTTGGTTAGGCCACACCTTGAGTACTGTGTGTAGTTCATGAGGACGTACTTAGAAAGAGACATTGCACTCCTGCAAAGTGTCCAGAGCAGGGCAATCAAAATGATCTGGTGTTTGGGGGAAAGGACCTATGGGGAGAGGCTTGATGAGCTCACAGTACTCAACATTTACACGGTGGAGGACAGCAGAGACTGGAGGTGTGACATGATAGAGGTCTTTTTTTTTAAATTACTTTTTATTTCAAGTTTTCTCCACACATATACAGAAGAAATGTCATACATTTATGCTAAAGAATGCAGTCAGTAACCATCACAAGTTGGTTTGTACAGTCAGTTAATCATTAGGTTTAAAGTAAGGTATGAGCCAGCTAGATCAATAGTTAATTAAGACAATAGGGTAAGTCCATCTCCATGTTAGCAGTTCCCAAGGAAAAATTTAAACTTCTGAGCCAGAAGTAACACTACAGAAAACTCCCCTTAGAGTCTGCCTGGAGCATCCCATCTGGCGGTTTTAGCCACTATGATAGAGGTCTTGAAGTATATGACGGGGCTAAATAGGGGAGGATCAGTTGGGGTGCTCCAAATGAAGGAGGGGGGGAAGTAGAGGGAATTGGTGGAAGCTAGATGGGGGAGCCTCGGGGGGAAGGAGGAAGTGCTACTTCACTGTGATGATGGTGGAACCATCATATGTGCTGACCAGGGGACTAGTGGAGGCACAGACTGCAGAGGGGTTTAACAGGGGTTGGGACAGGTATAGGGGTAGGGTTGTGCTGCCGAAGTCAAATACAAGGGGAATATCTTTGCGTGGAAATGGAGAGTTGCAAGGGGGGGGTCAGCAAGGTCTGCTCCCAGGTTGGGGGCTGACCAAATAAGCAGACACAAAAGACAGTTAGGCCTACTCTGCTGGCATTATATGGTAGCATGTTATTATAATGTCAGAAAAGCACACAAACCACATGAGCACACATACACACACACACACAGACGTGGCGTTGTATGTGCACAATCTGTGTTGTCCTTTTCTGACAAACTCATGCTATGACAATTACATTGAAGGTATACAGCATACACACAGTCATTACTGATAATGGCACTGAGGAGAAAACAGCATTCATGGTGGAGGGCGATGATCACATAACTAAAAAGATTACTGGGTAAGAATGTAAATGAGGATTAAACAACATGGGAGGGGTTGCATAACTACACAGTGACATTGCAGTGGAGGGTAAGTTTTCACTGTTTGAAGATGACACCAAGATGGTCTGAATGGGAAGAGATGTGGAAAAACTGGAAAAATTGACTGAAGACTGGCAACTGGTGTTCAACACAAAGAAGTGCAATATCATGCAAATAGGGAACACAAACCATGAAGCTACCTATAGGTTTGCAGGGACGTTGCTGGCAATCAGAATGGAACAGAGACTTGGCCATCATCATGATCATCATCACAGATGAACTGAAATCATCCAAGCAGACCACTAAAGCAGTAGGTAAGGCTAGAGGGATGTTGCCATGTATTAGTAATGGTATCAGAAGTTGGAAGAGAGAGGAAATAAAAACCTCTTCACAAGACACTGCTCACGTACCATCAGAAGTACTGCATGCAAGCCCTATGGCACACTCATAAGGTATAAAAAATGGGCGGACTGGATATGCATTGCAGTCCTAATCTGCCAGCAACGTCTATGTTTCTATGTAAACCTCAGTGATAGTTTCATTCAGGAATACATGTAGTACTAAAGCACACAACTCGTGCTGTAGAATCATCAATTTCAGTTACCTTCTGGTATCCATGTAGTCCTGTCACCACCAAACAGCCCACCAATGCTGTGCATCCGTCACTGCCATTGTCCATCGGGGATCTGTGCAGTCTTAGGCACACAAATCTCCATGCAGTGTAACCTTCAGAGACAGTAGCAGTTATGGACCTGTGTAGTCCTCTGCACCACACCTGCTGAGCAACCATCAGTGGTCCTCAATCTCAAAAATCAATGCTTTCCTGGTGGCATCATTGTAGTGTTGTGTTGTCCCACCACCACAGGTACTGAAAATATCATAGCCATTATCCCTCATGAATCTGCGTACTACTGTGCCAACCTACCCACCCCTACAAAGGCTGAGTAACCATCAGTTCCATTCTATCTCTGGAATCAATGTTTTCCTGGGCCCACAACACCCTCCTTCTGTGCAACCCTCAATGAAATTCTCAGTAAGGAATCTGTGTAGTTCTGTATCCCCCCCCCATGTAACTCACAGAGACATCATCCATCCTAAATGTAGGCATTCCTCTGCAACGCCAACACCCCCTAGTAACCACTGTCTCCCAGTATTTCTAATACAACTACATGTGTCACACACAAGCAAGGAATATTAGGAATCAGGGTTGTCCGGTGTTTTACACACTCTGGTGCTTTGTAACCATGTTCACCATTCACTGCTCTGCAAATTTGTTGACGGACTCTAAACAGATAAATACAGCATTTCAGAGGAAGGTGCTGTGACACTCAGACAGCTGGTTCTGATTAATCTATGATTTTTGTGATATTAAAATGTGTTATTGAATGTCTCTCATGAGAGATGCTGGCAGTCTGTGGAATGACCCCCAGGTTTTAGCTACAACGTGTTACCTAGAAGGCCAAGAGATAATTACAGGCTAGAAGAGACTAAATTAAGTATCTTCTGTTTATCTAGCTTATTTGTGGCTTGCCAGCTGCTAAGATGGGAAATCATAAACTTTTATAACGGTTAGAGGAAGAAGAGCAGGTTATGACGCCTTAGTGCGAAGTCATAAATGTTTCTTTGATGTCTGTGAAGAACAGGAAGCTGCTCATAAGATCAAAGAAAGTCATATGAGAAAATGAGTTGTGCTGAGGTCACAGAATTTAATACTTTGATAAGACATCCTGCTTTGCATAGATATATTTTTTATATTCTGGCAGGGAGGAGCTAGGTGACCTCACGCAAAAAGGTTGGCAAAGCCAGTTTTTAAAAAGCATTCTGTTTTCCATTTAAACGCAAACGCTTGGACTCTGAAAGCTACAACTTGCTAGCAGCACTGTAAGAGATACATTAGATAGATCAAATCTAATTGTCTGGTGGTAGGAAGTTGCACCTTTAAAATCTTGGTTATTTTTTTAGTGATCTCATGTTTTTGTGATATATGGTTCTATATTTACACTTTACATTTTTATCTATTTTTAAGTAAACACCTCATTTTTAATAGACTATTTGTGTCTTCTAAGTCCTTCTGTTTATGCCTGTGATGCATGGGTGGTTAAGAGTGTGACAACACTGTGCATGAGCTTATATGGTAATACCAAACTGGGAAAAGGTAAGAGCTATCTGAGGTCTTTATTAGAGTTTTTAAGGGTTCATTTTGTACACCAGATTAGGTGCCCATAGGTGAAAGATATCTGGCCCCCCTGAAGAGCAGAATTATCTGAGCCTGTACATTGGTTACAGTAACAAGAGGTTCACAGTTTGAATCCCTCCAGAACCGAGACCAAAGGTTGATTCGAACCCACAAAACAGACAGCAGGGTTACCCTGTTTCTGTTTCCTGTTCACAAGACTGCGCTCAGAGGTTGGCACTGAGGGAGCAGAGGGCCTGACCTGCTGAGTGGGTTTGTGACAGATTGGTTGGCAGCAGTGCAAAACACTGTGGTATTACAAGCTTTTATTGTTCAGTGTGTCAGCTTGAGACTGTCAGTTCACTTGCAAAGAAAGAAAAAGGCAGTGATTTATTTTTAAAAAGGAGACAGAACTACATCACTTGGCATACAGTCAAGTTCCTATCCATTTTTTTTTTCTAAAGTGCAAGTTAGAGTAGCCATAGTTAGGGAAGAAGATGGCATCCAACTACAGCAGGCACACTGTAGACTACTTAAAGCAGTTGTGCAGGGACAGAGGAGTCCCGTTCAAGGTGAAAGCCAGCAAACAGAAACTCGTGGATGCAGATACCCAGAGCATTGAGTCACAGACAGTGACTGAAAAGGACCAAGCCTTGAGTGTGGCAGGGCTAGCAGCCAGTGCAGTGTCCAGATCTGATGAGGAGGGCAACAGGGCCACTGTCTGTGAAGGGCCACAGCAGCAGGGGAAGGTCACCAGTATCCTGGATCCAGAAGTACTCAGGCTACAAATTGAGTTGCGCAGAATGCAGCTGGAGTTCCAGAGGGAGAGGGACTGTGAACAACGGGAGGCAGACCATGAGGATCGTGAGCACCAGAGAGCTGCAGAGGAGAAGAGGGGGCAAGAACACCGAGAGGCAGAGTGAGAACACCGAGAGGAAGAGCGAGAACACCGAGAGGCAGAGCGGGAACAGCGGGAGGCTGACCGTGAGGAGCAGAAGCGCCAGAGGCAACATGAACTGGAGACGCTACGACTCCAACCAGCGGCACCAGAGCAGGTAAGTGGCTTGAGTTTAACTGGGACTGCAGGACTTGGTTACAAATTGAATTCCAAATTGATAGCCGAATTCAAAGAGGGGGAGGATATGGACACCTTTTTAAATTCTTTTGAAAAAGTTTGTATTCAGGCTAAAATTCCTAGGGAGTCCTGGAGCTTCCAGCTATCCCTGCTACTTACTGGGAAAGCTCGGGATGCATTGGGTCAAATGGACAATGAGGACAGTGATGATTACAGCAATCTTAAAGCTGCACTGTTAAAAAAAATTGAATTAATTGCTGAATCATACAGAGCTAAATTCTGTAAGCTCATGAGAAGCCCTGAGGTAAGCTACGGGGAGCTAGCCATGAAACAACGTCAGTTTTTATAACGTTGGTGGGAAGGAATTGAGGCAAACTCTGTTGATAAAATTGAAACTGTAATTTTGTTAGAACAGTTTTATTGGACATGCCCAGCAGAGCTGAATACCTGGCTGGAGGACTGAGATCCCAAAACAGTGCAAGAGGCTGCTGAACTCTCGGACCACTATGCCAAGAGCAGACCTGCTCTGAGAGTGAATGGGGTGGGTGTGGCAGTGCAGAAAGGGAAAAGCGCGCCTTCCGGGCAGCTAAGACTCTTACTGCCTCCACCAAAACCAGTTAGCCCTAGGTTTCAGAGAAAAGATTTCTCTGAAAAGAGAAGTGAATGTTGGTTATGTAAAGAAACTGGGCATGTTGCCAGACAGTGTCCCAAAAAAATTAGCAATAATACGCAGAATGGTACTAGAAAATAAGTGGGTTGTTTGTGTGTCCCTGGAAGCATGCCTGTGAACATGAAGGAACACATGCACCCAGTCATGGTGAATGGTGTACAGACGCAAGGGTTAAGGGACACAGGGGCAATCTTGACCTTGGTAAAGGGGGATCTAGTAAAGCCTGGTCAGCTTACACCCAATAAATACGTCACTGTACAGGACTTTACTGGTGAGGCGAAAACATTGCCCCTCGCTAGCGTTCTCCTAGACTGGGGAGAAACAGGGGGAACTGTGCAACAGGTGGCTGTAGCCAAAATGTTAGCAGTGGATGTGATCCTGGGCAACAATCTCAAATGGGATGGTATGTTCAGTTACCCATAGCCAAGCAGCAAGGGAAAATTGTAGTTCCCTGAACCCCACAGAAACCACTGTGGAAACCACTGAGAGGCTGGTTCTCCAGCCTGTGTCTCCAGATGGGGAGACTAATGAAAAGGGGGTAGAAATTTCCCCAGGAGCAAGTAACCACACAGCTACAGAGGGTTACTCCAAAGAGGGAGGGGTGACCCATTGTCAGAGGGTTGGGATTGACAGTGATCCTGAGTGCCCTGACGCTAGTGCTAGGGACCCTAGTTTAGTGACTGAAGGGGACCTGTCCCATGCCTTGGGAATGTGTGAGGGGTTTGCAGCTGCTCAGAGAAGTGACCCTAGTCTAGAGAAGCTGAGGGCTTGGGCAAACTCGGATGGCACACAGGGAGGTGACGGCAGACACAAGGTTTATTGGGGAAAATGGACTTATGCATACTCAGGCAGTACAGACAGAGGGAGGGGTGCTAGGCAGGCACCTTGTCGTTCCCCAGGGGTATCGTGAGCAGTTGCTCAAGATTGCACATGATATTCCCTTGTCTGATCATCTTGGAATTGTGCGCACAATGCAGCGGTTGGCCCAGAATTTCTACTGGCCTAACTTCACCCAGCCGGTGAAGGAGTATTGTAGGTCTTGTCACCGGTGCCAAGAAATAGGGAAGGCGGGCAAGAAAACCCAAGCCGCCCTGATTCCATTGCCCATAGTGGAGGAGCCATTCAGGGTGGGAATGGATATTTTGGCCTTAAATACCCCAGCTCCTCAGGAAGAGATTCATCCTGACTGTGGTGGATTATGCCACCCGGTACCCAGAGGCAGTCACCCTATCCTCACTGAGGACAGACAAAGTGGCAGATGCCTTACTTGGGATTTTCTCCCATGCTGGGTTTCCACAGGAGGTTATCACCGATCGAGGGGGTTCCTTCATGTCAGACCTGATGAAATGTTTATGGGAGAAATGTGGGGTGGTGCAGAGATACACGACACCATATCATCCACAAGCCAATGGGCTTGTGGAAAGATTCAATGGTACCCTAAAGTCAATGCTCCGGGTGTTTGCTGAACAGCATGGGAGGGACTGGGAGAAATACCTTCCCCACCTGTTGTCTGCATACAGGGGGTGCCCAAGGTCGACAGGATTTTCCCCTTGAACCTCTTATATATCGCCGATGTTGGCCCTAGACTTGATCCGGGAGGACTGGGAAGGTGTAACGCCACCCAGGGAACTCCTATAGTGGATTATGTCCTTAGGTTTAGGGAAAGGCTGAAGGAGCTTATGGGCACAGCCCAGAGCAACCTGGCAGCTGCCCAACAGAAACAAAAAGTGTGGTATGACCGCAGAGCCAGAGCTCGCTTGTACATGGTGGGTCAGGAAGTCATGATCCTAATTCCGGTCCAGAAAGACAAGCTGCAGGCTGAGTGGGCAGGACAGTACAAAGTGGTTAGGAAGGTAAATGATGTGAACTATGTTATAGTTTTACCTGACAGAAGACAGACAGACAGAAAGGATGTACCATGTCAACATGATGAAGCCACATGCAAATAGGGCGGACATGGTGTTTGCAGTGTGTAGTCCTGGGGAGAGGACGGACAAGGGAGACCCCCCCTTCTGGACTTGCTGGAGGAAAATAAGCAGGAGCCCTCTGTGGAGGCAGTAAAATTGTCTCCCCAGCTGATCCCGGACAAGATCCAGGAAGTAAGGGAGGTTTTAGCAGACTTTGCCACATCATTTAGTGCCAAGCCTGGACTAATCCCCTTAGCAACTCATGATGTGGAGACAGGGACACAGACACCCATACGGCAGACAGCATATCAGGTGTCAGAGGCTGTCCAAAAGGACATTAGGAGGGGAAGTGGAGGAGATGCTGGATGTAGGGGTAATCCAGAGATCCCACAGCCCCTGGGCCTCACCTGTAGTCCTTGTGCCCAAGCCAGATGGCTCTACTCGTTTCTGTGTGGACTATCATGGACTGAATGCAGTCATGAAGTCAGATGCCCACCCGATGCTCCAGATGGATGAACTCCTGGACAAGTTGGGATGGGCGACCTACCTTACAACCACTGACCTGACCAAGGGGTATTGGCAGGTAGAGTTGACAGACAGAGCTAGGGAGAGGTCAGCCTTCATCACTCCGATAGGCTTATTTGAATTCAGAGTAATGCCTTTCGGGATGAAGTATGCCCTGGCCACTTTCCAAAGGTTGATGAACCAGGTGTTAAATGGTGCTGAGGAGTACGCCGTGGCGTACCTGGATGACACTGCCATCTTTAGTGCTAGCTGGGAGGAACACCTATCCCACCTTAGGGAAGTGCTGGGCAGGATACAGAGGGCCGGGCTCACTGTCAAAGCCGAGAAGTGCCAGGTGGCCATGGGAGAGGTGGCATGTGGTAGGCTGAGAACAGCTCCATCCTAACCAAATAAAGATAGACATAATCCGGGTGTGGCCTAGACCAGAAATGCAGAAGCAGGTCAGGAGTTTTCTAGAGACAGCAGGGTACTACAGGAAATTTGTACCCAATTACAGTGCCCTGACTGCTCCCCTATCTGACCTGACAAAGAAAAGGATGCCCAAGAAAATTACCTGGGGTCCAGCCTGTGAGGAAGCCTTTTCCAAACTAAAGGAGGCACTGTGCAGTGCTCCTGTTTTGACAAGTCCTGACTATAGCAAACCCTTTATAGTTCAAACTGACGCCTCAGACGTGAGTATTGGGGCAGTACTGAGTCAGATATCCAGCCAAGGGAGAGATCACCCAGTAGTGTACCGAGTGGGAAGTTACTTCCCAGGGAGCAGGCATACTCTACTGTGGAAAAAGAATGTCTTGCCATGGTGTGGGCCCTAAAGAAGTTGGAGCCATACTTATATGGGCAGCATTTTGTGGTGCAGACTGACCATAACCACTTGGTTTGGCTGACGCAGATGGGGAAAAATAATGGTAGATTGCTAAGATGGAGTCTTGCTTTGCAGGGGTATGATATGACAATTCTACATAGGGTTGGAGCCAAAAATCAGAACTCCAATGGGCTGTCTCACGTGTACTAGGAGTGAACTGATTTGGGAAGCTCATCTCATGCAGGGGAAAGAGCCCCCAAATTCAGTCTAGGTGGGGAGGAATTGTGACACTCAGACAGCTGGTTCTGATTAATCTATGATTTTTGTAATATAAAAATGTGTTATTGAATGTCTCTCATGAGAGATGCTGACAGCCTGTGGAATGACACCCCCCTCCAAGGTTTTAGCTACAACGTATTACCTGGAAGGCCAAGAGATAATTACAGGCTAGAAGAGACTAAATTAAGTATCTCCTGTTTATCTAACTTATTTGTGGCTTGCCAGCTGCTAAGATGGGAAATCATAAACTTTTCTAACGGTTAGAGGAAGAAGAGCAGGTTATGATGCCTTAGTGCGAAGTCATAAATGTTTCTTTGATGTCTTTGAAGAACAGGAAGCTGCTCATAAGATCAAATAAAGTCATATGAGAAAATGAGTTGTGCTGAGGTCACAGAATTTAATACTTTGATAAGGCATCCTGTTTTGCATAGATATATTTTTTTATATTCTGACAGGGAGGAACTAGGTGACCTCACGCAAAGAGGTTGGCAAAGCCAGTTTTTAAACAGTATTCTGTTTTCCATTTAAACACAAATGTGTGGACTCTGAAAGCTACAGCTTGCTAGCAGCACTGTAAGAGAGACATTAGATAGATCAAGTCTAATTGTCTGGTGGTAGGAAATTGCACTTTTAAAATCTTGTTTTTTTTTTTAGTGATTGTATGTTTTTGTGATATATGGTTATGTATTTACACTTTACATTTTTATCTATTTTTAACTAAACACCTCATTTTTAATAGACTATTTGTGTCTTCTAAGTCCTTCTGTTTTTGCCTGATGTGTGGATGATTAAGAGTGTGACAACACTGTGCATGAGCTTATATGGTAATACCAAACTGGGAAAAGGTCAAAGTTATCTGAGGTCTTTATTAGAGTTTTTAATGGTTCATTTTATACACCTGGTTAGGTGCCCATAGGTGAAAGATATCTGCCCCCCCCCCGAAGAGCAGAATTCTCTGAGCCTGTACATTGGGTACGCTAACAAGAGGTTCACAGTTTGAATCCCTCCAGAACTGAGACCAAAGGTTGATTCGAACCCACAAAACAGACAGGAGGGTTACCTTGTTTCTGTTTCCTGTTCAGAAGACTGCCCTTGCAGGTTGGCATTGTGGGAGCAGAGGGCCTGACCTGCTGAGTGGGTTTGTGACAGGTGCAACATGAAATACCTGCCACATTTAGTTCAATGCACCTTCACAGCTAACAGACTGTGTTCCTGCTGTTAACGTTCATTGAACTTTCACCTGAGTACCATGGCAACCGCGCAAGCACTCAGAGATGTGCACGATCATTCACACTGCTGCTGCTGACTCATTTGCATGTGACAAGTGGCCAGTACCTCAGAAACCGCACGGCATGGAGAGCACCGTGTTGCCGACATCAAACCAAAATACAAGCTAGTGGCAGTAAGTAAAAAAATTATTTTTGTGGTCTGGAGCAAAATGGGGGTAGTAGAACACAGACATGAGCCACCATCGCTCACAGGAGTTTCCCTTTAATAACACTTTTATCCCCATACTAGCTTATGCGGATGATTTAATTTTGTTGGCTTTATCTACTATAAGATTACAACGAAAATTAGATCAGCTTAAAGTTAAATGTGAACATCTCCAATTAGGAATTAATCTTAACAAAACTAAAGTTATAGTATTTAGAAATCAATTTCATAATCAAACATTTATTTAGATAATCATCCTATTGAAATGGTTCCATCCTATATTTATTTGGGTGTCAAGTTCTCCTCAACAGGTTCATGGACTCCCCATGTTAAATCTCAAGTTATTAAAGCTAAGCATGCTACAAAGGCACTATTATGATTTAATGCCAAATTCGGAGGCCATTCAGTTCTCTCCGCTATTAGGGAAATGCCTAATTTAGACTCCCATTATCATACTATTATAAGGCCATTTTGCAAGTCCCTCTTTCTACTTCAAACTCAGTTGTGCGTTCAGAGTTGGGAAGAATTCTGGTGGCATCTATAATCAAATTACAACTAATCTCATATTGGTTGAGAATTATTAATAATGCAAAAAATGACATTCCACTTCTTTGTTTGATAGAAAAAAATTCATGGCTCATAAGTGGATTTCACTCTCCCTGGCTAAAAAAGCTGATTGTTACTCTCAAAAGTATTGATGCTACTCACTTGTGGCATGATTATTTGCTGGGAATAACAATATCTGAAACATATGAAACTAAAATAAAAGAGAAAATCTTTAAACTAGCACAAAAGGAACAGATGGATCAGGTCAGAATTCAAAGACAGGCCCTCTGGTTTAGTCAATACAAAACTGATTCTGTTGTTGAAAATTATTTATTACTTCTAATATCCCCCAGAACTCGCAAAATGATTACTTGGGCAAGATTTGGTATTGTTATCTCCAAGCATACATATTTCAATCAGATAAAGCAATCTGATGGTCTTCAAGAAATTAATTGTCTATGCAATAGAGAATTTACTGAGACTTTGGAACATATTATTGTACAATGTCCGTTATTTAACTTTTGTAGAGATTTTTTATTAAAACAATTCTTAACTAGATATGCTGAGGTAAATTATGACCCAATATTTATATTATTACATTCTATGACAGTGGAAGAAGCTAATATGATTGCTAAATTTATTGCACATGTCATTAACTTCAAGAGAAAGGCCTATGCTAATCGTAATAAATAAATACATCTGTTATAAGTTATTATATAGAGCTGCTTAAGTAACTATCGTGTTCTGTGATGTTTTAATTGTAACAATGATTTTATGTCTTTGTAATGTCCAAACGTGTATGTATTGGATGAACAATAAACATGATATGATGATGAAGGTAGTGTCATTCTCAATGAGGCACACTTTCCCCTCCAGCCCCTCCACAATTTAATTTATGATGACATTAAACAGGACTGGGCCCTGGACTGATCCCTGTGACATCCTGCTGGTCACCCTCCTTTCCTCAGATTGAGCACCATTTACCATGACTCTCTATCTTCTATCATTCAACCAGTTCCTAACCCAGTTTACCACCTTGCGACCCACTCCCAGGCTGCCCAGCTTGTTCACAAGTCATATGTGGAATGGTATCGTCAGTCTTACTAAATGCAATTCATGTTTATGTTTAAGCCCATGAAACACCCTTATCTAGTTAATGCCTTTGCAGCCATAGTGGCTCTGCCAGAACTTGTTCTTCCTGGTACTGCTTGTGCAATGACTTCTATGCATGCCTGTAGGTATTCCCCCATGCAGTGTGCTGGAGTCTAGCAGCACCTCCCACTCTATGCAGTTAGGGTATGCTACCGTCTAGAGATGGTAATCATGCACTGAGCACTGCCCCCCCCCGGTATGCCCCTCCCAACAGTGACACCAATACAGTGACCTGCCACACTGCCGACGAAATCAACAGTTCGTCGACAGGTCACTGTATTGGTGTGCCAGAGACAGGGGCACACTGTCTCCCGGTCCTGCACTCCCTCCCCGAATCAACTCTGACTCAGAGTTGATTATAAATAGAATGGCGGTACAGGGGTAAGAGGCCCCTGCATGGGGGTTCTGGGTCAAAGCTCCCCATTAAAAAAAAGAACCGGGAGTCCATCAGAATTTATGTTGACCGCAACTTGCAGTCGACATAAATTCCATCACTAGTGATGCCAGTCGACAAAATTGTTGTTGAACCAGCATCATAGAATCCCCACCCCTCCCGGCCGAGGAGTGACATTGGGGAGGTGGTGTGGTGCTATGTGGGGATAGGGTGTATTTCTGGGTGATCAGGGTGAAGGAGGAAGGGTGAGCAACAATGCTACATGGATGAGCAGGGTGGTTAAAGACTTTGAAGTGTTTTTAATGGGGTACTTTTGCTAAAAATACAGCTACTGAATACAGCAGAACACAGTTACTATGTTGAATTTGAGATTTGGCCAAATAATAGGGTTTGTGCGAAAACCTTGAGCCGAATGTTTGGATAACTGTTCAGTAGTGGGGCCAGAATATTTAGGTATTTGTATTTGGTTGCATGTGGCTGTCTAAAAACATCCCCCAGGTACCAAGAGCTTGTTGCCTGGGCCACCTCCTGGCATTAAACAATCCCCACCCCCAGCCTGCACAATGGTTTAATTTTCGTTTTTAAAGTCTACTTCTGGCTGACAGTATAGTATCTCTGTAGTTGTTGACAGTGGAACACTGCCTCCCTAACCTAAACCTCCAAATGTGGCCTCAGAAACATACTACACAAGGTGAAGCCACCAGAAGCCTGGACCTTTTTCCCCTAACCCCAATCCTTGCTGGGGGGCACTCCATTCCAGCTAGTCAGTCACCCCCTCCCCCCAAGAAAGCTATCTGTCTGATCCTGGTTCCTCATCAGCTGTACTTTCAGAAACATAGAGGCAAGAAGAGATACAGACTCAGACCAAGTAGTAAGCCAGTAAACTTTGTGATAGCAAGGTTGGGTAATTGATAAGGAGGGAGGGAGGACAGAGCAAAAAGCATCATTGATGACGCTAAGCAGACTGTGACCAATCAGTCTGCTTAGCATTATAAATGCTGCTTTATGCTTTGCCCCTCCCTCCCCATCACGCTGAGATGTTGTGAAGTTTTAATTCACTGTTGAATTTTCAGTGATGTCACTAACTCTGCCTTTGTGGATCAGTTCACAAATTTTTGCATTTTAATAGGAAATCTGCATCTTGTAATTTTGCCCAGCAACTTCTTCAGCAACTTTGCTGCTGCATTTGGACAAAATCTGATCAGATCGCATCTCCTGAAAAACAAGTGCCTGTGGGTCACATAGAAACAGCTCCTGCAGGTCACATGCTGCTTTTCTGTGTACAGACTGTGCTTTAGTTTCCTTCTGCAGTCTGAATAAGCTACTGGAAGATGTCTGATCTGCTGCTTTTGGAGCCTTCCAAAATCTTATTAAAAACTACTTTTACAGATTTTTTTTGTTTATCTTTACTTAGCCTATATTTAGGTGTCATTTTGAAGTATATTTCCCCATACTGCCCACTTTTATTACTTATATTTTTCTTGCTTTTACTTGTTTGTTTTTTACTCTATTTTTTTTCCAAAATGAGTGGGACTGTTAAGGAGATTGAGAGGACTGGGACTGAGACCAGTCCCAGCAAGAAGAGGGGGAGGGGGAGGGGGATCAAGTTCACAGATGGGGCATGACATCCCATTGATATGAAGAGGACAGATTTGGGATCAGGAGCACCAGGAAGTGGAACACACACACCTCTCCACAGTGCAGCACCAGCAGCAGCAGCATGCAGTAGAACCACCACCAGTTGACCCTGCCCCAGTACATCCTACAACTGCTATAGCACCTACCCTGTGCCCACCCATGGCTGCAGCAACCACCTGAGCCCCATGAGGAGGAGAAGTCCCACCCATGACCATCTGGCTCCTTCTCTCAGCATCAGAAAAAGTCCCTTGATTGGAACTTTTTTGTAACTGACCCCGCTGACAACAGTGTGGTGACATGCACATTGTGTACACCATTGTTTGGCATGGGAAATGAGAGTCATTTGGCGCAGGTGGCTACTATACCCATTTTAAGGTGAGGCACCACCAGGAGTGGAAGGAGCATGTCAGAAGGATAAAGACTGAGACAGCTGAGAAAGGTGGTGGTGGTGGCATCCCTAGTGCTTTTTCCATGCCACAGCGCGAGCAGTGCAAAAATAGACAATGTGGTGGGTTGTCATGTGGTGGACAGGTCTGAGAGAGGGACACAGAGGGGACAGAGGGAAAGAGGAGAGAGAGTTGCCGGTGGACTCAGGGTGCTGTAGAGATCACCTGAGAGACTGGCCTCAGATATTCCATCTACATCCCTATGTACAAAAATGGCGCAGCTGCACGGGGAGATAGGGGAGCTCTCCCGGCAAGTTATTGCCATGAAAGAAACTATGGAGGTGTTGCACCAAAACCAACAGAGCATTCTTAATGGTCTGGCAGAACCCCTTGGTGATGGTGCACCCTTTGTCCCCAGGTCACTGCCCGATTCTCTATCTGTACACTCCTTTATTCAAGATATGCTATCTGTCTTACTGTTGCCTTTATTCTTATCTTCACCTGTTGTAAAAACATTTAAAAAGTAAAACAAAAACAAATAACACAAAAAATGTTGTATATCTTCATTTCTCTCTGTCCTAATTTCTGATACTGCGTCCTTCTATCTATCTAAATTCTTGTCAGCTATTCTCCTGTTTAACAAAAGAAAAATATTCTGTTTTTCTCCCTATATTGTTCTCTTTCTTGTGCAACTGTGCAGTCCTTACACTATTACTGTCTTCTCCTCTTGCTATTTTTCTCAGCTACCAGAATAAATATATCAAGCTGCTACAAAGTGCTGCACTGTGTGTCAATCCCCCTTTGAGGGAAAACTGTGAGAAAAGCACACCATACATAAATTCTGCATGCCCAGAATGTTTCTGAACTATAAGAATTAACACATCAGACTGCTGCATGTTAGTATAAGGTGTTGCGTTGAGTTAGTCCCCCCCAACCAGAGTTCTAATAACACACTTTAAGTAAAATTGTAAGAAAAGCACAACATACATAAATTCTGTTCTCCAAGAATTGTTTTAACTACCAGAAAAAATATATCAGGCTGCTGAATGCTGCTACATGGTGCCACACCATGTGTTAGTCCCACTTACACAGTTCTTTTCATGCGCTTTAGGGGATGAAATTTAGTGCCCAGAAATTCTCAGTCTAATAAATTCTCCTGTCTGGAAATTTTCACATGAGGAAACAATATGAAATGGGATAGTGTACAGGTATGAAAATATCTATTTTCAAGCCTAAATCATCACTGCTTGTACAGGATCTCGCTGGTAGTGCACTGCCAGTCACTTGTGGTCCTGAGGGTACAAATGCTGATGCCTGTGTGAGCATCAGCAAGCACTGGGTGAAGGCAATACTGGCAGAGGCAGTGTCTGCCAGTGTCAACCAGGAAAGCCAGAAGGCAGGTTATGATCTCCTGAGTAAGTAACAAACTAGCAGATTCACTGTGTTAGCTTAAAAACACATTCTTTCAAATAACTGATGTTTTCAAGAGCTGTGACATGTACTCTACAGAGGAATTAGAGGGTGGAAATTGGGAATTTACCTGCAATAAATGCAAGTATGTAATGGAATACAAAAAAATAAATTATTATACTTATATCCAGCATCAGTAGATTGGAAAGAATAAATGATCTAGAAAAAAAACACAGAAGTAACTAACATTTTGTAGGTGGACAATGACATTCTACCGCAGCACAGATGCAGGGGGAAACAAGCTAGAAGTGCAGAGGATTTGACTATAGACACCAATGACAATGATTGGACATATGTCACAGGGAGGAAAAGTAACAAAAGAGGTAGCTTGGCAAGTAGTATCTCACTGCACTAACTAATAGATCTCTAATGGTGAGCATGTCCTCAGAAAAGAACTAGGCACAGTGAACACAGCAGATAAAATAAACATTGTAAACATTGGTGTAGAGAAAGACAAAAAGAATTAGAGAACATAGCCGGCCCAGTGGCGCTGAGGGCTGAGGCGCTATCTCCCTTACTCACTGCTACTGGTGACCCGTGTTTGGGAATGAGCATGGGTCATCAGGGGTTGGCAGAGCTGGAGAGGGATTGAATGTCCAAGGGACTGTGCTCCCTCTCTGGGGAAGGGGTTTGCCAGTGATCGGCATTGACTGGCTCCTAGCGGCAGCTGGGGGGCAGTGTGCTGATGCTGTAAACACTATGGGGGCAGAGATGGGGCTGACGTCTGGAGGCAGTGTGTGCGGACGCATGTGTGCTCTCTCTCCATTGACGTCCTGCATGCCTCTCTGCAGGGGAAAAAAAATAGAGAAAATGGAGCCTTCGACATGGATGATGATGGTCCCCCATCACAGCACCACTGGGAGGGCATCTCCCCTGAACTGGATCCAGACTGGTGGGTGAGTACCTCCCCACCCCCTGCCATGAGGGGTAGGTCGAGGGGGCTGAAGGGGAAGGGATCTGATACCTGGTCAGCGTGGAGGGGGGACATCAGAGGGTTAAGGCGAGGGGCCCCCAGAAACAAAACCAACAAAAAAAAAGAATTAGAGAACACATACACCAGCCAAAGCCAAAATGAAGTGAATGAGTCCCCAAATCAGACTACAGAACTCCCAGATGTAACAAAGGAGAATGACAACACATGTGAAATCCTAGTTCTTGGCAACTCAATTATAAGATACACTGACTGTGTGAATGGTAAAGATAGAAAGGAAACCACAACTGTATGTTGCCTATTGGGAGCAAAAAGTTTTGATATTAGAAATAATATTAATGAGCCTTGAAAAACGCAGGAAGTGACCCCCAAGTATTAAGCCATAGTGTAGTTAATGACGTGGGTATGCGGTTAGATGAGGATATACAAAATTACTTTAAGGCTGTGGGGAATTTATTAAAAGAAAAACAATGCAAAATCCTAATATCAGAGATATTTTCCGTACCCAGAGTAGGACAAGGGAGATTATGGGTAATAAAAAAAATTAATACCTGGCTTCAAAATTAGGCAAAAAGAGAAGCTTACATTTTATCAGAAATTTGGATTACTTCATGAACAAAACTCATATGTTTAGAAAAGATGGTTTACATCTAAATAGGAGGGGGGTCAGTAGCTCTGGAAGAAAGAATGAACACCTCCATAGAAAAAAATGTAAACTGATTTTGTTAGGAACAGTCAGAAACAGAACTGTAGAGACACCTATCAGTGGGTCATCAGTCATAAAAACTGGAGATGAAAATATGGGTAACCAGAAATTAAATGAAATTAAAATCAGAATTAAAAAAATGATAAAAACAAGGTCAGATGAATCAAGAAACCTAAGATGTCTCCTCATCAATGCTAGAAGCATGAACAAGAAGTTAGAGCTCCTGGAAGCATTAGTAACTACTGAAAAAAATGGATATCATTGCATTAAGTGAAACTAGGCACACTCCAAATGACAGCTGGAATACAGGAATACCTGGCTACAGTATTTATAAAAAGGACAGAAAACATCAAAGGAGCAGTGGGAATTGCACTTCTAATTAAATCAGATATTGTTAGCCAATTAATAAATAATGAAACAGGAGATCTGGAATTACTAATGACAGAAACCAAAAAATCAAGGAAAACACAGGTCATTAAAGGATTACTATATAGGCTGCCAGGTTCAGATAAAAATAAAGACCTTCAACTACAGACCATACTACAAAATATGCAGGAATATAAAGATACTGTATTATATTATTGGGAGACCTAAACATGCCTGACATAGAATGGGAAAAATATATTGGCAAAGCAACTATGGAAAAAGATTTCTTAGCCTTGGCACATATGTATAATTTAAAATGGTAAGTCACAATACTGACTAGAGAAGATATACTATTAGATGTGGTGCTCTCTGCCCGGTGAGGAATTAATCAATAGGTTTAAAACTAGAGAAGTACTTGGAAACAGTGATCACAGTATGGTGGATTTTAAAGTCAAAAGAAAATTCATAAAGGAAAGAGGAAAAACTACACAGTTTGATTATCAAAAAGCAAATTTTGATGAGCTAAGGACCAAGTTAGCACACTGGGACTGGGAGAAGGAATTTAATGACAAACCACTACATTCACTGTGAGAGTTATTCAAAACTAACATCAACACATTATCAAATACATATAAATAAATATATACCATTGAAACAAAAATATAATAATAAAGGTAAAACACCAAGATGGATGGCATACAAAATTAGGAAGAAACATGCTTACATAAAAAATGAAAAGAGTTTTGATGATAGACTGGTTATATCATATGATACAGAAACCTCCAAAAAATGTAAAACTGTCATCAGGAAACAATAATAGCAGTATGAATGAAAAATTATCTGAAAATGTAAAAACTACTATAAGCAGTTTTATTCTTATATTAACTCCCAAAAAATATAGAAATCACTCTTAGACCATTGTAAACAGATAACATGCAAATAGAAAGTGACCTGCACATGACACAAGACTTCAATAATTTATTTTGTTCAGTGTTTACAAATAAAGGTGTATATGAGGATACTGAGGGAAAAGAAAAAGATGTCAGAGAATCATTCAATGTATCTGTTTCAAATAAAGATATTGAACAAACAAAAAAACAACAGAGTCAATAAATCACATGGACCAGATAATAAACATTCTAGAGTTCTTAAGGAAACTGTGGAAGAAATAATAAAGCTCTTAATAGTAATAATTAATAGATCAATTAAATGAAAGTGAAGTGCCTTTGGACTGGAGACAGGCTGATGTCACACCGATACATGAAAAAGGCCCTAAAACAAAAGTTGAAAATTACAGGCCAGTAAGCCTGACAAGTATTATTAGTAAGACAATGGAAAGTATCATCAAATAACACCTAGAGAATTAAGAGACAACATGGGTAATAACAACAGCCAGGAATAGAACTTGCCAGACAAACTTAATAAATGTTGCTAAACCCATAAACAAAGCATTGGATCAAGGTAAATCTGCTGATGTGACATACTGAGTAAAGCTTTTGATACAGTCCCTCACAATTTATTGGTTAAAAAATGGGGTGGAAATCATATATATATATTTATCAAGTGGATAGATTGCTGGCTCACTAACAGAAAACAATGGGTTAAACCAAGAGAAAAATCATCTGAATGGGCAACTGTTATGAGTGCAGTACTGTGGGGATCAGCCCTGAGACCAGCCCGCTTTAACATATATATTGGAGATATGAATAAATAACTAAAGGACTGAGCAGTGAAATTTGCAGATGATGCTAAAATTAGACTAGTTGTAGAGACTGAGGAAGACTGTAGGCTAAAGTAAGACAATGTAGACAAGCTCAGTATATGGACATCAAAATCAGAGGTGTTGTCCAATCCAGACAAATGTGCAATTATGCACTTTGGAAAAAACCCACTACATGAATACACATTTAAAGGTGCTGATTCAAAGAAAAGTGATGCCAAAAAAGACCTAAGTGAAATAGAAATAGCAAGAAGAGGAATAAACACATTGGGCCAGATATTCAAAAGGGTTGCGCCATGCACAATAGGGTTGCGCCTGCGCAAGTCCGAACTTGCTCCATTCTGCGATATTCAGCAGGAGGCAGTTGCGCCACTGAAAACAGGCTGAGCAACAGCGCAATGCAAATGAATGCATGCTGAACTGGAGGGGGAGGAACCATGCATAAACTGCACAGCCCGATATTCAGCCGGGCTGTGCAGAGTGTCTGGCGCAACCCCAACCTGTGCACAACTTGGCGGGCCAAAAAAAGGCTTAAGTCGAGGGCCACCCACAGGTGAGCTGCTGCATTGCAGGGCGCAACACAGCAGCTGCCACCTGTGGCTGGCCCCTAACCCACTCCTGTGCCCCGCAGCCTGATCACGGGCAAAACAGTGTAAAATCCCCACCCCCACTGGCCCGATCGCGGGCATAGTGTAATTCCCCCACCAGCCCGATCGCGGGCAGCAATATCTCCCCCTGAGCGTATCCCTGGTGGTCCAATGGACCGTAAATCCCGATCGCGGGATGGGCGTAATAAAACACCCCGAACACATCTCTGGTGGTCCAGTGGACCGTAAATCCCAATCGCGGGATGGTATAATAAAACACCCCCAACACATCCCAGGTGCCTAGTGTCCCCACCCACCCACCACGAAGCCTCTACCCGCTCCCCGGCGGCGGGGCGGCAGCATCCACCCGCCTGCCACCCGCCGCCGCCGACTGACTGCCCAGTAGGGGCTGCATGCCCACTGGTGCAGAGCAAAGCCAATGGGCATGCTCTTGCCTGCACCACTGGGCTGCAGCTTCACCGGCAGCTCGGTGGGCGGCGCGCGGGGCGGCAGGCAGGTGGATGCTGCCACCGCCCGCCGCCGGGGAGCGGTGAGGCTTCATGGGTGGTGGGTGGGGACACTCAGGCACCAGGATGTGTTGGGGGTGTTTTCATTATACCATCCCCGCAATCGGGATTTACGGTCCACTGGACCACCAGCTATCGTTCGGGGAGACACATTGCTGCTCATGATCGGGCTGGTGGGGATTACACTGCGCCCGCGATCGGCTGGTGGGGAGGAATCACTATGCCCAATCGGCCAGTGGGGGTGGTGGGGGAGATTCTACACTGTTTTGCCTGTGATCAGGCTGCAGGGGGCGTTGGTCCCCGACGGCTGCTGCCTGGCAGGGTGCCAGGTGCAAGTCCTTGGAGATCAGTGCACCTACATGCTAATGGCATGCAAATGGGGCCATAATCAGATGCAAATGGCCCCCCCCGCGCCTTGCATAAATTATGGCCCATTTGCATGTCACCTTTTGAATATCGGGATTTTGCGCATGGCGCAATGGTACTTGCACCACCACAAGTTGAATGCTCCACTCTGACAACTTATGGTGGCGCAAGTTCCACTGCGCCATGCACAGTGGCTGTGGCTGGGTGATATTCAGGCTGAGTTGCCTGGCAATAAACTCCTTTGAATATCGCTCTGGACACACCCCTGCACAACTATTTTGTGCAGCGCAAGGGCTTGCTCCACAAAATAGCACAGTTTGAATATCTGGCCCATTGATTGTATTGTCAAAAAGGCTAATCAGGTCTCTGGTTGCATAAAACACAATATAACAAGCATGCACAGAAAGGCGTTGTTGTCACTATACAGATCTGTGGTGAGACCTCATTTGGAATATGCAGTTCAAGTATGGAATCCTCACACAAGAAAGGAGATAGAAGGAACTGAAAAGATACAGAGGAGGTACACAAAGAGGATTAAGGGATGGGAAGGGAAAACTTATGAGGAGCAAATGGGAGAATTGAATAAGTACACACTGGCAAGGAGGAGATGGGGAGACATGGTGTTGAAGTTTAGGGCAAGTAAAGACCAAGAACTTGCTAACACATTATGACTGGCACAGATCGAAAACAAATCAAGGTTTAGAGCATACCATTATAAATTACAGGGTGACTTATTAAGAATTGATAAAAGGAAATTTTGGTACACACAAAGGATTATAAACAACTGGAATATGTTACCAGAAACAGTGGTCACAGCGAAAACTTTAACGTATTTTAAGAAACAGATAAATACTGTATATGGAAGTTGAACCATTTCATCATAACACCTAGTGAGAAGAGGCAGGCAATTAATAATGGTGAAGGCCTACTTTTGCGTCTTAAATTCACGGTGTTACTATCCCTGAATTAATATGCTGTTTCTGCACTTTGTAAGTCTCCCACCACAACACCTGTCATGATGAACTATAATGACTAGAATTGCTGGATATTTTCTCATGAAATGACATAATGATCATATCTGTTTGGGGTTCAGATCAAGACTGATGATCTAATATTGCTATGCATCCTACCAGCAAAAAGGAAAGTATTCATTTTTTATGTTTTACTTTTTGGCTTGGTAGGGGGGACTGTATTTCTAACTATCTTTTGTTCCTCGTGAAACCCTGTTGCTGCATGGGTCTAGCTCAGATCTAATTATTTAATTTAGCAATGTTTCCTACCAGGGAAGGTAAGTATTCTTTTTTTTAATTCTTAAAGGAGTACTACAGTCAAAATTTGCAAACACTCGTTGTGCTGAGTGTCTTGGTTTGTGTGTGTAGTCCTAGTGTGTCCTTCCCTTTGTTTGCTGTTAGGAGTTTATTGCGCCTGGCGATCTCCAAGTTAGTATGCTTATTGCCTTTCTTTTTCCTACAATGCCTGCTTTCCCATGTGACAGTAGTGTATCCAGGACCACAGATTCAGCAAGTACTGGTTTCAGAGTCAATTTTACAGCAGCAGAGCTCTGATTTTAAGTAACTTCCTTATCCAGTGAGCACTCATAAAGGTTGTATTTACAGTTTTGCAACCACCTAAGGGCAATTAAGTGGACTATTCTATATGGAAACAGCCAGAGACTTCATTTATTATAGCACTGATGACTGGGTGATTTGTGTGCTTTTTATGGCTGTGTATACTGTACTTTGATAGATAAAAGACAGATAAAATGTTTATTTCT
The DNA here is from genome assembly GCA_016271365.2 of Neoceratodus forsteri. NCBI lineage: Eukaryota > Metazoa > Chordata > Ceratodontiformes > Ceratodontidae > Neoceratodus > Neoceratodus forsteri. Next base: position 619,799,118 of record CM057450.1, on the reverse strand, counting down.
ATAAAAGATATTTCATGTCATTAGGGAAAAAAGTCCCTGTTTGCAAGACAGTCCTGTTAAGGAAGGTTACAAGATTACTAAAATTAAGGGAGAAAACAAAACAAAGGAAATGCAAAACATCATGCACATCACATTTTCGTGCATTGATCTACTGTATGTACAAATATACAATTTGTAGGTATCATTAGTTACAAAGCTTGATTTAACAGTTGCATACCATTTGAAAGCAAATTTTCAAGTCAGTAACAAAGTTTTTATGAAATGTAGTTGTGCACATGTTGAAAGGAAGATTTTTCCAGGGAGAAGCTGTCTGGAAATGTAAGGTTTTGGTTCCACATTTAGTCTTACATTTACCTGGGTATATTTTATAGATGTGAACAGATCTAGTTAATATACGTATGGTCGGTACATTTTAACCAAAAGCAACTCTTGAAATATAGTGTTCTGGTTGTGGTACTAAGAATTTATGAAGGAGCTTTGTCCGAGTTATGTTGCTTCTTATTTCCAGTGATTGCCATCTCAATCTTTTAACATTTCACAATGATGAGTTTTAAAACTACATCTCAATGCAGACTTTGCCATTTTATATTGTATCTTGTCCAGTTTGTCCAACATCCTCTTATTTGCCACTCTATAATATCAGATTTCCATACTCTATTGATGGTAAAATCATCTGTTCCATTAATATTTTTCTTGCCTGTCTGTTTAAACATTTAGTGGTGCATCTGAGGGCTCTTATCCTTCTATTTGTCTTTGAAATCGATATGGCAATATGTTCAGAAAATGTTAGCACAGCATCAAAAAATTATACCCAGATAACAACGTTCTGTTACTTGTTCAATCTGTTCCAATTTGTTTGTTAGAATGTTCAGTTTTGGTTTGGTTTTTGCTCTAAAGTGTAGCACCTTTGTTTTCTGTGTATTCATCTGGAGTCTCAACCTGGTGAACCACTCCCTTATTCTGTCAAAATCTATTTGCAATTTGCTTTCTAAGTCCAGCTGACTCTTTTCAGTTCCCAGTAGCTATTAGTGCTGTATCATCTGCATATAGTCTTATTTCTGAATGTAGCACTACCTGTGGAATGTCATTGCTGAACAGCAAAGACAATAGAGGTCCCAATATAGATCCCTGTGGGACTCCCTGGCTTACATTTTACTAGAGAAAAGGGTCAGGGATATCGATAGCCTCTGGGACCGATCTGTCAAAAAGGTTTTGATCCAGTCCCAGGGACTGTTGTCTATCCCCAGCACCCTAATTTTATGTAACGGTAAGGAGTGGTCCACCAGGTCAAAAGCCTTCGATAAATCTACACAGAAGACAACAGTTTCTAGCCTAGCATCCACAGAAGTAGACACCACATCATTAAATTCTACTAAAGCCGTAGTAGTGGAGTGTTCTTCCCTGAAACCCAACTGGAAAGGTGTCAACAATCTGTATTTTTCCAAATAATCTGTTTACTGTGTACATACATGCTTCTCAAGGCATTTAGACAGTGTTGACTATAATGCTATCGGTCCATAGTTTCCTGGGTCCTGGGTATCCCCTCCCTTGAAAATTGGTACTATCTTGATTTGGTTCCATAATGAAGAAAAGAAGCCTGAACATAAACGCCAATTAAACACATAATTATACAATGGTGTGTGAAAATCCTGTAATCTCATTGGTCAAAACATATCACATGAACGTGGGTAAATCCTGCATAACCCACAGCTGAGGAATGGCATTTATAAAAAACATAATTAAACACATTTTAAATTAATGTTACACATAGATCCACTGTATAATCGGAATAAGGCACTCCAGGGTGTGAGTTATTGGGTGATTTAACCACTTCTTGTGTGTTTAAGTCACTCAGCTGTGCCTCATGACACACCACACAAGGTGTGGGTAAATCCCCAATAACCCACATCCTGTTGTGCCTTATTGCTTAAGTAACTGTTGGTGCTATGTAATCTGCAGCCATTTGCAAAAACTTTTCCTCCACTTCATCTAACCCAGGAGTTTCGTGTATATTAATTTTCCTTAGGCCTTTCTTTATCTCAGATATACTCAACATCTTGAAATGAAAAGGGAGGGGGGCATTTTTGTTGTTTTCCACATTATTTGTTGCCAGATTATTTGAACAATCAGTAATCTCCAGGTCAGGCAAACTAAAGAAATAGCCATTTAACACATTTCATATTTCAAATGGTTATTTCATCAAATTTCCATCACTAACCATCTGCATGATCTTTTGAGATCCCTCCTTACCCGAGCTGATTAAATTGTTTATAGTCTGCCAATATTTCCTAGAATCTTTATTATTCTGTATTTTGGATCTGTAATATTTAGCTTTTGCTTGTTTTATTTGTTCTTTACACACATTTCTCTTTGATTTGAAATTTTCCCAGTCTTTTCCATGTTTTGTTTTTTTAGCAATATGCCAAAGTCTATTTTTCATCCTAAAGATTTTTAGCAATTTTTCATTGATCCGAGGGACATTAGCTCTTCCATTAGTAGTTTTAGATCTTGGGGCATGTCAATCACATATTGTCTTGAAAGTCTCCAAGAAATACTCAACTGTTGAGTCAAGATCAGGAATTAATTTACACCTTTCCCAGTTTTTCTTCTGCATATCAAAGTTAACATTTTATGCAGAGAAATGCTGCACATCCCTTACCCACTTAACATGTTGTCATTTTTGGGAAAGTTGTTCATTGACTATCTTTATCCAAACCAGGTAGTGGTCCCATAAGTAAGGTGGTAAAATCCCTGTTTCTAGAACTTCAATCTGTGGGGAAGTAAAAATAAGGTCCTAATGGCACCTTCAGTTGAAGTAGTAGTAAATCTAGTAGATTTTTTTATATTTTGCTTTACTACCAATATTGAAACCAACCCTGGCCCATCGCCCCACTCTACCCCCCAAACCCTCCCAAAGGGCCTTAGACTACTTCACCTAAACATCTGCAGCCTCCTGAACAAAGTACATGAGATGCAACTCACTGCCCTAACCTACTGCCCAGACATCTGCATTATATCTGAGGCATGGCTGAAACCACCCCATGCTGATTCAGAAATAGCCCTCCCTGGCTACACAGTAATCAGGCAGGATAGACAGGGCAAGAAGAAAGGAGGAGGCATCGTCATGTACATATCCACCAAGCTCCAGTTCACCCCTGTCCAGATCCCTGGACCCACACTCCAAATAGAATCAATGCTGATTAAGCTTACTGTACCACATTCCTCCCTGGTGTACATGGCAGTGACATACTGCGCCCCGGTCACCCCTGCGCATAGCGTCCTAGACCACCTAGCCACTCTAAAGTCAGCTGCCGGAGCTGGCGAGCTTTACGTCCTTGGGGATTTCAACCACAATTGGCTAGCAAAAGACTGCTCTAAACTACGGGCAAAGTTTACTCCCTAAACCTCTCCCAACAAATCGATCAACCCACCCAATTAAACTCAAAACATAAAGCTACTCCCTCCTGGACTGGGCCCTCACAACCCACCCTCACAGGATAATAAAAGCCGGCCTCCTCTCTGACTCCCTGAGTGGTCACCATATGGTTTATATGGTCAGGAAGGTGCACAGACCCGCACCCCCCCCCACCTAGGACACTCCTCACGAGGGCTTATAAATCCCTCTGTCTCCCTTCCCTTCTAAATGACCTCGTCCACGTTGACTGGTCATTCATCCAGATGGCTCCCTCTATTGTATTGACTATGCCTTTGACATGTTCAGAGACAACTTGCTTGCTGTATGGGACTATCACACCCCCCCTAAGATGTAATAGAGTCAAGGGCTCCTATCTCCCCTGGGTCACCGTCGATGCCATCAGCAGTTGCCGAGCTAGGGACCAGGCCTGGAAAAAACACAAGCAAACCGGCACACTAGAATCCCTGCAGTGTTATCGCACTCTCTGCTACTCATGCACCAAAGCTATAGGACAGGCAAAGAAAAACTACTTCAGGGCGGCTCTCTCCACCAACCTGAGCCACCCTTCTAAATTCTGGAAAACCATCAAAACCCTGCTCACCCCCCCCCCGCCCAACCACCTACCCCAACCCTATCCATCCACGGCAACTCTGTCTCCGACCCTAGCAAAGTTGCCTTTGCTTTCAACACCTTCTTTACTAACTGCGCTGTGTCTCTCCTCACAAACCACCTGTGCACCTCACCCACACCCAGTTCCTCCACGCAACCCCAGCAGCCCCACCCATCTCCACGTTCTCATTCTGTCCAGTCTCCATGGCAGAAGTACTCCATGCCCTGCGATCTCTAGACCCTAACAAAGGCAAATGCCCATTAGGACTGGACGCCAAACTTCTACACCTATCAGCCCCTGCAATTGCCGCCCCTCTAGCCAGCCTCCTATACCTCTCATTTTCCACGGCTCAAATTCCAGCTGCTTGGAGGCAGGTGGTCGTCATACCCCTGCCGAAGGGTGGTGATCCATCTGCACCTGGAAATTATCACCCCATTTCCCTTCTCCCAATTCAGGCCAAACTTCAGGAACACCTAGCTCTTACCCAACGCACTCAATTTCTTGAATCTACCACCTTCTTCACCCCTTATCAGTCAGGGTTTCGGAAATCTCACTCCACCATCACCGCACTCTTAAGACTCTCAAATGACATCCCCTCAGAGATGGACAAGAGGCATATCGCCTCTGCCATTTTCATAGATCTGGCCAAGGCCTTCGACACCGTCTCCCACCCAAAGCTACTCGCAAAACTAAATGACGCAGGACTCTCCAGCCTAGCCACTAGCTGGTTCCAGGCCTACCTGACTGGCAGACAACAGTCGGTAAAAATTGGTACACAAGTATCCCCCCCACTCCCAATCACTATGGGGGTTCCCCAAGACTCTGTCCTGGGGCCTCTTACTTTTTTCCATATTTTTAAATGACAGCAAATGTTAGCTGGAGCACATTTGCTGCAGCCACATCCAAGAGCAGGGCCAATCTTGATGCCCTACAGGTGGCAGGCCTCAGACAGCTAGTTTCGGAACCCACTCGTGAGGGAGCAATCTTAGACCTCGTACTCTCAAACGGGGGCAGTGAGAGGATCTCAGATCTAGAAGTGGGTTGCCATCTGGGAACAAGTGACCATCAAACAGTGTGGCTCATGTTAAACTCAGCTACAGAGTCAAGTCATACAAAAGTGAGGGTACTGGACTTTAGGAGGGCTGACTTTGGCAAGATGGGAAAGTGCCTCAGAAAAACACTAGCAAACAGGCTAGAAGGAGGTGTGGAGCAACAATGGGGAATCATCAAAACTGCCATCACAGAGGCAACAAGCCTTTGTGTGAAGCAAATAAACAAATCAAAATGAAAGAAAAAAACACTATGGTTCTCAAAAGAGGTGGCTGTGAAAGTCAGGAAGAAAAAGATAGCATTCCGGAAGTATAAGGAAACACAGAAGGAGCAGGACAGACAGCTGTACCAGTTAAGGCAGAAGGAAGCAGGGAGGAAGTCAGAATAGTAAGGCCCAGACTGAGCAAAGATAGCCAACTCAGTTAAGAGGGGATAAAACCTTTATAGGTACATCACTGAAGAGAAAGACAAAGGGAGGGATAGTGAGGCTGAATAGAATGAGCGGTGGGTGGGCAGAGAGGGACAGTGAAAGGCAGGAATACTGAAACTAATATTTCTGCTCAGTATTCACAAAGAGGAGGGGAAGTACTTGATCAAATTAACAGAAGCACTCTTTGATAGGGGTTGATCCCAGTCCTTTCACAGAAGAAAGGGTTCTGCAAGAACTCCTAAAACTGGAAGGCGGACAAAGCAATGGGTCCTGATGGAATTCACCCAGAATTCTAAAAGAATTAAGGGAGGAACTAGTGAAACCACTGGCTATTCTTTTTAATAAATCATGGGAGGATGGTGGTATCCGAGGACTGGAGGAAGGCGGATGTGATTCCCTTCACAAAAGTGGGACCAAGACAGAGGCAGGAAACTACAGACCTGTCAGTTTGACCTCTGTGGTAGGTAAAGTGATGGAGTCACTTCTGAAGGAAAGAACAGTTGAGTACCTAGAGGCCAGTGGGGCTGGGACCCAAGGCAGCATGGGTTCACAGCAGGAAGGTCATGTCAGGCAGATCTAATAGATTTCTTTGACTGGGTGACCAAAGTAGTAGACCAGGGAGGGCTGTGGACATGGCCTACCTAGACTTTAGCAAGGCATTTGACACAGTCCCACACAAAAGATTAATAGTCAAATTAACAGCCTGGGGAGTGGGTCCCAGGGTGGTAGCCTGGGTAAAACATTGGCTGCACAACAGGACACAGAAGGTAATTGTAAATGGAGTCCACTCTGAAGAAAGAGGGGTTACTACTGGGGTGCCGAGGGTTCAGTATTGGGTCCAGTCCTTTTAATGTCTTCATCAGTGACATTGCAGAGGAACTGGAAGGAAAGTATGCCTTTTGCAGATGACACAAAGATCTGCAACAGGGTTGATACACAAGGAGCTGGAAAGGATGAGAAGGGACTTGGCAAGGTTGGAGGAATGGTCAGAAGTATGGCAGCTAGATTCAATGCAAAGAAGTCAAAATAATGCACCTGGGAAACAAGAACCCAGGGGAAGAATACACAATGGGGGTAGTAACAACAACAAAAAGGAAAGGGACCTGGGGGTAATCATATCAGATGACCTTAAGGTTAGCAAGCAATGTGAGAAGGCAGTAGGGAGGGCTGGGGGTATACTGGGATGCCTAGGGAGAGGCATCAGCAGCAGAAAACAGGAAGTTGTTATCCCTCTGTACAGACAGTTAGTGAGACCCCATCTGGAGTACTGCATCCAGTTCTGGAGACCCCATCTCCACAAGGACATAGACAGGATAGAGGCAGTCCAGAGGAGGGCAACTAAAATGGTGCAGGGTCTGCAAGAAAAGCCGTATGAGGAGAGACTAAAGGAGCTTAATATGTATACTCTTGAGGAAAGAAGGGAAAGGGGGGACATGATAGAAACTTTTAACTACCTCAGTGGAATCAACAAAGTCCAAGAGGGTAGCATCTTTCAGAAAAAGAGACGTGCAAGAACAAGGGACACAATTTAAAGATAGAGGGGGCGGTTCAGGGGCAATGTGAGGAAGTATTATTTCACAGAGAGGGTAGTGGATGCGTGGAACAGCCTTCCTGAGGAGGTTGTGGGGTCTAAAACTGTGGGAGAATTCAAGAATGCATGGGACAGACATAAGGCAATTCTTGTGGGGAGTAGGAAGAAATAGGCTGTTAACTAGGATCTGCGGCCTATCCTGTAGGTAGGGAAATGGGCAGACTAGATGGGGCCAAGTGGTCCTTATCTGCCGTCAAAGTCTATGTTTCTCCCACTGACCTGCTCTACCTCAGCCATACAAATGTATGCAGATGACACCGTACTGTATGCCTCCGGCCCCTCCACTAGGGACGTATATGCAGCCCTCCAACAGGATTTTGATGCCATCCAAAAATGGCTCAGATCCAATCAACTAGTACTAAACTCGAAGAAAACCGTCTCCCTAACCTTTGGCACGCGACCTCGACTCTCCCGCCTAGCTGCTCCCCCCACCTTCCATACCCTGGACGGGTCACCTTTGGAGACCTGCACCTCTTTTAGATACCTGGGAGTATGGCTTGATCAGTACCTTGATTTCTCCATCCACATTGACTCACTACACAAAAAACTGCACTCCAAACTAGGTGCACTTCATCGTAATAAAGGGTGCCTGTCCCCCAGAGTCCGGAAGGAAATAGTACATAAAATGATTCTCCCTATCTTTGACTACGGTGACGTGGTCTATGGATCAGCACCCCCATCCACCTTAGCCAGCCTGGACACCCTCTTTCACCCCTACTGTAGCTTCATCCTGGAATGCCCCCCCACCACCCATCACTGTGACTTATACAGCTCCTTAACACTACCCTCACTCGAGTCTCGACGTCGGATACACGGTGCAAATGTCATAGCTAAATTATGGGCAAATTCCTTCCCCCCCACCTCAGCTCTGCTTTGTCGCACACAACCCCCCCCCCCGGCCTACTCTCTCAGATGCTCTGACTCCAGGCTACTCCAAATCCCTTTCATGCACACTTCAAAGGACCAATCCACCTTCAAATACCACCTGCCCAAACTCTGGAATGATCTTCCTGCTCGCATCAGGCTCACCCCCGCCCCTAGGCTCCTTAAACCACTCCTCCATGACCATTTCTCTGACACATGCAACTGCTACCAGCAACCCAGATCCACAACCAAGGAGCATCTAGATGTACCTTGACAGCTTTAATATGTCTCAGCAAACTACCATACACCTGCATGATTTCTGCCTGTATATACTCTGCGGTCTTAGGACTAACCTTGTAGTAGTAGATTGTATCAAATGCATGTCCAGCTCTGTTATTATTGCTGGACCTGTTGTTGTTACCCCTGTATTGTACATGTCCTGCTGTATTTTCTATGTAACCCCCAGATCGCATCTGGAAATGAGCAGTCTCCGTTCAGTATGCCTGCCTGATTAATCTCTTAAATAAATAAATAAATAAATAAATAAATAAATTATATTATTTCTTTAAAATGTCTTCCCTTTGGTTTAAACCAGTCTGAGTTCAGGTCTCCTGTTAGAACAAGTAGCTGTTAATAGCTTTATAAACAAAACATTTACTCCTGCTGGCTAGCCCTGGACACATACAGTGCATAGAAAATAAAAACATTGAATTAGAAATAGTTATTTCGTTGAGGCCAGAACATCAGACTTTGCATTGTAGGAAAAAGAAAAGCAATAAAAATGCTAATATGGCAGTCCCCAGGGATCATGAAACCAGTACGCAAATTCAGACAAAAAACTCCTAATAACAAACAATGGGAAGGACACACTGGGACTACACACAAATCAAAAACACTGCACACTGTATTTTTTTGCAAATTTTGACTGTAGTATGCCTTCTCTAGTACACTCACTATTATGTTGCACCTGTGAAAAGAAACCAAAAAGGAAAAATTAAAAGACAAAATAACGGGGGGTACTGTGAAGCATCCAACAGGGTGGACGTGTTTTTCTTCACTCCATGGAAGGATTGTTAAAAATTGCATTGAAAAACTGGTGGGTTTTGACTTCATTGGGGACTGGGGGTCCACCTGAAGGGATACATGCCTATACTGGCATGATGGTCTGCATCTGTCCAGGAGGGGAACCAGGGTCTTAGGTGATAGGTTTAAATGCTTCATATGAAAGCTTTTAAACTAGCCAAGAGGGAGGCACTGAAAAGAAGCAAGAAATTCCCAGCATCCCCCACAAAACAGGATAGTTAGCGAAGTAAACACCAAGGTAGAGAAATCGATGGGAAGCAGGACAAGGGTCAATGGAGAAAAAGGCAAAGGCAGTAAGGGCAGGGATGGGGCTAAAAGTGGTAAGGCCATCAAAAAATGGAGGGCGATGAGTTCCAATGCCCGTAGTCTGGGTAACAAGCTTCCTGAACTAGTGGCCTTGATGGAGGAGGGACGGCTGGATATTGTGGCAGTCACAGAAACATGGTACACAGAGAACCATGACTGGGATGTCAACATACCGGGGTACATAATCTATAGGAGGGACAGGGAGGGTAAAAGAGGAGGAGGAGTAGCTCTGTATATAAGAGAAGGGATCAAAGCAACAGAACTAAAGGGTAAACAGGGAAGAGAGGAGTCACTGTGGGTCACCTTGGAGACAGGAAATGGCACCACAATCTGCACGTGTGTTCTTCACAGACCCCCATCTCAGGGGGAGGAAAGGGAAAAGGAAATGACAGAAGGAATCCTTAGAATGGCAGAAAAAGGGAATATATTATTGATGGGGGACCTGAATATGCCAGATGTTAACTGGAGCACATTTGCTGCTGCCACATCCAAGATTGGGGTCCTTCTCGATGCCCTACAGGGGGCTTGCCTCAGACAGTTAGTGTTGGAACCCACTCAGGAGGGAGCAATCTTAGACCTGGTACTCTCAAACAGGGATGAAGAGAAGATCTTAGATTTAGAAGTGGGTAGCCATCTGGGAACAAGCGACCACCAAACAGTGTGGTTCACTATAAATCCAACCATAGAGTCAAGCCATGCAAAAGCGAGGGTACTGGACTTTAGGAGGGCTGACTTTGGTAAAATGGGAGAGTGCATAAAATATGCACTAGTAAATGGGCAGGAAGGAGGGGTGAAGGAACAATGGGGAAAAATCAAAACTGCCATCACAGAGGCAACAATCCTTTGTGTGAACCAAATAAACAAAACAAAATGAAGGAAAAAAACAATATGGTTCTCAAAAGAGGTGGTGGGGAAGGTTAGGGAGAAAAAGACAGCATTCAGGAAGTATAAGGAATCACAGAGGCAGCAGGACAGGGAACTGTATCAGTTAAAGCAGAAGGAGGCAGGGAAGGCAGTCAGAATAGCAAAGGTCCAAACCGAGGAAAAGATAGCCAACTTGGTTAAGAAGGGGGATAAAACCCTTTAATAGGTACATTAAGGAGCAAAGAAAGACCAAGGGAAGGATAGTGAGGATTAGTAAAGGGAAGGGGAGGTGGGCAGAGGGCGACAGTGAAAAGGCAGAGATCCTGAATGAATACTTTTGCTCAGTATTCACAAAAGAAGAGGAGGGTGAGGTACCTAAACCAAACAATAGAAACATGCTGGATAGGGGGGTTGATACCAATCCATTCACAGAAGAAAGGGTCCTGAAAGAGCTCCTAAAACTCAAGGTAGACAAAGCAATGGGGCCTCACTAGATGCACCCCAGAATTCTAAAAGAACTAAGGGAAGAACTAGTGACACCACTGACTACCCTTTTTAACAAATCATGGGAGGATGGTGTGGTACCAAAGAAGTGGAGGAAGGTGGATGTTATTCCCCTCCACAAAAGTGGGAGCAAGGCAGAGGCAGGAAACTATAGACATGTTAGTTTGACCTCAGTGGCAGAGAAAATTAGGGAATTACTTCTGAAAGAAAGAATTGTTGAATACCTAGAGGTCAGAGGGGCACAGGACCCAAGGCAGCATGGATTCACAGCGGGGAGGTCATGTCAGATGAATCTAATAGACTTCTTTGACTGGGTGAGCAAAGTTGTAGACCAGGGAGGGGCTGTGGCAGTGGCCTACCTAGACTTTAGCAAGGCATTTGACACAGTCCCACACAAAAGATGTTTTTTTTTTTTTTTTTTTGACTTTTCATTAGCAGATTATATCTTCTAGCCACTAGAGGGCTGTACAGTGCTGAATTTACTCTATCGGCCCATTTCTCCATCTGCATGTTATGTAACTCTGCCACTAGAGGGCTTTGATAACCACTCTAAAGTTATAAAGATTTATATAGTGGCTGCTCGCTCCTACACCAAAGTTGCTGGCCCTATAAAGTGGATCTACTTTAATGTCTCTGGGCTTAATCCAAAGGTAGTACTAAGTCTAAAGCTGCTAAACTTTATAAAGTTTCTGTTCACCCCTTCACCTAAATAGCGGCCTTATAAAAGTGAATCTGACGGCAGGACCCTTGCTCTAACACCTTTTTTCTGTTTGTTTTAAATTAATGATAGCCAGTCAAGCCCTGTTAGTGCTGCTTCTCAGCCTGGTTCTACTACCCCTGAGTGTACTTACAATCGGTCTTTCACTGGACCTATATCTGCAAGGGAGTATAGATCCTGATGACTTCACTTACTCAAACACGATAATCCAGCCAGATAGGCACATTGAGGCAATCCCAGCACTCTTCCCAGGATTCCTTATCTACTCCACCACGGCGTCAGTAGCAAAATGGTGGTATTTCCATGGTTATCTAATCCTCTTTTGTGCCTCATAAAGTATGGTACCGGATATTACTAGCCCTTATGCTGTCTGGAGACATTGAGCTAAACCCAGGTCCTATATCCAGCCAAGTATCCACAAGCAATGCCAGTTATGGCATTAAGTGTCTTCACATAATTCACCTAAATGTTAGAAGTCTGCTCCACAACCATGCATAACTTGATGCTTGGGTCGACAGCTACCAGCCTGACGTCCAATGTATATCAGAGACATGGCTAAAGCCCTCGATACCTGATACCTGCTGCCTACTCCCTAATTACAACTTTCTAAGGCAGGACAGGTCACCCCCTAAATGTGCTGGGGGGGGTGGCAATCTATTTCAAAAACCACCTTAACCTATCCCTAGTGACTGATAACTATACTTCTACATGTGAGTCACTACATACCATCCTAACACTAGGGGCAAAGAAGCTTCACATTATATGTGCTTACAATCCTCCCAAAGGTGGACAATCTGGCCTGGGGGATTTACTGAACCACAGTGCCTCAACAGCTGGGCAGAATGAACTACTCATGCTCAGGGACATGAATATAAATTAGTTGAGTAAATTCCATGGTACCCTTCAATCCCTGGTGCAGAGTTACAATTTACAACAGGTCATAACTGACCCAACAAGAGTGTCACAAAGTAATGGTTCTAGCACCCTCATTGATTGGGTCATGACGAACCGCATAGATAGAGTAGCGGCTGCAGGCACTCTGCCAGACATAATAAGTGATCACTCCCCGGTCTTCTGTGTATGGAGTCACTCAGTAAACCCCATATCTCCCCCATGCTATACATCATTCAGGAACTATGCAGATCTAAACCAAGCTCACTTTCTACATGATGTTGCTATGATTGACTGGTCCCCTATCTACTGGGCCCATAACACTGATGTCGCCCTCAACCTTTTTCTAAGTGAGTTTTTATCACTTCAGAATAAGCATACCCATCTTCTCACTCACTGGGTAAGCAGTAAGCAATCTAAATGGTTGCATAAGGACTTACTTCACTCAAGGCTAGGGACAAATGCTGGAGAAAATTCAAAATTTTGGGCCTCCAAGTGGACTCTCATTTCTAAAGGGAACAGCGCATGAAGAACAAGAAGTAAATCAGGCTTGCAAAAAGCCAGTACTGCAAGGGATTATTGGTGAATGCGGCTGGTGACCCGTGGAAATTTCAGTCACACATAAAAACCTTCCTCAGAGCCAAGCAATTCCATACTACAAATGATATGATACTGAATGGAGTCCACTGCTCAGATCCACACACAATAGCAAACACTTTCAACAATCACTTCTCAGACCTTTCCAAATATACTACTGCCTTCCCCACCGCACCCTCTACTCCTGATATCTCCTCCCCAAAAGGTACGCCAGTGGGACCGCCATTCTACTTTAAAGCTGTCTCCAAAACAGATGTACTCAAGTTACTCAATGCCGTATCGGACAGCACTACAGTTGGGTCTGACTGCCTGGAACCTAAGCTCCTCAAGCTGGCTGCCTCCTCTGTTGCAGGGCCACTATCAAAAATCTTCACTATGTCCCTTAGTGAAGAAGTAGTGCCAAGTATCTGGAAAATGGCCAGAGTAACGCCGGTCTTTAAAAAATTGACAAGAAAGATTTAGCGAACTATAGTCCAATAGCAATATTATCTGTCTTAAACAAAATCTTGGAGAAGATCATCACGAGACAGGTAACAGAGCACCACACCAAGTATAACCTCCTGTCAACAAATCAACATGGCTTTAGAAAGGGTCACAGCACCCAAACTGCCCTGTTACACCTAACCAATGATACACTACATGCTATGGATCAGGGGGCCTGATTCCAGGATGAATGCCGCAACTCGCCAGCGTATGCAAGTTGCGACATTCACCACTATGCCAGGGGCCCTGCACCACATTCCAAGAGCAGCAGGGCCCCGGCACTTGTGATATGTGGGTTATGCCATATGGAGGCTAATGCCACAGGCATGGCATAGATGCCTTTTGCGCGAAGTCACAGCCTCACATTGGCAGCCCCACCCGGGAACACCACAGAACACAATTAGGGGCATGGGGGCAGGACAGGTGTACAGGTGTCCTGAGAAGGGCACACTGGAGTTCAGACCCCCAGGGGTCCCCAACTTTCCGGGTAGGGGCAGGGGTGTGCTTGTGGGGATATGAGGGGCACATCAGCACCATTGCTGCGGTACTGCAGAGCAGGCATCTGATGGATGGCACCGTTGGATGCCCCTTACAGCAGCTCTGAGCTACTCTATGTTAGCCCCACCACTGCGGCACCTGGAATAGCGCCAGCGGGTTACGGCAGCCACCGTCTTGGAATAGGGCACAGATGCTGTTGTAACCCGCCCTTGCACCATGGCATTGCGAGCTGTAATGTAGTGGGTGGCATAACCCAAGGTTGTCGTAGCCTGCAGCCGCCATGGCGCAAGGCACCTCTTGTAATCAGGGCAGGCGTAACGCTTGGCATAAGTCATGAGATACGCCAAGGGGTTTGACGTGTCTCAGCTTACGCTGTCGTATGCCAACTTGGAATCGGCCCCAGGATCTTCTAACAGGAGCAGTTTTTATAGGTCTCAGGAAGGCATTTGATCTCATTGATCACCCCCTCCTGCTAGCTAACCTTCTATCCCTGGGTTTCTCAGCACAGTCCATGAACTGGTTTAATGGCTACTTGTCCAACAGGACGCAAGTTGTAAAGTTCAACTCTGCAACTTCTGGCTAAACAGTCATTGACATTGGGGTACCACAAGGATCCATCCTAGGACCTCTCCTCTTCTCAATCTTCATTAATAATATAACGAGAAATGCCTCCTCCTGCTCGTCACTGCTGTATGCTGATGACCTCGTTCTCTATATCAGCTCTGATAACATGCTTACTCTCAACCACAATCTATCGGGGGACTTCCTAAATGTACAATCCTGGATCACTAGCCATAGGCTGGTTCTCAGCATTAGCAAGACTCAGGCTATGCTTTTTGGCTCACCTGCCAAACTAAAAAAATAGTCGTGATCTCTTCAAAACAGTAAGTGTGAATGGTACCCCTTTGGAAGTGGTAAACTCATTTAAATACCTGGGGGTTCTACTTGATGGATCCCTTAGCTTTGAGATTCATATTATTACTGTGTGTAAGGTGGTCAATACTAAGCTAGGGTTAGCCTACAGAACTAGTCACATTCTCACCCCTTCAGCGAGGCTGGCCATTGCCAGAGGAATTCTTCTCCCATCCCTTGCATACAGAACTTCAATCTATGGCAATGCATCTAAAACCTCCCAACATAAATAGGACATAACCTATAATAATATTTGTCATTATGCCTCTGCATCCCCTAAGTTAAAACATCACTGCCTGCTCTATGCAGACCTTATTTGGCCCTCTCCTATGGTCCACCAGCTCCTTGCTCTTGAGGCCCTTCTGGACGGAATCCTGAGGTCCAGGATGCCTAGCTCTCTCGCCGCTGCACTCACCCCACAGACAACCTCCTACAGTCTCCTTTCTACTGATCTTTCCTTGCTCCACATTCCCAGATGTAACACTTCCAAAGGGGAAACAGGTTTTCCTATGTGGCCCCCAGTTAATGGAACTCGCTGCCCCTTGAAATACGTCAGTCACTTAGCCATGCCTCATTTAAAAGGAGGCATCACTCTCTGCTTATTGAGAGTACACAGTGCAATTGTTCTAAACCACCCTAGATTCCTGACTCCCTATGCTATTACTGTCTCAGTGTCCTCCTCCAGTACTTATACCTCATAGTTTCTACTTGTCTTACCATCCCTTTCCTACCCCACCTCTTACACATCTCTCCCCCACTTCCTACTTTCTCCCCGCGAGGTCTTACTACCTCAATCCTTCTTACCTACGTGCTCCCTCTTTGGTGTCATATTCTTTATGTTGTAGCCAGTTTTGTAGAATAGAGCTGATGCTTAGATTGATAACCAACTGTTATATGTGCACTTAGCTTTGTTGTGCTTTGATATGTGAAATGTCTGTACTGTCTCCTGGTTACACCAATTGCTCAAACCGTTATCCATTTTTACTATATCCTTAAATGCTATAGTATGATATGCACTTACTTTCACTTCTGATATGAAGTACATCAGAATATTTCTCCAGTCACCTCAAATTGCTCAAATTGTTATCTATTTTAATTGTATCCCTAATATGTTGTACTCCTATATTTTACTGTATCATCACTGTTTTTTCCTGTTGATATTGTAACCTCCCGGGTCATGCCTGAAAATAGTCACTTTTGTGTCTAGTGCACTTACCCAGTTATCAAAACCTAAATAAAATAAAAAAATAAATAAAATAATAAACAAGTTAGCCAGCCTGTGAGTGGGTCTCAGGGTGGTAACCTGGGTAAAATATTGGCTGGACAACAGGATGCACAGGGTAATAGTAAATGGAGTCCACTCCGAGGAAAGGGAGGTTACTAGCGGGGTACCGCAGGGTTCATTTCTAGGACCGGTCCTCTTTAATGTCTTCATAGGTGACATTGCAGAGGGGCTGGAAGGAAAAGTATGCCTCTTTGTAGATGACTCAAAGATCTGCAACAGGGTTGATACACAAGGGGGGGGTGGAAAGGATGAGAAGGGACTTGGCAATGTTGGAGGAATGGTCAAAAGTATGGCAGCTTAGATTCAATGTAAAGAAATGAAGTAATGCACCTCTGAAAGAAAAACCCAGGGGAAGAGTACACAATGGAGGGGAGATAGTAACAACAACAAAAATGGAAAGGGACCTGGGGGTAGTCGTATCAGACAACCTAAATGTAGGCAAGCAATGTGAGAAGGTAATAAGTAGGGATGGGGCATAGGGAGAGACATCGCCAGTAGAAAATAGGAAGTTGTTATCCCTCTGTACAGACAGTTGGTAAGACCCCATCTGGAGTACCGCGTGTAGTTCTGGAGACCCCATCTCCGCAAGGACATAGACAGGATGGAGGCAGTCCAGAGGAGGGCAACTAAGATGGTGCTAAACTAAAGGGTCTGTACCAGAAGACATACAAAGAGAGACTAAAGGAGCTTAATATGTATACCCTCGAGGAATGGAGGGAGAGAGGGGACATGATAGAAACATTCAAGTACCTCAAGGGAATCAACAACATCCAAGATGGTAGCATCTTTCAAAAAAAGAGATGTACAAGAATAAGGGGGCACAATTTGAAGATAGAGGGGGGACAGTTCTGGGGTAACTTGAGGACGTAATTTTTCACAAAGAGGGTGGTGGACGCATGGAACAGCCTTCCAGAGGAGGTAGTAGGGTCAAAAAGAGTTGGGGAATTCAAGAATACATGGGAAAGACATAAGGCAATTCTAGTGGGGGGTTAAGAAGCGGGCTGTTGGTTAACTAGGATCTGCGGCTTATCCAAAAGTTAGGGAAATGTGCAGACTGGGTGGGCCAAGCAGTCCTTATCTGCCATCAAAGTCTATGTTTCTATGTTTCTATGTATTGCCATTTTTGCTGACTTTTGGTATTTTTTCCTCCCACTACTGAAGAGCGGATTCTCTCTTGCTTAAAATGAGCCCCAAAAAACAGCATCAGCCCGTAACTACGGGGCTGGAAACTTACTTCACTCAGCCTAGGACCAGTGTGGCATTCAAACCTGGAGGCCCAACCTCTTCTGCAAACTTGGACCTCTCTCAAATTTTACCTCTCTTAATGAAATTGCAAGAGATGGGTGATGAAACAAATAAGCGACTAGGGACAATGGATCAAAAGCTCACTGATCTAGATGGAAAAATCTCTGCTAATCTGACTGTGATCACTGAATTTACTGGCTCTTCTGAACGCCAGCTGGAGATTAATGCAGTCCTGCTACAGGATGTGAGCTTTCTCTGAGCCAAGGTGGAGACTTTGGAGATTGGCCTTTGGCAGCAGAACGCCAAATAGTTGGATTTCCCCCTCAGTTGGCTGGCCATACAGAACTGTTGTCAGTGGTGGATAGATTAATTTTCAATTATCTGGAACTATTACCGAGGGATACATGGATTCATGTGGTGCAAGCTTTCGCCATCCCTCTGCATCCTCGGGCTTGTGGGGACTCTTCAGTATGTCCATTAATGGCCATAGTAACATTTTCTTCTCCAGAGGCCAGAATCCCACTATTGCAAGCAGCTCAAAGCATGGGGGACATTGTGAGGGAAGGCAGCCATCTTGTTTTTTTGCCGTATATGTCCTCACAAACACAGGACCATAAAAAGAGGCTACAGATCATTAAAAAGTCTCTCCTTGCTAAGGGAGTGAAAGCCCAACTACTCTCCCTGACTCATTTACAAGTGACTTTTAAGCAGAAATCACATCTTTTCACCGACCCTGAAGCGACTGCAAGTTTTTCCAAAAAGATAATTGCACAGATGGCATCAGAGACGTCTGAGCATGATCCTGATGGGGAACCAGAGTGATACAGCAGGACTGTGGCTGATTTCCCAAGAGTGTGAGATAACTGACTGGATTCCAGGACTATAGTTTTATTGGGTTATCCCTGTGGATGCTTCATGAACACTGTTCTCTGTGTAACCACCACCCCCCACTACGTTACACAGTTATCTACCCCTGGTACCCTTGACTGGGCACAGACTACTTCAGAAATTGGTACCATCCTTAGCTTTGGGAATGTATACCAGGCTCATTATTTCTAGAGGTCAAAAAGGGGTGGGAGTGTACAAAAGCAAAACTATGACCTACCCCAGGTCCTGAGGAGAGAACTTTTTGCTAGGGCTATAGTAGACCTATACAGTACAAGTCACATTTAATTGTTCCACCAATGAGTTTGTTTAGCATTGTTTTTTAAAGATGGCAATGCACTGGCAACTCATATTGTCTTGTTTATCAATGCTTAACCAGCCCAAGAGCAATGTTTGTAAAATGTTTTTGCAACTCATTTGGAAGGTATTTGCAGTCCAGTCACAATGCAATTCAAAACTGAGTTTTAACTTTTAATAAACAGTTTGTGCAAGGCTTTGTACTGGATCATGAAACTCTTATGCAACTCAGTCAGAAATGCTAAAGCAACTCATTGGTGAAACAGTTTAATGCGAATTGTACTGTACTTCTGGAGGGGTACCCAGTAACTCTACACACACAGAAAGCAGAAATGTGAATGTCCAAACTGGAGCTGGGGTTCTAGAATGTGGCTTTATTCCAAAAGATATTCTCTAAAGCAAGGGTGGACCCCAAGGTTTACACATCATGGTACAAGGAGGTACAGAAACAACAGAACGACTGTATCTGACAGAAACTCTACATATTCCAATTTTTCATAGGACATTTAATTCTCTTCACTGGCAGTGGCCACAACTGAAAATTTCTTCTAGTGGCACTGGCTGCAACTGAGCACACATTTCCCATATGGCATGGGACTTTAAAACTTCTTCAAGTGGCAAATGGCCACAACTGAGCACACCAGGGTGCCTTACTAGCACAACCCACTCCAGGGGGTAAACTTCTCTTCAGACATTGGCCACCATGTCCAAAATAACCAGGCGCCCTTTCGGAACCTGTAATACTGAACTGGTTACTCCAGATGGGGGGCTGCCCACCTTTTGCTTCCAAATTCATACCAACCATTCTTTCAGAGTTACACCTTAAACATCTTGAACACACTTAGGTAAATGCATCTTTTTATGAACTTTTGCATCCAGCATTTAAGAAACACTACTCTGGGAGTGTAAGAAATTAAAGTCCTGAACAATGTGAAACAGTCTGCCTCGGGACCCCACAATTGCCAGCCAACTTTAAACTGAGAAACGGCTCAAATTTCAGAACAGAAACTGGTGTATCTTTCCCTTTTAACCAGAGAAACACCAAAGCACATGTACTTTCTTCAGGAAGCACAAAGTCAAATCTACAGGCAAAGTGGGCAAGCATTAAGGATACAATACTTGAAGCAACATCCCATTGTGTTAGACAGAAAAGGAAGTGCAAAAAAAGAAGGAAACCACTTTGGTTCTCAAATACAGTAGCAGAAAAGGTCAGAGCCAAAAGGCTGGCCTTCAGAAAATATAGGGAACACAGCGGGATGAAGATAGGGGCATACCAAACTGCCCTAAGGGAAGCAGGTAAGGCAGCAAGGCAGGCAAGTCCCAAACTGAGGAAACACTAGCACAAACAGTAAAGAAGGTGACAAGACTTTCTATAGATACATTAGTGAAAGGAGAAAGTCCAGAGGGGTATTGCTAAGCTTAATGGAGAAAAGGGAGCATGTGAGGAGGAGGACCTTCAAAGGCATCTATCCTAAATAGATACTTTTGCTCAGTATTCACTGAAGAGAAGGTAGGGCAGGGCCCACAGCTCAGCATCATGGACACAGGGGAGGGAGGTGAGCACTACTCCCTTCACAAAAGAAAGGGTCCTACAAGAGCTTGCTAAGCTCAGGGTGGATGGCAATGGGACCTGATGGCATACATCCCAGGGTACTTAAGGAGCTAAAGGAGGAACTAGCAGAGCCATTAGCAGAATTTAGTGAGTCTCTGAGCACAGGAGAGGTCCCAGAAGACTGGAGAAGGGCTCATGTGATCCCACTCCACAAGAGTGGTAGCAGGAGGAGGCGGGAACTACAGACCGGTCAGTCTTACCTCAGTAGTGGGCAAGATTATGGAAGCACTCTAAGGAAAGGATAGTGCAACACCTGGAACCATAGGGGCACAGGATCCAAGACAGCATGGGTTTACAAAGGAAGGTCCTGTCAAACTAATCTCATAGATTTCTTTGACTGGGTAACCAGAGTGGTGGACCAAGGGGAGCAGTTGATGTCGTCACCTTGACTTCAGCAAAGCTTTTGACACTGTTCCACATAGAAGATTGATAAATAAGCTAGGTAGGCTCGGGGGTCAGAAGTTGGTCAACTGGGTGGCAAACTGGTTGACTGGCAGAAAACAGAGAGTGGTGGTAAATGGTATACAGTCAGAAGAGATGCAAGTCACAAGTGGGGTACTCAGGGATCAGTCCTGGGGCCAGTCCTATTCAACATCTTCATTAGTGACCTAGCAGATGGACTAGAGGGTAAGGCTTGTCTGTTTGCAGATGACACCAAGATCTGCAACAGAGTAGATGATCCAGATGGGGTGGGCAGAATGAGAAGAGATCTGGATAAACTAGCAGAATGGTCAGAAGAGTGGCAACTGGGATTTAATGACAAAGAAGTGCAAAATCATGCACATAGGGAAGAGAAACCCTGAAGCCACTTATAGGCTGGGAGGAGTTGCTAGCAGTCACAAAGGAAGAAAGAGACTTGGGCATCATCATCACTGATGACCTGAAATCATCCAACAGACCTCTAAAGCAGTAGGTAAGGCTAGGGGGTGTTAGGTGTATTAGTAGGGTATCACAAGTCGAAGAGGGAGGTAATAATCCTCTGTACAAGACATTGGTTAGGCCCCATCTGGAGTACTGCGTGCAGTATTGGAGGCCACACCTTCACAAGGACATTAACCAAATTGAGGCAGTCCAGAGAAGGGCAACCAAAATGGTGCAGGGACTGCATCAGAAGACATATGAGGACAGATTAACGGAGCTCAATATGTATACCTTGAGCAAAGGAGGAGAGAGTGATATGATCGAGACATTTAAACACCTTAAGGGCATAAACAAGGTGAAAGAGTCTAACATGTTTAAATATAATAAAAATAGCAGGACAAGAGGACACAGCATGAGATTAGAGGAGGCCGATTAAGGGGAATGTGAGGAAATTCTTTTCACAGAAAGGGTGGTAGATGCATGGAATGGCTTACCACAAGAAGTAGTGGCTATGAATACAGTGCAGGGCTTCAAACAGGCATGGGATAGGCATAAGGGAGCAATACAAATGACTATGAATAGATAGGTCACTGACATAGCAAAGGCCGATGGCACATTTATAAGGTAGAAAAAGAAATGGGCAGACTGGATGGGCCTTGCGGTCCTTATCTGCCGTCAACTTCTATGTTTCTATGTTACTCACAGTTAGAACAGTAGAGGCAGCTTCATATTGTCCTGGATCAAATAGGGGATTGCCTCTATGGTCCATTCTCTAGCAGTCCTTTTCATCCCTCCAGGGATGAAAATCAGGAGATCCTGCTGTAGACAATGGTTTCCACCACTTCTCTTGGCAGGTTGCTGACTTTCAGGACTAAGGAGAGAAAATAGTCTCTCCTTTCAGAGCCCACACTGCAGCCCTCACTCCTCACACTTCAACCACTAACACAGAACTCACTCACTCTCACTACCAACTGACCAACCAGCCCAAGATTCTAAAACTCCCCACTCACAGCCAGCTGCTGTGGCTTATGCTGCTGCAAGAGTTCTAAATGACCTCCTCTCTCTCATCTCAGCTGAGACCAAGTAAACAAGAGAGTGAGTAGGTGAAAAACCCATGTAACTAGTTATTCACCAGCTGCCTTCCCTACCTAGCACTGACACTGATGGGATTCTAGTAACCCCAGGGGACTGGGTGGTTACATCTGCAGGCAGGATTTTTTTTTAAGTTTTAATGTTTTCTCCTGTTGCTGTTTTTGATAAACATTCTGGTTTGCATGTTAATGTCTTTTTTTTTTTTTACAAAGGAGCAGTTTCTTAACAGGTGTGCAGCTGTGCACTGCTCAGTTTGTGAACTCAGAGTTCTCCTAAAGAGATATTCTTCCCCATGTGCGACCATATGGTGTCTAAGTATGTGCAGGGTTAAAGCTTAACTTAACTGAGCCCAGATGTTCTGTATGGCAGCACTGTGTCCCTTTGTATATGGACTCCCCCCCCCCCCAATTTATTTTATATTATGCCTGTGAGTGGAAGAGAAGCTCGGTGCACAGACTAAAACTAGTTTCCTGTGGTGAGATTGCGAAGCCCTACGTACTTACTCTCTCTGTGATTTACTCCAATGTCTATTTGGGGGGGTGGGGGCTTTTTGTCTGAAGGAAATACTGTGAAATGTTTGATGGCTGTTACCTGCCTTGTACAGACTATATAGCCTATTGCCTATGTACTGCATATGTGCTGTTTATATGAAGACTAGATGTTGCCATTATCTTTTGAAAAGCTATAAATAAAAAGTTCAAAAAAAGAAAAAAATAACTTTTGCAAACAATAGTTACAGTCACATTTGTGATGGCCATGCTTTAAAATGGCATGAAAGTGCCACAGGCAGAGGAGGCAGAGAAGAAGGCGTTCTTGCTGGATGAGAAGGCAGCAGGAGAGGAGGTCAGTAAAGACAAGAGAAAATTATTTAGGGTCTACTCAATTAGCCACCGTGGGTGACCACACAGATGGTATATTCACTGCCCACTCACAGTCTAACTACACCAGTCATTTGTGAAGAAAAAGCTTTTGCTATTTTTTTTGTAGTGAACACAGGATTTAGATTGCTGATGGCACATACCTGTCCCAAATGGCAGTTTCTCCCAAGAACTTACTTTTCCACACATGCCCATCCACTTCCCCCTAAGCAGTGTAACCCGATTTTAAACAGAACAGTTTACTGAGCTAATAGTAGATACAGTAAAACCGTCAAAACGTTTTTTGTTTTTATGTTTTTAATATGACATGGATTAACAAGTTACACACGGCAGGGGTAATTAACAAGTTACTGTAACACCATCACTTTAAGAATGAAGTTAACTAAATTCACACTTGTTTGCTAGCCAAAAAAGGCACATTTGGGCTTAATGCCTCTGCTTTAACAAATTGCCTCCACACTGTCTCCAACCAATACAACACAAGGAACATTTGTTGTGAATACAGCGGAGCAAGATGGTGGCCAGGCTGGGCTGCTGTCTGTAGGGGCTCTAAAAGAGAGCCCAGCTGGAGAGAACATTCATTTCCTTAGAAGCATTGTTTAGAGAATCTGAAGTTAATTTATCTCTCTGGATGGGTTAACATTGTCCAGTGGGTGCTTAACTTTTTAAACTTTTACCATAACTGTAAGTAACTTAGCATTAGATGTAGGGCTGGAGTATTAGATAGGTTCCAATAGTGAGATAATGTTATTGGGTGAAAGTCCTTGTAGTAGTGGGGTGCAGAGGATTGAACTGTTTTCAAATCTGGCCCTGCTGTTTAGCGACGCCGGTACCTTTCAGCTGGTAAATTCACCCGTCCAGATACCAGCGCTGAATAGGAACTGTGTGAGGCAGTATGGTTGGAATGAATCCTGAAGGAGACTGCTGCCAGGAGGAAGAAATTCAGAGCTGAGTACTTGGGGCCGCAATGTGAGGAGTTGGAGTCATCAGTCGCTGGGAATTGGAGCCGACATAGAGCTGAGGATCTGACTGAAGAGTGGTGGAGCAAACCGCTGTTGGATTGAAGACTTTTGTAGGGCTGTTTGGTCCAGGATTATACCCTGATGGTTTGGATGTAGCCATTGTCATCTCTTCTAGGTGCTTACTTGGGACAGCTGCTTGCTTTTGTGAGTACTTCTCCATAGACTGAAGAGACCATTGTTTATGGAGGTGTGGTGAGAGCACCTTCTCTATTGAGTAATTACTGTGGCTATCTGTGCTCTCTACTGTGAACTTTTATCCTGCGGAATTGTGTAGTGAGAGCACCTTTCTGTCTGCCAGGTCCCTTATTGGCACTGATCTCTGAGCTAATATCGAGCAGTGGGGGGAGCACTGTGGTGTTGTAGTTTACAAAACTTGGACAAAGCTCTGATTAGAGCCTGCTTATTTTCTCTGAGACTTTTCTGGACTATTTGCCTCTGCAACCCTCTATATATAGGGTTCTCCTCTGAAGTCTACTATAATTGTATTTAAATTGTTGTCATTTTTGTGTGTGTGTGTGGATGTTGTATTCATCAAGGCATAAATCAGTGTCGGAAACTTGATTAGCGGCCTTTGCTAATCAAAGTGAAAAATGATTAGCAATTGGCCGAAGTGGATTAGCAATTACAAAAAATTCATATTTTTGCTCAAAACCCTATAAAATCTACTTATCTTGTTATACATTGATAAAATACACATTGTATGTATAGTTTCAGACCTGCATCTGTTTTAGACATTTGTGAAAAACAGCAGTGCAGCAGCACATTTTCAGAGCCAAGGGTCAGCGTGATGATGTCTGCCAAAGCAGACCGCAACAATATTCATGACCGTGACATTCTTCGTGACCATGACAAAACATTGAAATACATTTAAAATAAAGAAAAAATCCAGCATAAACCTGATACCGTAAGTTACCAACAAGGATTGGGTTGATTTTATTGGGTTGCTGTCTGTCCAAATTTGTGCTACTCTTCTCCATCAGGCATTTTTTTTTATTATTTCTTTTGTTAACTGTGTAAACATATGAGCCAAGGCCCTTTTTCATATGCGACCCGAGACTGTAAAACAGTCATAAGACGTTATACAAAAAGATAAATGGGATGGCATGTAGCCAGTAATTCTGGCCTGTTTGGGGGTGAGGGACCTGGGGGTGGTTCACCATCCTGAGCTGCCAAATCACTAGGACTTATTGACTTAGCACTAAAAAATATGTCTACAGCTCTTTCTGGGTTGAATTTAGCTGAACGGGAGCCCTGCTTTTTAATTCGAATCAATGTTTCTATAGTGTCCTCTGCCAGAGATGCTCTCCAGTCAGTTTTTACCTTGTTCATAGTTGAAAAACACCTTTATACTATTGCATTAGACACAGGAAATACTATCAACACATTGACAAGTTTCAAGCCGATTTGGACAAGAATTTTGGAAGTCATATGCCAGCTTTTTCCAGATAGCAGAGGCAGACAGACTGATGAAACTGAGGACCTTCCTGACCATGTGCTTCCACTCCCTCCCTTTAAATGGCAATGTCGTGTTGACCTCTCTCCCCCTTTCTGCACTCTGTATTATATGTTATCATCTAGTAATTACTTAACACCTTTAAAGTTAATGAACTGAAAACCAGTAAATTATTTTTTTATTTTAGTTACTTACTTTATTGACCATTTTCAACTTATAAAGGGCAAACAGCGAGAGGTTGGGCCTTGAGCCTGTAGCCTCCTACAGAATACCATAAATACCCATCTCCTGGAATCAAAAGATAGGTCTCATATATACACAGAAAACTACTACCTGGAATGGACTTACAATGAAGAAGGATTATTACATAAAGCAGTCATTACTAAAATGTTAAGAGCTTTTTCATGACTCTTTGCATGAAAGACCTGGAGATAGAATGCATACATACTAATACCCAACTATGTAACAAATCGGATGGATTCATGGTATAACTCAATGGTTTTATCTTATTTATTTATTTGATTGCATGGCCTGTAATGTATTCCTCTATAGTTCATTTAATAAAAACTTAAAATTAAAAAAAAAAATTGTTTTGAGCAAAAAACGTAAATTGTTGCCATTCTGCAAGCAGCAGAGTACTGTCACAGTCAGGCTGCAAAAGTGCTGAAAAGTGGTAATCTACTGCAGTAATATCACTGTTACCATACAACACCAGTTTCTTTCGGTCTGCTGGCCAAAGTCTGGTGTCTAACAGTTTTGCATGGTTATAGATACTACTTTCATCAGTCAAACATAACCTTTGTTCATAACGGTTCTCAGTGTTTGTAATGTATTTCTTACATTGCTGTTTAAACATTTTAACAGCTTGGCCACTAAAATGTGTTAATTTCACACCCTTATAAGTGACTTCAGGACATGCTCCTGAAAGAACATCAGACCCATTTTTTAAGAGAATGTCAAGTTCACTGCCACGTATGGGACCACTCCACTTAGCATGGTCAAGAGTGTTTCTCAAAGTTTCAACAGAGCTAAGTAGCTCTGGCATTTCAACTACTTTTTTATTTTAAACCAGGAGAGGCACACTAAGTTGAAAGCTTATTCATAGGTGTGACCTGGGAGCACAAGGAAGTTAAGTGACTTGCTCAGGGTCACACAGTATGCAAATGGGAGCTGTGGGATTCAAACCTATGTCTCCAGGTTTGCAACTCAGAGCCTTAAACCACTGCGCTATACTGCCTGGTAGAACATGGCAAGTGGCTGAAGTAACTGTTCAAAATACAAAAGGTGTGCCACCATTTGGAATTTAGTCATAATTTGCAACCCTCCCTTGGATTTGGCCTGGTCATGAGTTGAGTCTGTGGCCATAAATTCCAAATGGGCACAAATTACGGGGAATGATTTGGTAACAGCCCGGGAGGAAAGACATTTATGCTGCACCCAACGTGTGCCATGGGCCTTCTTGGGAGTTTCAACTGACATCTCCATGGCCTGGGCAAGGGACCATAACTCTCTGAGCCACTTAGGACTTTTCTGGTGCAGATAAAACAGCTGGGTCAGAAAGTTTGAAACTTCATTGAAACAGGTGTTATCCAAAGCCTCTTTTTTGGCCAGTTCTAATCTGTGTGAGAAACAATGAACAGCAACTAACCACTGTATGTCTTCCCTTAAAAGTGCAGCAAGACCCCGTCTTACACCTATGCTGCCCCATCAGTCCCAAACCCAACCATTTTTTTTTTTATATTAAGGCCAGTGTCTATAAGAATGTCTAACAGGAGATTTTTCAATCTCTCACTTGTGCCATCTGATACTACTTTCATTGGTAAAAATGTAGTCTCCGCCGGCCCAGCGGCACTGAGTGTTGAGGCACTGGATGCCACACCTCATGCTACACTGGTGACCCGGGTTCGGGAACAACCTCTGGTCACTGGGGTGCTGGCATGGGGGGAGGGGGGCAGGATTGATCGTTGGCTCTCCTCTCCTGAGTAAGGGGTGAGGTCACCCACCCCTAGTCCTGCCATCACCAAATGGAGGTTCGGTGCTGGTGCAGGTGGTCAACGGTGCGACTGGAAGGGAGTAGGCCTCCCGACTGGCATGCGCATGCGTGCCTTCACATGCACGTGCTATGCTGAGGATGTGTGGGTGTAGGGGTCAGGAGAAACCCCGCTAAAATCCAGAAATTACATATGAAAAAAAATGTAGTCTCCACATGACCATTGATGGGATTTACATAAATTACATAAACCAGTTCCTTTTCAGTTACACCACTGTCAGTACTACCGTCCATAATTACTGAAAAATCATTTACATTTTTGACAGTTGCCAGCAGGTTTTCTTCTAAGTTCTTGCCAATTCACATTGTGAGTTCTTTCCCACTAACATTGTGAATGAATTTATTGCCCAAATTAACTCCATGGCGCTTCTCTTGTTCTGCTGTCGCTTCAGAATTTTTAATAGGGATGTCCTCTTTGGCCATCATATACAGGATCTTCATCAGCCTGCCTAGACTCGTTCTATGCTGTTCCTCTGTGTTACTGAAAGCTCTCCCTGCAAATAAATTAAAATTGTTTTAGCTTTGTGTCCAAACCCCTTAATTCCCCCTCATCACTATTTTAAACTTACCAATTGTGGTGTGGCAATATATATCAATATCAAGTACCTTGTTTTACAAAATTTCAAAATGTTAACAGCTTTCTTGTGCTGCTCTGTCTGAAGATGTTTCCAGATGGTGTCAACTTTTTGCTGGGGGCCTGTTATCCCTGCAGTTAATGCCTCACTGAAGTGCCTCAACCCACGTAGCTCATTTCTGTACTCACAGCATAATTTGCAACTAACACGCACTGCAAAGTCTCCCTCACTGCTTATCTGTAGCCAATTTTTTTCTGGATCATATTTTTGGTGCCATCCTTCTGCAGTTGTTAATTTTACTCCAGCCATGTTGCAGACTGCAATCATTAAAAAGTTTGAACTTAGCAAAACAAGGGCACTGTCTGGGTGTGTACTACTTAACACATTTCAGTGGCTTTACTGTTACTGGAAAAAAAAAAGAAATGGCAGCAGATTTACTTGTGGCCCCCAGCCCGCCCGCCCCCACATACACACACCTCCCTCAGAGACATTGTTAAATCCACAACCCTTCCATGTCAAACTGGGCATCCCTCCCATGTTTGGGTGCAGGGCAGAGGTCAGTCACTGCATAGCAGGGCACATTACTTAATGTTTCACACTGTGGGCTGCCACAATGTCCACATTACCACAGCAATAAAGCAGGGCACAGTTACTTTATTCTCTCTTTCCCAGCATGGATCACTGCAATTAAAGCAGGGCACAAGCACTTAGTTTAAGTAAAATCTCTGCAAAAGTAGGGAACAACACTTAAAGTTTTAAAAATATTGTCACTTCTCATTTTTTTCCACCCATCACTGTGAAAACAGGGCAGAACAGTACTTTTAGTGTCTTTTTCACACATCACTGAAAAGCAGGGCACAAATAAATGTCTTTTTCCCAGCAACACTGCAAACTGCAGGGCACAACACTTGTTTAGTGGTAAAGTTTTGTATCCCGTCTCTGCAAAGCAGGGCACACCACTTTTAAATGTCTTTTCCCATGATCACTGCAATCTTACTGCAGGGTACAACACTTGTTTAGTGGTAAAGTTCTGTATCCCGTCTCTGCAATTACTGCAGGGTACAACACTTGTTTGTGGTTTATTAGTTATTCTTTTTCCCATCTCCGCAAAGTAGGGCACAACACTTTAAATGTCTTTTTCCAAGCATCATTGCAAACTGCAGGGCACAGCACTTGTTTGTGGTTTAGTTATTGTCTTTGTTTCCTATCTCTGCAAAGCAGGGCACAACACTTAATGTCATTTCCCATCACTGCAGAGAACAACGTAGGACTGTGGTAATGTCTTTCCCATCTCTGCAAAACAGGACACAACACTTAATGTTGTTTCCCATCACTGCAGGGCACAACATGGGACTGTGGTAATGTCTTTCCCAACTCTGCAAAGCAGGGCACAAACTCTTAGGGCTGTGTGGTTCATGTCTTTAGTTTCCCATCTCTGCAAAGCAGGGCACAACACTTAAATGTCTTTTCCCAGATCACTGCAAATTTAGTTGCACTATGGCACAACAGTTTAGGACTGTCTAATTGTTTTTTCCCATGATCTCTGCAAAGCATGGCACAACACTTTTAAATGTCTTTTCCCATCACTGCAAACTGCAGGACACAACACATCAGTGGTTAAAGTAAATATCTTTTCCCATCACTGCAAAGCAGGGCACAACACCTGTTAACCAGGGTCATCTTCCCCCAGCTACATTAAGCAGGGCACAATAAAGCAGAACAGTCAGAATTATCTCTTGTTCAGTGCAGCAAAGCAGGGCACACATTTTAGCAGCACAGATAAATGTCTCCAAGTTCACTGTAAATTAAGCAGGGCACAACACTTAGTATCTGTTCAAATCATCTCTGTTTATCTCTTTTCCCCCACGCAAAGAGCAGGACTCCGTATTTATTTGTCCTTTGCTCAGTTCCCTTGGGGCTCCTCTGGCCCTTTGATTCAGCTGCCCATCCCCCAGTGTCCTTGCTTTAGTGTTCCAGGCCTTGCCATTTGTGCAGAAACCCCCACCCACCCCCCAGATTCTGCGTGCCAAGTCAGTGCCATGTTTCTTCCCTCCTCCAGGCTCCCTACCCATAATAAAATGAAAAGTTTCTACTTGTTTTTATAGATTCCCGATCCTGTGCTGCATTCTCCGCCTCAGTTAAACAACAAAATATGCATGCCTCGCCACTGCGATTGAACCCTGGTCTCTGCTCCAGTCCCCTGTTTTCCTGTCGCAGTCTCAGCCTCCTTGGCTCTCCTCCAATCCCACGGTTGTGGCCTCCACTCTCCAGTTACTCCTCTGCTTCGTCTGCCCTGCAACTGAAAAAAGAAGAAAGTCACTAACCAGATGCAAAACACGATGAAGAAAAAAATAAAAACCTAGAAAAACAAAAAAAAATAATTAAACTAACCAGTTACTCTAGCCTGGGGCTCCCGGACCTGCATCTTCCCTGGGGAGTGATGCACTGGCAAAAGACAGAATCATGTTTCTCCCACACACAAACCGGGTGGGGGGGGGGAGCTGGAGCATCACTGTGACCAATAAGGGACAGCTCAGGGCACATGGGACCTGAAGAAAAAAAAAGCTACCTTGAAGAAAAAAAGAAAATGTAAAGTTACAATGCCTAATAAGGCATTTTCACAGGATCCTGGGGTCGTTACCAATGATTAGCAATGGTTGCTAATCATGGGTGCACTTGAGCCACATTTCCCTGATCTTGGATCGCAAATTGCAATGCAAACCCTTTTATTTTATGCCTTGATTGTTAAATACTATTTTGTAAATTTTAACTCATATTTTATTTTGTTTGATTTATGCATTTCAATTTTATGTTTGGGTTGCTCTATCTGTAGTGTTTATGTTAAGGAAAGTGTGTAGGTCTAACTTGTTTTAACTTGTTTTATAACAGGAGTAGTTTTGTGGACCTAGAATGTGTTGGCCAGTGGTTCCCATTAGAAGGCACTATTCCCCATCCTGGCTAGAGGACCTTCAACACTTCAATTGCCCTCCTTTGTCATCTGACATCTATGGACATTGTAGGGCATTAGGCATTGCACAAAGAAGGAGGACGCGGAGGTCTATGAGGCCGGTCTTGGGAAATGATTCAGGAGTTGGACAGATAGGTGTAGTGAGCTCTAGAAGGCACCCTGAAGCAAAATGGGATCATGATAGTGGCCTCCCCTGCCTTGTTCCCATACCTAAGGGTTCCGCATTTGGTGGGCAGGTACCCAAAGGATCAGCCTCATCTACCCATCCTCCTTGGGCAGTGTTATGCAATGCTAGGTCCATTAGAAACAAGACAGCCATTATAGCTGATCTGGTCTCTACAGTTGACCTGGTCTGCATTACCAAGACCTGGCTGAATGAAAATGCTGGCCTAGTATTGGAACCGACTGTTCCTGTTGTGTTCTCGGTGATTCACTGCCCGAGTAAAGATCATAGGGGTGGGGGGGTGGCTATTTGTTTTAAGTCAGACTTGAACTTCATGGCTCTCCCAGTGGGAACAACAAGG
This sequence comes from Neoceratodus forsteri, assembly GCA_016271365.2. Taxonomy (NCBI): domain Eukaryota; kingdom Metazoa; phylum Chordata; order Ceratodontiformes; family Ceratodontidae; genus Neoceratodus; species Neoceratodus forsteri. Next base: position 619,767,555 of record CM057450.1, on the reverse strand, counting down.
TCTTTTGAATGTGTGGCCATTCAAGGGATTGCAGGTGCAGGTTGCAGGATCCTTCTCATTTATCACCCTCCAGGGCATGACAGGGAATTCCTGCAGGAAGTCATGGACTTCGTGGTCGGATTAGTCTTGGAGTCACCCATATGGATAATTCTGGGTGACTTCAACACTTGGATCGACGATGAACTCTCATCGTTTGGACAATACTTCCTCCAATTAATGCAATCACTGGGCCTCACAAAGGTGGTTACCTCTGCAACCTACTCATACAGTCACTCTTTGGACCTTGTCTTCTCTTTGGGATTAGAGGTCTCTGACCTCATAGTGGAACCAGTCATTTGGTTGGACCACCATACCATGAAATTCTCATTTGGAGCCCTCAATAGTCTCTCACCTATGGAGATCATTCAGTACCACCCTTTGAGGGGCTTGACCCCAGAGGGTTTTATGGCAGTGCTGAATCTATCAGGTGTGATGAAAGCTTGTAAGAAGCCAGAGGAATTGGTGTCGACCTATAACAGGGCCATCGCCGGTGCTCTCAACTCCATCAGACCAGTCCATGTTCACCCTCTTGCCTCACGCCGGAGATCCCAATGGTCTGATGGGACTCCCAGGGAAGGCAAAGGACTAAAGGTTGGAGTGCTGCTGGCAGAGATCCCAATCTGTTGAGGACAAGCTTGTTTTGATGTCTCATAGAGATTATCAAACAGCAATCTCCCGTAAGAAGGCAAAGTTCCTGTCCAGGGAAATTGCTGCAGTAATTAACAGACCATCTCAGCTCTTCCGGACTGTTGACAGGTTGTGTAATCCAGACTATCTTCAGCTGGTTAGAGCCTTTTCACAGTCTAAATCTGATGCGTTTTCTCTGTTCATTGCTGATAAGATCTCCTCTATCAGAACTGGGATCCTGTCAGCACCATCTATTGGGACTTGCAGTGGCAGGTCAGTGATTGTTATGGGCATTCCATCAGTCTGGTCTGACTTTGACCAGTTGGCAGTTGAGGATGTCGTTAAGGCCATCAGTGAGCCGAGACCCACCTACTGTAGTTTAGACCTAGGTCCAACATGCCTTCTTGTAGGGTGCCTCAAGTCCATCAGCCTGGTCTTTGCACGGACAGTCCAGTGTTCATTTGCAAGGGGGGTCTTTCCTGAGCCCCTTAAGGAGGCGTGGTTAGGGCCCCTCTTGAAAAAACATTGCTAGACCCAGCTTGCCTAGCAAACTACAGACCAGTCTCTAACCTACCCTTTTTAAGGAAGGTTATTGAGAAGGTGGTGGCTTTACAGCTGGAGGTCCATTTGTTAACTCACAGCATCTACCACCCTCTCCAATCAGGCTTTAGAAAAAGGCATAGTACTGAGACTGCACTAGTTTGGGTGCTTAATGATCTCCTGGTGGCGAGGGATAGAAGAGAGAGGTCCATTCTTGTTCTCCTCAATCTCTCAGCTACTTTTGACACTGTGGACCATGGGGTGCTTTTGTATTGCCTGCAGGTTCATTGTGGACTCTCTAGTGTGGTCCTCAACTAGTTTCATTCTTTCCTCATCAGCAGGACACAGAGGGTGGTCTTAGGGGCTTTTTCCTTCCGACCACTGCCCCTGTCGTGTGGGGTCCTGTAGGGTTCCATTTTGTCCCCCATGTTGCTCACAGTGTATATGCTACCAACAGGGGCATTGTAAGATGGAACAGACTGGGTTTTCATTGCTGTGCTGTTGACACCCAGCTGTACCTGTCTTTTGTGCCTGAACAACAGGATGCAGTCTCAGTTTTCAATCAGTGCCTTGCCAAGGTCCAAGTCTGGATGAGTGCTAACTGGCTGAGGTTAAACCCAGACAAGACAGAAGTTCTGGTGATTGAAACTAGTCACCCGAGATCTGGTGCGCAAGCTGGTCGAGTCTCCATGCTTAGGCTTGGAGACTCCTAGCTTCTCACCTATAATAGGGTAAAAATTTTGGTGTTGTGCTGGATAGTGGCCTAACACTTGAATTTCAGGTGTTGGTCATGGTCCAGAGTGGTTTCTACCACCTTAGAAACATCACCAGGATTAGACACTTGATTCTTTCGGGTTATCTGCCATCACTAGTCCATGCCTTTGTGACATCACAGCTTGATTACTGAAATGCCCTTTACCTAGGGCTATCAGGGGCTGATCTTCGCCGCCTAAAGCTGGTGCAGAATGCGGCAGCCAGATTGTTGACTAACCTTCTGAGGTTTTATTTAATTTATTTATTTATGTCTTAGGTGACTGGGTAGATGTGCTGATCCAAGGGACTGTTTTCAGGCACGACCCAGCCCACAAACAATGGCACATTTAGCAAAACAGAATACAGGAAAAGTAACATGGCCACAATGCACGCCATTAACAATGAGATGCAGGGAATTACAGTACAGAGGGTATTAACAAAAATGGAATACAATAAGGTACAAGGTGAAGTTGTAGGCTAGCGACAAGTCCAATACATCATCACAGGAACATGGAGAATACAGTAAGGTGACAAATTACCATAACCATATAAAGTGCAATTTCGAATAGGCATGCCAATACAAAATCAAGTAACAACCAGGTGGATATTCAAAATTCAGTGTGACAGTCCACAATATGCAGTGGAGTAGATTATAGGGAGGGAGAGAGGCAGGTGGGGTGGGAAAGAAGTTGGAGAAGAAAGGGTGATGCAGGGGTTGGGGAGACCTCACAAAAGGTAGGGGGGAGCTGGAGGGGGTGAATAATCCCATCTTACACAGATGGACAGCGACATTTGGTTTCCAATAGTAGCCAGTCTTTAAAGTGGCTTTTGAAGGATAAGTGGGAGGTGGACGAGTGGAGCGATATAGAAAGCTTGTTCCATAAGGAGGGGGCAGAGACGGAAAAGGCTTTGCTGCCCATGGTAGTGGAGATTCTGGGAACTACCAGGGGGAGGATGGATGATTCACAGAGACACCTAGCTGCCACTTTGCCCATGAGGAGGGATGAATAAGTGGACAGGGGACCTTCTCTGAGTGTAGTGTCTATTAGGCAGCCCAAGGCGTAGTCGAAGAGTCCTTGAAGTGGGAGCCAACCAAGTAATTTGTATAAATCACAATGATGGGTAGAAAAGGGTGTGAGGAGGACAAAGTGGCAGATGCTGTTGTAAACTAATGTCAGCCTGGAGCATAGGGCTGATGACATAGGGGAATATATGGGGGAGCAATAATCAATAAGGGGTAGAAGGTTGCCTTGTGCAATTGCTAGGCATGCCTCATGGGACAGGAATGGTCTTAGCCATTAGGCAGCCTCTAATTTCTGGTAAATTCTACGCAGGGAAGTATTAACATGATCAGTGAACGTAAGGGAGGGGTCCAGGGTGACACCCAAGTATTTGAAACTAGAGACATTTTCATGGTGGGGGGGCCAACAGGTGTGAGTACAAGTAGAGAGGAATCAGCATTGGAAACCTTGGCAAGGAACGGTTTTGAGCCAAATAACATTGATTTTGTCTTTTTTGCATTTACCAAGAGCTTTTTGGAAGTAAACCAGTTGTAGGCAGCACCATAATTAAGGGTAAGAACGGAGGAGAAGTTTGCAAGTGACTTGTCTCTGTGGTATAGAACAAGGTCATCTGCATAGAGAAGTGCCTCACAGGACAGACTCTCTGCTGGGAGTGCATTGATAAATATGGAAAACAGTAAAGGACCAAGGATGGAACCTTGGGAGACCCTGGCAGAGACAGGCAAGGCAGGGGACGATGCAGCCCCAATAGTAACTGACTGGAACCTGCCCTCAAGATAGCTCTGAAACCATGAGGAAGTCTCTGAGGAGCAGCCAAGGTGGTGGAGAGTAGAGTGTAGGAGAGGGTGGTCGACTAGGCCAAATGCATTAGTCAGATCCACAAATATAGCACCTGTGTCCTTACCTGAATCCATGTTTTCGAGGACATGGTCAGTGAAATGGGCTAAGGTCGATGAGGTGCTATAGAGCTTGTGGAAACCATGCTGCTGGGGGCACAGCAGCGAATATTTTTCAAGGTGCTCAGAAAGCTGCGAGTGCACAATTCTCTCTAGTAGCTTGCTCAGGTGGGGGAGGAGGGAGATGGGCCTGTAGTTGTTGGTAGAAAGGGGATCCCCTGCTTTAAAGATTGGAACAACATTAGCATGCTTCCAGGAATCGAGCATGGTGGACATGGAGAGGGCAAGTTTGAAAAGGAAGGTGAGGGGTTTAATGATTGCAGGAGAGATGAGCTTAAGGAAGAAGGGGAACAACCTATCACTGCCAGAGCTACCTCTGGTAGGGAGGGACTTTAGGAGCTTGGAGGTAGTTTTTGGGCCTATGGCTCCAAAGTAGAAGAGGGCGAGGAGGGGGTGTGGCTGGCAGAGGGGCAGTCTGCCTGACTATTAGGGCTAGATTGTCACTGGGGGGGGTCTACTGAGGTGGACAGAGAGGTCAGTAAATGTTTTGTTAAAACTCTGTGCAGTCTCAGCGGGATCAGTCAGGGGGCCTGATGGGGAGGCAAGTTGAGTGATTTGGCTGTGAGTCTTTGGATTGAGTAAGGACTCTACTGAGGCAAAAAAATGCCATGGATTGCCAAGGTTTTTCCCTTGTAGGTTAAGGTAGAAGTTGCGCTTTAGTGTTTTGGCCGTTTGCTTACAGGTGTTGTGTAGGTGCCTGTAAGCATTCCAATGTTGGGGGGAAGGGGATACTTTGTAAGTCTTCCACTGGCTGTCCCTCTCTTTCATTAGGGCCAGTAGGTCCTTGGATATCCAACAGGTGCAGCCCCCCAACCCTACGAGTGGTGAGTGGGAAGTGGAGGTCTTGTACCCAAAGGAGGGCATTGGTGAAGAAGCTAACTGCCGATGACACATTGTCAATGAGGTATAAGGCAGTTTAACACTCTTATGTCATCAAGAAGCCTGGTGGGGTCTGGGAGGTTAAAATTTCTGAAAGAGAGGTATTTAGGGGGAGGGCGTTTAATTTTGGTGGACAGAATGATGTAAGTAGGGGAGTGGTCACTTACAGAATCCTACAGGATACCCACCTGAAGGACCATGTCCACCCGATTTGTGCCCCCACCCAGTCAAGTAGGGAGTGGTTTAGTGTATGGGCATTATGCCTGGTGGGGGCAGAGATGACTTGCTCGAGGTTGTGGGATTTTAGGATATTAGCATAGTCATGCACTTGGGCGCATAGTCAGTTAAGACTGAAATCCCCAACTAATATTTATTTATTTATTTATGTAAAAGTTTTACCAAGAAGGCATGCTGAGTGGTGCAACGCTCGATTCCAGATGCGTCCTGGGGGTAGAGGGTAGGAGAAAACAGCAAGTACTATCACAGGAAATACAGACAAATTGCAATACAGAGGTCACAGGAATACAGACTATTTGCAATACAGAGATCATGCTAGGTTCAGACATTGTGCAGTTATAATACATGGGAAGACTTAGTATTGTATGCATTGCATGGAGTCAAAGTGCAGCAGCATGAAAAAATACAGAACATACTAACTTGCACCTGGTCGTGGTAAGGGCGGAGTTGGGACAAACTGGGCCATCCCGCAGGACTAGGTGCATGAGTAGGTGGAGGAGAATTACAACTTGAGTAGGGAATTTGGCTTCTGTGGGTTGCCACATTGTCTAATGTCTCCAGGCAAGGAGTTCCATGCTTTAGGCATACGGTACTTGAAAGCATTTTGTCCTTTAGCGGATGACATGTGGCGACCATGGCTGGGGAGTCAGAGTACCGGAGAGAGTATGAGGGATGTGGTTGAGCTATGAGGGCAGTTGCAAGGTAAGGGGGTAGGGACTGAGTCCAGAATTTTGCTGTGAACCTCACGCAGTGTGCCAGCCTCTGATCCTGGAGTGATGGTAGATCTAGGGACCTGTAGAGGTCATAGTGGTGAGTTGTGGGATGGCAGTCCAGTGCAAAGCGACAGAAGGAGTGGAAGAGAGGGTCGAGTCTGGCTAAGGAGGTCTTAGGAGCCACGCTGTATACTATGTCTGCATAGTCAAATAATGGGAGGATCATTTTATGCACGATTGCTTTGTGGGTTGGTAGTGGGATGCAACCACAGTTCAGGTATAGGGCGTACAGTTTGGGAAGCAGATTATTATGGATTGCGTCAATGTGGTCTGAGAAGTCGAGGGATGGGTCAAACCAGACCCCAAGGTATCTGAAAGAGGTGCAGGTCTCCAAAGGGGTCCCATCAATGATGTGGAAAGTTGGGGTGAAGGGGAGTCGGGCGAGTCTCTGCCTTGAGCCGAAAGTTAGGAAGACAGTTTTCTTTGGATTGAGAAATAGCTGGTTTGAGCAGAACCAGAGCTGAATAGCACTGAAGTCCTGCTGGAGCCTAGAGACCACTTTACTGGGGATGGGACCTGTTGCATACAGTACTGTGTCATTAGCGTGTAACCCCCCTGTTATCCGGGGTTACTAGAATCCCAGTAAGACCTAGTGGTAGGCAGAGAAGGCAGCTTGTGAAACTCCAGTTAAATGGATTTCACACTGTCTCACTCTGTTCTCAGTCTCAGCTGAGACTGAGGGATGACATCACCATAGAACTATCGCAGCTGCATGAGCCACATTGGAATCTGCACCAGGGAGTTAGATTAGAATGTTGGGAGTTTTGAACAGTCAGTTGGAGTTGGAGTTGGAGATTGTTGTGTGAGGAGCACAGCAGTTCTGTGCACAGGCTCTTGGAGCCTCAGCTCTGAAATAGAGCTACTTTTAGGGAAAGGTGTGTGTTTCCGTCTAAAGAGGGACACAGTAAGCTGTTCTTTAAGTGGTGGAGACCGCTGATTCGGGTCTCTGTGCCCCATTCCTCAGGGGATGGAGGTGGAAGGTTTGCCTGCTATTCCAGGGGCAACCCCCTGGCTACTGCTAGAGAAGAAGCTGCCTTATTTAGTTCCAAGTGTGTTGGGTACCAGAAGATTTCAAGATTCGCCTGTTGGGCACCTGCAACCAAAGGGTGAGTTCTGCTCTTTCCAAAGGGCCCATGTTCACCTGAACTGTGTTAAAGTGGGGATTGGACTACTGAAGTAGTGGGATGCCTGGAGTAATAGGCTTAGCCAAAGTAAAAGTATGTTCAAGTTCAGCACGGGGGAAAGTCAAGACATGTAGAGGAGATGTGATATACGTCTACCCTGTAATCTACATTGCCAAGCTTTCAAAAAGAGTTGTTTAGTGTCCAGAGAAATGGCCGGGTATGGATTGTGGGAGCTGGAGGTGGGAGACCCCCCATCTTTAGTAACCAGGTCCACCTCTATGGATTTGCTCTGTGGATTTCTACTTTGCCTCATGCACTTGGCCAGTGATGAGGGAAGTACCCAGATGTGGGATGGAAGGAAATTTCCCTTAAGGAGTCGAAGGCTCTAAGGTGGTTTGGGGAGCCACCAACAGAAAATTGCTTCACTGCCATATGGACCACGACGAAAGGGTCAAGCGGGGAGCCGCTAGAAAACCCAAGTAGTGTACAAGTCGGGCTGTGTACCCAAAAGCTGCATGCAAGTCCGGCTGTGTGCCTGGTGGGTTCAGAGCCTGAGGGCTGAAATAGTGAAGAAGTGTTCTGTATCTCTTATCTGCATTACCAGGAATGTAGCCCCGTGGGGGTCTGTCTATGCTTTGTTTGTCGTTCAGTTTGGATGTGAATAAAAGCCACACTTTAGAATCCCATTCCTGGTTTTGGACATTACAGTTATTGCTTCCTGTGTTCGGATTTACTTGGTGCCCTGTGCAGAGTAGCCAAACCTAGTCCCCTTGTGCCGAGTAACCTAGTCCTCCCCGAACCCAGTCCCCACCAGGTACTGCTGTCAGCTTCAACAGCATACCACCTGTCGTTTTGCAAACAGGCAGGGGTGAGGGCCTTACAAAATGGAGGCACCGCTTTGGATTTTTATTTAGGGAGGAAGGGTGCTCAGGCAAGGGGCTAGCGTTTTGGTTATCTGGCAGTGGGTAGCCCAAAAAGCTGAAGCAAGTTGACTAGTGTGTCGCTGTGTGCTGTGGTTCTTATGCTGCTGTTAAAATGCCAACTGTTTACCAAGGAGCAGTAAAGCTGAAAGAGTGTGCCCTTGTCCTGCATCAAATGTTTACAGCATTTTTGCCAGCTTTTTAAAGAACTGTTGTGATAAAGAAAAGTGTGGAAGACTAGGGGTAGCAACAGGAAAATTGTGCCCTGGACATTGGAAATGCTTTTTAAAAGAACTGTTGTGGTAAAGAAAAGTGTGGAAGACTAGGGGTAGCAACATGAAAATTGTGCCCTGGATGTTGGAAATGCTTTTGAGTAAACTGAGAGACTTGCTGTGTGAATGGCAATGCTAAATGGCTGAAAGGGGCTCCTGCCGTGGAGTCAGTTGAAGAAAAAAAAAAGTGGTTTCTGCAGTTTAAATTTGCATGCTCGACAATCGCCGTGAGGAGAAGAGCACTCGCGAGGAAGAAGAGGCTCATTTGCATGGCGTCGTGTGATTGGTGAGGCTACAATCAGTCCTGCCCCCCCCAGCCAGCTCTAAAGTGACTGCCCAGCATTTGAGAGGGAGTGTGAATGGAGTGCGTGTACTGGCTTGGTGGAGAAGTGTCGCGGTGATTAAAAAGCGCTGTAAAACTGTTAAAAATAGTCTTTGCTGTTTAAAACTGGGCTCAACCCGCATCTCGATCGACTGGATTGTGAGTGTGGTGATCAGAGAGACGATCAGCAGGACTGCCCACCCGCTTCCTTTCTGAGGCCTCCAAGACTGGCTGCAGGCCGTTTTTCCATCGCAGCAAACAGCCACTGATAACAGTGAGTACCAACAGTAAAAGTTGCTCAAACAGTGATTTCTGCCAAAAGCCAGCTGAATATGTGTGCAGCAGTGTAGTCGCTTTGCAAGTAACGACTGTGTCAAGTTTTACCAGCAAGTGCAAGTCTGTTAAGCCATTGACTGTGAGCATAGTTATGAGTTCAGCATCAGTTTAAAGTTTCAAAGCCAGAGAGAGAGACTGTGAGTTGTAGCCAAATGTGCAGCACTAGTTTACAGGCAATCCTGTGCTTGAAATCCTGAGGCTTTAAGGGACTGTGAACGAAAGAAATGTTTTCAGCAAGTGAAGAGTCCGTGGCAAATCATGTAAATGTGTTAGAAAAAGAACAGTGCAAGTTTGTGCAGTTTGAGCAAAAGTTATCGGTAGTGTGTGTAAATCGGATGCACAGTGGCTTGACCCAATTTCTGAATGTTGATGCGCAGGAGTGCTGCCGCCGCCATTACAGGGTGGGGTAGTAAAGTAAACACAGCAGCAGAGGAGCCATTTTAAAAGTAAAGAAAGTGTTCAGTGAAGTGTGACTTTCAGTAACAGTGAGCATTTGTTTGTTTTCCCTGCAGTTATGGCCTCAGGACCAGCTCGCTACCCGGATCATGCCCGGGCAGCAGTAACAGCAGCAGTAACTAGGTTAAGGGACATTGAAAGGTGTTATTATGGAGGACAACTGCCTCCTCATGTGGCGATTCCTGGATATCCAGTGCGTGTGTGTCAAATATGCTTAAATGCTGGAAGGGACGTCTTCATGATACCTCACTGTTCTGGGTGTCTAGAGAAATATGGCTTGTATAAAGCGCCCCAGATTCGTTTGGCTCCCACATGGACAAAGGTTCAGGAATCTGTAGTTGGCAGCACACAGCACCAGGTGGAGTCTGTTGAAGAAGGCCCCTCGGGGGAGTGTGGCACAAAGCTAGAGGGTGCAGATTTAGAGACAGAACCAGATGCTGATGTTTCGGATGCTGGATCGCAGAAGGATAATTCAGACAAAGCATCAATAGACCCCTGTGGGGGACCTAACCCAAGTCTCATAGGAGAAGATGAGATGAGGGAGGCCTTTGAATGGGAGGTGTCGACCTCCATGCCTAGTGATGAGTGGATAATCTCAGGAGTGAGGACGACTGCTCCCTCCCAGGCACAGATTCTCAGTGAGCAAGAAGATGAGGGGGAACCTATGTGGCCTTGTGAAAAAGGAACGGGTACACAGCCTCAAGCTCTTGCCTCGGAAGAATGCATGGAAGAGAGTGGTGATGCCACTGCCCTGGCTGTGCAAGAAAAAGAAGTCAGGGATCCGTTTTTCATCTCGTTGAGGATGCGTAGCTGGCAGAACAGGACTGGCCTCCCCCAAGCCAGGCCAGCGGTCTCAGGTTGACCAAAGCTAGTAAAGAGGAGAGACTGGTTTGTAGGAAGGCGAATGAAATCTATGGAATGTCCTTTCCTACCTTTCCTCTGAGAGTCTGGGAGGAGATTGAGAACAGCAGGAAATCCTGGATCTGGGCTGAAGCAATGAAATGTGTGCATCCTGGTGCAAACAAGTATGTCAGAAACAGACTGTTTCATGAGAAGTACACCCAGTGGAAGAGAGGCAGGACACTGTTTATGGACACTGTGCGAATAGTGGATGTAGAGGGACATGAAACCTTCTACAGTGTAAATTATGTGCGCCCAGATGGGGTAATAATTCAAGCTCCTGACCCCCGGTACTATTGGCCTCAATGCAAGGACCTCCCGGCAAATGTGCCCCTGTCTGCCAGATGGAAAGCCGAGCAGTGGTAGTCAATACTGCCACACCAGCCATTGCAGTGCCTTTGTTGATCCGCCAGTATGGACATCCAGGACTCAGGTGCTCCACATTCATCAGTTCTACAGTGTACTGGCCTTCCCAGAATCCATCGACTGTCCCACCAGATGGCTTCAGATCCAGAGAGGACACCAGCCCAGCTGTATCCTGATCCATCGCCTGGTAATCGGATGACGTCAAACCAGCTGTTTTCCTTTTTGTTCCTGTTCTAAGGTTCCATCTCCAGAGATGACATCAGCCTAGCAGTTCCCAGATGTGCCCTCCTGTAGCTCCCGGAAGATGTCCGCCCAGCTGTATCAGAAGAAATGCTGGCAGGGAGAGTCTTCGGCTGAGGAGCAGGTCAGTGTGTCTTAATCCTTTTACAAGGAGCTGGTAAGTCCCAACTTTTCTATCCTTATGACATTGCAGTACACACCCTACACTAGCAGACATAGGAGCCGACTCCATGGGTGCTTGGGTGCTCAAGCACCCACAAAGTTGACATAAGCACCCTCAATTGTTCAAGGGCAGCCTACAAAAAAGATTACTAGGGCAACTGGTCACAGGAAAATTACTACCTACTGGCAATGAGCACCCACAAAGATTCCTAGGAGTTGGCATTCCTGCTAGCAGACTCCAGAATGTGTGAACTGTCCTCAAAGACTCTCCCCTTTGGGACTTTAGCCTGTTAGAACTGTGCTTCACTGGGCTCTGGCCCAGGAGAGACTCTTTAATGGCCTAGCCTTCGGGCACTATGGTCACTAGATGGGACTTTTAGGGCACTCTATCCCCCAAATGTGTATTGTAAATAATGTCATTGTTTTTCTACTGTTTTCTAATGTATATACTGTTTTTCTACTTTTTCTAAAAAAATCTTTTTGGGATTCTCCAGTGTTTTGATGGTAAGGGTTTAGATAAACTGTGTATGCAGATTAGGAGTGTGTGTTGTCTTTCTTTTTCTTGCAGGTGTTCCTGAGGAAGATAGAAGAGAAGACAAGAAGAGAAGGAGGGGCTCATCAGAGTTCCTCACTAGTACTTTAGTGTGCAGTAATTTAAAGTACTTTGGTTGTTATTGTTGTTGTTACTGTAGTAACCCTTTCCTTCCACAGGTGTGGTTGTGGGGGTAGGGAGGCAGTAATGTAATGTAATGTAATGGTATGGTATTAGTTTCTTGGTGTGTAGTTGCAGGGTGCCCACGGTCGGGGAGGTCCCCAGTTTGTTTTATTTTGGGGTGTTAAGTTAGAGGCAGACAGATTTTCCCTAGAGGGCTGGGGGGGATAGACAGGCTGTGGTCCTGAATGGCCATAGGGACTGCAGTGCTGATCTATTAGGGCTATGCTCTGGACAGTTCTACCAGAGCCACTGGGCATCCATAGTAAGTGGGTAGAGTAGAGGTTGATATGTCAGCTAAAGGCCTCTAGGCCCTTAGTGTTGCCTGCCTGTGCTCGCACATGGTAGGAGGGGGCCTGCTCACCCCCCCTCCGCAGGTAGCACATAGGGTGGGATGGCCTAAGCCGGGTAAATAATGACTGCAGACAGTCATTTTCCTGGTCCAGAACAAGTGTAACCCCGTTATCCGGGGTTACTAGAATCCCAGTAAGACCTAGTGGTAGGCAGAGAAGGCAGCTTGTGAAACTCCAGTTAAATGGATTTCACACTGTCTCACTCTGTTCTCAGTCTCAGCTGAGACTGAGGGATGACATCACCATAGAACTATTGCAGCTGCATAAGCCACATTGGAATCTGCACCAGGGAGTTAGATTAGAATGTTGGGAATTTTGATCAGTCAGTTGGAGTTGGCGATTGTTGTGTGAGGAGCACAGCAGTTCTGTGCACAGGCTCTTGGAGCCTCAGCTCTGAAATAGAGCTGCTTTTAGGGAAAGGTGTGTGTTTCCGCCTAAAGATGGACACAGTAAGCTGTTCTTTAAGTGGTGGAGACCGCTGATTCGAGTCTCTGTGTCCCATCCCTCAGGAGATGGGGGTGGAAGGTTTGCCTGCTATTCCAGGGGCAACCCCCTGGCTACTGCTAGAGAAGAAGCTGCCTTATTTAGTTCCAAGTGTGTTGGGTACCAGAAGATTTCAAGTTTCGCTTGTGGGGCACCTGCAACCAAAGGGTGAGTTCTGCTCTTTCCAAAGGGCCCATGTTCACCTGAACTGTGTTAAAGTGGGGATTGGACTACTGAAGTAGTGGGAGGCCTAGAGTAATAGGCTTAGCCAAAGTAAAAGTATGTTCAAGTTCAGCACAAGGGGAAAGTCAAGACATGTAGAGGAGATGTGATATACGTCTACCCTGTAATCTACATTGCCAAGCTTACAAAAAGAGTTGTTTAGTGTCCAGAGAAATGGCCGGGTATGGATTGTGGGAGCTGGAGGTGGGAGACCCCCCATCTTTAGTAACCAGGTCCACCTCTACGGATTTGCTCTGTGGATTTCTACTTTGCCTCATGCACTTGGCCAGTGATGAGGAAGTACCCAGACGTGGGATGGAAGAAAATTTCCCTTAAGGAGTCAAAGGCTCTAAGGTGGTTTGGGGAGCCACCAACAGAAAATTGCTTCACTGCCATATGGACCACGATCGAGTGGCCGGCGGGGGAGCCAGGCCAGGGAAAAAACCCAAGTAGTGTACAAGTCGGACTGTGTACCCAAAGCTGCGTGAAAGTCCAGGCTGTGTGCCTGGTGGGTTCAGAGCCTGAGGGCTGAAATAGTGAAGAAGTGTTCTGTATCTCTTATCTGCATTACCAGGAATGTAGCCCCGTGGGGGTCCATCTATGCTTTGTTTGTTCAGTTTGGATGTGAATAAAAGCCACACTTTAGAATCCCATTCCTGGTTTTGGACATTACAGTTATTGCTTCTTGTGTTCGGATTTACTTGGGTGCACCTGTGCAGAGTAGCCAAACCTAAGCCCCCTGTGCCGAGTAACCTAGTCCTCCCCGAACCCAGTCCCCACCAGGTACTGCTGTCAGCTTCAACAGCATGCCACCTGTCGTTTTGCAAAAAGGCAGGGGTGAGGGCCTTACAGGTGTACAAGTGAATGGAAGTGTGCTGGCAAGCTGAGGGCAGGTCATTCAGAAAAATAGAGAAGAGTAACGGGCCAAGGACTGAGCCTTGGGGGACTCTGGAAATGACAGGAAGGGGGAAAGAAGTGTGGGCGCCAATTCTTACCACTTGTGACCTGCCTGCCAGGCAGGCGCAGAACCAGCTGGAGGCAGCAGATCCGGAGAGGCCGGTTTGTAGTGTCCCTGGTTGGAGTTGTTACCCCTAGACTGTCCAGCAGGTTAGATAAGCCTGGGATACCTCCAGTAGGGGTGTTGTAGCAGCAACCCAGGTAGATTTTTTTAGAGGAGCCCAGGGTTAGCTCAACAAGGAGCCATTCACTGGGAGAGAGGGGATCAGAGCGGCTAACAATGGTGGCTGATATATGTTCCTTTACATACAGCGCAACGCCACCACCCTTCTTTTCCCCAGGTCTGTAGAGGCAAATGAGGGCATAGTCTGAAGATGGTAGGAGGTGTCAGAGTTATGTGGTTTTTAGCAAGGTTTCAGTGAGTCCGAGTATGTCATGCCATATTATGCCTGTGCTGCGCTTTCTGCACTTGCTCCCTATTAGGTGGCAGATCACCCTCAAAGTTGATTTACTGATCTATAAAGCCCTACATGGTCATGGGCCCAGTTACCTACAAGATCTCCTACAGCCGTACCACCCTTTTCATCCCCTCTGGTCAGCTGAGGAGGGCCTCCTAGTGATTCCCAGGGTTCATTTAAAATCATCTGGTGCTCATGCTTTTTCAGTTGCAGCACCTACCCTGTGGAATTCACTGCCTTGGTCGCTTAGAGAGGTCCCCTCGGTTAGTGCCTTCAAGAGGGATCTGAAGACCATTTTATTTAGTAAAGCATTCGCTTTCTTTTAGTCCTTTAATCTTTTTAACCTATCATGCTCTGCTTATACTTTCATGTATATTTCATTATAATTTTGCTTATATTATTAGGGCACTTGTAAAGCACCTAGAGTCACAATGAGATAGTGTGCTCTAACAAATAAATAAACTAAACATGGTCAGACATGCCCTTTCCAGCGTACTCAGCTGGGAAAGCGATCATTTGCTGTCAAGGCAATTAACAGTCTAAACAAATTGCCTGATACACGGCTGAATCTCCCCAGTTTTAATCAGTTTAAGGGATCTTTATGGTGTGCCTTTGCAGTCCAATGCAACTGTAACCATTAAACAGTTCTATTTGCTTTCTCATTGTACGTAACCTGTGACTTTTTATACAACGATCTGTATCAGTTTTTTCAAAACAGTTGCTCCTTATTCACAATTGTAAGTTACACCAGTGCATGCACCTCCCACAGATCACTTCAGAATACTTCCTACTGTCTGTACCATGTGCCTCTGTATGTACAGGTCCAAGCGACCCATGCTCTGATATCATACCAGGTAGCACCAAATATTGTGGTGTCTATCTGGTTGTGTCTTGTTTGTGGTGTCTCAATAGCAATAAAAATATTTAACAACAAAACTGTTTGTAATTATTCTTCCTTAAGTGCTTGTAGCCTAACTCAACTACATTCCACTTTTTATTTTATTTTAGTTTTTGGTAACCAGGTAAGGCCCACTAGGCACAAGTGCCTGTTTTCAGGGGTGACCTGGGAGCACTGGGCAGTTAAGTGACTTGCTCAGAGTCACACAGTATGCAAGTGGAGGTTGTGAGAATCAAACTCAGGTCTAGTCTGCTGGATGTACCAAGCTCGTCCACACCTTGTTCCTCTAACCTCTAGGCTATACTGCCAGCCACTTGAACTTGAACTGCTTATTGTACTTGTAATGTTTTTTTTGTAACTATGTATTTCACGTGGAACCTTTGTAAATGAGCACTTGTGCTCACAGGTAATGTCCAAAGTTTTCAATAAATAAAACAATAAATAAATGAAATACCTACAACTAATGTTGAATGAGACTGACACAATACATCACTTAACCACACCAAACTGTACTACAGAAATAAAATGCGAAATCACAGACCACAGACAAAAATATAATTAACAAGAAAGACTGAGGAAAACATATATGAGACGTCTAGTGGATACAGACTAGCACTCACAGTGAAAAAAAGGTACATAGTTACTGATCTATATGGGCTGCCTTGTTGGCTGAAACACCTTCCCTCTCCCACACAGCAGTGCAGCACTAGACAGACCAAAACCGCTGCTTTAAACTAAATTAATCAGCAAAACCAGAAACAAACACTAATCTAACTACACAAGGACCTCTAGATCTTTTTGTGAGCAATTTGGTTTCAAAATATTCAGGTTTTGGATCGATTTAAAAGGTGTGTGTGTTCAAGCAGGGACAGACTTCTCTCCGACTCTCTCTTCAGAAGACTGCACTCAACACTGCCTCTGCATGGCATACTGCTCATGTCAGTGCCATGTGACCACCAATCCCATAGTACATAGTGAACTTCGACTGTGCATCCCACTTTGACGGAAATGTTATCACGTTCCCAATTCGAGAAGTGATTCCTGTACTGTGAACTGGCACAAGGTGGATTAACTTAGCAAACTGTGGTGAATTTGTGAATTAATTTGCATGGTTAATTTTTCCAACTTCACATACCACTAATTGCGCACCCAATCTAGCTATTACAATATTTGCCAGCTTACCACTTGGCCTGCGTTTCTGACTCTCCATATTTCTTCTTTTCTGAAACTGCAGCTGTTGGAAAATCAGGATCGAGGGGACAGCTTTCCTTGGGGGGGGCTACTGATTAGCCAGGAAGGAGTTCTTCTAGCAAAGACTGGGGTTAGGGGGCAAGTTCCAGGCTTCCGGTGGCTTCGCCTTGTATAGTATGTTTCTGGGACCACATGGGAAGGTTCAGGTTATGGAGGGGCTGCTCTGCTGTCTACAACTACTGGTACACTATGCTGTTGGCCAGAAGCCAACCTTGGTTTTTATTTACAGATGATAGGAACATTTTTTCACCCCTCTAGATGCCCTCCTGTTTTCCTTAACAAATACTTCTGTTCAGTATTCATGGAGGAGGGGGTAGGAAAAGGGCCTTTGTTGCAAGACAAGGGCATGAAGGGTTGGGAGGTGGACACTAGCCCTTTCACAGTGGAAGCAGTTCTAAGGGAGCTGTCAAAGTTAAATGTAGACAAGGCAATGAGTCCAGATGTGGTGCACCTCAGGTTGCTGCGGGAGTTCATGGAGGATCTGGCCGCACCTCAAACAGCCCAGTTCAACCAGTCACTAGAAACAGAGGAGGTACCAGAGGACTGGAGAAGGGCAGATGTAGTCCCTCTTCACAAAAGTGGAAATAGGGAGCAAGCGGAAATTACAGGCCGGTCAGCCTGACTTTGATAGTGGGTAAAGTGATGGAATCACTACTGAAGGAAAGGATTGGAGAATGCCTTGTTACCCAGAGGGCTACAAGATCTGAGGCAACATGGATTCACTGGGGGCAGGTCCTGCCAGAAAAACCTGATCGAGTTCTTCAATTGGATAACAAAGGAAGTGGACCAGGAAGGGGCAGTTGATGTGGCCTATCTGGATTTCAGCAAGGCCTTCGACACTGTTCTACACAGAAGGCTGGTAAACAAACCGAGTAGCCTAGGAGTAGGTCCTAAAATAGTAACATAGTGGAGAGTTGGCTTTGTCATAGAAGTCAAAGAGTGGTGATAAATGGTGTACACTCTGGGGAGGGAAAGGTAACTAGCAGAGTGCCGTAGGGGTCAGTATTAGGCCCGGTCCTCTTCAATGTCTTTATTAGCGACACTGCAGAAGGACTGTAGGGGAGGGTGTGCCTATTTGTGCATGACACAAAAATCTGCAACAGAGTAGACACACTGTGGGGGGTTGAAAAAATGAGGGAGGAACTAAAAAAATTAGAAGAATGTTCACGAGTTTGACAGCTAAGATTCAATGCAAAAAAGTGCTAAATCATGCACTTACAGCACAAAAACCCAGGGGCAAGGTACCAGCTTTGGGGGGGGGTAGTATTAGCAGTCATGAAACAGGAAAGAGGCCTGGGGATTATCATTTCTGAAGACCTGAAGGTAGCTAAACAGTATGACAAGGGAATGGAAAAGGCTAGCGGAATGCTCAGATGCATAGGGAGGGGTATCACCAGCAGAAAGTGGGAGGTAATAATACCTCTGTATAGATCACTGGTAAGACCCCCACCTTGAGTACTGTGTGCAGTTCTGGAGGTCCCATCTCCAAAAGGATATAGATAGGGTGTAGGAGGTGCAAAGGAGGGCAACCAAAATTGTGCAGGGCCTGCATCAGAAGCCCTGTGATGAAAGGTTTACGGATTTAAATATGTACTCCCTAGAAGACAGGAGAGAACGGGGGGAGGGGGAGATATGATAGAGACATTCAAGTACCTAACAGGAATAAACAAGGTACAGGAAGGGAACATTTTCCAAAGGAAAACATGCTCAAGGACAAGGGATCACATTATGAAGCTGGGGTTGGCTGAGAGGAAATGTGAGGAAGTATGTCTTCACAGAGAGGGCAGTGGATGCTTGGAACAGCCTCCCAGAGGAACTGGTGAGGGCTGGAATGGTCACAGGATTTTTGAATACATGGGATAGACACAAGGGAATCTTAGAAGTTGGGGGGGGGGGTAAGCTGGAGTCCAAGTAGTGTCTCTGGTAGCACTATAGTTGGGAATTTAGGGCAGACTAGGTGAGCCAAGTGGTCCTTATCTGCCAGCAACTTCTTTGTTTCTATTTTTTAATGTCTATTCAATATTCCAAATATGTTTTTGTCTTTTTGTCTTGTTTAATTATATTTTGTATGCCTGACTACTGTACCCTGAATCCCCCTCTCCTCAACAGTTGCTGCTCTCTCTTTTTATACTGCCTAAGCATTCTATGACATCAGTAACATCATTTCAGGCCATTCAGATAAATTGCATGGAATGCTGCAACTGATGTCGTGGAATGTCTTAGAAATATTAAAAGAAAGTGCAATAGCTGCTTAGGAGAATGGAACTCTGTAGCTCTGAGGGCAACTCAAAACTACATAGATACATAGACAGTGTCGGCAGATAAGGGCCTGTGGCCCACCCAGTCTGCCCATTTGAGCTTGTAAGTTCAGTTTATGTTTTCCTAGAAGTCTGTTGCCCCTTACCCCTGACCTCCAGAATTCCTTTATGTCTATCCCATGCATTCTTAAATCCCGTGATTGTTTCAGCCCCCACCACTTCCTCTGGCAGGGTGTTCCACTTGTCCACCACCCATTCTGTGAAGAAATTCTTCCTCACGTTTCCTCTGAATCGTCCTCCCTCCAACTTCATCCCATGCCCTCTAGTCCTGGAACATCTTTTTCATTTAAAAATAGTGTATTCCTGCACTATGTTCCTCCCTGTAAGATACTGGTATGTCTCTATCATATCCCCTCTCTCCCTCCTCTCCTCCAGGGAGTACATGTTCAGTTCCTTCAACCTGTCAACCTGACTAGATTATTTAGTTATCAAAAATTGCTCACAGCATATCAGATCACATAACTAGCATGGGAAGGAAAATTGGAGGTCAATTAACAATGTAAAAATAATTTCCTATTATCTTTTGTTCAGGCTGGGGAAGGTGGGGTGGAGCGTGGTAAAACTGAAATTTCAGCTATGTGGAGGAGGTGGTCCGGGGACAATCCCTGCTCACTTGTGGGAGCTTAAGGTTGTGTTTTCTCCCCTCTCCTCTACTCCGAATACTAGTTCATGAATACGAATAAGAAGCTGTTCATTATTCAATCCAGAATACGCAGACTGGTATTCAGACAATTGAACCTTTCACAGCACTACCAAATACAGTTAGTATTCAGTGTATTTGGTACTGAAAGGAATAAGCAGGATACCCCACCCTGAACTGGTCAACAGGGCTCCCTGCTCCAGTACTAGGGGGCACGAATGGAAACTGTGCAGCTTTGGAAAAGGCTGCCAGCTGATTTGGTGGGGGTAAAGATGGTGACAGTGTTCAAACTGGGCTTGGACAAATGGGACAAAATATTGAAAACCATGGGGGAGGTTCATGTTGGCATTCGGGAGTGGGGGACTAGGTCTTTGGCTCAGTAATGGTCTTAGGAATCTCTGGGCAGACTTAATGGACCTTGAGTCTCCCTCTGCCATCAACTTTCTATGTTTCTATGTTGAAATCAAATTCAGTGTATACCCCAGTGCAGTATTTATGCATCGTTGTGTTTAACTTAGAGGCTTGACTAACTCCAAGAGGGTTCCATTTGCATTCACCTCCATGGAGACTGTTAAGTAAAGATATAGGCTACTTGGACTTTTGACAATTTATATGTAAGCAAGAAGACACAACCCGACATTGGTTGTCTGGGGTTCATGCACATCTACAGTAGGTGCAGGTGAGGCAGATGGTGTTTAGTCCAAGTGTCTTTATCACCTGGAAGTACATTAACCCCAGAAAACCAATTATCTGGAGTGTCTTATTACATGCATAAATGGGTAAACTGATAATTAAAAATAACAATGCCAACTTTTTTTTAAATAAATCAGGTATTTTCTTTTGTAAGAAGTAACTAGTAAAAATGTGTCACATCCCATCTGCTAAGCATCTGTTTAATAAATGGAATGTTTCTTCCTTATGGAATACAGGAATTCAAACTTCTGCAGAATTCCTCTGACAGAATGTTCACCTCTCTCCCACAACAGAAGACCTTAAATGGAGCCAATGTCTCAATTTTATATGTGGAAGGATAAGCAGCATATATTTTTCCTGGTTACAAAAGAAAAACCAGGAATTAAAACTATGAATAGTACTTCATTTAAAAAAAATTGTTTATGTGTGTAAGGTGGGGATCATGAAAGGAAAGAGTGTTTGGTTATTTATTTAGTTTTTAAAATGTAAAGAGCTAGTGTACTGCCTAAAACTAATATTACTTTTTAAAAGCAGTTAACCATTACCTTTTATATCTAAGGCACTTGTTATTTTCCCCTTGGTTAATTAGAAGATTGTTTGTCTGATGTTAGTAGGTGTTATGTGTGGAACAGCACTATGCCTGGCAGCTGACATATCTAACTTTATACCCCTACACTACATCATCAGCACTGTGACTTCACTGACTGTGATAGCACTGCTGCTTAGAACTGCCACTCAGTGGCTGCCAGGTCAGTCACCTGTGATGTCACTGTCAGTGAGAGCACAATGCTGATGATGTAGCAGGGGGGGACATAGAAAGATATGTCAGCTGCCAAGCTAAGAGCTGCTCCACACATCCAGCACAATATTATCACATAGAAAACTTTCTAATGAGCAAAAGGAGAAAGAAAAATACAAAATTAAAAAGTTACAACTGATTACATTTTCAAATGTATATTATTTGCATGCCTGCCTGTTTTGGCTCCATTAACTCTTTAGGGGAGTTTTACTTTTTGGGACCTTGCCTGAGGTTATCATGACTAAACATGCAGCCATGTTTATGATGGCAACCAAGGATGAGTGAAGGGGTCGTGAATTCTGCATGTGATTTACCCCAATTCCATATGCCACTGTAAATGACTTCCAACCTGTGCATTTCTGGGGGCTTATAGAGCTGCTGATGCCTCAAAGAAGACTTTGAAAAACATGATATTTAGGTACAATTCTGCTTGCATTCCATATATATTCCATATATTTCTCCTCCCCTTTATTTATCAGTGAGGAGATTTACATGAATACATGATAGTTATACCTTACAGTTCATCTGCCTCTTTAGCTTACTCCCCATGTCAAGTTATAAGCCTGTATAGTGACATCTATCACCAAGGGAGTAACTGTGATGTCACAATCAGTGTATTATGACATCAGGCAGGGAGAAAGCAACAGTAATAGATGAACTCTTCTGGAGCAAAGATCCTGTTTTCATGAAAATTACACCAGTAGTAAATAATGGGGTGGAGGAATATAGAACTAATGTGAAATACAAGTCGAACTGTGTCTAAATATATGTTTTGCTAAAGTTCTCCTGAAGGCGTCAGCTGCTCTTTAACACATGAGTCTCAAAACTTATTTAGCTAATCAGGAAACAGGATATCTCCAACCCATTTTATAAATATTAAGAAGCTCCCCCAACATCCTTTTACCAGAGTTGCCTCATACCTTTTTAGAGAACCACAACTTGAAATGAAATGATTCTGACATCGTAAGAATATGAGGTAATAGATCACAGAGATGTTATTATTAATACTTGGGCTGGCAGTATAGCCAAGAGGTGACAATAATGAGCTTGGGACATCCATCAGACCTGGGTTTGATTCCCACAACCTCCACTTGCATACCATGTGACTCTGAGCAAGTCACTTAACCTCCCCAGTGCTGCTGGGTCACCCCTAAAAACAGGCACCTGTGCCTAGTGGGCCTTACCCAGTTACCAAAGAATAAATACATACATAAATAAATAAATTATAGTAGGAAACAAAAAGGGAAGATCTTTGCTAGGTAAACTTCATATCTTTATTAGGCTAATGAAATACTTAATTATTCTCTCTCTCTGACTCCCCCTTTCTTTTTGTTAGCCTAATAAAGGTACTGGGCCTGATTCTCAAATGGAGCTTGGAGCAGCACAAGCTGCAGCAATAAAGCAGCTTGTGCTGATACCCCTGCACCAGGGACCCTGCACCCTAGTCTCAATCAGGCTGTATCTCAGTGGCTATGTCCCATGACTTGTAGCAACTGGGGCCAGGCGCCAAACAGACGGCACACCAGCAGTGCATGTCGCAAGCCATGAAGTGGCTGTGCACCACTCTAGTCCCTGTTGGGCTAGCAGCCCCCTTCCTGATCCCAGATTGTGCCATTATCAGTATTGTATAAACATTATAATGCCCCCAGTCCCCGACTGTGCCTTTTTTAGTGTTGAATGAACATTATCATGCCCCCTGATCCCTGATGCCACAGTTGTCATTATAGAACTGAAGACCCCCTTAGCATGGTGATCTAGTGCCCCCCCTGCCCCAGCAGGTAGTTCCCACCACCCAGCTCCCCCATCCCGCAATAGAGCCGGCACCAGCACAGTCCTCCTCTCACCTCTGTGGCCGGCGCTGACTGAACTGTCATTATGATAGCTGTACTGTATAGTGTACACACATTGCGTACACTATAGAGTACAGCAATCATAATGACAGCTCAGTCAGCACCAGCCACAGAGGTGAGAGAGGGCTGTGCCAGTGCTGGCTCTATTATGGGATGGGGGGAGCTGGGTGGTGGGCACTACCTGCTGAGGAGGGGACCACTAGATCACCAGGTTGTCTGCATTCCTCTGATCCTTGTCTTTTCACTGTTCCCACTTCTGAACTTTCCACAGTTGGTGATCAGTCTTTTCTTTCTGGGGAACCCTCAGCCTGGAAAAGTCTTCTGATTTCTCTCCATCTATCTGACTTTTTTCGTCTATTTAAATCCCAACAAAAAAACTCATCTTTTCTACACTGCCATTGAGAAATATCTGTATTTCTTCTGCTCCAACTAACTTGCCATTTATAGATTTCTTTTACCAAGTTTTATATTTTAAACCTTCTTTTCTGACTGGCATCTGCTACATTACTTCTTTAGTATTTCTGTTAATTAGTTAAACAACCCTTAATT
The DNA here is from genome assembly GCA_016271365.2 of Neoceratodus forsteri. NCBI lineage: Eukaryota > Metazoa > Chordata > Ceratodontiformes > Ceratodontidae > Neoceratodus > Neoceratodus forsteri. The sequence continues at coordinate 619,744,448 of CM057450.1, read as the reverse complement.
GTATAATAATAACTAAAGGTGGACTGTGATTATATACTGAAATCAATTATGTTATTCACACCACTTTATGGAGGTGGATGTAGAACAATTTGAGCACTTCAGAATTGTCAATCACTGACAGCTGAGTTGAAGCACCTGTTTCAGTCATGACAAGCAGCTTCTCCATCAGACAAAACTTTAAACTTCATTGAGCTTCCTCCCACACTTCTAATCAGCTGTACAAGTGTTGCTGCAGTGAGCCAGAGAGGGAATCAGAGAGACAGAGAGAGAGAGAGAGAGAGAAAGAGGAGGGGAGAGGACGGATGTGGCAGTGGTCCAGAGGCTGAAGGAAGCAGTGAGAATGACAAGGGAGACACAAAGAAACATAGAAATTGTCAGCAGATAAGGACCGCTAGGCCCATCCAGTCTACTCGTAAGCCCCGTACTTGATTATGGCTTCTGACCCTCCCTCAGCTTTACCTCTATGGTTCCCCTATGCCTGTCCCATGCTTGTTTAAATCCAACCATAGTGCTTGCTCCCACCACATCGTGTGGCAGACCATTCCATGCATCCACCACCCTCTCGGTGAGGAAAAAATCCTCTCATTCCCTCTTAACCTGCCACCTTCCAGTTTCATGTCATGCCCCCTCGTTCCTGTACTCCACCTGTATTGGAAGATGTCTTCCCCCTGTACCTTGTTTATGCCCTTGAGGTACTTGAATGTTTCTATCACATCCCCACTCTCCCTCCTCTCCTCCAGTGAGTACATATTGAGGCCCCTTAATCTCTCCTCAAAAGTTTTGTGATGCGAGCCCTGTACCATTTTAGTCACCCTTCTCTGGACCGTCTCCAGCCTGTTAAAGTCCTTTCAAATGTGCAGCCTCCAGAACTGCACTTCCTGAACTGCAGTCCCAGGGAAGATCTCTACCGGCAAATTTTTGTGACTTTTAAAATTCAACTAGAAAGGGATGTGTTTATTCTTAGACAGAACAACCACTAGTATTTTCTGACCATTTCCAAAGATAATCTCATATGATATTTGTATAATGCTTGAAGCTACATTTTGAAAGCTGCAATGTTTGAACATTTAATACAGTTCTGTGATGCTACATGCACATACATGTCAATGTGATGTCGTTAAAATGACAGGACTTTAAAAATGCAGTGAACCATTTTATGTTTTTTATAGCAATATGATATATATATATATATATATATATATATATATATATATATATATAAAATATAAATATGTACCAATATGCTACTTGAAAGACAAAGTGTGACAGTCAGCTTCCAAAATTTACTTGGGCCAATTGTCATAACCATATCATATTTACATTGGGTGCATGTGGTAGTATTTCAGTCCCCAATATAAAGATAGTTTGTAGTTCAGAGGTGCTAAAAAATGGGATTAAAATTTCCCTCATGGGCAACATAATGTGAGTAACACCGTGTCCTTGACAGCAAATTTGTTATATTATCAAACATATATTTTTTGATATTACTATGTTTATGGCATCTATTTAGGTAGCATAATATCTGACTTTTCAGTTTTTTATCATAAACTTAACTTGGTAATTATGCCACAATATGTGTACTGATCACAGTATGCCCAAATCTGGACATGTTTAAGTTTGGCTACCACATTCACGTCCTTGATTTTCTAGCCCATTGGTTTTTTTTTGTACAACTATGTTACCCTCATAGGAAAAGACAGAAATCACTGAATTTTCAGAAAGTGAAATATACTTTATTTACAAGGGTTTTTTCCACAGGATGTCACGTGAGTAACTCAGACTCCACAGGACATCACGCGAGTAACACAGACACGACACAAGAAGTCACATGAGTAACATGGACACCAGAACAGTAGTATCAGTATCATACCAAGTGTCTCACTAAGTCATACCAAAAGTAATTGCTAATGTTCAACCAAAAAATGATTGTCATACTATGGATATTTGATATAGCATCTTTTGAACATTTTGAAGATTGTACTGTAGTCACAACATTATATTAACTTAAGATATTCACAAATGTTTTATGTTACAGTGTAGTATGGATTGAATCTCATCTGGTCTGTCTATTACATATACCAGCTGGTCCCAAGCCTACAATAAGAGAGAGGGAAACCAACTATATGTAACCCCTCACCCCTGCCTTTTTACTAAAATGACAGGTGGCATGCTGTTAGCGTTGGCATCAATACCTGGTGGGGACCTGGGTTCGAGGAGGATGAGGTTACCTGGCACAAGAGACCTAGGTTTGGCTACTCTGCACAGGGGCACCCAAGTAAATCCAACTACAGGAAGCAATAACTGTAATGTCCAGAACCAGGATTGGGATTTTTCAGTGTGGCTTTTATTTATAACTAGCTGAACATAACAAAGCATAGATGGACCCCCAAGGGGCTACGTTTACTGTAAATGCAGATTAGAGACTACAAGGCGGTCCACTTAAAGAATGAACCCATTTCTACTGTTTTCTGGCTCTGGATCCATCAGGCACTCAGCCCGGACTTGCATGCGCTTTGGATACACAGCCCAACTGGCCCGGCTCCCCTGCCGGCCACTTGACTGACAGTCCATTTAAAGAATGGACCCAATTTTACTTGTTGTGGCTCCCCACACCACTTAGAGTCTGCGACTCCTAGAGAGATTTGTTTTCTTACTTCCTTCGGACTCCCATCAAACAAGGAGAATATTTTCCCAAGCTGTGGCTCCCCACACCACTTAGAGTCTGCGACTCCTAGAGAGATTTTCCAATTTGCAACCCACGTCTGGGTACCTACCTCATCACTGGCCAGGCGCATGAGGCAAGTAGCAATCACAGTAGAAATCCGTAGAGGTGGACCTGGTTACTAAAGATGGGGGGTGTTCCCATCTCCAACTCCCACAGCCCAAACCCGGCCATTTCTCTGCACAAACAGAAACTTAAACTTTGAAATGTAGATTAAACGGTGGATGACCTGGAGCACCCCCTCTACAACATTACTTGAATCCATAAAGACTTTAGCGTTTTAAACTACTCCATTTGTTTGTCCTAGTACAATAGGCCTCCCAAATAGTAGTTCACATCCCAGCTTTCTTCACATTTTCCAAACTGAAGAAACATATTGTTTGCCCTCTCAAATACAGCACAACACTCACCCTTTCGTTGCAGGTGCCCCACAGGTGAAGTACAACTTCTTTCACTGTTATCAGACCAGAACAGAAACTGTAAAAAGGCAGCTTTCTTCTGTAGTGGAAATTAGGGGATTGCCCCTGGAATCCACAGAGGGACACTTCACTCCCCGGAGGGGGGCACTGAGACCTGGACAGCGGTCTCCACCACTTAAAACTGGACACTGATCTTCTCACACAGAAGGTAAACAAAAGACACTTCCTTCTCCCAAGGAGGTAAACAGAAAACTGACTTTGAAAACTCCCAAGGTTCTATCTCACTCCTTGTGCTGCAGATTCTAATGTGGCTTATGCAGCTGCAAAAGTTCTATGGTGATGTCATCTCTCAGTCTCAGCTGTGACTGAGAACAGAGTGAGACAGTGTGAAACCCATTTAACTGGAGTTTCACAAGCTGTCTTCCCTGCCTACCACTAGGTCTTACTGGGATTCTAGTAACCCCGGGAAACAAGGGGTTACATATATATTTATGAGATGAATGGGGGTGTTTGGGATTAATGCATACCCTTGCTGCTTGTGATATTCAAGGCTGAAGGCAAAACACCGAAAGTGTATTAGTGACTTATAACATGGGGTATATAAAGGCAGGTGAGTGGTAAACAACCATCAGGTGACCACTGCTTATTCCACAATATATGACAGCTAGTGGTGAACCATCCCTCTGACAGATTAGCCTGTGTTTCTGTTCTGATCTTGTTATAGTGCAAAACTGCAGTCTGTGGAGCAGCCATTACTATCCCTGCTTAGTGAGTGAGAGCCGAGGCCTGCCATGTAGTCCCAGGCAGTGCAGCAACAGTAGCTGTAATGTTCAAGTTTGTAGTCTTGCTTCTTACCCAAGCTTATTCCCAGAGTAAAGTGTGTGGTCCCCATGGCCATTTTTCTGTTGCACAGCCAGATTGACAAGTAAATCCCATAGTTATGGCATAAAGTCAGATGGAACAGCATGAAGAGAGGAAGACCCCTCCAACAACGTGTTGATCTGAAAGTGAGCTTTATGCTGGTGGACAGAGAAACAGAGTTCCAGCAAGACCTGCAGGCTCTGAGTCCCATTAGTAGCCATTTCTTAACTGGTAGAATACAGTCTGGTAGACTGCATGACTGCACTGCTAGGGAAAATGTTTACTTGTGTAACCCCTAGATGGCGCTATCCCAGGGGCTACTACCCCTGCCTGATTTGCCACTAACAGGCCGAGGGGCCTGGATCCAATGGCAGGTGCCTCCACCCAGAGGTCAGGGTTTGCAATAGTTAAACTAACTTGGTCACAGCCCTCTGGGACACTGCAACCCCCCTTTCTTCCCACTAGTGGCCCACACAATATATCAGAATTACCTTCACAGTATACACTTACACCCAGGACTGGTTCCGGCACTGGGACCTCCTGTGAAATGAGATACAGTGCAACAATCACAGTACAGTATTTTAACATAGACAAATACCTCAGGCAGTATAACTTTGCTGGAACAAGCAGCTCTGGTTTATTTAGGGGGATATAACAAGGACAGGGGGAAATCAGGTTAATTAGCTTATCACTCTAATCATCTACCTATGGCTCTGTGCACAGGCCTATCCCTATCAGTTACTGTCCCTGGGTACCCAAGCCTAGTGGCTAGTCCAGACCGTGGCAGCTGGTAGGGGCCCTTTCACACAGAGAAAAGGAAAATTAAACAGTCAGCAGTACAGTAATTCCATTTGGATTTAATGTGGCAATTCAACAGGAAGCGACCCTGAATTAGTACTCACGACCTCCAAATAAGATAGGGTCCTTCAATATCAGCAGGGCTACTCTTGAGCTCCAAGAGACTCTTCACACATTTATATGGTAAAAAAAAAAAAGTACTATACCAGGCAGGCTGCTTCTCTATCCCGATCGCAATTACTGCACAATACCCGGGAGAACACACAGCAGATTCAGTTCCTGACAGACCGAGTGTAATTCAACAATTTCTCCAGTCTTCTACAGGGTGAGCCTGGTTTCTACTCTTCAGAGATCCTTTGATTCTTTTCACAGGACAGTTCAGTCCTAACAAGCAGTTACACAAGCTGCAGACGGAACTCTGGGCCTTACACGTTTTTGACTAAAACTGCACACTGAAAAAGCACAGGGCTCCTTCCTTCTTCACTGCCAAAGCTCAACTGAAACTCCAACTGACAAAACCAGGCACTTCCTTTGAGTTCCTCCCAGTTCTTGACTGGATTGGCTGTCACTCACAATAGACTGCTGCTGTTGGTCCAAAAGGTGCTGAAGTCTAAACTACATCCCAGAGTCACTGCCCATACAATCCTCTTGTGGCTGGCTCAGATTATGAGTCAAGTTCTGATTCGTCAAGGCACCATTTTAGAGCTAGCTTACCACACTGATTGGTCCAGTTCAGCAGTTCAAAACCAGAATGGGGAACTAGGCAGACACAGTTCTGACTGCAAAAGCAGGTTAGACAAACTGTAATTTCATTATTACTGTAAATGATTTCTGGCAAACAGTTACATCTTTCAGATAGGTTCCCTTTGCACTCCTAGTGACTGCAAAATGGGTGAATTGGCAGCAGCTTGAGTGGTACTCAATCAAAGAAACACACAGTCCCCCATACAAACTAATTATGTCTGCAAGCAGACAGCTCTTAAAGAGACAGTACCAGAGGTTCTAAAAACACTCACTGATAAATGGCTTAAACTCCAAACACCATTCAGGCTTGGAGCATTCAAGCAAGCTCCTGGAAGTCTTTTGGGAACCCCCATTTGCAGGGGGGTTACACCCTTCCTGGCCTGGGAAAGCTTGACGTCCGCGTCAAGCAAGTACCCCCATAAGTTTTAACTGCAACCATATACATTTGCATTAGGCTCACACATGTAATCATCAGTCAATATATCATTTTAACAAGAACACATTTCTGAAACATTGCAGTACGTCACTCTTTACACAGTATTACACACACATTGTACCATAACTCAAGTTATTACCTCTTGTACATGAAACCTGAAAAGAGGGGGCCCTTCCCTATCAGTTACCTTGGGGCTGGACGGGGCAAGGGCACCATACTTAGAGGGCAACACAAGTAACTTGGAGTTAGCACTGACGCCTCAGTTTGGGCAATGAGCTCGGGACACATACACTCCTTTATGGACAACATTGAGAGGCAAATCCACAGGCCTCCCAAGGGAATCATAACTGAGGTGCACCACAGGCTTTACAGCTCGACCAGTCTTTCTAGGGGAACTGTTACAGTCTCTGCACTCTGAGCCTCATTTCAGCATTGTCCTCACTTGTCAGGAGTCTCCATGGGGTAGAGGCTAGAACTTGGGGCACTTTCAGCTCCAGGAGTTACAGTTTCTGAGTCCACAACATTTGGCTCGCATGGAGAGCTTTCGGACACTGGCAGTGGACTGTCAGGGCACTCAAAATACTCTTCTTGTTCTGGTGTATCACCAGTCTGACCCAATCCATCATTTTCCTCCCCTGAAAGCTCAAACAGTTCAACCATGCACAATGATTCCATTTCATCTGATCTGATGCTTTGCACTTCACTTTCTGGGAGTATCGGCTCCAGGGACGAAGCTGGGGGCTTGGACAGTCCAGAAGGCCCAGCTTCATCTCCAGTATTGACTAGGGGATTGCCCCGAAACAATTGACTCAGTTCGTAAGAAGGATAGTATTCAAAGTCACTCTCACTTTCTTCCGATATGGACTGACAGTCATGCTCAACTGGGACTTGTGGAGGAACACTTTAACTTTGCTTCTGTAGTGCAGACTTTCTTGATCCTTTCTTAGCAGCAGCTCTAGTCACTGGTCCAGAGGGGCATCTTCTAGGGGCTCAGACTCAATTAAGATTTGTCCAATGGGCGGTAAATGATTTCTATGCATTGTTTTCATCTTTGAATTATTCTCAGGCCTTACTTTGTACACTGGCAGATCATCTAGTTTGCCACTACAATGAGAGGAGATGGTGCCATCTGTCAGCAATCTTGTGCTTGCCATGCAGTCCCAGATTTCTTAACAATACCGATCTCCCTCCTGGAGTTCCTGTGCTTTCACCTTTTATCATACCTTTCTTTGTTGGCCAGATTTCTTTTGGCAGCCATGGTTTGAGCCAGTTAGTACGCATGAGTTAGCTGGGCCTTTAACTTTTGCACATACTGTAAATAGTTGTCAGCTTGACCCCATCAGGAGAGACCCCAAAACACACATCTACTGGTAGTGAGCTTCTCTTCCAAACATCAGGCGGTAGGGGAGAATCCAGTGGCATCACTTTTGGTGCAGTTATAAGCATGTACCAGGGTGCTAATTTGTTGGCTCCATCTAGGCTTGTCCTTTGGGTGCAGGGTGCCTAGCATATCTAGCAAAGTGCTGGTGAAGCGTTCAGGCTGTGGGTCCCCTGAGGAGTGGTAAGGAGTGGTTCTGGACTTTCGCACTCCCCACAGAGAAAGCATCTCTTTGATCAGACGACTCTCAAAGTCTCTCCCTTGATCAGAATGGATTCTTTGTGGAGCCCCATAGTGAACAAAAAAGTTTTCTACAAGTACTTTGGCCACAGTGGATGCTTGCTGGTCTTTGGTGGGGAAAGCTTGGGCATATCTCGTGAAATGGTCAGTGACCACCAGCACATTACTGATATTTCTTTGATCTGACTCCAAACTCAGAAAATCAATACAGACCAGCTCCATGGGTGCACTGGTGGTGATGTTAACAAGGGGGGCAGCCCTCTGGGGCAAAGCTTTCCTCTGTGCAGCGACTACAAGTTCAATGTGTTGCTCCACATCAGCCCCCATCTTAGGCCAATAGAATCTGGATCTCACCAAGTCAAGTGTTCTGTCTATACCAAGGTGCCCCATGTGGTTGTGCAAGGACCTCAGTACTGAGTCTCGAAGGCAGTGGGCAGCACTAGTTGTTGTTTGTCTACTTGTCCCTCTGTCTACTGTTTCTCTGTATAACAGTTTATTGATCAGTTTCAACTTAGGACCTTCTTTGTATAACAGTGCAGTTCTCAAATCAGTGGGCGTAATTTGGACACATCTTTTCCTGCATAGAGGGCTTCAAAGCTGCTTTGATCATGGGATCGTGAGTTGAGCCGCGAATACTGTCATTGTCCAGCTGAGGCAGTGTACCAATGTCTATTGCAGAAAAGTGGCAATAAGCAGCAGGTATGCAATTCTCAGAGGGTCCCAAGCAATCCACCATGCAGTCCACTCGTCCGTGGACATTTGTTCCTCCCTGCCAAACTTCCGTCAGAGTGCCCGAATGTCAGGTTCTGCCAATCGGACCCAATCATTCTGGGGAACAGGCCTCACGGGAGAGAGCATCAGCATCTATGTGGTTCAGACCTGCTCGGTATTCGAGCATAGTCATATGTAGATAATGCAGAAAGCCACCTATGGCCAGTGGCATCCAACTTAGCTGAGGTCTGCACATAGGTCAAAGGATTATTGTCAGTTTTTACTAGTATTTTAGCCCCATACAAGTACTCATGGAATTGGTCAACAATAGCCCACTTCAAAGCTAGGAACTCTAACTTATGTACAGGATAGTTCTTTTCGGATGGGGTCAGGCTTCTACTGGCAAAGGCCACTGGTCTCAGGCCATTCTCGTGCTCTTGGTACAACACAGCCCCCAACCCTTGCAAGCTAGCATCAGTGTGCAGGACGTAAGGTTTTCTTGGATCAGCATAGGCCAGCACTGGAGCATGGGTAAGTTGATATATGATCTCATGAAAAGCAGTCTCACAATCAGGGTCCAGTGGGCCCCAAATACTTCACTCGGATGAAAATACACTCTTTCAGTCTTGAGGGACCTGACTTTTGGTATTTTTGTGGGTTGGGGGATACCCTTGAGTAAGGTTAAGTAAAGGCGGATCACTCTTGAATAGTCCTTGATGAAGCGCCGATAATAACCACAGAATCCCAGGAATCTTTGCAGTTCTTTAGATTTTGGGCTGTGGCCAGGTGGTCAAGGCCTCAACTTTACTTAGGTCGGTCTCTATTCCTCGGTGGATACTATGTGTCCCACATACTTTACTGATATTTGAAAGAATTGACACTTATCAATGGACAGTTTAAGGCCAAAGTCCTCCAGTCGGTCCAATACCTTAAATAATCTGCTCTCATGTTCCTCCAGTGAGCTGCCAAACACAATAACATCATCTAGGTATACCAGGCACTCTAGTAAGTTCATGTCCCCACACCGCTCCATCAATCGTTGAAAAGTGGCTGAGCACCTGAAATCCTTGAGGCATCCTCATGAATTCATAGAAGCCAAGCGGACAGATAAAGGCTGTCTTCTCACGGTCCTCTGGGGCCATCGGGATCTGGTAGTACCCATCAGGAGATCCAACACAGAGAACCACTTGCTCCCGTTTAGGCAGTCCAAAGCATCCTGAATGCGGGGCATTGTGTACTGATCAGGGATAGTCCGCCGGTTTAAGATCGATAATCCACACACATCCTTACTGTCCCATTCTTTTCCTCACTACCACAATGGGAAGCATAAGGGCTTCTGGATTCTTGTATTACACCAGCAGCTAACATCTCTTGCAGATGCCGTCTCACATCATCTATGTCAGCAGGTGCCAGGCGTCGAGACCTCTCACGAAATGGTCTTCGTCATGCAGCGGATATTGTGCTCAGCTCCTTGTACGCATCCTACATCCCATTCCTTTAAAGAAAACACCTGGTCTCTCTGGGCAAGCTTCTCACTGATCCTCACTTTCCATTCAGCTGGCAGCGAGGAGTCGCGAAATCAAACAAGTCAGGCGTTACTCTGTCATTCTTCCTTGAACTCTTGCTGCTGGGTAGCACTGCAGTGTCTGCACAATGCACATTAGCCAGGATGCAACCTCTGTTTACTCGAATGTCTCTTTCAGACACATTATGAACTTGGACCATTACCCTTCTGGCATAAGCAGTGGGCTCTAGCGGGCAAAATACTAGGCTTGACCAGCAGTCCCTCTGTAATTTTCCATCGCCTGGTGCATCCAACATTAATATTTTATTCTTAACATCCTTTCTGATACGGACCTCTCCCTGTAAGGTACACTGGGCATTTGGCGCCAGGATCAGAGACTCAGGATCCTTCTTCCATACAATTCGACCGGTTCCTCTGGTTCTGTTTTTGCATCTCTCTGTGCCTCATAGGCCTTCTTAATTAAAGCCGAACTCTTAAAGCTCTACTAGTCTTTGACCCTGTTTTCATAACACAACTGTGCAGTCTTCCGAACATATGAGCATTTGTTCCAATCAACAAAGGGACACCATCATACAGTCCAGTGGGGGACAAACTAAGGCTAGGGTCTCTACTTGTTCAGCCACTCCAGCCACGGAGGTGGGAAAGACAGCCAAATTCGATATACCCAGAATAGGGTAGGCCTTCTCCACTTAACCCCATACATGCAGTCCTTCTAATGGTTGTAAGTCGTCCCAGCAAATGCTTCTGATACCAATCCTGGAACATAATTGTCACTTGGGAGCCACTGTCTAATACAGCTCTTGTAGACCTCCATTCACCTTTACAGTGGTCTCCATGGAGGACCCACTATTCTGGACCAGTCTGGAGGAGTGAGTGGGGGGCCTGGGCAACTGACCTTGCCACAAAAGGGCGTGAATTAGCATTTTGGTGCCCTCACTGGGATCATGTCGTGCACCTCTTAACCACTGATTTGTTCTCCGAAGCTCTCCTTGTAGCCTATATGCAACTTTGTCAGTGTCTTTTGGGGACCGGCATTCCCTTTTCATGTGCCCATCTTTCCCACAATTATAGCAAAACATACTTTCTGAGTTTGAGCTGGCGAGGCACCACACTGGGAGCCAGGGGTGGGGGTATTACTAACTGGAAACCTTGGTGCCATCTCTGTCTCGGCGTGATAAGCATTTGGAGACATCTAGTCAGTTTCTCCACTTCCATGGCCAGGAATCGAGGTTCGGAGCTGTTATCAGCAGGAGATACATGGGTGGGTACCCCACCCCCATGAATGCAGTCGGATATAGGTCAGGGCCCGTACTTGCAGGCGTGGCCTTCATAAAGGACTGTTTTGAATTCCCGGATCTCTCTCAACAGTTCGCCCCATTGTGACATATCTTTTCCTTGTCAGAGCACTCATTGACTGTCAACCTCTGCCCTGAACTTCACTTGATGGGTCACCCTCAGTCACTCGGGTCCATAGCCACAGCTGTTGGTGCAGGTCCCTCCGAGTCGCCTTTTCTCAACTCCTCAATTTCTCTCATTAACTCATCATAGGAGGTGGGGATTCCAGTCGGTTGCCAGGCGTAACTGAAGCAACAGCAGTTCTGAGAAGGGGCAGACTTAAGGATTCTGTCCAGTCTGGTTCAGTCCAGTTCAATCGCTGGCAAACTACCCTTTCTGAGGCATTCTTGCAACAATTTTCCAGCCGAGAGACATACACAGACAACAACTCCCTTGGTACTGTTGTGCATTTCTTACTCTCCACCATAGGTCCTCATCAGAATCTGGGCTCCCATACACATTCTCAAGGCCTCAAGATAGGTCTGTGCAGTCGCTTCAGGGTTACTGGCCCGTTTAGCCGCGGATGGTAGCCAGGGCAGGACCTCGGAGGCTCTCACTAACCCTCTTTCGCTTTTCGCCTTCCGAGCATTGCCATTCTAGCACTTGGGGGGCAACACAGTCTATCCAGGTCTCCCAGTCATCCTCCCCTTGGGGGGTGGGGAGGTGCCAGAAGATCCTCAACCTTCAGTAAGAGTCGTGACTAATGGCAGGTGCAGAAATAGGAGTCTGCATTGGTTCCAGCCACCATTACGGGCACTGGAGTGGGAGAGGGTGTTGGGGAGAGAACACCCCAGGTGGCAAGAATAGTTTCTTCAAGTCCTCCACAGTTTCCCTTCTCCAGCAGCCATTTTAGCAAATTTCTCCTCAAAGTTTCAGATAGTGGTGAGGCTGATTCTCCCCAGGTCTTTACTGTCCTTAGTTATCACTCTCCAAGCAGTGAGGGCTCCTCTGGGGTAATGGTCTGTAGCACTTTGGAGCTATCTATGGGATCCTTAAACTCTACTAGGGCCAGGAAAGTGTGGGTGAGCAGATTAGCATGCCGACCCACCACCCACAGGGTTTTGTAAACCTTCCATCTTGGAAAGTACTCCTGCACAGTGTCCGTATTGATACCAGGGGATGTCCAGGATAAGCATAGCATTTTGAAGTCGATCTCCTCCCCAGTACACCCTCCACCAGCGGTGCACAGCCACTTCTGTCGGGTACCCATTTTTTCTTAACAGTGGTTCGTAAATATGGCCACTAGGACACACACAATCCCAGCGGTGAGCCTCAAGATGTAACCCCTAGATGGCGCTATCCCAGGGGCTACTACCCCTGCCTGATTTGCCACTAACAGGCCGAGGGCCTGGATCAATGGCAGTGCCTCCACCCAGAGGTCAGGGTTTGCAATAGTTAAACTAACTTGGTCACAGCCCTCTGGGACACTGCAACACCCTTTCTTCCCACTAGTGGCCCACACAATATATCAGAATTACCTTCACAGTATACACTTACCCCCAAGACTGGTTCCTGCACTGGGACCTCCTGTGAAATGAGATACAGTGCAACAATCACAGTACAGTACTTTAACATAGACAAATACCTCAGGCAGTATAACTTTGCTGGAACAAGCAGCTCTGATTTATTTAGGGGATATAACAAGGACAGGGAAATCAGGTTAATTAGCTTATCACTCTAATCATCTACCTATGGCTCTGTGCACAGGCCTATCCCTATCAGTTACTGTCCCTGGGTACCCAAGCCCTAGTGGCTAGTCAGACCGTGGCAGCTGGTAGGGGCCCTTTCACACAGAGAAAAGGAAAATTAAACAGTCAGCAGTACAGTAATTCCATTTGGATTTAATGTGGCAATTCAACAGGGAGCGACCCTGAATTAGTACTCACGACCTCCAAATAAGATAGGGTCCTTCAATATCAGCAGGGCTACTCTTGAGCTCAAGAGACTCTTCACACATTTATATGGTAAAAAAGAAAGTACTATACCAGGCAGGCTGCTTCTCTATCCCGATCGCAATTACTGCACAATACCGGGAGAACACACAGCAGATTCAGTTCCTGACAGACCGAGTGTAATTCAACAATTTCTCCAGTCTTCTACAGGGTGAGCCTGGTTTCTACTCTTCAGAGATCCTTTGATTCTTTTCACAGGACAGATTCAGTCCTAACAAGCAGTTACACAAGCTGCAGACCGGAACTCTGGGCCTTACACACGTTTTTTGACTAAAACTGCACACTGAAAAAGCACAGGGCTCCTTCCTTCTTCACTGCCAAAGCTCAACTGAAACTCCAACTGACAAAACCGGGCACTTCCTTTGAGTTCCTCCCAGTTCTTGACTGGATTGGCTGTCACTCACAATAGACTGCTGTTTGGTCCAAAAGGTGCTGAAGTCTAAACTACATCTCCCAGAGTCACTGCCCATACAATCCTCTTGTGGCTGGCTCAGATTATGAGTCAAGTTCTGTTCGTCCAAGGCACCATTTAGAGCTAGCTACCCCACACTGATTGGTCCAGTTCAGCAGTTCAAAACCAGAATGGGGAACTAGGCAGACACAGTTCTGACTGCAAAGCAAGAGGTTAGACAAACTGTAATTTCATTATTACTGTAAATGATTTCTGGCAAACAGTTACATCTTTCAGATAGGTTCCTTTGCACTCCTAGTGACTGCAAAATGGAGTGAATTGGCAGTAGCTTTAGTGGTACTCAATCAAAGAAACACACAGTCCCCCATACAAACTAATTATGTCTGCAAGCAGACAGCTCTTAAAGAGACAGTACCAGAGGTTCTAAAAACACTCACTGATAAATGGCTTAAACGCCAAATACCATTCAGGCTTGGAGCATTCAAGCAAGCTCCTGGAAGTCTTTTGGGAACCCCCATTTGCAGGGGGGTTACACTTGCTTGAAATGCATTAATGTAACCACAGACAGAGAGACACAGCAGCTAAGCCAGTAGAGGTATAGACACCGTGTCTGTACCACTAGAGTCAACTCCATATTTTGCATTTCAGAGCTACTGTGCTGTCTCAGAAGGCATTTCATGCACAACAAATGTCAGAGAAAGCATAGCAACACTTTCCTTCTGACATTTGTATGTGCATGACAGCCATTTTGTTGGGGACTATTTTTTTAGGCAGCAGAATACAATAATTTGCTTGTCTTTTACAAAAGGAGAAAAACATGTATGTTGCTTTCTCCTTGTTTTATGATCATCCTCTGTTATAAGTGTAATAGCCTCCAGGGTATGCGGTGTGAGGATTAATCAACACACTGGGTGTTGTGAGGACACTCAAGTTAGCAGCCCGTGTTCCACAATGCACTGGGTATTGATTAATCCCTAATAACTGCACACCCCGGAGTGGGCTACTTCCTACTAATAGAACTATGCCCTTAGGTGGGTTGCTTCAATCTTAAAATGTGTTTTAAGAAAAAAAAATGAAATTAAAAACTGACTTCAGGGGCCAGATCTTCAAAAAGCTTGCCCATGTGCAAAGCCTAGTTTTTCCGCACAACCCCAGATCTGTGCAGATGTCCATATTCCAAAACCCTGTTATGGGCAAACAAGGTTTGTGTCCAGGAGATTTTCTGAGGTTGGCACAATACAAATGGAAAGTCATGGACCTGAAATCTGGTGAAGTCCTGTAATCACAGAGTGCAAGGTAATTTTGCATGGTCCCCTTGTATGGTGCAGATATACACAATTATCCCTGTTACTAAGGATACCATCCCCCAGATCACAGCCACAACTGAAGACACAGCCCCCTCCTGTTGTCAAATGGACCCCTCCATGGTACCGTCACTCACTGTGTCCACAGCATGGTCCTGCAGGTGCATATGGCAACCAGTGCATTTTGGGTTTCTTCAGCTATTGTAGTTAATGCCAGTAATTGTTTGATATGCCATGCTAGGCCCTCAGCCTATCATGCAGCACATGGCACACCAAACAATTACTGTGATTCACTGCAACAGTAAAGTAAGCTTAAAAGTGCACACCAAAACCTGAATGAAATAATACAGAACAAAGGATAACACTTTAACAGTCACTGACAGCAATCATCCCAGTAAGGAAAAAACAGTATTTTTCTCCACTTGAGCTGCCATGGAAGCCATTTAAGGTATTCCATGAAGCACATAGCCCAGTTACTGAGATAAGCTGCAACGGCAGCCAAATGAGCCTAAAACTGCACAAAAACAATGAACAGGGTTGACGTTTTTCGTGACTGCAACCTGGTTACCATCAATTACAGTCATTTTACATTCATTTTTGGTGTTTGTGCCCAGGGCCACAGTAATGGGGGAGTTGTCTGGGGTCTTGAGCTCAGGAGGGGCCCACCTGAGGAGCTGGCATTACTCCTGGCATTTGCTGCTTTGGGAAACATGGGCCCATTTCAAGTGACTTGTCAGGGGCCCCAAAATTCATAGCAGCAGCCCTGTTTGTGCCCTTTTAGGCTCATTTTACTGTTGCAGTGAATCTCAGTAATTGTTTAATGTGCCATGCTAGACTCTTGGCCTAACATGCAGCACATGGCACACCTAATGATCACAAAACATATTGCTGAAATGTAAATGGTTCTGTGCTGGCGTTTGGGTGCTCAGCATTGAGTCGGCAGGTGCAATATGTTTTTTTTAAAAAGTTGCCATCTTATAGACTCTTGTGGATCTGAGAAATTTGTGGATTACCCAATGCTTTGTTTACTGCTGCTGTTATTTGCTGTTATTTGCTTTTCTGCTGCTAAATGGCTTCAGTGCACTTGCACATGAAATAAATGAGTACTGTGAGTACGTTTGGAGTGCTGACCATTTTTCTGTTCTATAGAAGTGTTTTTTTCCAAAATAAATATGATATTAACCTGGATTTCTTTTTAAGTTTAGCAGATAAGCAGGTAGTTTAAAAGTAGTTCTGGTGTTCTGATGCCTCCCACACAATATAAGCCGCTAAAGAGATCAGGTCTACACAAACTGAACACCTGCAGAGACTATGTCCTATCCATTTACTTCCCAATATAGCATGTATTTTATTTCTCATTACAGAACTCTCCAAACTGTAGATATGGGCCTGGATATTCAAGCTGCACCATTCTGTGGCGCAAGCCCTTGCGCTGCTCAAAAGTTCTTGGCTGAAGTGGCCAGGGCGATGATTCAATGGAGTTGCACTATTGACAACTCCCTCCAAATATTGCCCCTCGGCCACAGCCACTGTGCATGGCACAGTGGAACTTGCGCCACCGTAAGTAGTCAGAGTGGAGCATTCAGATGTGGTGGCGCAAGTTCCATTGTGCCATGCGCAAATCTGCGATATTCAAAGGTGACATGCAAATGGGCCATAATTTATCCAAGGTGCGCGGGGCCATTTGCATCTCATTCGGCCCATTGCATGCCATTAGCATGCAGGTGCACCGATCCCGATGACTTGACCTGCGCCCTGCTGGCATGCAGCCGGGGACCGACGCCACTCCTGCAGCCTGATCGCAGGCATAAAGTAAGTCAACCCCCTCAGCCCAATCACGGGCATAAAGTAAGTCAACCCCCGACCCCTTGACAGCCCGATCGCGAGCATAACTTCAGCTCCCCCACTAGCCCGATCGCTGCATAACATAATAAACCCCCTGACTAGCCCGATCGCAGGCATAATGTATTAAACCCTCCTCCCGACTAGTCCGATTGTGGGCATAATGGCAACCCCAAAGACCAATATCCCTGGTGGTCAGTGGACCAAAGCCCGATCGTGATCATAAGTTAAACCCACCCCAGTCCAATATCCCTGGTGATCTAGTGCCCCCCACCCACCACCCACGGAGCCCCAACACCA
The DNA here is from genome assembly GCA_016271365.2 of Neoceratodus forsteri. Classification (NCBI taxonomy): domain Eukaryota; kingdom Metazoa; phylum Chordata; order Ceratodontiformes; family Ceratodontidae; genus Neoceratodus; species Neoceratodus forsteri. Next base: position 619,727,469 of record CM057450.1, on the reverse strand, counting down.
GCCCCCCCATCAGCTTCGGGGACTCGGGGTGGGTTTGAACTTATGGCAGTACAAAGAATGCAGATCCACCAGCTCCACAGCTTTAAAGAGCCATGGGGTGAAGACTGAAGGTGTCAGTATGCATTTCTGGTTCTCAACATTCTGGGCCAGTGGAGGAACCAATAGTAACGTGGGTTACAAAAGGACATGAAAATAACACAGCATGGGAAAAGGGAATTTTCTAAATAAATGAGTTATAACAAACTGAAAAGTTTTGGCAGCATGTCAGTAACAAAAAGAAGGTCACCAAACACAGTAATGCTTTTGGACCACAGTTCATGCAAATTAAAGGCACAGTCTGCTTAGGATGAGGTACTAGATGGACACTACATGTATTGAATATTACAGCTGTATAAAATGATTAAATAAAAGGCAAAAACTTTTATTCTGTACAGGGAGTTCTTGGGGGAGGCTTAAATGAAGTAATTAGATAACACATTAACAACAGCTGGGTTTCTAAGGCACAATAAAGGGCTGTATTTAAATACTTAAATTGGGAATGGAAGCAATGTCACAAAATGGAACCCTATTTGAAGGGGTAAATCGATGTTTGTGATTAAACTGAAAGAACACAGTGGAACCAAACTGAGTCATGTTATGTTTAATATCTCTCCTAATGTGGGACTACAAATTAGGTGTGTCATGTGAACCTTTTAACAGTTCAGCAAAAAGTTACAGGGTGTCAATGTGCAGTAGGTATGAGTCTCTCGAATACTGTATTCATGCCATATAAAATGTCACTGTGGTGATATATTAATGATATAACTACTTGACTGACTCTAAGTTTTCATTTTAAAAAAAATCATTCTCTAGCCCTAATGGCTCCAAAGTTCTCACATTTTAAAGAAAACGGGCCGGATTCACAAAACCACCAAAAACCCCACAGCTGTGGAAAACCCGGTGCAAGTGGGTTGCCACTTGCAGAGCCACAATTTTTCCCACAGCTGCTGTATTCACAAAGGTGGAGCCGGTTTACAACCTGCTGAACAATTTATGGCAGCCTGCAGACGCCTTTCCCTGCAGCGGTGGAAAAATGTTACACCCAGTGGGACCAGGTGTAACATGTTCCGTAGCTGCTGCAGACTGAGAATACAAATCTCCACAGCTGCAGAAATTTCAGTCCACGGCTGGAGTGGCAGAGTGGGGCTTAATCCCAGAACATTTTGTAAATCCAGCCCAATACCTTTTGAAAGGTCGAACTCTGGAACTGTTGTGACAAGAAATTTATTTCTTCTTTTTAATGGAAGCTTACAGTCTAGCCATTGAGAAATGGTGTTGCGATTACTGTATATCACTATTATGTAACAGTAGTAATTATGTTATTGATATTAACAACAGGCAGTTTTCTTCAGCTATATCGATATACATATTTACATCATAACAGAACCTTTTTTTGTAAAATAAATGTTATCACTATACTTTTTCCATAACGATAAAGTATATTGACATACTTGACATGGAAAATTTCATGACAGTTTAAAAAAAGAAAATTGTTTGTACTTTTTCAGAATTTTGGTATTAATCCCCATAATTTAAGTGGTATCCATGTAAGTGTAATACCCATAAACATTCATCTTATACATTAAACCACATGGCTAGCATTTCTCTCTCTCTACTTGCCAGCAGTACCAATTCTTCCTCACTTTCGCAATCAAAGGCTGCAAAAGTGTCAAAAGATAATAAAGTGAAAGGTTAAAGACAAGAGAGCACTCGGAGTAGTCCACAAATAAGAGATGCACAGAAGAGCAAGAGATTGGAGCAGGCCCTGCTCCTGTCTGACATGGAAAACATACTACTGTATATTTTGAATGCCTTGAAATTAATCTCACCATTTATTATAAAAATGTGGAGGTTGGTAAGTTGCTTTTTTTTTTTTTTTTTTTTTTTTTTATACACCCTTGGTGTGGGATACCTTGATAAACCAATCAGTCTTTGCTCTCATACTTTATTAGGCATCTCACACTTCCAGTGTGTAAAAAAAAATCCTCGTTACACATATATCCTCATGCATTATTCTATATTTGGTGCCATCAATGTGATATTTTCATCACTGGCTGCTGTGAAGTGTCTTTGTGATCATGTTGCAGGAAAGACACTATACTCAATGAAATTGTATTTTATTTATAATTAAAGATAGAATAATATATAGGGGCTGTGTATTACAAGGCTATACAGTCAAACTGTTCTGGTAACAGGTGAACCTCAGGAGGTGCCAACGTGTCACCAGAACCTAGAGTTGGTATTATAGCTAAGAAATACACGTTCCCCTATTTGTTATTTTCATAATATATTGATCTAACAGAGTATCACTTTATTGCTTTATTGCAAAAATTGCTTTACTCAGCAGTGGGTTAGCCAATGATTCAGGGCTGAAAAAATTACATTCTAAATATTGCTAAAATAGACTCCCCCATAAACTTATTTTAATTTTACTTGAAATGTGTAATTCTTATGTAGAGGTTAAGAGAAAGAGACGTAAGCAGCAAAGCTACCAGAAAGAGAGTGAAGGGCAAGTGTCAAAACCACCCTGAATAACCTTGTCTTTTTATTTTAAAATGAATGTGCTTTTTATTTTGTTCAGCACAGGTCAGAGTGAGAGAGAGCGAGGTGTGAGAAAGACAGACTGGATGATCCGTTAGTCATTGGAAAGCTGGCTTTTACTTACACAGTGGTTACAGTAAAGCCCTCTTGTGCTTATCTGATGAACTGCAGGTAGCATGAGGAAACATTAGCAGAAGAATCAATAGTATTATGGGATCTCATAATACTATCAACGAGTGTCCAACGATAGGATCTCATAATATTATTGATGGACTTCATTGATGGTATTATGGGCAAAAAAGCACATGACTTTTAATACTATTATCAGTACAGCAAGCATGCTGTTGTCAGCAGGTCCCTGGCATATTGCTGCCAGAGCGGCTGCAGGGGAAGACAGCAGGCTATTTGATAAACCTTTTAAATGAACCTAGATTTTAAACTATTAAACATGGCTGCAGGGGATGGCAGCTATTTCGATACCTGTGTGAGATACTAGAAGGTACAAGGTACCTGTGTGCTGCTTTCCTGCAACCCCGCTCCACGAGGGTACTGGCATCCAGACGAATACACTAGGAGTGTTTTGGAGAGGCTTCTTTAGCTGCCAAGCACTGATTAACTTGCTTTTTAAAGGCAGGATTTATGCACTGTCTGCCGGCACGGGGAGGTAAACAGAGCATCACCTAGCTACCTGATTATGTCATCCCATGGCGCTCTATTTATTGCTCAGCTCTAGCGAGTGGAGTCGAACGTGGTACGGACGGGGAATAGGGGAAGAGTGGCCACACTATTTACAGGCAAAAGTAGAATCTAAGGTCAATATTGATCAAAAAAGGGCTGAGAGAAAGGGTGAGACATTGTGAAAAGATTAGTAGTTGTAGTGATTGAGGAGTGAGCTTACTAAACTGGTATGAAGGAAGCATGTGTTACACTCCCAGAAGGGGTAATAGGTATAAGGTGCACCATATGCTGTAGAATTATCACGCAGAACAGTGATTTTACTTAGACTAATTGTGCACAATGCAATGAGCTAAAAGAACTGAGATCAAAAGTTATAGGGCTTGAACTACAGATTAAATGTCTGCTGCAGTTGGATAAAGAGCCAGGAAAAAGAGATGGTGGTAATTCAAATAGAAAGAAGGCAACTGCACTACAAAATAAAAGGCAGAGAGAGAACAAGGACTCAGGAGGGTTATATAACACTCTAGGAAACACTACACTCAGAAAAGGAAGGACAGCTGTGGTATTTCAAGCAAGTGAAGTAGTGAATTTGAGATACAGAGAACTAGGAAAGATACAGGAAATGAGATACAAAGTGACGAAATAATGAACAAACAAATAGTAACCTCTGTTCAGGATCAGAAAGGGGAGACAGATAAGGAAACCATAACTGACATGGATAGATACAACATAATTTCAGAGGGAGAGGACATAGCAAGAGAGAAAGGTTTTTTGGAATACAATGTAACTACTAGAAACAACTACGCCCCGCTGTTAACACTAATGAACAGCACTGAGGGTGAAACTAATGAACTAATGGACATAGTCCAAAATGTGACTAATGAGGACACTCAGAATGTAGCAAAGTGAAATAATGTGACTGTTGAAAAGGAAGGTACAAAGGAAATAACACGGCCAGACACATACGTTATAGGTGACTCCATTATAAAATATACAGATAGAATCACAACTTCAAATAGGAAGGAGCAGGTTATTAGTATGTCATTGCCAGGGGCAGGGCTGAAGGATGTCCATGATCTACTGCCGACAATACCTAATACAAAACAGTTGGTCATCATACATGCAGGAACTAATGATTTAAGGTCTAGCTCAGAGACTGAGATAATAAACAAGTACAAGGATGTACATAACTACTTAAAGGAAATTAAATGTGATGTAATACTATCTGAAATACTCCCGGTTCCTAAAGCAGGATATGTGGGAAATGGAAAAATAATAAGAATAAATAATGAACTTAGGAAATGGTGTTTACAGGAAGGCAATTCCAAGATTAAGACTTGGGAATTGTATGAGGAAAATAAAAGAAAAATGTTTTGCAAAGATGGCTTGCACTTGAACCATTGTAGAAGTATGCTCCTAGGTAGTGTCCTTAATAACGCTATAAATAGCATTTAAACTGATATGTGGGGTTGAGGGAGGGAACCAGCTTGTAAATGACCAAAGGAAAAGTAAGGAAATAGGAAAAGATGCAAGAAATAAGAATGTTGTCTTGCATACAGATTATATTAAATCCATTAATGTCATGCTGGCCCACCAGTGCAGTGGTAGTGCTACCATTTGCAATGGCAGTAACCCTGGTTCAGTAGCAAGCCTGGGCTGCTGCAGGGCCGGCCGGGGGGAGAGAGATTGAGCGCCCAACGCTCTCCCTCTCCGGGAGGTGGGCTACATGCCTCGCACTCATACTGCCACCACCTGGGTGACAGTGCCGTTGGGGAAGCAGACAGTAGGGGAGGGGCAGGTGTCAGCTGGGGACCTCAGCGGAGGCACATTTCAGCATGCCCCTGTCTCACTGGTCCCCCCCAGAGTGCCAATGCCAGAGGGGGGGCCGGACCTAAACAAGGAAAAACACCCCACAACTGCACCTGTAGACAGGTCTCGACATCGGCGATCGAGGAGGAGCCAGGGAAGCAGCTCAAGTGCACACTCTCACCGAGGTGTGCAGGGGAAGGAGGGACTCCTCCACCCTAACTGGGGGGGGGGGTTAACCAGGGGGCTTAAGTGAATTAAGGAGAGCGGGGCACTCATCTGGGCTTGTAGCTCCAGCCCTCCCATCACAAGGACGCATTGAGACCCTGAAGAAAGGGGCAGCTGTGGCACAAGGGGGAGTATAAAAGAATAAGAATTAAATGCAAGAAGTGTAAAGAACAAAATGGAAGAACTTTAACTTACTATTAAGGACAAAATATACAATATGTGCAGTGACTAAGACTTGGTTTAATAATGAAGACTGGGGGATTGATGTTCAGGGTTACCAGGTGTTCCACAGGGAAAGAGTGAACAAACATCGAGGAGGGGTGGCATGATACATACGTGAAGGTATAACGGCCATGGAGATAACAAATATTAACAGGTCTGCTGAACAAGATGAGAATATATGGGTAGAAATTAGATTACATGACACCAAACTAACAACAGGAACTGTATAAATGCCACCAAATCAGAATCTAGAAGCACATAACTTCCTGAAACAGTTGGAAGAAATTGAAATAAAAGGTAATTATATGTTGGTGGGTGATTTTAATTATCCCAGTACAAAATGGGAAACCCACATGGGAACACCAGCCCAAGAAAAAAGATTTCTGGAAATAATAATACAAAAAAATCTTGAAGAAATGGTTAGAGAACCTACGCGTAAAAATAAAATCTTGGACTTGGTGCTCTCCAGTTTTACTGACGGAACAAAACATGTTGAAATAATGGGACTGTTAGGAGAAAGCAACCGTAACATTGTCAAGACTACCCTGATATATGAGTATTTATCTTGTGGTGGCATAACTAGACTAAAATGTTATTACAAAGCAGATTATAAAACAATGAAAGACTATCTTGGGTCTTGGGACTGGGAACAAGATCTACAGGGCTTGAACCTGGATGCAATGTGTGAAATGATAAAGACCAAAACAGAGTACTGTATCAGGGAGCATGTACCACAAATAAAGAAATATAATTCACAAAGAAGAATCCCAGCATGGCTAACAAACAAAATTAAGAAAACAATTTTAAAAAAAGGATGGCATATAGAAAATACAAACTGCAAACTACAGCTGTGAAATAGTAAAAATTTAGAAAACCGACTAAAGATTGTAAAAGAAATGAAAAAGGGAAAAGTAAGCAATGAACTTAAAATTGCTACAAACACTCTGGATAATAAAAATAGCTTTTTTAGTTACATAGGGAGTCTTAAGGGAAAACAAAATGCAGTAGGGCAAATCAAGGAAGGTAACACAATAATAACAAATGAAAAATAAATGGCAGATGCATTTGATAAGTTCTTTGCTAGTAATTTTGTACCAAGGAGCACAAGGTATGAACTAACTGAAACAGGCTGGGAAGGAACACAGAATATTAGAACAATCACTAACAAGCACTTGTCAATGCCAAATGTTTGCTTGCAGGCATTAGCATTGCAAGTGCAGGAGTTAGACAGATGCAGTATAGGAATGGCAGTGAAGTATTGAACTGACACCAGCCCCACCCCCACCCTGCAGAGATGGACAGGCATTGGGGTGTGCCTTTGGGTCATCGCCCATAACGCTCACGTCATTGCACCTCACCCTAACCTGCAGACACCGGCAAGTGTTGAGGTGTGCCTTGGGGTGTTCAGGCTTTACTCTCACCCCACTCATAAGGAAATATGCTGAAATGGGTGCAGTATAGGAGAATGGGGTGAACTTTGGCACCGAAGAGTCTAAGGCACACCTCGATGCCTGTCACTGGCTGCAGGGTGGGTGTAGGGGTGAAATGGCATGAGCATTACTGTTGACAATCCCAAGTCACACGCCTGATGCCTGTCAGTCCCTACAGGGTAGGAGTTATGGTAGGAAACTCTAATGCCCTGGGTGTTTCTTGGTATTTTCACTCTAAGTTTTCAACATGGGCTTTTTGTGACCCCACCGCATGAACAGTGACACTATCAGTTTGTTAGCAGAAAGGTGATTTTGCACAGTGACCACACCATTTGGTGCCACAGGTGCGAAAACACATTTAAGACAGGATGTGAAAAATTACAGCTGTACTGTTCATGAGGAGGTGTAAATAAGATGGTACTGTTGAAAATCTGGAGTGACAATATAAAAAAATTGATGAAGTCACTATTTTTCATTTTCTTATTATTAAGATACAAGAATAATGATTTATAGCTACCTTTGCAATGAGCCAAATGAAACTCCAGTTTCTTTCTGGATTGCAAGATAGCTTGTGTAACCCCCCCCCGTTACCCGGGGTTATTAGAATCCCAGTAAGACCTAGTGGTAGGCAGGGAAGACAGCTTGTGAAATTCCAGTTAAATGGATTTCACACTGTCTCACTCTGTTCTTAGTCTCAGCTGATACTGAGGGATGACATCACCATAGAATTATCGCAGCTGCATGAGCCACGTTGGAATCTGCAGTTGGGAGTTAGGTTAGAATGTTGGGAGTTTTTGAACAGTGAGCTGCAGCAGTTGTGTGTGAGCAGTCTTGAAGAGAGGAGCACAGCAGTCTGTGCACAGGCTCTTGGAGCCTAAAGCTCTGATATAGAGCTACATTTAGGGAGAGGTGTGTGTTTCTGCCAAAAGAGGAACACAGTAAGCTGTTCGTGAAGTGGTGGAGACAGCTGTTACTGGTCTCTGTGCCCCATCTCTGAGGGGATGGGGGTAAAAGGTTTGCCGGTTATTCCAGGGGCAACCCTCCTGGTTCCAGCTAGGGAAGAAGCTGCCTTATTTTTCTAAGTTGTGCTGTGGCACCAGAAGCTGTCAAGAATCGCCTGTGGGGCACCTGCAACCAAAGGGTGAGTTCTGCTCTTACATGGGGCCTGTGTTTCACCTGAACTGTTTTAAAGTGGGGATTGGACTGCTTAATCAGTGGGAGGCCTAGAGGAATAGGCTAAGCCAAAGTAAAAGTATGTTCAAGTCTAGTACAAGGGGAAATTCAAGACATGTAGAGGAAATGTGCTATGCGTTTACCCTGTAATCTACATTGCCAAGCTTTTCAGAAAGAGTTGTTTAATGTCCAGAGAAATGGCCGGGTATGAATTGTGGAAGCTAGTGGTGGGAGACCCCCCATCATTAGTAACCAGGTTCACCTCTACGGATTTGCTCTGTGGCCCTTTTACTTTGCCTCAGGCACTTGGCCAGTGCTGAGGGAAGTACCTAGATGTGGGATTGAAAGGAAATTTCCCTTAAGGAGTCGAAGGCTCTAAGGTGGTTTAGGAAGCCACCAGGAAAATGTGCCCATGTCACATGGAAGGTGTTCGAGTGGCCAGCAGGGGAGCTGAGCCAGGGAAAACCCCAATAGTGTACAAGTCGGGCTGTGTACCCAAAGCAGTGTGCAAGTCCGGGCTGTGTGCCTGGTGGGTCCAAAGCCTGAGGGCTGAAGTGTTGAGGAAATGTTCTGTTTCTCTTATCTGCATTACCAGGAATTTAGCCCCGTGGGGGTCCGTCTATGCTTTGTTTGTTCAGTTGGATGTGAATAAAAGCCACACTTTAGAATCCCATTCCTGGTATTGGACATTACAGTTATTGCTTCCTGTGTTCGGATTTACTTGGGTGCCCCTGTGCAGAGTAGCCATACCTAGCCCTTGTGCCGAGTAACCTAGTCCTCCCTGAACCCAGTCCCCCACCTGGTACTGCTGTCAGCTTCAACAGCATACCACCTGTTGTTTGCAAAAAGGCAGGGGTAAGGGGCTTACAAAATGGAGGCACTGCTTTGAATTTTAATTTAGGGAGGAAAGGTGCTTGGGAAAGGGGCTAGCGTTTTGGTTATCTGGCAGTGAGTAGCCCAAAAAGCTGAAGCAAGTTTAACTAGTGTGTTGCTGTGTGCTGTGGTTCATATGCTGTTGTTAAAATGCCAACTGTTTACCAAGGAGCAGTAAAGCTGAAAGAGTATGCCCTTGTCCTGCATCAAATATTTATAGCGTTTTTGCCAGCTTTTAAAAAACTGTGTGTGATAAAGAAAAGTGTGGAAGACTAGGGGTAGCAACAAGAAAATTGTGCCCTGGACATTGGAAATGCTTTCTAGTAAACTGTGTGATAAAGAAAAGTGGGGAAGACTAGGGGTAGCAACAGAAAATGTGTGCCCTGGACATTGGAAATGCTTTTTAGTAAACTGAGTGACTTGCTGTGTTAATGGCCATGTCAAATGGTTAAAATGGGCTCCCGCCGTGGAGTCAGTTTGAAGAGAAAAAAAAAGTGGTTTCTGCAGTTTAAATTTGCCTGCTCGATGATCACCATCAGAAGAAGAGCACTCGCGAGGGAAAGAGGCTCATTTGCACGGCGTCGTGTGACTGGTGAGGTTGCAATCAGTCCCATTCCCCCAGCCAGCTCTACAGTGACTTCCCAGCATTCGAGAGGGAGTGCGAGTGGAGTGCGTGTACTGGCTTGGTGGAGGAGCATCGTGGTGATTAAAAAGCACTGTAAAACTTCTAAAAATAGACTTTTCTGTTTAAAATCGGGCTCAACCCGCATCTTGATCGACTGGATTGTGAGTGTGGTGATCGGAGAGATGATCGGCAGGACTGCCCACCCGCTTCCTTTCTGCGGCCTCCAAGACTGGCTGCAGGCCGTTTTTCCATCGCAGCAAACAGCTACTGATAACAGTGAGTACCAACTGTAAAAATTGCTCAAACAGTGATTTTCTGCCAAAAGCCAGCTGAATTTGTGTGCAGCAGTGTAGTCGCTTTGCAAATAAAGACTGTGTCAAGTTTTACCAGCAAGAGCAAGTCTGTTAAGCCATTGACTGTGAGCGTAGTTATGGGTTCAGCGTCAGTTTAAAGTTTCAAAGCCATGAGAGAGACTGTGAGTTGTAACAAGATATGCAGCACTAGTTACAGGCAACCCTGTGCTTGAAATATTGAGGCTTTAAGGGACTGTGAGCTAAAGCAATATTTTCAGCAAGTGAAAAGTCCGTGGCAAATCATTTAAATGTGCTAGGAAAAGAACAGTGCAAGTTTGTGCAGTTTTGAGCAAAGTTTTCAGTAGTGTGTGTAAATTGGATGCGCAGTGGCTTGACCCAATTTCTGAATGTTGATGCGCAGGAGTGCTGCCGCCACCATTACAGGGTGGGGTAGTAATGTAAACGCAGCAGCAGAGGAGCCATTTTAAAAGTAAAAGAAAGAGTTCAGTGATGTGGGACTTTCAATAACAGTGAGCATTTGTTTGTTTTTCCCTGCAGTCATGGCCTCAGGACCAGCCCGCTACCCGGATCATGCCCGGGCTATGGTAGCAGCAGAAGTAAATAAGTTAAGGGACATTGAGAGGTGTTATTATGGAGGACAACTGCCTTCTCATGTGGCGATTCCTGGATACCCAGTGCAAGTATGTTTAATATGCTTAAATGCTGGAAGGGACATCTTCATGGTACCTCACTGTTCAGGGCGCTTAGAGAAATATGGCTTATTTAAAGCACCCAAGATTTGTTTGGCTCCCACATGGACAAAAGTTCAGGAATTTGTAGTTGGCAACACACAGCACCAGGCAGAGCCTGTTGAAGAAGGCTCCTCGGGGGAGTGTGGCACAAAGCTAGAGGGTGCAGATTTGCAGACAGAACCATATGCTGATGTTTCAGATGCTGGATCGCAGAGAGATAATTCAGACAGAGCATCAGTAGACCCCTGGAGGGGGGAGGACCTAGCCCAAGTCTCATGGGAGAAGATGAGATGAGGGAGGCCTTTGAATGGGATGTATTGACCTCTGCACCCAGTGAGGAGGTGATAGTCTCATGAGTGCGGACGACTGCTCACTCCTGGGCACAGATTCTCAGTGAGGAAGAAGAAGAGGGGGAACCTATGTGGCCTTGTGAAAAAGGAATGGGTACACAGCCTCAAGCTCTTGCCTCAGAAGAATGCATGGAAGAGAGTGGTGATGCCACTGCCCTGGCTGTGCAAGAAGAAGTCAGGGATCCATTTTTCATCTAGTTGAGAATGCGCAGCTGGCAGAACCAGGACTGGCTGCCCCCAAGCCAGGCCAGCGGTCTCAGGTTGACCAAACCTAGTAAAGAGGAGAGACTGGTTTGTAGAAAGGTGAATGAAATCTATGGGATGTCCTTTCCTCGGAGAGTGTGGGAGGAGATTGAGAACAGCAGAAAATCATGGATTTGGGCCGAAGCAATGAAATGTGTGCATCCTGGTACAAACAAGCATGTCAGGAACAGAATATTTCATGAAAAATACAGCCAGTGGAAAAGAGGCAGGACACTGTTTATGGACACTGTTCGAATAGTGGATGGAGAGGGACGTGAAACCTTTCACAGTGTGAATTATGTGCCCCCAGACGGGATAATAATTCAAGCTCCTAACCCCCTGTACTACTGGCCTCAATGCAAGGACCTCCCTGCAAATGTGCCCGTGCCTACCAGATGGAAAGCAGAGCAGTGGTAGTCAATACTGCCACATCAGCCATTGCAGTGTCTTTGTTGTTCTGCCAGTATGGACATCCAGGACTCAGGTGCCCCACATTCATCAGTTCTACAGTGTACTGACTTTCCAGAATCCATCGACTGGCCCACTAGATGACTTCAGATCCAGAGAGGACGCCAGCCCCGCTGTATCCTGATCCATCGCCTGGTAATCGGATGACGTCAGACCAGCTGTTTTCCTTTTTGTTCCTGTTCCAAGGTTCCATTTCCAGAGATGACATCACCCCAGCAGTGTCCAGATGTGCCCTCCTGTAGTTCCCGGAAGATGTCCGCCCAGCTGTATCGGAAGAATGCTGCCAGGGAGAGTCTTCGTCAGAGGAGCAGGTCGATGCCATTTGTTCGTTCTACAAGGGGCTGGTAAGTCCAAACATTTCTATCCTTATGACACTGCAGTACACACCCTACACTAGCAGACTCCAGAATGTGTGAACTGTCCTCAAAGACTCTCCTCTTCGGGACTTTGGCCTGCTAGAACTGTGCTTCACCGGGCTCTGGCCCAGGAGGGACTCTTTAATGGACTAGCCTTCGGGCACTGTGGTCACTAGATGGGACTTTTAGGGCACTCCATCCCCCAAATGTGTATTATAAATAATGTCATTGTTTTTCTACTGTTTTCTAATGTTTATACTGTTTTTCTACCTTTTCTAAAAAAAAAAAATATTTTTGGGATTCTCCAGTGTTTTGATGGTAGGGGTTTAGATAGACTGTGTATGCAGATTAGGAGTGTGTGTTGTCTTTCTTTTTCTTGCAGGTGTTCCTGAAGAAGATAGAAGAGAAGACAAGAAGAGGAGGAGAGGCTCATCAGAGTTCCTCACTAGTACTTTAGTGTGTAGTATTTAAAGTACTGTTGTTGTTGTTACTGTGTAGTAACCCTTTTCTTCCACAGGTGTGGCTGTGGGGGTATGAGGGAGTAATGTAATAGATGGTATTAGTTTCCTGGTGTGTGGTTGCATGGTGCCCAAGGTCGGGGAGGTCCCCTGTTTGTTTTGTTTTGGGATTTGAGTTAGAGGCAGACAGATTTTCCCTAGAGGGCTAGGGGGATAGACAGGCTGTGGTCCTGAACGGCCGTAGGGACTGCAGTGCTGAGCTATTAGGGCTATGCTCTGGACAGTTCTACCAGAGCCACTAGACACCCATAGTTAGTGGGTACAGTAGAGGCTGATATGTCAGCCAAAGGCCTCTAGGCCCTTAGTGTTGCCTGCCTGTGCTAGCACATGGTAGGAGGGGGCCTGATCACCCCCCCTCTGCAGGTAGCACATAGGGTGGGATGGCCTAAACCGGGTAAATAATGACTGCAGACAGTCATTTTCCTGGCCCATGGTGAGTGTAACCCCCCTGTTACCCGGGGTTACTAGAATCCCAGTAAGACCTAGTGGTAGGCAGGGAAGGCAGCTTGTGAAATTCCAGTTAAATGGATTTCACACTGTCTCACTCTGTTCTCAGTCTCAGCTGAGACTGATGGATGACATCACCATAGAACTATCGCAGCTGCATGAACCACATTGGAATCTGCAGTTAGGAGTTAGGTTAGAATGTTGGGAATTTTTGAACAGTGAGCTGCAGCAGTTGTGTGTGAGCAGTCTTGAAGAAAGGAGCACAGCAGTCTGTGCACAGGCTCTTGGAACCTAAAGCTCTGATATAGAGCTACATTTAGGGAGAGGTGTGTGTTTCTGCCAAAAGAGGAACACAGTAAGCTGTTCGTGAAGTGGTGGAGACCGCTGTTACTGGTCTCTGTGCCCCATCCCTGAGGGGATGGGGTAAAAGGTTTGCCGGTTATTCCAAGGGCTACCCTCCTGGTTCTGGCTAGGAAAGAAGCTGCCTTATTTTTGTAAGTTGTGCTGTGGCACCAGAAGCTGTCAAGAATTGCCTGTGGGGCACCTGAAACTAAAGGGTGAGTTCTGCTCTTACATGGGGCCTATGTTTCACCTGAACTGTTTTAAAGTGGGGATTGGACTGCTTAATCAGTGGGAGGCCTAGAGGAATAGGCTAAGCCAAAGTAAAAGTATGTTCAAATCCAGCACAAGGGGAAAGCCAAGACATGTAGAGAAAATGTGCTATGCATTTACCCTTTAATCTACACTGCCAAGCTTTTCAGAAAGAGATGTTTAATATCCAGAGAAATGGATGGGTATGAATTGTGGAAGCTAGTGGTGGGAGCCCCCCCCCCCCATCATTAGTAACCAGGTTCACCTCTACGGATTTGCTCTGTGGCCCTTTTACTTTGCCTCAGGAACTTGGCCAGTGCTGAGGAAAGTACCCAGATGTGGGATTGAAAGGAAATTTTCCTTACGGAGTCGAAGGCTCTAAGGTGGTATAGGGAGCCACCAGAAAAATGTGTTCATGTCTCATGGAAGGTGTTCGAGTGACCAGCAGGGGAGCTGAGCCAGGGAAAACCCCAATAGTGTACAAGCCAGGCTGTGTACCCAAAGCAGCGTGCAAGTCCGGGCTGTGTGCCTGGTGGGTCCAGAGCCTGAGGGCTGAAGTGTTAAGGAAATGTTCTGTTTCTCTTATCTGCATTACCAGGAATTTAGCCCCGTGGGGGTCCGTCTATGCTTTGTTTGTTCAGTTGGATGTGGATAAAAGCCACACTTTAGAATCCCATTCCTGGTATTGGACATTACAGTTATTGCTTCCTGTGTTCTGATTTACTTGGGTGCCCCTGTGCAGAGTAGCCATACCTAGCCCTTGTGCCGGGTAACCTAGTCCTCCCCGAACCCAGTCCCCCATCCGGTACTGCTGTCAGCTTCAACAGCATACCGCCTGTCATTTGCAAAAAGGCAGGGGTAGGGGGCTTACACTTGTTTTAAGAGTTTTAAGATTTTCCTATATTTAATCATTAATAATTCTTTGGTGACTCCGTCACTATTTTTATACGAGAAAAAATCCTTTGTTTATTTTTGATTAAAGCTTTGGTAGTTTTATTGAACCACAAGGGTATCTTCCCCTTCTTATTATACTTTTTTGTGATAGGGACAAATAGATCTTCCAGATAGTAAATAGAAGATTTCAAATATTCCCAAGATTACTCCGGGGAAAGAGGAGATAATATTACATCCCAAGAAATGGAGTTTAGTTGATCATTAATAGTGCTAAATTTAGCAATATTATAGTTTTTAAATTCTGAAAAATTTGAGGTTTGTAGAAAAAATAGCAAGGAAAAAGAAATTGAATAATGGTCACTAGATCCCAAGGGGGCGCCAACTAGAATATTAGATATGGAAGTCCCTATATTAGTAATAAGTAAGCCCAATATATTCTCTCCATGGGTTGGTTCACTTATAATTTGTTCGAGGCCCATATCTACAATAAGCGCAGTTAAGTCTTTTTCGGCCTGCGTACTACCAGTTAAGGAAGTCCAGCTTATGGAGGACATATTAAAATCACCCAGAACAAGGATATTACCTTTAGAGGCCATATTGGAGATTTCTTTGTGTAAGCGTAAGGAGTAGTCCAAGTTACATGATGGGGGCCTATAGCATGTCCCAACCAACAGTAGGGGTTGTCCCTTAAACTGAATATTCACCCAAATGGATTCAATATTACTAGTAAGGGGGAGTTGGAATGAGGCTATACTATCCCTAACGTATACACAAACCCCTCCCCCAACCTAGCCTTGTCGATCCGTATGCTATAACTTGTACCCGGGAAGATGTTGGATCCAGGTGGTGTCAGGGTCCCACCAGGTTTCAGTAATTGAAATAAATCCTAATTTATTTGAAAGGCACTTAGCCTCAAGTTCTGCCATTTTAACCAAATTTAAAGATCTTGCACTAAGAGAAAGAACCTCACACTCAGTGGAATCAGTATTAGGCCTTTTTAGAGAACAGGACATATTCCTGTCCTTGCCCACAGTTCTTAGTTTAAAAGTTTATTAATGACTGTAGTAACACTTCCCCTGTGACTAAGATGAAGCAAAACAATGAATTTTTTAGGTAAAAAGTTTCCCAATGTGCAAGGCATAAAATGCCCTGCTGGAGGCACCACCATCTGATCCAATCATTAAAGGCTTTAATCTTAGTATTGATGGCATTAGTAGCTCTAGGTACAGGAAAAATCTCCGAAAAGCATACAAGGCTGTCTTCATCAGCCAGTACATTATTAAGTGCAATGATGTCCTGCTTAAGCTCATCGAGGCTAGTTCTGTTTGCATCATTAGTACCGGCATGTATTACAAACAATGGATATTCTCCAGCCCCCACTAATATGTCTTTAACTACAGAAGTGATGTCTGAGACTCTAGCACCTCTTAAACTAGAACACAAGCGATTAAATGTGTCCACATTACATATAGGACTATCTAAATGCTTAATAATGGAATCACCAATAACAAAAATGTGTTTAGATGGAAGATGGGGATCCATATTACTAAGAGGGAGTGATGATGTAACAAGTCCATTAGTTTGATCAC
Source organism: Neoceratodus forsteri (assembly GCA_016271365.2). Lineage (NCBI taxonomy): Eukaryota > Metazoa > Chordata > Ceratodontiformes > Ceratodontidae > Neoceratodus > Neoceratodus forsteri. Next base: position 619,711,353 of record CM057450.1, on the reverse strand, counting down.
CTAAATTGAATTGGGAATTTTTTAGTTTAGAAGATGAATTTGTAACTTTACTTACTGCACTTTTAAAAGGAGGACTAGAAACTGATAAGTTCCCCTGAGTGACAATTAAAGAATCATCATGAGGAAAGACAACAGTGTCATGCTTGAGAACATCAAATTTATTACATAAGGGTAAAGATGGTTCATTATAACCTATTTGCCTTCCCCTGTGTTTTGTTTTACCCTTAGATACTACAGCCCAATGTTCTAGTTCCTCTGAGAACGAAACAGGGGGATGGAGAAGTGCTAGGGACATTACACTTTGAAGTAAGTGGTAATGCAACAGATAATGAAGGACTCAAGGATAGAGATTGACCTAGCATCGAGTCAGTATAGTCCTCCAATGCCTCAATCTCAGGACTGACAACTGAGGAGGCAAATAAATGGTTAATTTCCTTGTGTATGGTAGGGTTTCAGTCATTAGGCATTTGCTGCATACATAATCAGTAATCTGAGGACCCATAGCAAACATCAAGCAGGATGGGTAATAGTTGTTTGGAACGTCCATGTTTTAAGTTATCTTCAAATATTCAAGGGTAGAAACTGAAGAAAACAAACTATTAAACTTACTAAAGATGCCCTTTGTCCCCGCTGTCCCAGCGGGTACAGCAGACACACGCAGACGTGCATGTCTCTGCGCGCGTCTCCGCACGTGCTCGCCCGCTCAGCTCAACCCGCTCGCTGCTGGGTGGACTTAAATACTGTCCAAGACCCGGATGGGAACACAAGTCCTGTAGCGAGGCAAACAAAAGTTATGGACTTTTTAAGAAAAGGCAGTGAGTAGTACGAGTATATTCCCCCACAGTTAAAATCAATAAAGAATAAAAGGGTGGCGATTTGGAAGTTCATATTCAGTGCAGTACACACCCTCTTCCTGCTGCAAAGCAGGGCTCACATATAGGGGACAGTATAAGATTCAACAATTATGTTACATCCAGTATATTTTAAAACGTATATCAGACTCAGGGCTACAGTGAGAGATAGGTGATCCTAGCAGCTCTAGCTGCAGTTTCAAACAGTCACACTTGCCACTGGGCGGACTTAAATACTGTCCAGGACACGGATGGGAACACCAGTCCCGTAGCAAGGCAAACAAAAGTTATGGACTTTTTAAGATAAGCCCTCAGAGTAACAGTATGTGACACTTGCCTTAAGATTACAGGAGAGAGCACTCTCATCCAGTGACAAAGTGCAAATATGATTGTATACTGTGTATGGAATACATAATGGATTGCATTGTAATAAAGCCACAAATCAATTATGAAGGAGTGATTAACCCAAGACACAGCATGGGTTTACTGAGCATTAATCCATACCTGGGGGGGATTGTGAGGCACGAGGCTGCAGGTTGAGTGACTTCAACCACCCAGGCATGGATTAATGCTCAGTAAACCTATGTTCTGTAGTAGGTTAATCCCCTTATAAAATGGGCAACTTTAGTTTACAGGTTTTCCTAAATAAATATTTATAAAAAACGCTGTTTACATTCATTTGTAATTACAACAGTTCTTCCGCCTAATGGGTTTGTCCTTCTGAGGATGCTGTAGTTGTAGTTCTCCACTAGGTGTATTTGTCTTAATGAGGATGCTGTAGTTTGTAGTTTTTTACGTTTCTCAGGTAGAGTGATCTGAAAAGGTCACTTGTTATTGCTGTCACTCAGGATTCTGTAGTGTGGCAAGGCAGCTGTGGGTTTACAGGGGATTAATCCATGGTTAGGTGAACAGTTTTGACAAATCAGAATACAGGATTTGCTGCACCCATTTTACAAGGTCTTATCATTACCACTCATGTGAGGAGATAAAGGCAGTCTTCCACTGTATTTTATACAGAGTGAGTGTAGAGGGTGCTGACATTACCCTACGTGAGCCATGCTGTAATGCCTACTCACCCTCACAACGCAGCCTCTGGACCTTTCTGAGGCTGAATTGTGCCCCCCAACTGTTGCCCCCCAACCTCTGATATGGCACATGGAGCTGAGGGGTAGGAAGTGCAATTGTTTTTAAGTTGTCTCTTGAGAGATACGGCAGTCCTTGGAGGACTGAGAAAAAAAGGGGGAGTTATCCCCTGAATGCCCCCAACCCACAATGCCCAATTTCTTATAGTGTTGTAGTGGAATGCAGTAGATGGATGTGCAGAAGACTCTCATAATGGCAACATCTGTTCCTTGAATAGCGAAAAAGACAGAGCTCAACTCCTTATTCAGATAAGAATCCTTATGCATTTTATTCTGTTGCCGCACCACTAAAATAGCAACTTACAACAAAACCAACATTTTTTGGCAATGGCTATCTTCAAAATAAAGACCCGTTTCAATATGAATAAATTCTATGTATTGCATATCCTTATTTACATAGTTCTATATTTCTACCTGAACCTTATTTCTCAAATCATTTTTTAAAATTTCATGTTGTCCATAATGTGCTCCCAGTGCTAGTCACTAAATGTGTTTCTGCTTTCCTTTGCATTTCTTTACTTATACTGTACTTTTACTTTACCTTGAAAATGTGGCGCACTGTTTTCTCCATAAAACACTGACTTGGTTGTAAAATGATATTTTGGTTGCATGCCAACAGAATAAAATGTATGAGGATTTTTATCTGAATAAGTCCTTGTAAAATACCATATTCCCAAATCCTCCGCCCCACACAGAGCAGGGAATCCAACCTGATGGTGACCCATCCAATTGAATGGCCCCCATTTCTGACCCCACTTCACCTCCAGAAAAAACCCTGACCCCTATGAGGACCTCTGCACAAGAATATTCGGGTGGGTAGGGGCTGGGGATTCCAAAAAGCTGACTCAATTCCTCGGGTGTGGATATCACACTAGAATACGTGCAATCAGTGTGTATCCTGGGCACATTTGTGTGTTAGGCCCAGAGTCAGAAATGCCGGTAAGGAATGCCAGTAGGGAGAGAGTTATATATGACTTCACCTCTGCACGTCATGGCTGAGTCACCAAAACTTGTATCAACCTTATGAATATTCAGATTACCATTTCTGCTAGTATAATTATCATGAGCACAATCTGGTGGCTGGAATTTTTCTCTCAGATATGCAGGAGTATCTCTCCTGCTAGCAGTCCTGCTCAACCTCTTGTTACTGAGCACTGAATAGTCATGGAGACTGCTACTAAAGGACTCATCAGCTAGTTTTCATGAGCACAAAAAAAACATGCTAACTGGGACCAGAGGAACTCATCAGAGTTTGCATTCACAGATTTTGCAAAATGATGTAAAAATTATATGTAAAATTCCCCAAAACAATCGAACTTGATGAACATAATTTCTTAAAAATCCACAAGTCCCATAATAAGGAGGAAAAAGTCTGAAAAGTATAAAGTATGGAATTTGCAGATTTTTCCTTACATTTTAACAGTTTGTCAATGTAACGAAAGAAAAATCAGGGCACATAATTATTCATCCTGTATTAAAGCTCAGGAAGACAAAACAATGATGAACAACTTAACAGTTACTATCTGATCCAGGGATGCCAAGTGTGGAGTCATAAAACTGGATGGGAACAAGTGCCCCATTGCAACAACACACTTAACATCCATCCTAAAGGGATGACTAACCTTAACCCTAGTCTATTTAGTGTTGTGTCCAGTGACCACCTCCCTAGCTCTTGTCCATTTCATGTCCCTGGTGTCCAGTGGCCATCCTCCCTAACCTTTGTCCATTTAATGTCCTTGGTGTCATGTGGCCACCCTCCCTAACTTTTCTCCATTTAGTGTCGCTGGTATCCAGTGGATCCCCACCTCCCTTGCCCCATTTCCTCATGTGTTTTTTTTAATAATAATAATAAACTTTATTTTTAAGCACCTTTCAGAGTATCAAGGTGCTTTACAATAATTAAAACATCATTTCATAAACCACAAATACAGAAATAAGTAACACAACAAATCCAGACAACAATGAGTCACTGATAGGCCTGTCACCACAAAAAAGGTTTTAAATGCCTGTTTAAATCCCCCCCATAGTCATGCACTCCCAAAGCTGACGGGGTAGAGAATTCCAGAGGGAAGGGGCTGCAAACATAAATGCACGCGCCCCAGAAGATTTCAGAGTCACCCTCGGAATCTCCAGCAACCCCTCATCAGCCGAACGGAGCTGTCGCACAGGGCAGTAGGGAACAAGAAGCTCCTTCAAGTAGTCAGGGCCAAGTCCATGTAGGGCTTTATAAGTCAGTAAACCAACTTTAAAGGTGATCCACCACTGACTCAGCAGCCAGTGCAGATCGCGCAGCATCGGGGTAATATGCGAAGCCCAAGAAGACCCTGACAATAATCGAGCCACAGCATTCTGCACTAGATGCAAGCGATGGATATCAACCCCAGGAAGCCCTAAGTATAGGGGAGTTGCAATAGTCAAGACGCGAGGTCACAAAGGCATGGACCAACATGGGCAGATCGCAGGACGGAACAAGGTGCTTGACCCTGGCAATGTTCCTAAGATGATAAAAGGCAGACGATGACTGCCGACACCTGAGATCGAAAGGTCAGCCCATCATCACACACCACTCCCAGGTCATGCACCCATTCAGAGGTAAGAATCTGGGAGCCCCCAAGAAAAACTCCAGAGGGCTGACCAACCCTCAACCCCTCTATCCGGTGACTCAGATCCACAACCATCACCTCAGTCTTTCCCGTGTTCATCTTTAGCCAGCTTGAATTTATCCAATCCTGGATTTCAGCGAGGCAGTTATTAAATACTAAGAGAGCACTATCCTGGTCAGGTGCAAAAGACAGGTAGAGCTTGGTATCACCAGCATAGCAGTGAAACCTCAGTTCATACCATCTTACAATGTCTCCGAGGGGCAGCATATACACTGCAAACAACATGGGGGACAGCACCGAGCCCTGATGGACCCCACATGACAGAGGGAATGAGTCTGAAGAAAAAATTCCAGACACAACTCTCTGAGTTCTGCCAGTGAGGAAGGATGCAAACCACCTGAGGACCATACACGTCAGGTTACAGATGAACCTCAGGCACTCAAGCAGCACCCCATGGTCCACAGTGTCAAACGCTGAAGAGAGAGATCAAGGAGCACCAGAATGGAATGGCTTCTCCAATCTCTCGCCATCAAGAGATCATTGAGCACCTGAACCAGTGCAGTTTCAGTACTGTGCCTCTTTCGAAAACCGGACTGGAGAGATTCATAGATATTATGGATGGTCAAGTGGTTCTCCAGCTGAATCGCCACTACTTTCTCAATGACCTTCCCTATGAAGGGAAGGTTTGAGATTGGTCTGTAGTTTGCTAGGATATCTGGGTCCAAGGAAGCTTTCTTCAGGAGGGGTGCTACCACCGCCTTCTTCAGGGAGTTTGGAAACTCACCCGAGTCCAAGGAGCACCAGACCAACCAAGCCAGAACCAGGCTGATAACATTACAACAACCCATAACTGGGGAGGTTGGGCCTAGATCCAAACTACAGCACATAGGGCACATGCCCTGGGCAATCCACATAACATCCACAAACTCCAGCAGGTCAAAGGTACTCCAGAAAACATGAGGTGCAGTGACCGAGCATCAACCAATAGCATCCCCCACAGAGCGAGTCAAGAGGATCTCCGACCTGATGTCAGCCACCTTATTCGCAAATAATCAAGCAAGCTCATTGCATTCCATTTGCGAAAAAGCTTTTCGGAGCTACAGACAGGCTGGGTTGCACAACCTGTCCATAGTTCGGAAGAGTTGAGCTGGTCGATTCTGAGTGACAGCAATCTCCCTGGACAGGAACTCTGCCTTCTTACAGGAGATCGCTGATTGGTAAACCTGATAATGCTCTACCAATCTAAGGCAGTTGGCCTCAAGGGCAGATTTCTGCCAGCACCGCTCTAACCTTCTTCGTAATTGCCGTAACTCCCTCAAGCACCCGTCAAACCAAGGGGCCCAAGGGTGGAGTGGGAGAGGATGAACACGGACAGGAGCAATCAAGTCCAGAGCCGAGGGGATGACCTTATTATAGGCCAAGACCAAGGACTCTGTATTTGAGCTGGCCTCAGAAAACTCCGAGAGGTCAGTCACCACTGCTAGGCCTTCAGGGCTCACATCCCGTAAAGGGCAGTAACTGACCATCTCCACAGGGGCAGGCCTACAAAGACGGGTGCAAAAGTTAAACCTCACAGTGTAATGATTGGACCAACCGACAGGTTCCACCCCCAAATCAGAGGCCTCAATCCCCAGTAGGAACACCAAATCCAAAGAGTGACCATGACTATGGGTAGCAGAGGTAGCAATCTGTGTGAAGCCCAGAGAAGTCATCAACTGGAGGAAGTGCTGTCCAAAAGACGGCAGTTCATCATCAATCCAGGCACTGAAGTCGCCCAGAACCATCAGTCTGGGCGACTTCAACACCATGTCGACGGCGAAGTCTGCAACTTCCTGCAGGAATCGTTTTTGTCCCCTGGTGGATGGTAGACAAGAACTATCCTACAACCCACACCTGCTACTGGTACACCTGTGAGGCCCAACTTGGTCTTAAAACAGACCGCCCCCGCGGTCCAATCTTGGGCGGTGTATGACCGAGTACTCGGACGGAATTGCCGCTTCTGATGAAGGGCCAGCATTTTCATCCAGCCAGGTCTCAGTGATACATGCCAGATCAGTTGTTCCAACAAGATCTGCAACAATTGCAATCTTGTTCTTAATACATCTGGCATTGCATAACACCGCTCGAGTTGGATGGGATTCAAGAGCTGCCCCGGCTTCTTGCCCATCAAAGGGAGTGCTGCCCTTGGGAAACTAGACGTGAAACACTACGTTCCAGGTTCCATTTTGCCCCAGGGCATCTTCTAGACCTAACCACCCCAATGTGAGAGATCCACTCATTCCGTGATGGTCTATGTGCGTCGTGGACTTCTTTCTGCCTGGATGCATCCTTAGCAAAACCCCTACCATCTGCCTGTATTAGTTTTAAAGGCAGATATGATTTATCTCACAACACCAGGATCATTTTGGTTGCCCTCTTCTGTAATGCCTCCACACTTTTACAGTCCTTCCATAGGTGAGGGCTCTGGAATCTTGCACCATACTCTAGGAATGGGTGAACCAGAGATCTACAAAAGGGAATGATCACCTCCCTTCTTCTGCTGCTGATTTCTCTTCCTATACAGCCTAACATCTCATTTGCTTTACCTAGTGCTGTGTTACATTGGGCAGATTATAGGAAGCCTTCAGAAATAAGCATACCCAGATCCCTTTCTTCCAGTTTCCTCCACTACTACACCCCCATCTTATATTGCATTTTTGGATTTCCTTCTCCCAATACACATTACTTTGCATTTGTTTGCACTGAATTTCAACTGCCACATTCTGGAACATTTTTCAGTCTCTCTAAATCCTCCCTCAAAATTCTGACACCTTCCTTAATGTCCACTGTTCCACAAACATTTGTGCCATCTGCAAATAGACAGATCTTTCCTTTAACTCCTTCACCTATGTCACAAATGTAAATATTAAAAAGGACAGAACCCAGGACCAAACCCCATTGCACCCCACTAGTCACTTCCTTAACCTCCGAAAATTCCCCCCCATAGCCACCCTCTGAGTGAATCCCTTCAGCCAGTTTTCTGCCCAAGCTATTTTTTTTTCTTGCACCCCAAGATCCCTTCGTTTTTCAACTAGCCATCTTTTTTTTTTGTACACTTTTTTTATGCACCGTACAGCCTGGGCATCCTTCCGAGGTACTCACTCAGCAAGGCCTCTACTCCCAGTCTAAATCCCTTGCTACCAGCTTCCTCCCCCAAACACCCAGGCAGGTCTAGCCCCCCAGATCACCCCCCAGGATGGGTCTGCCCTCCCGTAGCAGCCTTTCTGAAATTAGAGAAGCCTACCTGAGCATCGGATCGGCCATGGAGTTCCCTGGAGCACTGGGCCGGCGTTGGGATATGGGCCTGCCCCTGGAGTTCCAATTATCACCACGGTGCCATAGAGTGATTTTCTATTCCATTTTCCCCCAGGAGTGCAATGGTGCAATGACGTTCGCGGCATGACACTGCAGACATCCGCCACACTCCTCCCACTCGTCAGCCCGAGCATGTGTAGTGCCTCCGGCTTCCACCGGGGGCCACTAGTTTGCTGGGCATGCACTAGATCCCTCCCCAGGGAGATGAGAGCAGTCCGCCGGATGCTCGATGCTCTCCCTTCCCTGCCGACCCCCGGTGCCCGAGCTCGTTCCCAAATTCAGGTTGCCGGCGTGGCAAAAGGTGTGGCATCCAGTGCCTCATGCCTCGGTGACACCAGGCCGGCCCCAACTAGCCTCCTTTGAGGGACTGAGTCAAAGGTCATAATAGAGTCTTACCGTTACAGTACACTTACTGTTCAGTATTTCCAAATCCTGCCATATAAACGCAATTCATTGGGATGTTGTCAATTTTTATTCCTGTGCATATCAGAACTTTATGGCAGTTTCATTCTGCAAGCTGGCCAGTATAGGGATAGTGGGAGAAAAATACTGAAAAGTTTGCACTTTGAACTGCAAGCATTTTTAAATTGGTTTGAGGAATTACATTTACAAGTGAAATCAAAATATAACCCAGCCCTAATGGTTAGAGAGGAGTTTTGGAAGAACAGCTGGGAGGAGATATACTTGAGTGATCCTCTCCCATAAGAAATAATCTTTATCAGCATAATTAGATTTTTTGGGGTTCCTGGTGTTAGACACAGTAAACATTAAGCAGAAGTATCAAAGCAAACAGTCATGGCCCTGTCAGAAGAAAAATAAACTCAAATTAATATCAAGACTAACAGAATCCCCGAAGGATGTAATGCAGACATTAGTCTGCTAATTACCAGATGGCTAATATAAATGCCCCCCTTTTTGTTGACATAACCTTGTAATCACAAGCTCCATCTCATCTATTAAAGAGACTGTTACACCAGCAGAGCATGCACCATTAAATAATTAAAGTGGTTCATTAATTATGCATTTTGTGCATATGTCAAAAAAAGTATGCAATGTTTTTCATAATGTATTCTTGTTTCTTGAATTAGGGTTTTTGATAGTCATTAAAACTACTTTTGGTCCTTGCACAATAGGAATTTAGAAATGTACTGATTTAAGAGGTCTCAGCCTTCTCAGACTGGGGAGGTGATGGTGCTGCACCCACTGCTGAAGAGACCCCTTTGGTTACCAGATGGCAGCATAGCCCGAACTGTTTGCCATCTGAGAGACTCTGAGTTGTTCAGCCTCCTGTGAAGTCCTGAACCCTGATCTGTTATAGGAAATACCTGTAATACTTGTAACCACCTTGTTCAGCAGGCCTGGGGGTACGGGGGGTGTATTAGTGTCCAGGTGTGTCAGTCAGGTGCAAGGCTATCCATTTCAAAAGTCTGTGCCTATCACCACCAAAGAGATGATTTCCAAGCTGTCATTTCCATCTGCAGCTCAGCCTGAACTGCTTGCTATCAATATGGGAAGCAGGAATGGGAAGAGTGCCAATTAAAAGCTTGGGAAGCAAAGAAGATATCAAGAAGCAAAGGCAGATGCAGAGCTGCATATTGCAGAGGAGGTCAGGGGTGTGGGAAAACAAGTATTCAAATACAATACAGAAAAAAGGAAGCGGGGGGGGTATTGTTAGGCTACAAGAAGGAAGAGGAGGGTACTAGAGGAAGGTGAACAAAAAGCAGCTGTCCTTAATGATTAATGCTGCTCTATTATCACAAGGGAATACAGTGGTCCACTATCTGAAAGTGGTACCATGGCAGATGTCAGAAATATTCCTGAAATGAAGCAGCCAGTATTTACCAGAGAAAAGATCCAGAAGGGGCTTGAAGCCCTTAAGACAGAGAAAGACCCAGGGCCAGATGGTATGCACCCAAGGGTGCTTAAGGAATTAGCTGTGGAACAGGCTGAACCCCTAAGTAGGGCTACTATATAGCTCAATTCAGACAGGTGTAGTTCGGAAACATTGGAGGATGACAGACTTAGTCCCTCTACACAAGAAGGGACAAGGAGCAACCAGGGAATCACAGATATGTTAGCCTTTCATAGGAGCATGTGAAAGGCAGCATGGTCTAGTTGACTGGAGCAAAGCCTTGTAAAGCAGGAGACTCGGGTTCAAATCCCACCAGAGCCACTTATATGTTGCATGACCTTGAACAAGTCACTTGATCTCTCTGTGCTTCAGGCATCCTAGCTGTGAAGTAGGGAATAAATCAGGACCCAACTGAAAATGAGATATTACATCTCAGCTGGGTTACCATAGGTAAATAGACTGTGAAACAAAAAAAGATTCACAGGCTCCAAAAGACAAAGTCAGATCAATGGTCCAAACAGTTCACCTGCCTCGTGACAGCTGCAACCCTGCTATTTCGAAATTCAGCTGCAATGGGCCCTCATAGAAACATAGATATTGACAGGAGACAAGGACCACTTGGCCCACCTAGTCCGCCCATTTTCCTTACCTACTATAACATAGACCCTACTTGATCTCCGGCTTTACACACACACACACACACACACACACACACACACACACACACACACCCCTTCCTATCTCTAAGGATCCCATATGCCTATCCCGTGCATTCTTGAAGCCCATTACCATTTTTGCCCCCATCACCTACATTGGGAGGTTGTTCCAGGCATCTGCCACTATTTCTGTGAAGTACTTCCTCACATCTCTCGGGAGTCCCCCCCACCCCCCAGTTTCATAGCACGTCCCCTTATTTTTGAGCACCTTTTTTTCTGAAAATGTTTCCCTCTTGAACTTTATTTATACCCATGAGATACTGGAATGTTTTTATCATATTACCCCTCTCCCTCCTTTCCTCCAGGGTGTACATATTGAGATCCTTCGGCCTCTCCTCATAGGGCTTGTGCTGCAGACCCTGCACCATTTTGGTTGCCCTCCTCTGGATCACTTCCACCCTGTTTATGTCCTTCCAGAGATGTGGGCTCCAGAACTGGACACTACTCTAGGTGAGGTTTCACTAGTGATCTATACAGTGGTAACACCACCTCTCTCTGCTGATGATACCCCTCCCCATGCAACCTAGCATCCCACTCGCTCTCCCCATTGCCTTGTCACACTGTCTGGCCACCATTAGATCATCATATATGATTACTCCTAGGTCCCTTTCCTGTTTGGTGGTGGTTAATACTACCCCCCCCCCCATTTTGTACTCCGATCCCGGGTTTCTGTGCCCCAATTGGAAGATTTTGCACTTCTTAGCATTGAAACCTAGCTGCAACACCCTTGACTGCACCTCTAACTTTTCTAGATCACTATTTATTTTTCCTCCCCCGTCCCGGAGTGTCTACCTTATTACAGATTTTAGTGCCATCTGCAAAGAGGCATACCTTCCTTCTAGCCCTTCTGCAATGGCACTAATAAAGATATTAAAGAGGACTGGTCCCAGTATTGATCCCTGTGGCACCCTGCTTGCCACTCTCCTTTCCTCGGTGTGAACTATGTTTACCACCACCCTGTGTCTTTTGTCCCCCAACCAATTTTGAGTTTACCACCTTAGGGCCCACTCCTAGGCTCCTAGCTTGTTTATGAGTATCCTATGTGGAACAGTGTTGAATGCCTTACTGAAATCTAGGTAAGCCACATCCACTGCTCCACCTTGATCCAATTCCCTGGTCACCCAGTTAAAGAAATCTATCAGATTTGTTTGACATGATCTCCCCCCAATGAATTCATGCTGCCTCAGATCCTGAAGCCACTAGATTCCAGATATTCCACAATCCTCTTCTTCAGTAGCGATTCCATTACTTTACCCACCACCGATATCAGGCTGACTGGCCTGTAGTTGCCAGCCTTCTTTTTGTTTCCACTTTCATGAAGTGGGACTACATCTGCCCTCTGGAATCACTCCCATCTCCAGTAAGTGGTTGAACAGGGCTGTCAGAGGTGTAGCCAGCATCTCCCTGAGCTCCCTTAAAATCCTAGGATGCACTCCATCTGGCCCCATTGCCTTGTCCACTTTCAGATTTGCAAGTTCCCTCAGAACCCTCTCTCGAAATGGACTAGTGTCTACCTCCCTTCCTTCAGTGCTCCAGGCCCTTATCTGTAGTCCCTCACCTTCCCCTTCCTCTATGAATGCTGAATAAAAGTACTTGTTCAAGATGTCCACTTTTTCCTGGTCCGTCTCCACACCCTCCCCAACTTCCTTCCTAAGCTTTACTATCCCTGCCCTGGTCTTTCTCTTTTCACTTGCATACCTGAAAAATGCTTTATCCCTTTTCTGCACTGCCTGGGCTATTTTCTCCTCCATCTGTGCCTTTGCACTCCTACAGTAATTGCTTTCCCTGTCTCCCTCTGTTTCTCCTGATTCACCTTTCTATCTTCCTCCCTCTGTCTCTCCTTATACCTCCTGAATGCTAATGTTTTTGCCCTTACCTTCCCAGCCACCTCTTTTGAGAACCATAGCCATCTCTTTTTCCTCCTGCTCTTGCTTACTTGTTTGACACAGAGATTTGTTGCTTTCTCTAGCCTTCCTTTTAGTTCTTCCTACTGTTCCTCTACTCCCACCAAGTCCTCCCCCTCTACTAGGGCATCACTGAAGCATTCCCCATCTTTTTAAAATTGGCTCTCCTGGAGTCCAGGACCCTCGCCTTTGTGTGATTCGATCCTGCTGCAGTAGTTACATCAAACCACTCTGTACGGTGATCACTGGTCCCCAGGTGGGCACCCACTGTGACATCTGCAACACTGTACCTGTTGGTAAGTACAAGGTCCAGTACTGTCCCCTCATGAGTGGGCTCTAGTAGTTGTCTGAGGAATGCCCCTGCAGGAAGTCCAGGATGTCCTTGCTCCTAGCTGAAGCTGAAGCTGCAGCTGGGATGCTCCAATCTACATCCAGTAAACTGAAGTCCCCCACCGGCAGCACTCCTTCCTTGTTTGCCATCCTTTGGATGGCTTCCATTAGAACCTTATCTAATCCCCCCCACCATGTTGGAGGTCTATATAATGCCAGTGCGAACAGCGGCTCCCTTCCTTGTTTCTAGGGTAACCCACAGTGCCTCCACCCCTTCCTGATTTCCCTGTATATCAGAAGACTGTATGCTATCCCTCAAATAAAGGGCCATCCCCCCCCTTTTATTCCCACCCTGTCCTTTCTGAACAGAATGTAACCTGGTATGGCTATATCCCAGTCATGGTTCTCATTGCACCATAACTCAGTAATAGCAATGTATAGGTCAGCCTCCGCCATGATGGCCTCTAGGTCAGGAATTTTGTTTCCCAGACTTTGAGCATTTACACACATGGCCTTCCAGAATGTGCTACCACCGTTTGTCATCCTCCCCTGTCCCCTTTTGCCTTCTCTCCTTACCCCCCTCTGCTCTCAGTCCCATCTTTCTTCACTTCTACCACTTTGTTTCCTTTTTTGTTGGATGCCCTTGTGGATTTCTTTCCCTTAGGTCTCCCCCTACTTCCTACTTCAGTTTGGGGGGGCCAATTTATGTCTCCCTGTTTCCTTCTGCCACCACCCTCAGCTAATTTAAATGCCTGTCAATGTAACATTTAAACTGTTCATTGAGGACTGTCGTTCTGCTCCTAGATGGGTAGAGGCCATCTCCCCTATATAGGCCTCTATCCCTCCAGATGGGACCTCAATCCCCAATGTAGCCGAACCCCTCCTCTCTGCACCATTCTTTCAACCATGTGTTGAATCTCCTGGTATGGAGTACCCTACCCTTACCTGACGTACACAGGCAGCACCTCAAAAAAGGCCACTGAGTGTGCTACCTGCCTAAGACACCTCCCCAACTCCCTAAATTTTTCTGTACTATCCTAGCTATGTCCCTAGCCAGGTCATTAGTCCCAAGGTGGACCATGACATCCAGCTCTCCTCCCATCTTGCTTCCCTAGCAATCCTCAGGATCCGCTCCCCATCCCTCTAAGTAGTGGTGCCAGGTAGGCACCTAACATACTTCTTCCCTCCCTTCCTGTCCCCACATCTATCCCCCTAATTGAATCCCCCACCAGGAGCTGCTTCCTCCTCCTCCTCCTCCTCCTCCTCCTCTGGGGTCCTCTACCACCCACTTTGGGGTCTCCACTATGGAAGATCCCCAAATCCTCCTTGGTCACTACTGTGGGTGCCTCTGTGGGGTAGTCTCACCCTGCCAGAGTGGTGTAGGAATTTTGTAGTGGTACCATGTGAATGATGCGTCTCTTACCCACCACCCAAACCCTTCCCGAGCCCACCGTAGTCCAGCCGCTTCTTGTCCTCAGCATCTTTTGAGTCCACAGTGGCAGATTTGGCAGTATCTGGGTGGGGATGGAAGCACCCCAAATCCTAGCCAGCGCGACCTGGAGTCTAGCAACCTCCCTACTCAGCTCGGAGAAGTGCATGCAGATGGGGCAGCACTGCAGTCTCCAGAAAGTCTCCCTGAAGGGCGCCACCCCACAACCACTGCACTGCACCAGTAACAGCATAATTATGTCCTACCATGCCCATTTTTCTGTTTACCCCTTGCCCAAACTACTGCTTCACCCTAACTCGCCTCTACCCTGCCTGTTTATGTTTTGCTGTCTTTATCCCTTATGTACACCTACACTAGTTAGGATGTTTCACCTATAAACAAATTACTGCTAAACTCGAACTCATCATTTTTTTTTCCTCCCGACTCTTACGTGTACCCTTCTTATCGTGTGTCCCTGACCCTCCTTGCTGTCTTGCACTGTGTGTGCTGTTACAGGAGTTTAAATAAGAATCTTTCTTCTGGTGTAGGGTAAACTGTCCTGATGTCCTGCTTCCTCCTGCCTTACTCTTTCTTTGTCCCCTGCTAGTTTGTTAATCTTCAGAGTGTCTGGCCGCTGGCTACCTTGGGCTGACTGCAGTGGGCAGACTCCAGACATCCTTAGCACCTTGGTCCTTGGTATGGGGGCCGCTTGATGGCCTCTTCCTTTTGAAGCAGAAGAAAGTCGATCAGTGGGCAGGGCAAGCATCCCGGATTGGCTCCCTGGAGAGCAGGGGGTGTGGCCTGCCCTGCAATTGGTTCCTGCCCAAAGCCCTGTTCAAGCTCATAGTGCCACTGTGTTGGGGCTTCTAAGGCAGGGGGAGGGCTCCTTCTGCTGTAATCAGGAGTCTGTCTTAGCCCTGACTGTTACACTACAAAATTGCACGCAGCCAGGAACCACTGATGGACATGGGGTTTAAATCCCCGAGCTCTTCCTTTGTTTTACAGGGCAAGCGCCACAGATTGCTGGCTCCCTGGAGATCAGGGGGCACAGCTTGCACCATGACTGGTCCGATGCAGAGCCCTGTTCAAGCTCTTAGCTCCACTGTGTTGGGGCTTCTAAGGTGGCTGGAGGGCTCCTTCTGCTGTAATCAGGAGTACCTTTTACCCCTGACTGTTGCGACGCAAAACGGTATGTAGCCAAGGACCGTGGATCACCGTGGGGTTTAAATCCCTGAACTCTTCCTTTGTTTTACAGGGCAAGTGCCCCAATTGGCTCTCTGGATAGCAGGCGATGTGACTTGCCCTGTGATTGGCTCCCACCCAGAGCCCTATTCAAGCTCTTCGCTCTGCTGTGTTGGGGCTTCTAGGGCAGGAGGAGGGCTCCTGCTGTAACCAGGAGTCCCTCTCAGCCCTGACTGTTGCTCCACAAAATAGCTCATAGCCCTCCTCTTGATTACTCAAGTTATACTGTATATCATTCTGCTCCTACAGAAAATTATTTATTTGTTCATTTACTTATTTCACGACTATTTATTTCCATTTCTGACAAGGAAAAGCACATCATGTAAAGACCCACTGAATAAGTATACACTGTATCATGCTAAAACATGGTAAAGACTGTACAAACATTTACTGGATCTATAAAATAGCCTGTACAACATAGCAATTCAGGAATATCCAGGCTCAGTACACAGAGTAGGTATACAGGCAGGAAAAAGTATACTGGATCTGTTTACTACAGTGGAAAGCAGGCGAGAATATACATGCACACTGGATTTAACATCAAGTGGCAGCAGAGCAGCTACAATGGTGCATGCTAAAGAAATAATTATATAATTCAATGGCTGCAGGTTGGCAGGGATGATGAAAAGAGGCTACTAGGAACAGAAGCAATAGTGGACCACGCGATCAGGAAGTAGTCCCTTGAGGAAGAAAAGGGAGGATGTTCCAGATAGAATGGAGTCTATAGCATTGGATTTGAGGTGAGAGACTAAGGAGTAGTTTCCAGAGTTTCTAAGAAAATAAGATATAGAGATGGAGAGAGAGACATCGAGAGAGAGAGAGAGAGAGAGAGAGGAGTGAGGAGCGGTAGCAGGGGAAGGCAGAGAATAAGTATTTAGATACAAGGGAAGCAGACTGGTGGAGAGATCTCCCTTCCAGATAGGGAGACAGCCTGAAATAGAAAAACCTGTGGTGTGTGCAGGGGGGACAGTTAAGAGCAATGCGTCAGAAGGCAGACTGGAGGAGGGCCAGTCTAACAAGGGTGGACATGGGGGTCTTACTGTAAATTACATTCCCACAGTCAAGCATCAAGAGAATAATTTTAATTACAGTCTCACAACATGCATGCAGAGGGATACAGGACTTGTACCTGTACAGTACACACAGTTTCAGGAGGGGTTTTGACTGAACAACATCAATATGTCTGCAGAAATATAGATGCTGATCCAACCATACAGCAAGGAATTTGAAGGATGGTACCACCTCCAAATGGATGCCATCCAGGATGGACTTGACAGGGGGACAAGGGTGCTAGCCAACTGCTGATTGCTACGAATAGTCACAGACACCATGGGCCCGATTTTAGAAGTCACCTGCATCTGACGCGATTTGCAGCAGAAAAGGGGTCTGCATCCAATGCAGTTGTGGCAAAAGCAAAAGTTGCTATTCCAGAAAGTTTGCCGCTTGGGGCAAGCCTGGAATATAACCTAACTATATTTCATGCCGGGAAGGGTGTGATCAGGCTCTGGCACAGGGCTGGTACACAACAAGTGGGCAGGGACAAGCTGAGGTACCCCAAGGAGCACTAAGCCCGGAACCTGGGCACAAAAGGGTCAGGCTCTGCAAGGTCATGGCACGGGGCGTGTAGTAATGTTGAAGTACCAAAAATTTCCTTAAACTAGAAACCTTGAAAGAAAAAGAAATTCGCCTCGATTGGCACGCGGTTACACTATTGTTCACTTAACGCAGTCCATGCAATGGCATTCTGCCACTGGCCATGATGGTATGTGGAGGGCAGTGCCAGTTGCAGAAGTGGGTCAGGGACGGGGGGAGCAGGGTGTTTGACCACTGCCTGTAGGGGCGGGGAGGTGGAGGCCACTAGACTACCAGCAGGTATGAATGGGATTTCCTTTCTTAGTTTTGCCGAGAGATTGGGGATCGGGGGGCCTCTATACCACAGGGGCAATTGTGAACTATTCTTGGGGAGACTGGGGATCATGCCGAGGGGAACACTATACCACCATGTTTCTCCATACGCATGGGGGGGCACTACAGTAGCAGGGAATACAGTACCAAGATGCTTCACAGGTTGACAGATGCTTGTACCCTGACCCCCCCATGGCCCCTCCCCTGCCAGTATAGCACCCACTGTCCACTATGCTCCCCAGCCCCAGTATCCTGGCTGGCCTAAGTGGTGACCCCTGCTGCGTCCATGTTGGAGCTTTGAAAATAAGAACACAATGGACGTGGCAGCCCTGCCATTGCACAAGCCCACTTGCGATCTGCCACACTGGGTTGTTGGACACAACCCTGGCGCAAGTAGGCTTCGAGGGAGCTGTGCCTGGAACAGACGCAGGCCACATTATAAAGTCACGTCTGACGCAAGTTGTGACGCAAATCACAACTTGCATCAAACACCTTTGATGCAAGTCCCTTGTATCTGTCACACCAGACTGAAAATCGGGCCCCGTTTTTCTTAGCATTCAGGGTACTCTGACTTGCACGGAACCAATTTTGAATGCTTTCAAAATCACATTGCAGGCCCAGTTCCAACACTGGGACAGATGAGCCACTGAGGAACAGCACTGCCTCATCCATGTACTGTACATATGTAAGTGGCAGAGGAACAAGCTTTGGGGAGGTCATTTAGGAAGCTAGAGAATAAAGCATGTCCCAGTACAAAGCCCTGTGGGACTAGAGACACTCAGGAGATGGGGTGAGGGGAGTAACACACAACTACTGATTGAAACTGGTCTGACATGTAGGATAGGAACTAAATAACTGGGAGGTCAGAAAGTCTAGCACTTTCAAGCTTAGGAATGGTGTGTAGCTGTGTTGAACACCTTGGCCAATTTGACAAAGATTGTGCAGGTCAGCAAACTCTGATCCATCCGCTGCAGGACATGATCAGTGAATCTGAGCAGGGAGAAGATAGTAGAGTGAGTTTACTTAAACCTGACTGAATGGGGCTAAGAACAGTAGAGGAGACGAGGAAAACACTGTACTGCGGTATGACTACCTTCTCTTGAAGCTTAGCTAAGGCTGAGGTAAGGAAGATGGGTCTGTAGTTACCAAAAACAGTAAAATTCCTGCTTACAGGGGTTTATGCATGAATGTCTACATGCCGTGTAAGAGCAGCAGGTAGGCATTCCTATGACCGAATGCCATGCAGCGGTGATCTGGGCACCCCCCCCCCACGCAGCATGCACTCATGGGCATGATAGTGCCCTGCATGCTGGACCACCAGCTGGCTGCAGGGCAGGATGGAGGCATGCCAGGGAGTGCCCGAGCCACGTGTGTGCAGGAAGGCACTTGCGTGCCACGCCAGTGTGCCTGGACCTCACAGCCGGCATCCCTTCCAGGTAGCCTGAACTTGGGAGGCCCGCAGCTTGCCACCTGCAGCAGGGCTCCCTGAGGGGAGAAACTGAGATCAGCCTGAGGTCCCAGCCAAAGCTTGCATCTGGGTCATCATTCAGATAGAGGTCCAAGGGCATCACAGTGCTGCCGGCCCAGAGGGGTTTTCCCTTTAAGATCCCTGGAGGCAAGGACATGCAATGATGTCAGCATGGGCCGGGCAAGCTCCCGCACCCGACCTACAGACATCCGCCAACACATCTCCACTGAAATGTGGCCTTTTGCTGTCACATACCCAGCCTCCACTGGGTGTCGCTGGCTTGTCAGGAAGCCACAACGCCCCCCCCCCCCCGGTAGCATTACCACCTGTCCCCATTTTCACAGGGCAGTCCTGATTTGGGCAGCTGTGTTCGGCCAAAAAACATGAAAAATGTTACATGTCCTGACATTATAGTAGAAAAAATTCTTTCTGACTTTCCTCTAAATGCTGCAAAAAACTATTATGCCTTAACTAAAATACCTTAAAATGATAAGAAGCACTAGAAGCAACTAAAAAATTGCAACAATTAGTCTTAATTGTGATTACTTAGAGAACATAAGTCTGTTGCATTGGTCAAGGTTACATATTGTCCTGTGAAAAATCCTGTTTTAGTAAGAAATGTCCCACTTTGGGCTTCTTAAAAGGTGGTAACCCTACCCCTTTGAGGAGGACAGCTGTCCTTGGGACACCCATCTTACCTCCCCCCCCCAGCTGACCCTCTGACACGTCACGCTCACCCTGAACACAGGTCATCAGCACCACAAGCGGTAGCACTACTGCTGCACCAGCGGGCTGGCCTGCCTTACACCCATCTTGTCCATTGTCAGCTGTATGCTAATGTTAGGTGAGATCATCAGGAAATATGATGGCATTATAGTCATGCTGATGCTACTCAGCTAGGCATATCTTTGTTACCTGAACTTGCTGTTACTGCCATGGGCTTGTCCTGTTGTCTAACTGAGACTGTAAGTAAGTAAGATTTATTTATATGTTGCCCAATCCCAGAGGCTCTAGGTGCCTTGCACAATCAAAAACAAGCAGGGTAAGTAATGACAATAGAATATAAGAGCTCTAAAGGGTTATACAAAAATGTAAAATTCAGACATAAATAAGCTAATTATAAATAATTAATAAATAGTAAAAGCAGGTTTAAAAAACACTACAAGTAGGAAAGGTCTGTTTGAAGATATGAGTCTTTAGGCCCCTCTTGAATACCTCACCCGACAGGGCCTCCTTTACCAAACTGGGAAGCCAGATCCAGAGGGCCAGGCCAGCCACCTCTAAAGCTTGATCGCCAGAGGTTTTCAGCCTAACCCTTGAAACCGCAAGGAGGCAACTAGTGGAGGAGTGGAAAGAGTGGAACGGTGTGGCAGGGGTAAGGAGATCCATCAGGTAGCCAGGGCCCGATCCGTGCAGGGCCTTATAGGTGAGCAGACCCACCTTGAAGATGATCCTCCACCTGGCAGGCACCCAGTGCAGATCTCGCAGGACCAGGGTCACATGACATGACCTAGACAGGCTCGTCAGTAACCTGGCCACTGTGTTCTACACCAGCTGCAGCCAGTGGAGGGTCCCGCCACAGACCCCGAAGTATAGGGCATTGCAGTAGTCAAGCCTGAAAGTGACAAAGGTCTATACTAGTGATGGCAGGTCCTCAGGCAGAACTATTGGTTTAATCCGGGCGACATTCCTTAAGTGGTAGAAACCACTTTGGACAACAGATGACTCCTGAGAATCAAGTGTCAATCTGACATCCAGGAAGACGCCCAGACTCCTCACCCTAGAGGAAGCCATCAACAAAGTGGTTCCCAGGACCAGTTCTTTTGTCATTCCAGAGGCACTCCCACCACGCCCGCGAACAGGCTCAATCAACAGGACCTCCTTCTTGTCGGGATGTAGCCTCAGCCAGTTGGAGGCCATCCAGTCCTGGATTTTGGCCAGACAGTTGTTAAGCACTTCCACAGTGTCATTTGTTCCAGGGCTAAAGACATGTACAGCTGGGTATCATTTGCATAGCAGTGAAAACCCAGACTGTACCGTCTAATGAGCTCTCCCAGGGGTGGCATGTACATCGCTAGCAGCATCAGTGACAGGATCGACCCTTGAGGAACTCCACAAGGAAAGAGCTTCGGGGAAGAGGAGAAATTTCCCCATCACTACCCATTGCTTCCTGCCCGACAGATAGGACTCAGACTAGTTGATGACAGTACCAGTGAGTCCACAATATTCTCTAAGGCGATTCAAAAGCACAATGTGGTCCACAGAGTCAAATGCTGAGGGGAGATCAAAGAGAACAAGAATTGACCGGTCTCTATCTCTCGCCCTGAGAAGGTCATTTCGCACCCTGACCAACACCGTTTCAGTGCAATGCCTAGCCCTGAAACCAGACTGGAATGGCTCATAGATGTCATAGGCTGTGAGGTGCACCTCAAACTACAGTGCCACTATTTTCTCAACAACCTTCCCCAAAAATGGGAGGTTGTAAATAGGTCAATAATTCACCAGGACGTCAGGGTCGAGTGATGGTTTCTGGTACCATATGTATGGATAGCTGGTGGCATGCTATGACTAAACCCAGATGAATCAAAAATAATGTGAGTACTCAGGAGGAAGGGTGAAGGAACCCAGGCGGTCTGTGGGATTGCCATGTATTGATGGTGTAGTCCTCTAGAGGGTCGGCAATATTCATAGTAATGGCATCCCCCTTGATAGTGACTTGAATATGGAGGCCCAGGTAGCAGCCACTGTCAAGGGGCCTTTCCATTATCTGCGCAATAGTGGTCAGAATATGACCTTTCTTTCCTCCATTCTGCCCTAACGACATTGATCAATGTCTTTGTGGACTAAGGACATGATTACTGTAATGGGTTTTACATTGGCCTTTCCCTTTCACTGGTTTGACAGTTGTAGACTGTCCAGAATGTGGTGTAATGGTTACTTACAGGCAGTGGTTATTTTGATCATGACTAATGCTGCACGAGCTGGGCTGGCTACCAATGAAATCCAGAATCAAACAGAAGGTGTCTGTGCTGGTGTATTAGGTCATTCATAGACTGCACTTGGAACACCCTGCTAAACTTTTGACACTCTCCAAGTCATTCCATCTGTCCTCTAGCAAGGGTATATTCGTGGAGTAACATATTTGCAAAGATTCTAGAGAGTGGGCATTCTCTTCTTATGACCTGAGATTTGCCTACATCACTACCCATGTTTAAATGCTTATTGAAGCAACATGTGTTAATTTCTGCTTTTTAAAATGTTAATGTTTTTGTGCTCCTGTACCAAGTGGAAGTGTTTAAAGCCCTCTTCAACCTCAACCCCCATAACAGTGCTGGGCCAGACAATCTGGAATCATTCTCTTTAGGCATGCAGCCCCCAGACATTACTGCACACATTACTACCCCCTTTAACCATTCCCTCTGCAGAAACTATTTACCCACAGTCTTGAAAGATGTCAGCAATTACTGGCCTATCTCTATCCCATCTGCTCTGCCCAAATTCAAGAATCCCTGCCCTCCCCGAGCTGCTGGAACCCGACTGCAGGTACGACTGAGGGCTTCTGCTCTGAGGCACATTCGGCATCCGTTTGAATTGAATTTTGAATTTTGGCACCAAGACTGTTCCAACTAAGAGACTTTAAATTGCTTACACCCTGGTTCCTCTGCCTATTTTTATTCGGCAGAGTAGTGATGATAGTTTTTGCTTTTGGGTTGCCTTGCTTCAGTAATTTTTACAATTACTTTTGCTCAGTTTAAACTGAGCTTTAAATTCAGGGTTTTGCTCTGTGGGTAGTGGGGCTAATCTGCTCCGGGTTGCTATTACTTTTGCACATTTTAACTGTGCTTTAAATCCAGTAGGTAGTAGGGCTGATTGGCTCCTTGAAGCAAATTCTGTAAGCCTGTACTGGCTGGGGCGAGGGGTGAGGGTTTAAAATGTAATATATGTTGCTGCAGGATGTATATGCTTGGCCTGAAGTTTAAAAGTTTAAACAATCAAATCTGGAGTGTAGCAGAAGTTAATTCAGCTTGCCTGCCACTCCAGTTTCAGCCTCTACCTGATCCATCCTCCTCCTCCCCTTGCATGTCCCTCCTCCCATCTTACCTGCATTTATTTGTGTGCAGATTTACAGACCATTTCCTTTCTCCACAGCTGCCGGAGTGGTCACGAGGGCACCTGAATTCAAGAATCCCTGCCCTCCCCTGAACTGCTATAACCCAACTGCAGGTACAACTGAGGGCTTCTGCTCCGAGGCGCATTCAGTGTCTGTTTGAATTGTCCTGCCGACGCATCGCGTCGACTACCCCACCACCACCCTTGGTAAGCTACTCCTTATATAGCATAGCCTAGTAGCCCATGTGACAAACAGCCTACTTTCCCCTCTGCAGCTTATCGCGGCTTAATACTAGATGCTGCTCTGGTTTTCCCAAAGAAAATACATTAACCGTCTACCTCTCCCCAAAGACCATAACACTCCTGCTTCAGGCTACCTGCTTGCACCCCTGCCCTTACCCACACCTCCTCATTATGCTCCTCATTGCCCTCACACTCCTCACCCTCTTTGTGCCCTTGGTTTCCCTCTCATCCTCTTCCTACCCTAAGGCACTGACCTGTCATTTCCTCAACCACCCTATGCTTCCCTCCTCACCCCCCCTCAGCTACCTCCACTCTCGCTCTTTCCCCTGTTGTACACCCCAACACCTGGACATCTGGTCCTTCCACACTACCCCCCAGTTTCCATGCTGGTCTGCTTGCCCTAAAGTTTCCCCTCAGGCACCCCCAGCATTGCCTCACCAGTCTCCTTCCTCCTACCACAAGGTTATGCTAGCTCTATCCTGGACCCTGGTAACAATCTTACTACTGATGTCTGGGGACATCAAGTCTAACCCTGGTCCAGCGCCCCCTCCTCTCCAACTCCCAAAGGGCCTAAAGCTTGGAAGTCCCATAAAGCCTCTGGCTCCATCTCAGCTTACCAGAAGTATCGCACTCGTCAGAATGCATGCACAAGACAAATCCACCAGGTAAAAACAAACTACTTCAAATCCACCTTCCTCACCAATATAAATCACCCTTCTAAATTCTGGAGGCTGGTACAATCGCTCTTCTCCCCTTCCCATCCCAGACCCCACCCCTATCACTAATGCAAGCAGCTCCACAGTAACAGAACCACTCACAGTGGCTACAGAATTTAACTCCTTCTTCACAAACTGTACTTCTTCACTCCTGTCCTCTCTCTCCCTCCTTCCACACCAGCCCCAGCCACCTACACCACCCAGCCCTGCCCAGGCCTCTCTCCCTACTTTCTCCTTCCTCCATGTTACCCCAGCCGAAGTCTGCAATGCTCTGCTTGCGCTAAACCCCTCCAAGGCAAATGCCCCACTGGGTTGGACTCTAAAATGCTTTTCCTGGCTGCCCCCACCATTGCCTCCCCCCTGGCCTCGCTCTTCAACCTTTCCTTCTCGCTTGCTTCCATCCCATCTGAATGGAAGCATGCCACAGTCATCCCCCTTCTGAAAGGTGGCGACCCCTCCTCCCCCAGCAATTACCACCCTTATCTGGCTCCTCCCCATCCTAGCAAAACTCCAGGAACACTTAGTCCTCTCCAGCTCTCCTCCTTCCTCAACTCCACCTCCTTCTTCACACCTTACCAGTCTGGGTTTAGGAAGTCCCACTGCACCACTGCTTCCCTTCTGAGATTCACCAATTCCATCCTCAATGGTGTGAATCAAGGCCACATCACCGCCGCCATTTTCATCAACCTCACAAAGGCTTTTGACACTGTATCTCACCATCTCCTTCTTTCCAAGCTTTCCCTAGCTGGGCTCTCTAGCAAGGCCACCAGTTGGTCCCAATCCTATCCTGTAGGCAGGACACAGTCTGTTAGGATTGGAAACACCATCTCTACCTCCCTCCCCATCTTGACTGGTGTACCCCAAGGCTCGGTCCTTGGCCTGCTACTGTTCTCCATCTTCCTCGATGATCTGCCCACTGCCTGCCCACATACATCCATATACATGTATGCGGATGATACAGTCCTGTATACATCTGGCCCCACAACCACTGATGTGGCATCCAGACTCCGGCGTGACTTCAATGATGTCCAGCTCTGGTTTCGCTCTTCCTGAACATCAAGAAAACTGTCTCCATGACCTTTGGCACAAGGCAGAGACTCTCTCAGCTCCCCTCCCTCCCTCCCTCCCTCCTCACTTTCCACACCCTGGATGGGACAAAGCTGGAGGACTGCTCCTCCTTTAGATACCTCGGGGTCTGGCTCGACCAACATCTCGACTTTTCTGTACATACCGAGGCCATCCACAAGAAGCTCCACCCCAAGCTGGGTTCCTGGATCGTAACCATGGATGCATCCCGCTGCCAGGTCGTCATGCCATTGTACAGAAAATGATTCTCCCAATCTTTGACTAGAGTGATGTAGTCTACAGTGCCACTCCCAAAACTTCCCTAACCAAACTGGATACCCTCTTCCACTCCTTCTGTCATTTCACCCTTGACTGTCCTCTCAGTACCCATCACTGCATCCTCTACCAAACCCTGTGCCTCCCCTCTCTTTAGGTTAGGAGGCAGTCCCACTGCGCTAGGCTCACAGCTAAGTTCTGGACCCAGTTCCTGCCCCCGTAGCTCTCCTCAGCCCTAACCTCGCCTCCCTCCCCACCCCGCTCACTCCCTCCGACATTATGACACCCATACCTTGGCTGTTCTATGCAAGTCCACCACTGCAGGCCAGGCTGCCTTCTCATATTGCATGCCTAAACTGTGGAATTCACTCCCCTCGCCCATTCACCATGCCTCCTCTGCACATTGCCTCAACTGTCTCTCCTCAAAGCCCACATCTGCTCCCCCGTGCTTGCACCTAACCCTCCCTATTCCCAGACCTAGGCCTGAGTACTTACAATCCCGTCTGGGTTAGGATGGCAGGCCCTGCTGTTGGTTTGAAGCTACTGCTGGTGTTATATGGACTCGTTGATAACATTGAGATTGTATTACATCATAATTAATTACTATTGTATTGTTATCTTAATATCTGCTGTATCCGTTAATAATGTGCTCCTATACATTGTTGATGTTTGTTTATAATGTGCTCCCTATACGTTGTTGTTGTTTATTATTTGTACTGTCTCCCATGTCGTCGTCCCTCCCAATGCATCTTGAATCGAGCAGTTGTCTGCTCAGTATGCCTTTTCGGTAAAACTTTTAAATAAATAAAATCTTATGCAGCCAATTCTTCATTACAAAACTCCAGACTATCTACTCCAAAATCACAACAGCAATAATCATGGTGACAAGTGATATTCTCAAGTCTCCAGACAGGGGCAGATCCAAGATTTTAAGAATGGTCCTGCAGCAGGGAATAAAAGGGTGGAGCCAAAGGGACATGGCTACTGGATAAAATAATGCTTATGGATTCATTACTGTGTACTCAGTGCAATTTCTGTGGTGGACCACAAGGAAGTCAATTTTAGATATTTTATACATATTAAAACACTAATGCTGCTTAGTGTAACCTCAAATGAATGGTTCTTTTGTAATACACACCTTTTTGTACTTAATGAAAATGAAGTTACAGTAACATTCACATGGATGCCTCATTTATTCAGTGGTTTATTAACACTATAATTTTGCTTGGTTACACAATACACCTTCATGCAACCATAGATTGTATGTCGCTAATATCGCACAAGGTTTAACATGTATAAACATAGAACAAAACAGGGGTTCTGCCCAGATGATCTGGCAAAAACCTTTTTTCTCATGATAGAGTATCCCAAATATAATTCAGCAGTCACTGGGATTATCTGCAACCAAAATACCTCGTCACCAGATCTTGTCTTCAGTACACCCATATACATAGAGTATGTACACAATACCAGCATAAACACCAGAGCACATTAGCCAGTTTATTTGCTTATATGCAACATATGTTTAAAACATTTCAATTGTGAAAAGATTTAAAGACATAAGAAATAGTCAAATGTGATGCTCGTGATGTGATGAGCTGGAGGTGCTCTGTGAAGTGCTCTACTCTAAAGGTGGTGAAAAGAGATGAGCGAGGCAGCAAGGTCCAAATTATGTGGATAGGATAACCGTTACCCAGACAAGGAGAGGCAGGAGTCAACTTAGTGCTTCAATGCCCGCAGGGTGTTTATTTTGTACCAAGGGTAGAGAGACACAGCCACAAGAGGAAGATGGGGTTGCCCAAGAACAATAGGGCAACAAACAGGGAAATACCTTTATCTACCACTACTAAGGTTATTACCACAAGAATAAACTTTAGGCCTACTGCCACTCTTATTTTGAAATTGTTCTACACTTCTATACTCTTAGATGAGGATCAGGTAAAATAAGCTACTCAGAACTGTCCTAGGGTAATTATCATCACACATTTCCATAAGAGTCCAGATATTACAATAGTCCCGAGATCTGGCGTCTTCGTGTACACTATCGTTCTTCGTTGGTAGCTACAAGGGAAACAAATCAGAACTGTAGAATCCCAATCACAATTCCCAGCTAGGACCTAGTTAAGGCCACTGGGGTGGTGAGAGGTTTGGTAAACAGACCATATGTTTCTTCGGCAAAAGCCCACTCTCTCCAAGGCTGCCGGAAAGTAGAACCAGAGCAACTGGTTCCTGAGATAACACACTGAAAACAAAGGGTTCCTTGGCCAAAACCCACTTCCAAGGTTGCCAAGGACGAAGACAGATCAAGACCTGCGTGGCGATGAATCCAATGGAGGACTACCACGACCTGACTGATGCTGCGGTACTCCAAGGGCCAGCTAAACTCAGAAGGAACTCTGACAGGACCAGGCACCATAAGAATCTGAAGAGATGATGGTTGACTCTGCAATCCTAGGATCAGGAACTAACAAAACAAAGAAACGGTGGATGCCTCCCGTACTGGGCTTCAACGGACTCGACTTTTCGGCGAACGACCAGGAGGGGGGCAGACTAGGTTCTCCAGGATGAGCTCACTCTTCTGTAGAGGGCGACCAACTTCGGGACATCTGGAACAGGAACCATATGGAACGACACTGGCATGGCTGTCGTGATGCGTTTCAGTGGACGTACTTTCAAACTGTGGAAAACAAGAAACGGCGGGTACGACTCGTACGACTGGCGACGGACTCGACCTTGGTGGACGACACAGACGCACATGATGAGCTGATGGATGATCCCACAGGAGTGAAGAATGCTGAGAGGACATCTTCTTCTGAGTAGAGACTGATTCTGAGTACGTGGTGTTACCTACCACAATATGGGACTGCAGTGTGGTAGAAGATTGAGACTGTCTGAACTGTGGAATGATACAATAATTTGCCGGAGGAGGGCAAATTATAACTTCAGGGGTAATTATTACTGCTAAGGGCCAATGTCCAGGTGCTTAGAGCAATAGTTCAGGTACTTAGGACAATAGTTCCCAGTACTTAGAACAATAGTTCAGTTACTTAGAGCAATAGTTCAGGTACTTAGGACAATAGTTCAGGTACCTAGAGCAATAGTTCAGGTACTTAGGGCAATAGTTCAGGTACTTAGAGCAATAGTTCAGGTACTTAGAGCAATAGTTCAGCATAAGCAGTACAGTAATTACAGTAGTTTCACAGTATAGGCAAATCAAACACTCTTAAACGAACCCCTGTTTCTAAATGTAGGGTCTTCTGGAATAGGATCTCTTTCTAGACATCGTGGCTAAGGAATCCTTTAGTACCACTAGGCTGGTTTGCCCTATTCCGCTAGGCCGGGGCCTCCCTATAGCACCACTAGGCTGGCTTGCCCTATTACGCTAGGCCTGGGCCTCCCTATAGTACTACTAGGCTGGCTTGCCCTATTCCGCTAGGCTGGGGCCTCCCTATAGTACCACTAGGCTGGCTTGCCCTATTATGCTAGGCCGGGGCCTCCCTATAGTACCACTATGCTGGCTTGCCCTATTATGCTAGGCCGGGGCCTCCCTATAGTACCACTAGGCTGGCTTGCACTATTCCGCTAGGCCGGGGCCTCCCTATAGTACCAAGCTTTACCTCGGGCCTGATGCCCTACCAAAACTTGGGCCTGGTGCCCCACTTTATAATGGGCCTGGTGCCCCTCTTTATACTGGGCCTGGTGCCCCTCGTAATACTGGGCCTGGTGCCCTACCTTGTACTGGGCCTGGTGCCCCACTTTATAATGGGCCTGGTGCCTCTCGTAATACTGGGCCTGGTGCCCCTCTTTATACCAGGCCTGGTGCTCCTCGTAATACTGGGCCTGGATTGCCCTTTTAAATCTAAAAGTCCCAAAAGCGTCAAAGCCCCTTTAAATATGCAGCTCACTGAGAGCTGCTGTCGTTCAATAACAAATCACTGCCCCAAATCCCGCCTCCACATGAATATTTATAAGGCCTTGAACTGGCCTTGCATTTCTGGCCCCTCCCTGTGGGCGTTGCTAACCCCGCCTCCTTCTGAATATTAAAACTAAGGGTCCTAGCGACCCGATGCCCCTGCGGCGCTTGGCCGCCTTTCCACACGCCTACTGCGCGCTTTCACAGCAATCAAGTTCTCCCTTTTAAACAGGCGGTCAGTACTCTTCTTGTGCTGCCGCCGACTCACCACTCCGCCATCTTCTGGGGCTGCTGTGTGGTAGGGAGGCGGGAGGGATGCTGGCAGTGGGAGGGAAAACGTGCAGGCAGCTGGGAGGATGGCAAGGGGGGCCTCAGACGGCCGACAGGAACTCGGCGATGCGGCGCTTCAGTGCTGCCGACGTGGGACCGAAAATTAAACTGAAAAATACTCAGGGGGCCAAAACAATAAAACGAAGGGGCTTACAAGCCCAAAACCGTGGTAAACGGCCAGTCACTTTTCTTCTGGTGCCCGATGGCACCGCAGACCACAAAACACCGCAGAGCAGGGAGTCTTCAGGCAGGGGAGGCAGCACAGGACCACAGCAAGCCCAGAGGGACGACTTCAACTCGAGGTAAGCCCTGAACTGTCCCTTGACTTCTGTGTCCTGTCTCCTCTACCACTGCCCAGAATCAACTGACTAACAGAAAAAATATTTTTTCAAACTTGAACCTCCCTGGGTTCTAGATTGGCTGGAGTGGAATGCTGTGCATGAGCCACTCAGCACAGCATTCCATCCAGCCATTGTGACATCTATTGCTTTTAAATCTGCCTTTTGACTATGCTGTAAAGTGCACAGGGCACTTTTCTGTATTATTTTGCAATTTTCCATTATAAGGAGGTGAATCTTTTATTCTCAGGGGCCCCCTTAACATAGTACCCTGCTGCCTATACCTACAGCAGGTACCCTGAGCACCTGTGAACCCCTAATTTATTTATTTATTTAATTTAGGCTTTCTGGGATGCCCCAACTTTGGGGCATTACAGATTCGGGCCCGCCTAAAAATACATGTCCCATGTATTCCCTTAACACTTTATAAAATTTATCGTCTTAACAACCTCTAAAATCTTGCTTAACACTCTATGAAGTCTTACGTTAATAAAACACTCTTAAAATCTCTAAAATATTCTTAAAACATCTACTATACTGTAAATTTTTGAAGTTTTACCCTAAAGTGACTGTGTCTGGGAAATTACTTGGATTAGATCTACCTGTTGTACCAAGGTACGAATTGAGAAGCTTCTGTGATATATCTTCTAGGAGGGATACCTGCATTCGATCTTTGAGATCTGTGGGTTTGGAAATCAACAGGTTCTTGAACAATAAGTTCTCTTTCCAGGAAATCCGGTATTTCTGGAGCTATCACTGGTACACAATTCGAATGGTCAAGGGAATGCATATACGAAGTACGAGTCCAAGGTTCTGTACACCAATTGGTTGGTGATTCTAGTTCCCACATTTTGTTTTTTGTGGACTCCTGCCTCTCTTTTGGCGTAGGACTGTCCTGTTCTTTAACGATCACAGTGTCTCTGAAAGTGCAAGCTCTTAGTAGATTTCGATGAACAATCTTGGTACCATGTCCAAATTCCTGTTGGATCCTGTATACTGGTAGTTCAGGATAAGGTATCTCGATAATATAATAAGGTTCTGGTTCCCACTTTGAAGACAGTTTGCTGCATTTCTGGGTCTTCTTCAACATTACTCTTTCTCCGACAAGTAAAGGTGTAGCTTTGGCTTTGATATCATAGTTTGCTTTCTGCTTTTGCTGTGCTTGCTCCATGTGTCTACCAACAATTTTTCCAGCTTCCTGCAAACGTTGATTATGTTCTTGGACCCAATTTATCACTGGTTTCTTTATTTTAGTTTCCTCTTGTGGCACTTCCAGCACTAAGTCCATCGGAAGTCTTCCATGTCATCCAAACATTAAATAATGAGGTGTATAACCCATGGAGCGATGAATAGTATTATTATAAAGATACGCGAGTTCAGGAAGTAAAGCTGGCCAGAAGGGATGTTTATATTCTGGTAGAGCTCGCAACATTTCTAGGAGAATCTGATTTGTTTTTTCACAAAGTCCATTATCTTGGGGGTGGTAAGCAGTGGTTTTTAACTTACGGCTTCCATACAGAGCGTAAAGTTCATGAAAGAGTTGAGATTCAAAAGACGTTCCTTGATCTGTTAGGATTTTTGTAGGATATCCGTAAGGTCATACAAAACATCTCATAAAGGTATCAGCAGTAGTTCGAGCAGATAGGTCTTTTACTGCACTTGCAACCACGAACTTAGAAAAGTGATCCACCATAGTGAGGATATAAGTGTGTCCATTTGTGCTAGGGTCTAACTTCAAATGATCAAGAGCAACTAGTTCCAATGGTGCGTTACTGACTATTGGATGGAGACGAGCTCTCTGATTCATCTTCTCTTTGCGCTTTAAGTTACATGCTGGACATTCCTCACACCATTTTATTATATCGTTTCACATTCCTATCCAATAAAATCTCCTTCTGATAATAGCTTTAGTTTTCTTGTGAACAAAATGTCCTGAATTATCATGGTATGCCTCTAAAACTACGAAAGCACTGGTCTTTGGAACTATGATCTGAGTTACTTCTGTGTGTGGTAGGATCTCTACTCTTCTTAACCAGACGATAATCTTATATGGTCAGACGAGTTCTGTGTCTCCAAAGTTTCATCACTTCTGTGTTCAACTTCTTTCTTTTTTCTTTGGGTCATGCGTTTCTGTTGAGCAACTAGAGCTTTTACTTGGCGAACTACAGGGTCTTGGCTTTGTAGTTTTACCCATAGATTATTTTGGTTCACAATCATGTCATCCACTTCTGGTTGATCTTCTACTTTAAACTCGGGAGAAATTTGACAACATGCCTGTACAATCTCAGTTGGTGCCTGCAGAAAAGGTGGCATTTCTATATTTTCCAGCAGGGTATCATCTATTTCCGATTCTCCTTTTCCAGGCATCCGGGACAAGGCATCAGCGTTCGCATTAGCTTTACCAGAGCGATACTTTAAGGAAAATTGGTAATTCACGAGTCGAGAGGCCCACCTTTGCTCAAAGGCTTCTAGCTTTGCAGTATTCAAGTGTGCTAAAGGATTATTGTCCGTGAAAACCGTGAAAGGGGTGGCAGCTAAATATTGCCGAAATTTCTCGGTGATAGCCCAGGCTAGCGCTAAAAATTCAAGTTTGAAAGAGCTATAGCGGGCGTCATTCCGCTCGGAGCCTCTAAATCCTCTGCCTGCGTAGGCTATTACTCTTGCCACACCATTCTGTTCTTGTGCGAGTACCGCGCCCAACCCTTTGTTGCTGGCATCGGTATACAACAGAAAAGGTTTTGCATAATCTGGATACGCCAATATAGGAGCTTTAGTTAGTATCTTTTTTAATTGATCGAAGGCCTCTTGTTGCTCAGTACCCCATGTAACCAGGCGATTCTTTGGGACTCTACCTTCTGCTGATCCTCTTAAAAGTTTGTGTAAAGGCACAGCAATTTTGGAGAAGTTCTTAATAAATCTACGATAATATCCAACAAATCCCAAGAATTTCTGGACGTCTCTAATGGTAGTAGGAACAGGCCATTTCTTTACTGCTTCGATCTTCTCTGGGTCTGGCGTCACTCCATCCACGGAGACTATATGTCCCAGATAACTCACTTTGGTCTGCAACAGATGACATTTAGCAGGTTTTATTTTCAGACCGTATTGGATCAATTTTTGGAACACTTCATCCACCTGATGCAAATGATCTTTGTGAGTTTTTGAATATACAATGATATCATCTAAATATAACAGCAAGGTATCGAAATTCCGGCTTCCAAGGCAATGTTCCACCAGTCTTTGAAAAGTTCCCTGTGCATTACAGAATCCAAAAGGCATCCTGTTGAATTCAAAGAGACCTATGGGGGTAATAAAGGCTGTTTTCTCTTGATCCTTTGACGCCATAGGAACTTGCCAGTATCCGCTGGTTAAATCCAGAGTGGAGAATACAGCTGCTGATTGAAGGGCCGTGAGAGAATGTTCTATCCTAGGCAAAGGGTACGCATCTTTATGGGCGATGGCATTTAATTTGCAGTAATCCACACAGAATCGGATCTTACCATCCTTCTTCTTTACCAGAACAATTGGCGCTGCCCGTGGGCTGTGACTCTTTTATCACATCAGCCTCTTTCATTTCCTTAATCATTTCTTTTACTTGCTGGTACATGGCTGGTGGAATAGGCCTAAATCGCTCTCGGATAGGCGGATGTCCATGGGTATTGATGTGATGTTGTACCCCACGAGCTAACCCAAAATCTAAGGGGTGTTGGCTAAAAGCTTCCTTTCGGTGTAAAACCACTTTCAAAACATTGGCTCTTTGTTTCATGCTGGTCTTCAGATTGCCTACTTTAATCTTCTTGGTCTATTCGGGTCTCTGGTCGCTTTCCATCCCATCTTCAGGCACTTTCTCTATTTCTTCCCCAGCTTCGACAATGTCCTGTAAACACACCATGTGGATCTGAGCAACCAGCTGGTTCCGGTACAGCTGTACATCATGAGTTCCATAATTTAGCACTCGGACTGGTATTCAACCTCTGATTACCGTAGCTACACTTCAAGCTACTATTATCGGCTCTTCCTTGTTCATTGGGTAAGGTTCCACTAGGGCATCATAATCTTGACCCCTCGGGCCCACCTTTCTTTGCACCACAGAGTGGTTTCAGTGCCTGGCTTCAAGGTTACTGGTCTAGCATTCGTCACTCTTACTTTACCGATTTCACCCTCAGCATTAGGGAATCATTGATGGCATTGCAAGTTGTAGACAGTTTGTTGCAGGGCATGTTTCTCCACTCGAGGTATGTTTTTGGCTTGCTGCTGGAGGATGCTCACTAATTCACCGAAGCAATTTTGTAGAACGCTCATCCCTAGAGTTAGTGGTGGCAGATGATCACTCTCAATGTCGCTCACAATGATGCCTGTGTTGCACTGAACGTTCTTTCCTAGCTGTAGATCGGCTTCTAGATAGCCTAAATATGGTACTTCGTCACCGTTGCTCGCTATTAATTTTACCTATGATCTAGCAGGTGGCTTCAGATCATTAGGTGTCCAATATCTCCGGAACACTCGTCCTTGCAATGTGGTAACCTGCGATCCGGTGCCTAGCAGTGCCATAAGCTCGATGCCATCGACCTTGACTGGTATCATTGGGCTTCTACCAACAAAACACGACTGCTCTAGTGGGACTGCTGGACCTGATCGGCTGCTCTTCGAGGGTCGGTCCTCATCCCCGAAGAATTTCTGTTTAAATTTAAGGTGTTACTGACTGGTTGACCACATCTCCTTTCTATATGGCCACTAACACCACACCGGCGACATATGGGCCTTCCTTGGCTATTAAACTGATCTGTGGAGCATCTCCCTTCACTCCTTCTCGAGTGGTTCATTTGGTCATGCTTCCTTTCTTTCCCTGATGGAACGAAGCTTTTCTCATTCTTCCACCCAGCTTTCCAACTCTGCGTTTCCTTATAAATCTCTGCCATCTGTTTGGTCAGTGTAGCAATCTGCTCAGTCAGCTCCGAGTGTTGTCGAGCGTCAGTTTGTACAGAACAGATCGGTGTCTGTATCCTTGGTTCATGTATCTTCTCCTGTTCTGAACGCCAGCTCGAGTAGGCAACAGCTTCTCTTCCCGGTTCTCGTCTTTGTAAGGACATTTCCTCTGGCTGGAGTCTTGATTGCCAAGAATGGTCTTCTTTCCATCCTTTGGTAGTGTAGGTCAGCCATTGAGTTCCCATAGAGGTTGCCATTTGGGGATATGCCGGAGCCTCCTCTCTGGAATGTCCCGAACCAAATATTCGAATGGCTTTCTCCTTAAAATCCAGAAAGTCGACATCAGAGTTTTGTAAATGTAGCATGCGTAGTTCTCTCTTCAGGGCCTCACTTTGCACTCCTTCAACAAAGTTTTTGACTAGTACTCGATCTGCATCTCGGACCTCTGCTGCGTCTACTCTCTCTATCACTCGTAACAGCTCTTGCAAACTCAGCGCAAACTTCCTCAGGGTCTCTTGAGGCTTCTGGGTATGCGAAAAGAACTTCATTTTGAGGTCAGACACGGTCCTAGCATCGAAGATCTGCTGTAGCCTCTGGAGTATCTGGTCCACTGTGGCTTTTGCTCCACTAGGCCATGACTGGACCTCTTGGTGGGCAGCTCCCTTTAGTTGCCCGATTAAAATTTCAACCTTCTGTTGCTCGGGGATCTGATACAGCCGAAACATGGCCTGCATTTTTGAACGGAATTCCCCCAGGTTGCTGGTTCCATCCCCATCTTTTTCTCCGGAAAACTGTGGAAGCCATGGCGCTCCGAAGTAATACGGCATGGTTAGTGGAGATGGTGGGATATTCCCTCTAAGTCCATCTCGGTCTCCTCCAGCCGACTCTCTATCTCCCCCAGACAATTCACTACTACACCCTGGCTCCATCTGTGCTTCTTACTAAGCCACTCCAACTTTGGACTCCTCGGATAAATAATTATCTCTATCCTGCTGACTACGCCAAAGAAATTTTTGTGATGCTCATGACGTGATGAGCTGGAGGTGCTCTGTGAAGTGCTCTACTCTAAAGGTGGTGAAAAGAGATGAGCGAGGCACCAAGGTCCGAATTATGTGGACAGGATAACCGTTACCCAGACAAGGAGAGGCAGGAGTCAACTTAGTGCTTCAATGCCCGCAGGGCATTTATTTTGTACCAAGGGTAGATAGACACAGCCACAAGAGGAAGGAGGGGTTGACCAAGAACAATAGGGCAACAAACAGGGAAATACCTTTATCTACCACTACTAAGGTTATTACCACAAGAATAAACTTTAGGCCTACTGCCACTCTTATTCTGAAATTATTCTACACTTCTATATTCTTAGATGAGGATCAAGTAACATAAGCTACTCAGAACTGTCCTAGGGTAATTATCATCACACATTTCCATAAGAGTCCAGATATTACAATAGTCCAGAGATCCGGCGTCTTCGTGTACACCGTCGTTCTTTGTTGGTAGCTACAAGGGAAACAAATCAGAACTGTAGAACCCCAATCACAATTCCCAGCAAGAACCTAGTTAAGGCCACTGGGATGGTGAGAGGTTTGGTAAACAGACCATATGTTTCTTCAGCAAAAGCCCACTCTCTCCAAGGCTGCCGGAAAGTAGAACCAGAGCGACTGGTTCCTGAGATAACACACTGAAAACAAAGGGTTCCTTGGCCAAAACCCACTTCCAGGGTTGCCAAGGACAAAGATAGTTCAAGACCTGCGTGGCGATGAATCCAATGGAGGACTACCACGACTTGACTGATGCTGCGGCACTCTAAGGGCCAGCTAAACTCAGAAGGAACTCTGACAGGACCAGGAACCATAAGAATCTGAAGAGATGATGGTTGACTCTGCAATCCTAAGATCAGGAACTAACACAAAACAAAGAAACGGCGGATGCGTCCCGTACTGGGCTTCGACGGACTCGACTTTCAGCGAACAACCAGGAGGGGCGCAGACTAGGTTCTCCAGGATGAGCTCACTCTTCTGTAGAGGGCGACCAACTCCGGGACATCTGGAACAGGAACCATATGGAACGACACTGGCACGATTGTCGTGATGCGTTTCAGCGGACATACTTTCAAACTGTGGAAAACAAGAAACGGCGGGTACGACTTGTACGACTGGCGATGGACTCAACCTCAGTGGACGACACAGACGGATGTGATGAGCTGATGGATGATCCCACAGGAGTGAAGAATGCTGAGAGGATGTCTTCTTCTGAGTAGAGACTGATTCTGAGTGTGTGGTGTTACAGACCACGCTATGGGACTGCAGTGTGGTAGAAGATTGAGACTGTCTTCGTACAATAGTAATCATATAACTGAAAAATGCCCAAACAACTGTGGAATGATACAATAATTTGCCACAGGAGGGCAAATTATAACTTCAGGGGTAATTATTACTGATAAGGGCCAATGTCCAGGTGCTTAGAGCAATAGTTCAGGTACTTAGAACAACAGTTCAGGTACTTAGGACAATAGTTCAGGTACTTAGAGCAATAGTTCAGGTACTTAGAGCAATAGTTCAGGTACTTAGAACAATAGTTCAGGTACTTAGAACAATAGTTAAGGTACTTAGAGCAATAGTTCAGGTACTTAGAGCAATAGTTCAGGTACTTAGGGCAATAGTCCAGGTACTTAGAGCAATAGTTCAGCATAAGCAGTACAGTAATTACAGTAGTTTCACAGTATAGGCAAATCGAACACTCTTAAATGAACCCCTGTTTTTAAATGTAGGGTCTTCTGGAATAGGATCTCTTTCTAGATGTTGTGGCTAAGGAATCCTTTAGTATCACTAGGCTGGTTTGCCCTATACCACTAGGCCGGGGCCTCCCTATAGCACCACTAGGCTGGCTTGCCCTATTCCGCTAGGCCGGAGCCTTCCTATAGTACCACTAGGCTGGCTTGCCCTATTACGCTAGGCCGGGGCCTCCCTATAGTACCACTAGGCTGGCTTGCCCTATTATGCTAGGCTGGGGCCTCCCTACAGCATCACTAGGCTGGCTTGCCCTATTCCGCTAGGCCGGGGCCTCCCTATAGTACCAAGCTTTACCTTGGGCCTAATGCCCTACTTTTACCTCGGGCCTGATGCCCTACCAAAACTTGGGCCTGGTGCCCCACTTTATAATGGGCCTGGTGCCCCATGCTACATTGGGCCTGGTGCCCCACTTTATAATGGGCCTGGTGCCTCTCGTAATACTGGGCCTGGTGCCCTACCTTGGACTGAGCCTGGTGCCCCACTTTATAATGGGCCTGGTGCCCCTCGTAATACTGAGTCTGGTGCCCCTCTTTATACTGGGCCTGGTGCCCCTCTTTATACTGGGCCTGGATTGCCCTTTTAAATCTAAAAGTCCCAAAAGCGGCAAAGCCCCTTTAAATATGCAGCTCACTGAGAACTGCTGTCATTCAATAACAAATCACCACCCCAAATCCCGCCTCCACATGAATATTTATAAGGTCTTGAACTGGCCTTGCGTTTCTGGCCCCTCCCTGTGGGCGTCGCTAACCCCGCCTCCTTTTGAATATTAAAACTAAGGGTCCTAGCGACCCGATGCCCCTGCGGCGCTTGCCCGCCTTTCCACGCGCCTACTGCGCACTTTCACAACAACCAAGTTCTCCCTTTTAAACAGGCAGTCAGCACTCTTCTTGTGCTGCCGCCGACTCACCACTCCGCCATCTTCTGGGGCTGCTGTGCGGTAGAGAGGCGGGAGGGATGCTGGCAGTGGGAGGGAAAACGTGCAGGCAGCTGGGAAGATGGCAAGGGGGGGCCTCAGACGGCCGACTGGAACTTGGCGATGCGGCGCTTCAGTGCCGCCGACGTGGGACCGAAAATTAAACTAGAAAATTCTCGGGGGGGCCCAAAACAATAAAACGAAGGGGCCTGCAAGCCCAAAACCGCAGTAAACGGCCAGTCGCTTTTCTTCTGGTGCCCGATGGCACCGCGGACCATAAAACACCACATAGCAGGGAGTCTTCAGGCAGGGGAGGCAGCACAGGACCACAGCAAGCCCAGAGGGACGGCTTCAACTCGAGGTAAGCCCTGAACTGTCCCTTGACTTCTGTGTCCTGTCTCCTCTACCACTGCCCAGGATCAACTGACTAACAGAAAAAATATTTTTCAAACTTGAACCTCCCTGGGTTCTAGATTGGCTGGAGTGGAATGCTGTGCATGAGCCACTCAGCACAGCGTTCCATCCAGGCCATTGTGACATCTATTGCTTTTAAATCTGCCTTTTGACTATGCTGTAAAGTGCACAGGGCACTTTTCTGTATTATTTTATAATTTTCCATTATAAGGAGGTGAATCTTTTATTCTCAGGGGCCCCCTTAACATAGTACCCTGCTACCTATACCTACAGCAGGTACCCTGAGCACCTGTGAACCCCTAATTTATTTATTTTAGGCTTTCTGGGATGCCCCACCTTTGGGGCATTACACAAATACATGTAAACTTTGCCACTACTTTTCATAATTACCTTTTTCTTGTCTATCACTTCCTTGCACAACCACAACACAAGCAACTAAATATCACAAAATCAGTTTCATTCTGCATGGCTGTAAGGCATAGCAAGCAATCGGTATATCAATAGTTTTC
Source organism: Neoceratodus forsteri (assembly GCA_016271365.2). Lineage (NCBI taxonomy): Eukaryota > Metazoa > Chordata > Ceratodontiformes > Ceratodontidae > Neoceratodus > Neoceratodus forsteri. The sequence goes on along the minus strand of CM057450.1, from coordinate 619,672,012 downwards.
TCTGTGTCTTCTGTGAATTCTCACTGAATATAAAGCAAAATAAAGCAAAGCTGAATATAAAGCAAAGCGAGGTCTGTCAATATGATAAGCTTTTGACTTGATAAATTATGCCAATATAAAACAAAGAAAATGCAGTTACAAATTGAGTAAAATGCACTATACAGTTACACAGCCCTAGCACATATAATTGCCTAAATAATAGAGCTGAGCTGCATCCCCTGTAACATCTCAGCTGACATCTGATATCAAGAAACTTGATAAGAAATCAGAAAGAAAGAAAGGAAAAACTTTATAGGAATTCAAGCTCTTTTAAGCAGCTACAGGATCATGTCAAGGTTGGCTGTAAGTCTGAGTGGAACTCAGCCCCCACTGCTATCACAGAACAGACTCCTTGCTGATTAATTGTGCAAACAGGCTGTACTTTTTTTTTTTTTTGTCCAGTTTAACTCCTTCACACCCGAATTAAATAAAGTCAATGCAAAGTAAGTTTCAAGTCACTCTTTCTTATGTGTGAGGGGTTAAATTACTGCAGCAGTGCACATTTAACATTTTTCTGTGGTCAGCCAAGACGGGTCCTGCTTCTGCAGGATCCACAGGATGGCTAAATCTGCCACTGGCTCCAGAGAAAGATCACATCAGTAAAGCAATCTATCAGGGTTTCCCATAGCCTGCAGATATGGGGCGGTGGTTGTGGTGATTAGGGCCAAAGGTGTAATATTCCTTGGGCCTCCTATTTATACTATACATGTACATAAGTGATTGTAACCCTTAGACTGCCAACAGAATTAGAACATATTGAAGTTCTGGACTGATATATCAGTCCACAGCCCTGTGAGGGTTAAGTAAAGTTTAGAGCATGCAATCAAAACAAGGGTAGCAGTGCAATAAAGGATGGTGATAAAAGGCAATGTTGGAAGATTTTATAAAAACAAATTAGGCTGATGGCTACAAATACAGTATAGGGTGATGGTAAAAAATATAGGGTGGTGCTAAAAAATATAGGGCAGTTGTAAAAACATATAGGGTGGTGGCCCACCGCACTAAAATAATGAATGAGGAACACTTTCTAATGACCTGACCAAATCTTTCGACTTGGTCAATCACTAGCTGCTCCTCAGAAAACTGACAAAGTATGGATTCAGCCACCTTATGATATTGTGGCTCATGGATTACTCTGATGGGCAAAAGTAGAAGGTGGCCCTTGGCACCACCGTCTCTGAACTTGAGCCCTTGAAAAAAATGCTTGTTTATACATAGTGGTACTCAGACAAAATCCAAAATAATTGGATTTATTGGCTTTTAAATATTTTTTTATTTAGTAATCCTTGCGTTTTATACTTTTTGATTCAAAATTTCCACTGCTACTATTGCTCTTGAAACCAGAACAGGCTCCTTTACTCCTCTAGTTCCCAAAGTTCTGAAAGGGACAAAACCCACTCAATACTGCCTCTGTCGGATGCCTCCTTGACCTTTTGGAGTTGAACTGGCCTTTTGCTGTTGCTTTACCACTGGAAAGAGGTCCTTTTTATCCTGGATATTTTTCAAAATATCATCCAGGCCAGAACCAAACAACAAGCCTCCCTTGAAGGCTCAGTTAAACAGCTTGGTCTTCGAAGCCTGACCAGCGACACAGTGTTGAAGCCACACTCCTCACATACAGTGTGGTAAATGGAGCAAGCCGACATGCACAAATTCTCCACCATGGTATCCCCCAAGAAGGTGGAGGCCATGGATACCAACTGCAAAATGGTTGCCCCACTGAATCTGGAGGAACGAAGCTGCCCAGGGTCATAACCCACAAGTTTAAGGCTCTGGCAACAATAAAGGAGGCATAGGAGGTGGGGAGGTTTGTGCTGTTGGAGGTGAAGGTTCTCCTGCACAAAGCTTGTCATGCAAATCTGTTAAGGCCAAGGACTCTTCAATAGGAATAGTGCTGTACCTGACGAAATTATGAACCACCTTATCTGCAAGGGATTTCCCACTTGCGGGTATTTTCTTCAAAAAAAAGAGAAATTCCATACCTTAGGTTTCGGCAGATATTTTCTTTGGTACACACCAGCCCATTCCTGTTCAATAATTTGGTCACAGTGAATAAAGTTTGGAAAACACTTTGGAGCGGAGGAGGATGTGGACAGGATAGGGTTGACATCTAATGCCTCCATGGACTGTACCTCCTTCAGCTGTAATGTTCTATGTGCCTCAGTCATCAGATAGGGCAACGACTTGGTATAAAACAGGGGAGGAACAGGAATCCTCCTCCTCTTTGGTTCCTTCCACTCCTCTTCCCCTTCCTCCTCCTCCTCCTCCTCCTCAAAGGGTTCATCCTCATCATCAAGTAACTCCTTTGGGTCAGGATTTTCCCCAAGATCCCCAAAATCCTCCTCATTCTGACCCTCATGTGGTCAAGGTCAGGGTCTGCTTGCAGATCCATCTTAGCAGTCCTGTCCTGCTCCAGGACGTGCCTGTGTGGGCCCTCCCTGATCTGAGGGGCCCGGATTGGGTCAGGTGTGTCTGAAGGGATGTCCTGCAGAACATTGGGGCCCAAAAGCTCTCCTAAGAGCAACAAGAAAGATTTACGCACTTCTGCTTTGTCACTGCCAAATGGTACACCAGGTGCACCCCCCTCAAAGGTGCGACTGGGGGGGAACTGTAAAGACATATTAACTTGAGTAGAACAATGGGGGCAATAGGAGCTCAGAGGAGAGGGTTGCATTACCCCTTTGCAGGTCTTACAACTTTTAAAGATTAAAAGTCTCCGATAAGTCATGGTGCCAATGTAAAACAGCCCTGCAGGTGCCAAAGGTTAAAATACCCATAGTGTTTCCCAACAGAAAATATGGAGGACTACTGCCGTAATCCCCACCTCTGCCTGTGGGGAAAACAGTAAAAATCAGAACAAAGCACTCCTCCCAGCTGAGCCTACAGTCAGGAGAAGCAGCCAGAAGAGAAAGTGCCTATAACAAATAGTGCCTCCATGTCTAGCACTAGCGAAATGCAGGCGCACACGCACTCTCTCAAACTGTGCATGTACATGACGTCATGACACTGTGGATGGTGTCGGCATGCTAGAGGGGGGCATGTGCACAACACAGGCACATGAATGGCGCGCTGAGGCTACAGAAGCCTCGGAAGAAAAGGTGCGCGCCCAACAGATGGAAAGGTGGAGAAACAGCAGGAAGCTGCACAGCTCAATGGAGCCAAGAAAGAAAATGTCAAACAGCCTGAAAGGTGAAGAAAGGCCCCCCAAACACCGGAAAAGACTGATCCTACCCAGAGTCTAAACGTTTTTGCACAAGCAAGCTTTTTCCTTTGTTTGTTTGTTAAAACTGCAAGGGGAAATGTCCCTATAAGACAAGAGCCAGACTAAAAGGGAAATATCCCCTCAAAGTACAAAACAAGCACCTGCCAGGCAAAAACACAACCAAGTGACCCTACAAAACTGGGAAGAGATGGGGAGAGGGTCACTGATGCCTAGAGATGGAGGGGAACCCCCAGAAACACCCTACATTAAACCCCCAGAGAAAACAAAAAGGTACTTATCTTAGGCATATTTTTTTTTTTTGTAAAAAATCAAGAGACCTGATTAAAAAAAATAAATAAACCCACCCCCTGAACTATGTGGCAGACATGGCCCCCAATCCAAGCACAGGCAGTGGAAATGGGAAGAGCAGGTTAGCCAATTTGAAAGCCACTGCTTAACAGGCACAATTTTAATTTAGGGGTGCTCCCTGTCACCAGGTAGCCTCAACCTGCTATGCAGAATTGTAGTCCCAAATAACCAGCAGCTGAGTTTTCGTAAGAGCAGCTTGTTAATTGTTTCCCCTTCCATGGCACAGCAAAGACAGGAGAGTTACAGCTGTCCAGAATGCTTATGTGCCCAACATTCTAGGCTGATTCAGCCTTTGGGCTGTGCCATTTCCCCTAGCAGGGGTGCACATCACCCATCTCTAATGACTACCCATTAACAATGTGGAAAGATACAGAAAATAATAGTGCACATGAATGAAACATCAGCAGGTCTGTGTGGTGGTACTGCTTTTACCTCACTCTGCAAAGTAAACTGCTTTAGCTTAGTCAGGGTGTTGGACTTCCTTCAGTGTCTCCTGTGTCTGTAGCCCCATTCCCTTGACTGCGTTAAACTTTATTTTCTGTACTCAAATATCTAAAGATAAAAAGAAGGATAAATTAATTCATGTGTTAGATCCAATTAAGTTTGGAAATATGAACTATGGTTTTCTTTTTTCTATGGGTAATGCCCCTTCCTCCTTCCAACACTGTACCATTCGCTGCCCTGCTTGGTATTATAGTGATAACGTTAGGGTGAGGTGGGTGTATGATGTCATAAGCACATGGGTGTAGTAGATAAAGACTGAGACCAGTGCACTTATAAACCAATCCAGAACCTTTAACTGCTGTTTGTGTACTTTTTAGGTAGTGGTGGTGGGGGGTGTACTATTATGACTGGGCTTGTGCCCGGATGTGTTACACTGTTATATAAAGCGGAAAAGGCCTCATGAACAATCAAGTCTGACGGTTTCTACCTAAATTTGTGAAGTGTACCCTACTAGACATTCATTGCTTTTCCATGTGTAACCACACACACACACACACATATATCCCCATATGTTGCCCCACCTATCCTGGAATTCATTTACCTAATTAGCACACACACTACTTTTTTTGGTAGCCTATTCAAATTCTCCACCTCCCTCTCAGTGAAGCAGTACTCTCTGACATCCTTTTGAATATTCTTTCTACCAATTTCATAGCGTTCTCCTTATACCAGTTTCTGTTTTAAAAGAAAACAAACCCACCCTTCCCTCCCTCTTTCTCCGGAGGCTGAGGTAATTCCAAAAGCAAACCAGTGTCTGTTTTAATTGTAAGTAAATTCTTGTACTCCACTCTGTTTATTCCATTTAAAAACGTATATTTCTCTATTATAACACGGGTTCCTAAAATACTGGCTTCTGCTTGGTCCAAACAGGTCGCCTGACAGTGGATTAATGTCTCTAATCCCATACTCTGTCATGGGTTAATCCCTCCTCATATCACCCCTTTCCCTTCTGTCCCCCAATGCATACAGATTCAGTTATATTAATCTATCCTCATAAGAATTACCCTGTTGCCCTTGTATCATCACCGAGGTCCTCATCTGCACTGCCTCAACTACATTCCTATCTTTTTTCAAGCGTTTATTCCAGAGCTGTACACAATACTCCAAAGTGTGTCTTCACAAAGGATTTGTTCAATGGTAATATTACCTCCCCTTCTTCTACTATTGGTTCCTCTGCCTATACAACCCAGAATTCTACTTGCCTTCCCCACTGCCTTATTACATTGTGATGCTTGCCTTATGTTATCATTTATTAACACTGTTAAGTGCCTCTCATCGGACGTATGTGCATAACCTTACATATTTTTGCATTGAATGTTAATTGCCAAAGCCTAGACCATTTCTCAAGTCTTTCCAGATCCTCCATAAGTGATCCCATGTCATCCTCTTTGTCTACTCTGTCACAAATGTTCATATCATCTGCAAAATTCAAGGGAGGCAGTATAGTGCAGTGGTTTAAGGCTCTGAACTGCAAATCTGGTGACATCCAGCAGACCAGACCTGGGTTTGAATCCCACAGCTTCCACTTGCATACTGTGTGACCCTGAGCAAGTCACTTAACTTCCCTGTGCTCCCAGGTCACTCCTGTAAAAAAGCTTTCAGCTTAGTGTGCTACTCCTGGTTAAAACAACTAAAAAAAAAAAAAAAATTCCCTCATGTATATCACATTCAAGGATATTAAAAAGAACTGGTCCCAAACCAAATCCTTAGGGAACCACACTAGTGACCTCCTCTCATCTGAGACTTCTCTGTTTAGGCTTACACCCTGGGTTCTTCCATACCACAAATTTTGAATCCATTGAATATTTTTTCCCTCAGTCTCTTAAAGAGCAGCTGACGCCTTCAGAACATTACCAAAACATAATATTTAGATGCAGTCCAGCTTGTTTTTCACTTTAGTTCTGTATCCCTCCTCCCTATTATTTATTACTGTTGTCAGTTACATGAAAACAGGATCTTTGCTCCCAGAGAGTTCATCTATTCCTGTTGCTGTCTCCCTACCTGATGTCATAATGCACTACTTGTGACATCATAGTTACTTCCATGGCAACAAACTGTGAGGTCACAACAGAGGATTATGACAAAGTAGGGAGTCACCTGTAGAGGTAGAGGAACCCTGAGGGATAAAGATCATGCATTCATGTAAATGTCTTTAGTAATAAATACTGGGGAGGAGGACTCTTTAGAATATACTGTATATGGAATGGAAGCTGAACTGTACCTAATTATTCTGTTTTTCAAAGTTTTTTTAAGGCATCAACAGCTGTTTAATTAATCTTTTATGAGGCAATGAGTCGAAGGCCTTACTAAAATTCAAGTACAATACATCCACTTCCTGTCCTTTATCAACTGACTTCGTGACCAGATTAAAAAAGTCTATTAGATTTGTTAAACAGGACCTTACCGTAATGAAACCATATTGTCTCTCATCCTGTCATCCATTTGACTCCAAAAAGTCCACTAATCTTTCTTTTACAATTGACTCTAGCATATTACATGTTATAGAGATCAGGCTCATTGGTCTTTAGTTTCCTGGTTCAACCTTACTCACACTTTTATGTAGTGGTACATTTACTGTTCTCCAGTCCACAGACGCAGTCGAAGACTTCATGGCTGACCTGGTGTTGGAGTTGCCCAGATGGTTAGTTCTGGGGGATTTCAACACCTGGGTTGACAATGAAGTCTTCGACTGCGTCTGTGGACTGGAGAACAGTAAATGTACCACTACATAAAAGCTTTTGGTAGGGACATCCTCTAGATTATGGAATTGCTGGGCCTGTCACATGTAATCATTCATGTGGTCACATCTTGGGACAGGTGTTCTTTCTGGGATTCGAGATTGACAACCGCGAGACTGATCCGGTCGTTTGATCGAATCACTGCACAGTGAGGTTCTCATTTGGACCCCCCCACCATGAGAATCCTCCCCCTGTAGAGACGGTCTGTTACTGTCCTTTAAGGGCTTTGACCCCCAATAGGATTCCAGATGGTATTGGACCTATTGAGTGTGATGACTGCATGTGAGACAGGACCAGAGAGGCGGTGATGACCTATAACAGGGACGTCATTGCGGCCCTCAATTCTGTAGCACCAGTCTGTGTATGACCTAGGTCCTCATGCTTGAGATCACCATGGTTAAATGGGGAGCTCAAGGAGCTGATGACTAAAAGGTGGAATGTTGGAGCGCCACTGGCAGAGATCCTGGACTGATAAGGACAAGTTGGTTTTGAGATCTCACTATAAGGGTATCAAATGACAATCTCCCATAAGAAGGCAGAGATTCATATCCAGGGAGATTGCCGCAGCAAAGAACAGATCAGCTAAACTCTTCCAGACTGTGAACAGGGTACTCCATCCTACACATCTTCAGCCAGTTAGAGCCTTTTCAGCTGCTAGATGCAAAACTTTTGCTCTGTTCTTCACTGATAAAGTGTGCTCTGTCAGATCAGGTATCTCCCTTGGGGTGCCACAGGCAAGTGGTGCCAGTTCTGAGACTAACAGGGCCTTCCTCAGGTCTGGGACAAGTCTGATCCAGTGGGGGTGGAAGAAGTTAATGAGATAGTCTTGAAGTTGCAGCCGACACACTGTGATCTGGACCAGGCCTGACATATCTCCTTGTGGGCTGTGTGGAGTCCACTGGTCCAATGTTCGCTGACATAGCCCAGTGTTCCCTTTCAAGAGCCCTGAGCCCTTGAAAGAGGTACTTGTGAAACCTCTCATGAAAACATCTTCATTGGACCTGGACTGTCTGACGAGCTACAGAGCCATCTGTAACCTACCCTTTTAGGGGAGGTTATTCAGAAAGTGGTGGCCATATAGCTCAAGGAACATCTCACCACCTTTGACATCTATGAGCTGCTCCGGTCTGGACTGAGGTCTAGGCACAGTACAGAGACTGCACTCATCAAGGTGCAAAATGATTTCCTTACAGCAAGAGACAGAGGTGAACGATCTATTCATGCTCTCCTCGACATTTCCACGGCATTTGACACCATGGATCATGGTGTGTTATTGGATCACCTTATAGAATGCTGTGGACTCACCAGCACGGTCATTAGCTGGTTTGAGTCCTATCTCATAGGCAGGATGCAAAGGGTGGTGATGGGAATTTACTCCTCCCACACGAAGCCATCCTGTGGAGTTTTGCAGGGTTTGGTCCTGTCACCAATCCTATTCAAGGTGTACTTGCTGCCTCTGGGAGATATCATTAGACAGTACAGTATTGGTTTTCACTGCTGTGCAGATGATACCCAACTGTACATGTCTTCTGCACCAGGATTACAGAGCATGATCTCTGTATTTAATTCCTGCCTGACTGAGGTCCAGTACTGGATGTCCTACAACTGGCTAAAACTTAACCCAGACGAGACGGAAGTACTGGTGATTGAGCCTGGACGTCTGTGGGATGTCTTATAATTGGTGCCTCTTAGCTGGCTGCTTCTACTAAAGTGAAAAATCTGGGTGTGATCCATAACAGTGAATTGACATTGAATGCTCAGGTGTCGGCTGTTGTCCAAAGTGCGTTTTATCATTTGAGGAGCATCACCCGGAATAAACCCTTTATCCCACCCGACGACCTGGCCTCACTAATACATGCCTTTGTGACAGCTAGGCTGGACTACTGCAACACCTTGTACTTGGGGCTAAATAAAGGAGCTCTGCATCTCCTGCAGCTAGCTCAGAATGCAACGGACAGATTGCTGGCGGGCCTTCCAAGGTCCTGCTATATAATACCAGTCCTACACAAGCTGCACTGGCAACCAGTGAGGTGGTGGATTTCCTTCAAGGTCAGCTTGCTGACCTATAAAGCCCTACATGGACTGCGGCCTAGCTACCTGCAAGACCTACTGTGTCCTTACCAACCCTCCTGTCCTCTCTGTTCCTCTAAGGAGGGCCTCCTACAGGTTCCCGGGGTTCGGTTACAGTCATCTGGGGAACAGGCTTTTTCAGTAGCAGCCCCGACCCTTTGGAACTCACTCCCAAGGTCTTTGAGGAAGGCCCCCCCTCACTGGAAGCCTTCAAGAAAGGACTGATGTCCCACCTATTTATGGAGGCCTTTTCTTTTTATTACGTTTACTGGCTATTTATTATTGTGTTAGATATTTAGTTTTATTAGTTCAATTTTATTTATTTATTATATGTTACCGATTTTATATTTTGTATGTTATTGTTCAGCGTCTAGCGCCTCTAGGGATGGGTGCATTAGAAATAAAACTTTGCTTGCTTGCTTGCACTGGTACTACACCTGTCTCTAATGAACAACTGAAGTGGTCAGTCAGTGGTGCAGCAAGTAGTGCTCTGATTTCTTTTCATATTCTCGGATGTATGTTGTCAGGACCCACAGCTTTATCCACTTCTGAACTGCTAAGGCTCTTTACAGAGCAGACACCTTTGAGACAACTTTGGAAAACGTAATATTTAAACACAATTCAGCTTGTTTTCCACTGACTTCTATAGATTTCTATTATTTATTACTGAAGAACTTCCCACAAAAACAAGATCTTCATCCCTTAGAGTTCATCTGCCTCCATAGCTTATCCTTACCTACTTGAAATCATAATGCTCTGTTGTGACATCACAGTCTGTTGCTATCGGAATAACTGTGATGTCATAAGCAGAGTATTATGACATCAGGTTAGCAACAAGCAACAGGAAGTTGGTGAACCCTCAAGGAACAAAAAATCTTATTTTCATGCATATGGCCTCCGTAATAGATACTGGGGATAAGAAATACAGATCTAATTAGAAATATAAGCTGCTTTGAGCCCAAACATTATTTTCTTCAAAGCTCTACTGGAAGCACTGATGTCTCTTTAAAACTCTTGTCTTCTGTAATTTTCCCACACTGAAGATACACATCTGTCTCCCTTCTGAGCTGCAGTTCACAATCTACTGTTGTGTGTTGGTAATTAATATGTGACAGCTGCTGTATTTTTTAGCAACACAGGGAAGCAGAGATGGGGAAACTACAGTTTATGCCACTTACAGTTGGTTCAAACTGGTACCGGAGACTACCAGCATTTTCACCAGAATCTGGCTAGAACACTATATGTAATCAGTGATAAGAGGGAGTGTTTATTATTTTTTTTTACTGTTATTAATTATCCTCAGTATCTCGGTGAGCTCCATAATTGTCCCCGATATCTCAGTGACCTCCTGACTCGTTAAGTGCCTGCCAGGGTTCTGAGATTCAAGGAACAGAACTTACACCAGGTGCCACCCACAAGATTGAAGACTGCAGGGCTTTTGCAGGCTGCTGCCCACATCTCCTTTAATGTGCTACTGGTTGAAATATGCACTGCCAAAAATTAACCAATGTTTAAAAACCAACTGAAGAAATACCTCTTCTCTTAGCCTTTTCAGTAGCGTTGTCTGAAAATTGATCTTAGTGTAATTAAGTAATGAATGTTGATGGATTTCTGCTCTTATTTTTATTGTGTATCCCACAGCTGCAGGGAAAACTCAGTGCTAGTGGGTTGTCACTTGCAAAACATGTCAGTGGCTCAGTAGGTAGCACACTCGCCTCTGAGGCCGGGAGATCAGAGGGCTGTGGGTTCAGTTCCCACATCTGGCACTTGGGTTAATATCCCATTACTGACACCGTAGTGCAGCATGAGAGGGGTGCTGCACTTCTGAGGTGCTGTCTTTTGGATGAGACATTAAACTGAGGTCCCATCTGCCTGGACTGGTGGTAGTTCAGGTGGATGTTAAAGATCCCATGGCACTTATTGAAGAGTGTCCTGGCCAAATTTCCCTCATTCACTAAAAATACCACCAACAGCTTAATCTGGTTTAAGGTCGGTTGGCATTCATCTGTATCCCCCTACCCCGGGTCATGCCTGAAAATAGGCAGGATTTGTCTAGTGCACTTACCCGGTCAACAAAAACTAAATAAATAAACCGCAGTTTCTCCCACAGCTATGGTATTCTCAAAAGTGGAGCCAGTTTATGACCTCTTCCATGATTTATGACAGCTTCTATATGTTTTTTCCCCACAGCAGTGGAAAAATGTTACAGCCAGTGGGACCAGGTGTAACATATTCCACAGCTGTGATGGATAAGAATACCAATCTCCGCAGCTGCAGAGATTTCGTTCCACAACTGGTATTGCGAGTGTGGGACTTAGTCCCAAATCATTTTGAAAATCCTGCCCATTGTGTTTTTATTATGTTCAGCCACTCTGAGCCTCGGTGAAGCATGTCAACACAAGTATAAAATACCCACCTACCTAACTTTCAAGATGGCTGCATAGTGTGTTGTGTCTATCTGTGTAGATGAGTTTTTGTCTTTTTGGGGGTTGCAACTTTAAGCTACTTTATCAGTTTTAACCACATCAGCAGTGAACTTCACCTGAATCATCATACTGAACAGTACTGCACTGGGTATGTGTACTTTCTTCAGAAGATCTGCTCCAACAAAGAGATTTCTGTGAGTTTCTGCAGTATCAAACCTCAGCCTGTTCCAACAGTCTGGTTCCAGAAATCTGATTTCTGCTTTATGACTTAGGACTCTGTACAACTCCTATGCATCTAGGATTTTCACTTTGCTACCCCCTGGGATTAACTGCTGTCCTCTTTTCTCCATCATGGTGTGCATGGCTGAGACATTTTCCAGTAATCTGATTTCCTGCTTGTTAACTGTTGTATCCTCTTCCTGCTGTGCTGTGCTCACTGTCCCAAGCTTCAAACCTTGTTTTCTCTCATCTGGCACTAAGTTAGTACTGTGTTGTTACCTTGGTGACATGACCAGGGCTGGAGGTTTACAGCTTGTTGGAAAGAATTTAGTATTCTATTCTGTTTTGCTTTGAACAAGGATACTGGTCTGTGGATCCCCAAAATGTCACCTGGTCTCAAACCTCAGTGCTAACTCATCTGCTTGCCTTCAGGTCTTAAATCTGTGTCCCACTTCAACCCCTGTTTTGCCTCTAGCACTTGAACCTGTGAGTTACACCAGTTTAGACACTAATCTGCAGGACCCATACCAGGACCACTGTTTGCAGGCTCTCATCTGCCTGCCTCCAAGACTCTACAAGCTTGCCCCTGCATAACTATAGCAATCTCTATTGTTGGTCACCATGCAGCAGTCACTATCCTGCAAGACTCCTCCACCCCTACAGAACTGTAAACAACTTCCCTCCACCATAAGGAGTCATGCAATCTCTTTCTCCATCCATTACGGACTTCATCCATGACTGCAAATTTCCCCTTATCTCCAGTAGAAAATGTTCCTTGTTTATTGGACTGGTATCAACTGCCTACTCATTTTGGTATACATTTATCTCATTCTTTGAATGTTTACTGCTGCACAGCATCTGCCTAGTTAGCCATTTCTAGCCCTGTTTTTGCGCAGTCATACTGTAGCTTAGTTGCCCCTCTGGTTTGCTTAATTAAATGTTTTGTTGCTTTAAGTTGATAATTTAATTAGCTGGTACTGACTACACTTGTTTGCAATGGCCAAATGTCTATGCAGTCACATCTGTGCTAGTAATTCATTTTATCTGGTAGCCATAATTGCTCCTTGTGTCTACATTTAAATAAGTACTACTTGTGTGGATCGCTAACCCATGTGACAAGAATTCCCTGCCACCCGTCAGCTAGCTGCTATAACTTGCACTCTCCACCAAAGCTCACCAGTGTTTACTGACTACACTTCACTTCCACTTCTTTCATTTTATTTTGCCCCATCTGTGCCAAGTCCGTCTCTCCCTCCCTCTCATAATTTCCTCTATCTTACTCTCAATTTCCCTCTGTTACCCCTTCTCCTGTCTCTCCTAACATTTTATACCCATCTTTTTCCTTACTCACTCTTGTCTCCTCTACGCCCTATCACATTCTTGATGTTCTCCTGCATACTTTCATTTTTGTCCCACCTCCCCTTTCTCCACAGTACTGGTTTTTAGGCATACACCTCACACAGTTATGTTCCTCATAACACTTGTGCTACTGCTAGCAGGTGATGTGGAGCTAAACCCTGCCCCCCTTCCCATCCACCAACCTTCCCAAAGGACTGAGTGTTTTTCATATAAATATTGGGAGTGTACTCCCCAAGCTTGACCAGCTGAGGGCTGTGGGCCATACACTACATTCCTGATTGTTATAAAAAACCTGGCTCTCTGTCCGAATCGGTGATCTAGAAATCCGACTTTCTGGTTGCACAGTTCACAGACCAGACCTTGCAGGATGGTGGTAGTGAAGTTCTTCTATACATATGTAACCCATAGGTGGCACTATCCCAAGGGCTACTACCTCTGCCTGCATGACTAGTTGCAGGTTAAGGGGCCTGGGTACTGAAAACAGGTGCCTCCACCCGGAGGACAGGGTTATTGGTAGCATATCTGACCTGGGTACAGCCCTCCGGGACACTGTAACCCCCTCTTTCCCCTCTAGTGGCCTAAGCAATGTACAACAGACACAGTTACAATAACCCCTAAATCAGCATACAAATCCCCACTCAGTTTGCACTTACCACCAGGGCTGGTTCCACCAGTCTGACCCTGGAGACCCCCTGTAAAATAAGGTTAGACACAGCAGGTAACAACAGCACAGTGCTTCTGATACAAAATGGAACCACTGTCAGGTTAAATGCAAAAAGAATTAGATATGACTTATTCAGGGGGAATGAGCAAGGGAGGGGATTAATCTGGCTGATTAGTTCTGTAACTGATTAAATTAGGCAATCATGCATGCACTTTAGAGTCCCTTCACTGTCACACACTCTGGGTACCCAGTTGGAATAAAGGTGGGCTAGCCTAATTCGTTGCCTGGGGTAGGCCGGCATTGCAGCTGGTCAGGGCCCTGTGATGGAAAGAAGAAACATGCACAACCACACACAATTTGTAATCCGGAACCCGGAGGCTATGTTCGTGACAAGGAAACAACAAAGGAATCAGATGACAACAGTTTTGATTTAGCTGATGTTGCAGGGAGTAACTCTGAGGTTTACTCACGCTACCCAATACGAGACACAGGAGGGACGAGATGGAGACTGCAGGTTGACAAGCTGGTATGCCAGGAGAAGCATGGCCCACACGAATCACTGAGGTGTCATTCCTGTTCGAGATGGTTGAGCAGGGGTTTGATCCCCGGGCGAGTCTCTCATCGATGTTGATCTCTGCACCTGTAGTAGCTGGCTGGGCCAAGGTGGCAGGGCCCAGGCCGGGTGAACAGTTTGGATTCAGTCTGGTAAATACTGGATACAGCTTCCAGCAAGCATGACACAAGCAGGCAGTCGGGAACCAAATCGCAACCCACTAACACCATTCAGCACACTTATAGTAAAGCAAGGTAAACACCACCGTTTGGATGACAGTCTAGTCATAATCACAATGTCTCTGTGCAAACCGTACACCCTGTAGTGGTTTTAGGCTTCCTGACAGGCCGATCACATGGAGCAAATCTTCTGTCCTCTTCAGACAGTAAGGCAGTCACAATTCAGTAATTCTTGTCACAAACTGGTTCGGATTTAGTCCGGTTAACTTCAGGCTAAAGGATTCCCTCACAAGTGACAAGTAGGCAGGCAGGCCAAACACAACCTTTCCACCAGTTTCCCACATGAGTACGCAGGAGCAGCTGCTCGAATGTCTCGAGCTGTTCACTCTCTCAACTCCAGTCTCAGACTGACTCTGTGCCGCAGGGAGCTCGGGACTTTCCCCCTGATCCAAAAGGTTTGATTCGTTGATTCATCTGTCTGTCACAGCAAGGGCTCTCCCTCCAGGTTCATTTAGGTGCCAAAGTGGAAAAACTATAATTCCTACAGGAATTCACTCCCACAAGACCCCTTGGGGCAGGCTCCATTTTAGAGCCTCCAAAGGTACTGATTGGTCCAAATAAGCAGTCCATAACCAAGATGGTGGTGATTTATAGAACTGTCCATGCTACCAAAAAGGCAAGTTAGACAAACTTCGATATCATTACTATTATAATAGATAATCAGCAAACAAGTACAGCTTCTAACAGAGCTCCTTCTGCACAACTAGCGATGGCAGAACGGAGCAATTATCTGGCAGTCCAGGTGGGACTCGAGCTTAGAAATACTCAGCCTCCACCCAGATTAATTATACACTGCGATATAGGCAGCTCTTAAAGAGACAGACCACAAAGGCTATAAAGGCACTCACATGCAATCAGGGCCAGATTAACCATTGGGCAGAAGGGGCAGTTTCCCAGGGCCTGGAGTATGAGAGGGGCCTCCAGAGGTAATGCAGTTTACATTATATATTTTTTTATTAGCAGCTGAGCTACTGTGCTTGACACAGATTTGTTTGTGGGGGGAAAGCCGAGCCAGAGTCGCCAAGGAGCAAGTGACTATGACATTGAAAGGGCCATGCAGTGCACGCTGCTTCAGCACGATTCATATAAACACAGAAACATAGAATCTGACAGCAGATAAGGACTGCTTAGCCCATTTAGTCTGCCCATTTCTCCATACCTACACTATTACTGCAGGCCATGCCTGATCTACAACTCTTTCCTTTCCACTATGATTCACTCCCTTCCCCTTTCCTTTCCACTGTGATTCACTTGTGCTTATCACATGCATTCTTGAACCCCCACCACTGTTTTCACCCCCACCACCTCTGCTGGAAGGCTGTTTCAGGAATCCACCACTCTTTCTGTGAAGAAGTACTTCCTCACATCTCTCCAGCTTCATTGCATGTCCCCTTGTTCTTGAGCACCTTTTCTTCTGAAACATATTCCCCTACTGTATCTTATTTAACCCATGAGGTATTTAAAGGTCTCTATCATATCTCTCTTCTCCCTTCTCTGTTCCAGGGTGTACATATTGAGGTCCTTTAGTCTCTCCTCATAGGGCTTTTGATGCAGACCCTGCACTATTTTAATTGCCCTGCTCTGGACTGCCTCCACTCTGTCTATATCCTTCCGGAGATGTGGGGCCCGATTTTCAAAGAACCCCTGGAGTGATGCAAGTTGCAACATTCCAGGGCTGCCGCAAACTCTGGGTGCACCAGGGACCTTGCACCATCTAGATCCTGGCACCAAACTCCCCAGCTTTGCCTCAAGTGTAGTGAAGTGCCAGACAGTTGGTGCACCTACAGGATTTGCTGCAGGGATATGGAGCCCCACTCAGCGCAACACCAGAGGGGCCAAATTGTTGGGGGAGGGGTGGTGGTGACTGTGCTGGACATAAGGGGGACAGAGGAAGAAGAGGCATGGGAGGTGGCATGGGGTGCCAGTGGGACAGCTGTGCATTAATGGGAGTGCCGTGGCACCCAGTGGGGTGCATTTGCTTTTGTATGTATTTGTGTATTGCACTGTACCTATGAATTATACTGTATGGGGCAGAGGCAGGGACAGAATGTGCAGCTGCCAGGGCTGTGCCCTCCTGGTGCCATGTCGCTTTCTGTCCCTGGACCCCTTGTACAGTATAATTCATAGATACAGTACAATATGCAAATACATACAAAAGCAAATGCACCCAACAGGTGCCACAGCACTCCAGTTAATGCCCAGCTGTCTCCCTTACACCCATACCACCTCTTGTGCCACTTCTGACCCCAGCAGCACATTGCAAACCCCTTCCTACTAGCACAAGCCACTTATACCACCTCCTGGCTGGTCTAAGTGGTGCCCTTTGCTGCATCCCTGGTGGGGCTTGCAAAATCCAAAATAAGGGGATGCTGCAGCCCCGCCATTGGGCAAGACCCCTTGTGACCTGGTGCACCTGGTCGTTTGATGCAACCTTGGTACAAGGGGCCTTTGGTGCAGCTGCATCAGGATTTAATGCAGGCTGCATTAGGAAATCATAATTGACACAAGTGGTGATGCAAATCACCACTTGTGTCAAAATCTTTGATGCAAGTCCCTTGCGTCATTCTAACCCCTTTGAAAATTGGGCCTGTGGTCTCCAGAATGGGACCCAATACTCTAGGTGGGGTCAAACCAGCAATCTATACAGAGGCAACACGACCTCCCTCTTTCTGCTGGTTGATACCCCTCCCTATGCACCCCAGCATCCCACTTGCCCTCCCTACTGCCTTGTTGCACTGTCTGGCCTCCTTAAGGTCATCCAATATGATTACCCACAGGTCTCTTTCCTGCTTAGTGGTTGTCAATACTACTCCCCACATTTTGTACTCTACCTTTGGGTTTCTGTGCCCCAAGTGCATTATTTTGCACTTTTTCGCATTGAAACCTAGCTGCCATACCTTTGACCAGTCCTCTAATATTCTCCGGTCTCTGCTCACCCTTCCCACTCCCCCTGGAGTGTCCATCCTATTGCAGATTTTGATGTCATCTGCAAAGAGGCAAACTTTCCCTTCCAGCTCCTCTGCAATTTCACTTATAAAGAGATTAAAGAGAACCAGTTCCAGTTAGCTCCATGGCACCAGGCGATGGGGTTTCACCTGGCACACTGGCGACCTGGGTTTGCACCCCA
Source organism: Neoceratodus forsteri (assembly GCA_016271365.2). NCBI lineage: Eukaryota > Metazoa > Chordata > Ceratodontiformes > Ceratodontidae > Neoceratodus > Neoceratodus forsteri. The sequence continues at coordinate 619,654,503 of CM057450.1, read as the reverse complement.
AGCCCCCGATGGCAGGAGCGGAGGCTGGCAGGGAGGGTTTGGAGCATCCCACAGATGCTATCATCCTGGGGGGGAGCAAGCTGCATTGCTCTTACAGTGGCTCCTGGCAGCCAGTAGGGGCAGGGCTCAGTTGCTGGGCGGGTGACCACGCTCCGTAGGGGTGTCAACCAGGACACTGTGAGCATGTGGTTGACTGTAGGGAGGGCGGGTCATATAACTGAAAAAATCATGGCCACCAGGCAGTCCAGATGATGGTGACCCACTCCCTCACTGCCAAGAATCCAGAGTTGTCCATGCAGCGCCCTTGCTCTGCCCTGGTGATGACTGACAAAATGCCTTTGGACATAAGAAATTCTCCTTTCCTGGTCATGATCATGGAAGAGGGGCCCCCCAATGAAGGGACATGTTGGGTCAACTGGGGCTAAGGCACGGTAAGGGGCAGTAGACAGTGATGGTGGAGACAGTGGGTGGAGGGCAGGCTTGGTCACCCAAAGGAGTGGATGACCAGGAGTGGCCCAGGGGATAAAGAGAAAGGAAAAAAAAAAAGAAGACAGGTCCCAGCACTGATGCCTGAGGCACCCCACTGGTCATGCTCCCTTCCTTGAAGTAAACTCCATTTACCACTACCCTCTGTCACTTATCCCCTAACCAATTTCTTATCCAGTTTACCACCTTTGGACCCACTCCTAAGCTACCCAGCTTGCTTATTAATCTCCTATGTGGAATGATGTTGAATGCCTTACTGAAATCTAGGTAGGCCACATCCACTGCTCCACCCTGATCAAGTCCCTTGGTCACCCAGTCAAAGAAGTCTCTTAGATACGTTTGACATGACACCCCTCCTCCTCCCATGAAACCATGCTGCCTTGGGTCTTGTAACCCACTGGATTCAAAATATTTCACAATCTTTTCCTTCAGCAGTGATTCTATTAACTTTCCCACCACCGATGTCGGGGTGACTGGCCTAAAATTGCCAGCATCCTCCCTGCCACCACGTTTGTGTAGTGGTACTATGCCTGCCCTCTTCCAGTCCTCTGAAACTACTCCAGTGGATTCCAGTGAGCTGTTAAATAGAACTGTCAGAGGTGCAGCCAGTATTTCCCTGAGCCATTTAATTTTCATTCCTGTGCACATTGCAACATCATCCTCCGAGCCCTGCCACCTGACTCTGTGTTTCCCGTATGTGATCTCTATGGTATTTCCTCCTCGTTGCTGGCACACTGCGATGTCTTACATCCTGCAGCCTGATATTTTAGAGACAATACCTGGAATAGACAGCATAGACCAACCAATTACATGGCTCCCTTGCTGCTTACTTCTACTGCCCTGCCCCCGCACCTTTTGCCAGTAGCACATTTTTGATTCACTCTACTCTCCTAGCATGGCTTTCTGGTAGCTGGTAACCTGTGGAAAGGCCATACTTATTGCTTATATGTACCCACCAGGTGAGATCAGGATGGCCAGATTTTATTGTGTAGGTTCTCTGTCTTGGGTTCGCTTTCAGATGGTTGTTCTCTGTTACTGACTAGAACGGTACCATAATACTGAATCTGCTGAGTTTAAAAACTTTACTTCCCATTTGATCCCCGAGAAAAGTTTAATGAGTTGGATAGATCATTTCTGTTCTTGGATGGAACCGACCCTGTACTGCACAGTGAGACTGGGGCATTTTAGAACCGTCACAGCTAGCTGAACCAAAATCCCTTCATTGTGACACACAGTACATCACTTTTGTTATAAATGTTTTAAGGAAGGGGAAGGTGAATCAACATTTTTACAAAAAATTCCCAGTCACATTCTAGAACAATAGAGTGCTGTCAGTCTGTGGATGTAGATTTCAAGGTGCTGTGAATGGGACATGGTATACTGGAGAACTGGTTAGTTTCCTACTACGGTATAAACTACTGTACAATCTCATAAATGCCCTGACAATATAGTGCTGGGTAGTTTTATTTGAAATTTGAGTTGCAGGATTATTCCCCTCCCTCGTCAGCACTCAGTCTGCCTTCTGGTTGTAAAGTGCTCTAATTTTGACTGCTGTTTGGGCAAGTTTTCCAAAGGAAAGCTATTCTATAGATTTGCTCTATTCCAACATTCCCTCAAAGCCTCGTATGTGCCTTCAGTTCTCGAAACTCTTAGAACACTGCCTGATGTACTGAGAAAAACTGGATCATGGATGTGCATTATGGAAATGTGAAAAATGTGTTGATGATGGCTGTCTGTGTTGACTTGACTGAGAATGTCTGCACTGGAAAGTGATTCATTTTTAGCTTGCATAAGATGACTCTTGAGTGCTAAAGTTATATGGAGCACTGATCCTATACAATGTTAAACATTCTACCCTTCATTTCTCAGCCCAGGAAAAGGCATACAGAGTAGCTGGAAAATGTATGTTTAGGTATTAAAAATCCTTCAGCTTTTGGTGACCTAGGTGGCCCCGAACCCCCAGCCTGTTAGTTAAGTCAGAAGGGCCCCACCATTACACATTGCCCATGGCCCAGGAAGTTGTTAATCCAGCCCTGCATGCAATAGCTTTTAAACGGTTAAGACACAGGACACCCACCTGGCAGTGGGCATTTAGGCACACCCAAGGAAAACCTTCAGGAACCCCCATTTGTGGGAGGGTTACACATACTTCACAGCCCTAACTGTGACATTGTGTATCATTCTGCTGTTCCCTCTTCTCCCTGTTCACTTCCCATTTTCAATGGTAGCACGTACTCCTTTCCAAAAGCCAAGTATGACACCTACCATGCCACCCTAAACATAGAAACATAGAATTTGACAGCAGATAAGGACCGCTTGGCCCACCTAGTCTGCCCATTTTCCTACCTAACAGATAAGCTGCAGATCCTAATTAACCAACAGCTTACTTCCTCCTACCCCCCACTAAGACTGCCTTGTGTCTGTCCCATGCATTCTTGAATTCCCCCACTGTTCTTGACTCTACGACCTCCTCAGGGAGGCTGTTCCATGCATCCACAACCCTCTCTGTAAAAAATACTTCCTCACATTACCTCTGAGCCGTCCCCCCTCTATCTTCAAATTGTGCCCCCTTGTTCTTGCACATCTCTTTTTCTGAAAGATGCCACCATCTTGGACTTTGCTGATTCCCTTGAGGTACTTGAAAGTTTCTATCATGTCCCCTCTCCCTCCTTTCCTCAAGGGTATACATATTAAGCTCCTTTAGTCTTTCTTCGTATGTCTTCTGGTGCAGACCCTGCACCATTTTGGTTGCCCTCCTCTGGACAGCCTCCACTCTGTCTATGTCTTTGTGGAGATGGGGTCTCCAGAACTGCACACAGTACTCAGATGGGGTCTCACCAACTGTCTGTACAGAGGGATAACAACTTTCCTGTTTTCTACTATTGATGCCTCTCCCTATGCATCCCAATATCCCCCAGCCTTCCTTACTGCCTTCTCATTGTTTGCCAACCTTTGGGTCATCTGATATATTACCCCAGGTCCCTTTCCATTTTACTGTTGTCAGTATCTCACCCCACATTGTGTACTCTTGCCCTGGGTTTTTGTTTCCCAGGTGCATTACCTTGCACTTCTTTGCATTGAATCTGAGCTACCATACATTTGACCATTCCTCCAACCTTGCCAAGTCCCTTCTCATCGTTTCCACTCCATCTGGTGTATCAACCCTGTTGCAGATCTTTGTGTCATCTACAGAGAGACATACTTTTCCTTCCAGTTCCTCTGCAATGTCACTTATAAAGACATTAAAAAGGACCGGTCCCAGTACTGAACCTCACGGTGCCCACTAGTAACCCTCCTTTCTTCACTGTGGATTCCATTTACTACTACCCTTTGCGTCCTGTTGTCTAGCCAATTTTATCCAGGCTACCACCTTGGGACCCACTCCAAGGCTGCCCAATTGTGTATTAATCTTTTGTGTGGACTGTATCAAATGCCTTGTAAAATCTAGGTAAGCCATGTCCACAGCCCTCCCTGGTCTACTACTTTGGTCACCCAGTCAAAGAAATCTATTAGATTAGTCTGACATGACCTTCTCATCGTGAATCCATGCTGCCTTGGGTCCACCCCACTGGCCTCTAGGTACTCAACAATTCTTTCCTTCAGAAGTGATTCCATCATTTTACCTACCACTGAGGTCAAACTAACTGGTCTGTAGTTTCCTGCCTCTGTCCTGCTCCCACTTTTGTGAAGAGGAATCACATCCACCCTCCTCCAGTCCTCGGGTACCACCCCATCCTCCCATGATTTGTTAAAGAGAGTAGTCAGCGGTGTCATTAGTTCTACCCTTAGTTCTTTTAGAATTCTTGGGTGAATCCCATCAGGCCCCATTGCTTTGTCCACCTTCAATTTTATTAGTTCTTTCAGAACCCTTTCTTCTGTAAATGGACTGGTATCGACCCTTGTCTTCAGAGTGTTTCTCTTGTTTGGTTTAGGTACCTCCCCCTCCTCTTCCTTTGTGAATACTGAGCAGAAATATTCGTTCAGTATCCCTGCTTTTTCATTGTCACCCTCTACCCACATTCCCTCCCCTTTATTAAGCCTCAGTATCCCTCCTTTGGTCTTTCTTCGCTCCCTAATGTACCTATAAAAGGTCTTATCCCCCTTCTTAACAGAGTTGGCTATCCTTTCCTCGGTTTGGGCCTTTGCTATTCTGACTGCCTTCCCAGCCTCTTTCTGCTTTAACTGATAAGTTCTCTGTCCTTCTCCTTCTGTGTTTCTTGATATTTCCTGAATGCTATCCTTTTCTCCTTAACCTTCCTGCCACCTCTTTTGAGAACCATAGCGTTTTTCCTTCGTTGTGTTTTGTTGATTTGCTTTACACAAAGGCTTGTTGCCTCTGTGATGGTTGTTTGATTACTCTCCATTGTTCCTCCACCCTCCTTCTTGCCTGTTTGCTAGTGCTTTTCTGAGGTACTCTCTCATTTTCCCAAAGTCAGCCCTCCTAAGTCCAATATTCTTGCTTTTGTATGGCTTGATTGTAGCTGTGTTTATCGTGAACCACACTGTTTGGTGGTCTCTTGTTCCCAGATAGCTTCCCACTTCTAAATCTGAGATTCTTTCTCTGTCCCATTTGAGAGTACCAGGTCTAAGATTGCTCCTCCGAGTGGGTTCCAATACTAGCTGTCTGAGGCATGCCCCCTGTAGGGCATCAAAAATGACCCTGCTCTTGGATGTGCCTGCAGCAAAGGTGCTCCAGTTAACATCTGGCATATTCAGGTCCCCCATCAACAATATCTCCCCTTTTTCTGCCATTCTAAGGAAGCCTTCTATCATTTCCTTGTCCATTCCCTCCCCCTGAGATGGGGGTCTGTATACAACCCCCATGCGGATTGTGGTGCCATTTCCTGTCTCCAGGGTGACCCAGAGTGCCTCATCTGCTCCCTGTTTACTCTTTAGTTCTGTTGCTTTGATCCCTTGCTTTACATAAAGAGCTACTCCTCCTTCTCTTTTACCCTCCCTGTCCCTCCTGTAGATTGTATATCCTGGTATGTTGACATCCCAGTCATGGTTCTCTGTGTACCATGTTTCTGTGACTGCCACAATATCAGGCAACCTTCTTCCATCAAGGCCACTAGTTCAGGGGCTTGTTACACGACTACAGGGCATTGGTACTCATCACCCTCCACTTTTGATGGCCTTACCCTTTTAGCCCCATTCCAGTCCTTACTGCCTTTGCACATTTACTTCTGTTCTGCTCCTAATGACTTCTCTACCTTGCTGTTTACCTCACTAATTACTGTTGTTTGTGGGGAGGCTGTGGATTTCCCTGCTCCTTTCAGTGCCTCCCCTTGGCTAGTTTAAATGCTTGCCAATGAAGCATTTAAACCTCTCACCTAGGATCCTGGTTCCCCTTCTGGACAGATGCAGACCATCGCACCAGTATGGGTCTGCATCCCTCCAGGTGGCTCCCCAGTCCCCAATGAAGCCAAAACCCTGAGCTCCACACCAGTTTTTCAACCATTCATTGAATTCCCTGGTGAGGAGCACCCTAGAATCACCCTTGCCATAGACAGGCAGCACCTCCGAGAAGGTTACTGTATGCACTACTTGTCTAAGGCCCCTCCCCAACTCCACAAACTCCTCTTGCACTGCTCTGATCCCATTCCTAGCCAGGTCATTTGTCCCTAGGTGGACAATGACATCCAGCTCCCTCCCTCGTGCAGCTGCTCTCACGATCCTGAGGATTCGCTTCCTGTCTCTCCAAGCCGTGGCACCAGGCAGGCACCTTACCTCCCTCTCCCCTTCCTTCCCCATTTCTACCCCCCTAATGATTGAGTCCCCCACCAAGAGTTGTTTCCTTCCCCTGTGGGGTCTCATGCCACCCTCCTGTGGGTCTCCTTTGTGAAGGTTCCCAGCATCCTCCTTGGTCTCCACTGCAGGTGCCTCCGTAGAGGAACCACTATCCACCAGAAGAGTGGATGAATTGTGGAGGGGTACAGCTGGAGGCATGCAACTCTGTTCCACTACCCTCTCCTTCCCTGAGCCCACCTTGGTCCAGCCTCTCCTCTTTCTTGGCAACCTCTGAGGTAGTGGCATTGGCCCTGGTGGTCCCTGGGTGGGGGAGGAGGTTTCATGAATCCTAGCCAGGTCAGCCTGGAGGCAGACGCTTCCTCCCTCAGTGAAGAGGTGCCTGCAAATAGGGCAGCATTGCAGTCTCCAGAATGTCTCCCGGAACACTGCCACCCCACAGCCATTGCACTGCACCACTCCTATCATGTCTTATTTTGTGTCCCCTCTCCTGTTTCTCTGTATGCTTACTCTCCTCTCCTCTCCTTACAACTCTCACCCTTCCTGTTCTGGGACAGTAACTTCCTATATTCTTCAATAGCCTCCTTCTTTCTTGCTCAGTGTCAGACCACCACCAGCTAGGGGGGGAGAGTGAGCTACTTTTTTCCTTTAGGGTTGACAAAACCAATGTTTCTCTATGATCCTTCCCTTCCCTTCCTACTGCCAAACAGGAAGCTCCTGTTGACAGTCAAGTCCAGTGGCTATAAAAGTAGAACTGGCTTAGGGTGGGTGGGATGGAGGGCAATTAGTAAGAAAAAAGGCTAGCAACAGGAAGTTGTAATTTGAGTCACCTGCTTTTATAGTGTCTAAGCCACACCCCCAATTAAGCTCTCTCTCCTCCTACTGGTTTAGCAAAGTAAACTGATACAGAACCCTTCCCAGCACAGAACACACACTGACTTTCATACCTCTCAACCTTTTGTCCCTCAGATGTGGAACAAATGTTCAAAATGTGGAACACTTAATCAAATCTTAACCTAGGAGGCTCAGAACACTGTTAAAAGGTTTGCATTTATGTTCAGAAAGTCTGTTCTTAATTGAATTATATATTTTTTGAATATTTTACTATAGATTTTTGCTTTGAAATGTTAATACTGAATGTGGAACAAGTCCTCACAATGTGGAACAAGGAGCTTTTGTGAAGTAAAATGAGGAACATTCCTCATAATGTGGTACAGTTGAGAGGTAAGCTGACTTTCTTTCTTTTCTTTATTTTTTTAAACCCTAAATAACAACCTTCTACTTCTAATAAAGTATATGTTTGCTTAATCTTAACAGACACTGACTCCTGCTAAGATATAAGTGTTAAATTAGTAAGAAAATGTAGCTTATTTTAGTTAGCTGCTTTCTGCTCTACAAGCAAGGCTCATCCATTTCCTCCCTTTCAGCTTTAGGTGAGCCCTTAGTTATTTATTTAAAAGTTTTACCAGGAAAGGCATACTACTGCTCGATTCCAGATGCACCCTGGGGGTAGGGTGTGAGGGAGTACAGACAGATTTATTCACATTCAGACATATTACACATGTACAGACACATTGCAAGATAAATATACAAGATAATCATACAAGGTAAAGTGTAGTACTACAGGCAGATGTACAAGTCATATGACACAGGATATGGTAACAGGTTAGACAACAGTGTTGAGGCATATAAGAGATCAAAATAAAGGAACGGTACAAATAATGTAACAGACACAATTACTAAGTAATCATGCAAGGTAAAGTGCAGTACATAGGCAGTGATAAACGTCACATGACAGTGATGATATAGTACCCGGTTAGAATACAGTGACGAGGCATGGGACAAGAAAGTAAAGGAGCAGTACATAATATGGGTTCAATCCCATTTTTGACCTTCCTGTTTACTGACTCATGAGCTCACATGGGTGCATGTGCAGATGGGGGTAGAAGTGTTTTTTGAGAAGGGAGTTAAGCTGATGGCCAGGGGAAGCGTCCTGGATATCCGAGGGGAGTGAGTTCCAACGTTTAGGCATCTGGTATGAGAAAGCTGACTGGCCTGTCTAGGTTGACCTGAGTGACACAGACAGTAAAGGCAAATTGTTATTCCTCAGTTCATAGCCCTGGGAGGTAGGTGTCGAGAGGACACCAGCGAGATAGAGAGGAAGGGACTGTATCCAGTATTTGGCTGTGAGATCAGCACTGTGAGAGTGTCGGCGGTCCTGCAACAGGGGGAGTTCTAGGTTGTGGTAAAGGGTACAGTGATGAGTGTTTGGAGGACAGTCAAGGGCAAAGCAAAAGAAGGAATGGAATAGAGGGTCCGTTCTGGCTAGAGTGAACTTTGGGGTGGCACTGCAGACTATAACACCATGGTCAAAAATGGGAAATCATCTTCTGACTGGTGCGTGAAGGCCGGCAGGTGGGATGCATCCACAGTTTGTTTCCTACGCCCAGCTTGGGGTGTAGTGTTCTATGTATGGCATCAATATGTGGGAAGAAGTCTAGATGCTTGTCAAACCAGACCCCGAGATACCTGCTGAAGATGCAGGTCTCAAGAGTAGTCCCATCCAGGGTGTGGAAGGAGGGGGTGGAGGGCAGCCTTGAAAGTCTCTGTCTAATGCTGAAGGTCATGGAGACAGTTTTCTTGGTGTTGAGAAAGAGTTGATTAGAGCGAATCCAGCGCTGAACTGCATTAAAGTCCTGCTGGAGCCTGGTCGCTACATCATGGATCAAGGGGCCAGATGTGTACAGTACTATGTAATCCGCATGCATGTGAATGGATGTATGAGGGCAGACAGAGGGCAGGTCGTTGAGGAAGATCAAGAACAGAAGCGGGCCAAGGACTGAGTCTTGTGGTACACCAGAGGCAACAGGGAGGGAGGCAGAGGTGCCTTTGGGGATCTAAATATAAACTGGCTCTCCACCATGGCAAAAAACACCATTCACCACACTGAGTCCCTCAGTCTCACACAGCTCATTACTGAGCCAACTTGTCTTAATCCCAACTCCTCTAATCATTCCCTCATTGACTGGGTGCTGCCCTCACTCCCCACTGCATTATTTCTGCTGCAACTCTACCAGATGCATTAAGTGATCACTGCATAGTTTACTGCATCTGTACGATTCCCTGCAATAAAGCCTTACCAAAATTGATCTGGTCAAGGTTGCTCATGTCTCTTGACCTCTCATCCTAGCTAGATGACTGACAGGCCACTGACTGGTCAGCACTAACTTATGTTGCACTAACCTCTTTCATGTCCAAATTCATTGTAACATGGGAAAAACATGGCCCTCTCAAAAGGTCTTGTGTCCGTGGGTCCCACCTTCTCTGTATCTCTGCAGAGGGCACTGACCTGCTCAAAGCTCATGATTCTGCCTGGCATCTCCACAAAGCCTCAGATTCACCAGAGAACTTGTTGAGACACAAACAACAATGTAATACCTGTACAAAGGCCACCAGGGATGCCAAATCAATTTACTTCACCTTTCTGACCCTCATATGCAGCCTAAGACCCCCATACTTATGCTAGGAAACTCACCTATCTCTAACCCAAATGATGTTGCTAACATCTTTAATAATGTTGTGCCCTCTCTCTTCTTCCTCCTCTGTTCCCTTCTCCCCCTCCTGCCTGTCATTCCTCTCCCCAAATGCCCTTCATCTCTCCACCGTCAACCCCAGCATCTTTTTTTTTCCCCCAGTCTCCACCCTCACTGTCTTACTTTCTCTTAATTTCACTAAGGGGCACAGCCCTGGTGGTCTGGATTCTAATCTTCTCCATCTCTCTACACCAGCCTTCACTGTCCCTCTTCAAAACCAATGTGTAGCACTCAAGATAGAGAGATGAACTCAAAACAAAATTAGTTCAACATCAATAGTTGTTTATCACGAGCCCAAAAGGTAGGATGCTGAAGAACAATGCCTTGGTGCGTTGACCAGTGGGGTCTTTGTCACGGAGCGACGAAGACCCCAGTGGTAGAAGTGCCGTTGCACTGTTCATCTCTCCTTCTCAAGTTCTACTCACTGGTTTTGTGACTGTTTTCTAGGACATGGAAGTCCGAGGTGAGCACCAACTCAGCAATCCAAACATCAATGTGTTGTTTTTTTTTGCTGTTCTATCACTACCCCTCTCGCCTCCCTTTTCGATCTTTCTATCCAACATGGATCTGTCCCCCAGTCCTGGAGTTAGGCTGAAGTATTCCCCCTCCTCAAAGGAGGAGACCCTTCTTTCCTAGGTAACTATCAACCCATCTCACTCCTCCCTGCCTTGGATAATGTGCAGGAGAAATCTATTCTCTCCCAGCAATCAACCAAAAACAACGTTTGGCTTCACTGTGTACCAAGTGAGAAACCATGACATTGGTATTATGTTAAAAAAACATTTACTGAAACATGAGCAGCACTCACCCTATCTCCGACAATGTTTCATGCCTATACTTGAAAAATCATCCAGTATAGGTGTGAAATGTCAGCAGGGTTAGGGTGAGTGCTGCTCATTTTTGCATTATTTTTTTTTTTACATAATACCAAAATCTTTTTTTTTTTTTTTATTCAGTTCACCATGTAGCCCAGTGTTGTTTTTGTTTGTTTAGTGTACACTATGCTGTGGTTCTGGTTGTTGCTCCTGCAGTTGCTTCCATAGCTTTCTTTCTCTCCTGGTAATCTGCCTACCTTGACTCCTCCTCTTTCCTCTCCCCTTTTTGGTATTGGTTCCACAGAACCACTCCACCATCTCCTTCCCCCTTCAGTTCATGAACCTGGGCCTGTTCACTGTAGCCAATTTCACAGATCTCGCAAAGAGCTTTACTACTGTGGCGTACTCCCTTCTCTTGGATAAGTTAGGTGCTGTGGGCCTATCTGACCTGGTAGTTGGGTGGTTCTGCTCCTACCGCTTAGATTGGCTCCAGTCATTCCAAGTTTCGATGCCCTACTTACACCCCCTTGTCCATCAAGTCTGGTATCTCTAGGACTGCATCCTTGGCCCAATACATTTCTCCAACTTCCTAAATGACCTCCCCTCCACCTGTGTCTCTTCCCACATACACATGTACGTAGATGACACAGTTCTATTTTCTTCAGGTGTTTCGGTCCCTGAGCTGGAGGCCTCACTCCAGCATGACTTTGACAACATTCATTGTTGTTTCTGTTCAAACAAACTCTCACTAAATGCCCCAAAAAACTGTCTCTCTTCCATTTTACAGTAGACAGAGATTAGCAAGGCTCCAACATATACATGTATTCACAACTCTTGATCACAGACTTCATGAAAAGGTACTCCATTTCAAGTACTTAGGGTTGTGACTGGAACAGAATCTTATATTTTCCACTCACATTGATGCACTGCCTAAGAAAGTTCACCCTGTGCTTGGTGTGCTGTACTGAAATAAAGCATGCCATCCATTGTTGGTCCACCGAGACATCATCCTTAAAATGATCTTGCCGATATTTGACTATGTAAATGTAGTCTACAGCGCTACCCCAGTGTCTACACTTGCCAGACTGGGCATCCTTTCTTATTCTTTCTGCCGCTTTGCCCTTAGTGTTCCATCTCTCATCCATCACTACTCTGTTTATGCTAAACTCTCTCTCTCTCTCTCTCTCTCTCTCACTGTTCCTCTTTCCTGACCAAATACAGTATGGGCTTGCCACTGTTCCCGCTTACCTCTCCTCTCTCCTTAGCTCTGCCTTCCTCTTCTCCTACTCCCTCCCTTCATCTGCTGCTCATTCTTTTCATATCCCTCACAGTACATTTGTAGCAGACCAGTCTGTTTTCTGTATCCAACTTCCTACACTGGAACAGCCACCCTCTCCCCATCAGTCTCTCTTCCTCCCTGTACTCTCTCAAACTACTCTTACTGACACACTCCTCAAAAGAATGCACCTGCAGCAAAGCTTCTTCCTTTTTTCTCTCTCTGCATTGCAACCACCCATGTCCTAGCCACCCTACCTCTATTTTACCAGTTTTACCAACTCACCTGTATAGCTTACAAATCAATGTACTCAGTAATCAAAATGTTACCCCCAACAGTTCTGTGCAAATGTCTTGCCATGCACTGGTGGCATGCTGCTTTAGCTCTCAACCTGGTTACCCTCTAACTGACGTGCATGTACACTTTTGGCATTGTTGTCTTTCTCTGAAATTCATTACTTGCACTGTGATTTTATTGTACATGTTTATGCACCTATTGTTGTTACTTTGTTATTGCTGTTTCACTCCCTGCTGCATCACCTCCCCTTGGTCACACCTGGAATTCAGCCTGGCTCAGTATGCCTATCCTGGTCACATTTTAAATACATAAATAAATATCTGGCTATCATTCTCTTGTGCTCCCCTCAAGGAAATCCTTCACTACCCAGGATGCTTTCTCCTATCACTTCCCCAAACTATGGAACTCCCTCCTTCCAACAAGAAGCTTTGCTTCTTCCCACCGTTCACTCTCCACTCTTCTCCGCATTTTCACTTCTCACTCCTGCAATTGCTCCTGATACTTGTCCCTGGTCCACTGCTCACAAGTCCACTGCTCACAGGATATTATCCTTCCTCCTCTCCCTTTCTCCCCAATCTGCACTTGACTAGCTCCCCTTCAGCATCTACCCTTGCACCTTCTGTTAACCCTTCAACACCTTGGCACTTTTAGAAACATAGAAATATAGAAGTTGACAGCAGATAAGGACCACAAGGCCCATCCAGTCTGCCCATTTCTTTTTCTACCTTATAAATGTGCCATTTGCCTTTGCTCTGTCAGTGGCCTATCTATTCATACTCATCTGTATTGCTCCCTTATGCCTATCCCATGCCTGTTTGAAGCCCTGCACTGTATTCATAGCCACCACTTCCTGAGGTAGGCCGTTCCATGCATCCACCACCCTTTCTGTGAAAAAGAATTTCCTCACATTCCCCCTTAATCGGCCTCCCTCTAATCTCATGCTGTGTCCTCTTGTCCTGCTATTTTTCTTATATTGAAACATGTTAGACTCGTTCACCTTGCTAATGCCCTTAAGGTGTTTGAATGTCTCGATCATATCACCTCTCTCCCTCTTTTGCTCAAGGGTATACATATTGAGCTCCGTTAATCTGCCCTCATGTGTCTTTTGAATTGTAGTTCTTGAATGTCACCCCCTAACACTGTTATTCCCCTCCTAATCTTCACTGCATAGTTTACTTCCTCATCCTTACACAAATTGCTCATGTATAATGATTAGTTATGATGCTTAGTTCCTATTCTACCTATTATATCATTTTTAATTCTTGTAATGTTTGTTCTTGATTTCTCACTGTCCTTTTCCCTCTCCCCCAGGACACATCTGGAAACAGCTCAGTATGTCTTTCCTGGTGAAACTTTTGAAATAAATAAATAATTGGGGAGGAGACTTTCCCCTCAGCACCTCCCAATAAGCACTGATTATGTAATGTTCAAAGAATTTTCTGGTTCTTGTTCATAATCTCAAACACTATTTTGAATCTACTGAAGCAAAATAAACTGCATTCTACCTAAAAAGAAATTAGCAGTGCTACTTCTTTTACTGTGCCTCCTTCTGATTCTGTTGTGGGGGATGTAGTGTATACAGAATCAGTGATCAGATGCAGAATGATATCTGGGGCAGAAAGCAAAGTGTACCGCATATAAGAACAAGAGCCACTCTATACCAGCTTAGCTAAAACAAGGTTTCCTTTAGCTGAATGGTTAGAGCTGCTGCCTCTGAGGCCAGGGATGCAAGGATCAATCCCTAGGTCTGGCACTGAAATATGCAAGCCTATAATTCAGTTTACAGACTATGCCCCCCCCCACACACACAAAGTTGGGGACATACATTATGGGGGGGCTCAGTCTCTTGTTTTTGTCCTGGAATACTTTGGTTCTGCCTTTATGTATGTTTGTGTATCTATGCATGGTATGCATGTCTTGAGTGTCACTGTGCATGCCTGCTTTTGTTTATGTGGGTCAAAAGCCAGCAACTACTGCTTCTGCATAAGTTTGGCATGTAATGTGAAATGAGTTATTTTCCTTGTTGTATTGCAATTCTGCAAGGGTGGGAAATGTAGAAAACTTAGAGAAGCAGTATGTGTTTAGGTTATAACAATGCTACTGTACTTGGCTGTGCATCATTAAAGTAATGGGCCAGTTCTAAAACAGGAGCCAATTTTGTATGTTACTGCCCTCAAGCATCCTAGTCACTAAGATAAGATGCTAAGACAGTTCTGTTCTATTTCATCTGAGCATGAAACTGGGTTTCTGGATTACCAAACCAGTGCAGCATTTTCATTTATTAAAGTGTACATTCTGCAGTTCCCAGGGGGGCTGTGCCACAGGATAGGATGATGTGAAGTCATCCTAGGTCACTTGGAACTCAGTGGGGCCAGGGAATGACCCTTTAAGTCATCCTGTGCTGCAGAGCATTCCGTGGGAGGTGCAGAATATACAAATAAACACAGAAAGTGGAGCACTGGAATGGGAAGCCAAGTTTTAGGCTCAGTTTACAAAACAAATGGAAAACTGTCATAGCCAGTCATCTTAGCGAACAGACAGTCTGAGGGCAGTACTAGGCAAAACTGGGACCCGTTTTATAATCGTGACCATGCCTTTAATACAACAAATGAGAATAATTAACACTACGCTGAGTTAATGTTGTGACATCACTGCCATGAAAGTGCAGTCTGAGTGACTTAATGAAGCCAACACACTAACGAGGTGTGAACCTACTAGTTCAGAATACAATAGAGAGTTTTATTTTATATAATACAATAGTAGGTAAGTTTTCCTAAAATGTAACTACTGACTGATTTGTAATTCAGAACTTGTATTGCAGCTTTTCCGGGTAAAAAGCGTGTTTTTTTGTTTTGTTTTGTTTACAGCAAATGAGGTACTGATGACTGCAGGTGTGAGTGCAGCTACTGTACTGTTTTCAGAGCACAAGACTGATTACTGTACCTGTTGAAAGTTGTTCTACACATTTTAAAGTGTTGAAAACTATACAGTCTAAAGCCTGATGGTGACACTCGGGGGACACTAAGGTATGCATCCATGTTGGCTAAATCAAGAAAAAGGGTGGTTTGTAAGTAGCCGATCACGGATTCTTGTTTCAGCATTTTTCTGTACAGGGCCTTTTTTTTGTTACTGTTTTAGTGGTTCTCAGATCCTCATTTCAAGAGATAAGGGGGGCAGGACACATATGATACCCAGTATGATATTATCCCAACCGGGGATCTTAACAGTTATCCCTCCTGGGTATCCCTACACATTTTTTCTTTCTTACTAGATCTCCTGCACATCCAAGGCAGTTCAGCAGTATCAGTCATCTGCAATGCTCCCCCCCCCCATTCAGCGCCTGTGCCCTACATCTGTGCACAAAACTTGAGCAGCAACGCCAGAAGCAATGCCTGTGGTAATCAGCAGGGGTAACCATTTCACAGCAGCAGTTCCAGGGGCAGTCCCCCCCCCCCGAGCTCCCAGCTGCAGTTAAACTGCACTGAGACCACGCAGCATGAGCCCCGAGGTTACTGCCCGGGGTGAAGAAAGCCCTGACACTGGGTCTTAACCGGCCCCAACACTGCTTCTGTCTAGCGCTCCACTCAAGTGCTCTGCACTCAGCCCCCGTCTCTCAGCCAGGCTCTCAGCATTGCTCTTGGCCCTGAATTTCATCCCCCTATTTGTGATTTTGCTCCACCAGCCTGGTAAGGCACAAGTTCCTTGATCTCAGGCTCAGGCTGGGACAAATCGGTTTGTAAGCTAGTGGTCAGTTTGGCCACTAGCTTTCAAAATCTGGTAGCCAAACCAATATTTGAAGTGGCCATCCTTTTTAAAGTCTGAAAAATCGCTTTGTATGCAAGAAGCCAAGCTGGCTAATAACTTTCAAAATCTGGTAGCCAAACCAATTTTTTAAGTAGCCATTGGCCACATGGCTCCTGATTTGTCCTACCCTGTTTGGGCTCTACCTGTATCAAACTTCTTACTCGGCCTTGATAGCACCATAGCACTTCCACCAGAACTGCACTTCCTGGGCTGCACCTCCATAAGTCTGCACCCAGGGGCTGCACCACGAGCCCACTCCTCTCCCAGCACTGCTCCCAAGTTGGGATGTGACCCAGACAGCAACAGAAAACCCAAGCAGGAGAAAAAACATTATGCTGGAGCAGCAGGACCTGGGAGCAAGACGCAGGCAGGACATCATGGGAGGCAGGTAAAAGGAAGCACAGGGTAAAAGAATTCGACTGGCTGGAAAGATGGGTCAGGCAGATGGGGTACGGAGTGATAGGAGCATGGGGGGCAATTTAGGAGGATGAGAGCCTCTGTGCCCTGGACAGGCTGCACCTCAGCAGGGATGGGTCAGCCATGCTGAGGTACAGACTTGGGGAGTTCTCTGAGAAGGAATATAATTTAAACTGAGTGAGCGGGGCTGGATATAGAACCTCGCAGTTCCACAGCCAAGTCGGGGGATCCTAGGTCCCCCTGGGACAAAATTGAAGATGGGGGCTCTAGCAGGCCAGTGGGGGGAAACTGTGGAAGGGGGCAATGGTGGAGGGGCCTGGCAGTCAACGCTAGAAGCCTGGCAAACAAGATGGAGGAGTTAATAGCCACCATTGCACATGATAGGCTGGACATAATAGCAGTTACGGAGACCTGGTGGATGGAGCTCCACACATGGGAGACAAAGGTTCTGAGATTCAGACTGATCAGGAAGAACAAGGGGGTGGCCTTGTATATAAAGGAAGATGTGAAGGTGTTGGAGGAGAGGAAGGGAGACTGAATTACTGTGGGCAACAATAGGCAGAAGGACAAGGAAGTCGTCGAGGCTTGGTGGGGTGTACAGACCACCTACCCAAGGGGAAGAGCAGGATAGGAAGATGACGCAGGACACAGCGAGGGTAGCTCTAAAAGGGGAAATGTTACTAGTGGGGGGCCTGAACCTCCCAGACGTTGACTGGTCCATCCCTGATGCAGTTTCAACTAGAAGCAGGGAAATTCTGGAGGTGTTACAGGGGGCATTCCTTCAACAGTTAGTCAGAGAACCAACAAAGGTAAGCAACCTACTGGATGTGGTCCTAACAAATGGGAAGAACATAGGGCTGGGTAATAGCGACCATGGTACCATCAGGTTTAAGGTGAGGGTAGGCAGGGAGGTTTCCTGGACCAGCACAACAGTACTGGACGTCAGGGGAGCAGACTTTAACGGGATGAGAAGGTTAGTAGGGGAAGCGATGGGTGATATAGGGGATATAAGGGAAGTGGAGGACCTATGGGGGGCTATGAGAGACCGGGTCAAGGAGGCCACACACGTGTATAAGGAGGATAAGGAAGGAAGCAAAAAGCAGGAGGCCTCTGTGGTTCAACAGGGATGTAGTGAGGGTGGTGGGGGCATGTGGAGGGCATTTAGGAAATATAAGAAAACGCAGGAGGAGGAGGAGGGCAGGGAAACCTACAGGGAATCCAGGAGGCTAGCAAAGAAAGAGATTAGGAAGGCAAAGGCTGACATGGAGGAACAAATTGCAAGACAGGCCGGGGGGGGTAAAGACATTTTTTAGGTATGGGAAAGGAGAAAGACTAGTCAAGGGATTGCAAGACTCTGGCAGGAGGGAGAGGAGCCACTGGAGGATGACTGCATGAAAGCAGAAGAGCTGAACAAGTACTTCTGCTCAAAATTTATGAAGGGGGGCCGAGGATGAGGAGGAGGGGGTAGGAGTGGAAATCAGTCCCTTTAGTATGGAGAGAGTCAGGAAAGAACTAGGTAGGGTGAAAGTGGACAAGGCCATGGGACCGAATGGACTGCATTCCAGGGTGATCTGGGAACTAAGGGAGGAGTTAGCTGCCCCACTGGCAAGGCTACTCAACCCGTCCTTGGACTCTGGGAAAGTGCCGTAGGACTGGAGAAGAGCCACAGTCATGCGATACACAAGGGGGGGGAAGGGAGGCAAAGGAGAGCTATCATCCAGTCAGCCTTGCCGCAGTAGTGGGGAGGGTCATGGACGCATTCATCAGGGAGAGGGTAGCATAGTAGCCAGGGGGAATAGATTGCTGAACAGCAACCAGCATGGGTTCAGATGGGGGAAGTCATGCCAGTCCAATCTCATTGAATTCTTCAACTGGGTGACGCAGGGAAAAGACCAAGGGGCGGGGGTGGACGTGGCCTACCTGGACTTCAGTAAGGCCTTCAACACCGTCCCCCACAGAAGATTGGTCGATAAACTGGGAAGTATGGGGGTGGCGGACAAAACAATTAGATGAGCGCAAAACTGGCTAGCTGACAGGACTGAGAAGGTGGTAGTGAAGGGGGAGCACTCTAGCGAGGGGCAAGTGATGAGCGGGGTACCCCAGGGATCGGTGTTGGGGCCGCTCCTCTTCGGCATCTATATATGCAACATTACGGACAAACTGAAAGGACGGGTGGCGCTCTTTGCGGATGACATGAAAATCTGCAATAGAGTGGACAATGAGGGTGGGGTGGAGGACATGAGGTAGGACCTAAGGGTGTTAGAAGAGTGGGCAGAGACCTGGCAACTAAAACTCAACATCAGGAAATGTGCGGTTATGCACCTGGGACATGGCAACCAGAGGACAGAGTACAAAATGAGAGGGGAGGAAATCAGGGCAACGGAGCAGGAGAAGGATCTGGGTATAGTAGTCTCTAGAGACCTTAAGGTGGAGAAACAGTGTACTAAGGTGGTGGGGAAGGCTTACAGGATGCTGGCTAGTACTGGCAGGGGAAACACCAGCAGGAGGAGAGAAGTCCTAGTGCCCCTGTACCAAGCTATGGTGAGACTGCACCTGGAGTATGGAGTCCAGTTCTGGAGGCCTCACTTGTGAAAGGAGACAGACCTGATTGAAAGGGCTCAGCGAAGAGCTTCCAAGATGGTGCTAGGGATAAAGGGTAAACCATATGAGCAGAGATGCTGCGAGCTGGGGCTATACACCCAGAAGACTAGAAGGTAGAGGGGAGACATGACAGAGACCTTCAAATACGTCAAAGGAAAAGGGGGCCTAGGGGCCTTATTCCAAATGAAGAAGACCACTACTAGAGGGCATAGCCTGAGACTGCAAGGGGGACACTACAGGGGGAACATGACGGGGCAATTCTTTACAGAGAGGGTGTCCAATGCCTGGAACAGGCTTCCAGAGGAGGCTGTGGGGGTGGAGACAGTGCCAGCATTCAAGATGGCTTGGGACAGGCATAAAGGGCTACGGAGGAGGGGTGGGTTCTCAGGGAGGGAGGAGGTAGTCTGGGGGGGTAAGGGCAGACTGGATGGACCATTTGGGTCTTTTTCTACTGTCAAGTTCTATGATTCTATGAAGTCTGTCGTGAGTGTGTGTTCTGCTTGGATGTACTGCTTGTTCTGCCTTGAACATGCTGGTAGCTGTGCTAGGGCACATTGGTTCTGCTGCTGTTGGTTCTTTTTTTAGGTTATATCTTAAGAACTGAAACTAATGGTTCCTTGAAAATTCACCAAACTACTCAAACTTTTCTGCTAAGTCTAGCTCCAAGCCCTTGTCAGAAACACACATTCAGATACTGAATCCCAAAGTGATACACTGACAGAATACCAAAGTTTATAGTCTGGCTGTTTTGCATCAAATGTGGATTACAACCAGGGCTTCAAATGGTGGCTCAGAGGCTCAGCAGTAACATTAGTTCAGCACGTCTACAATACCTGCAATAACACTGTATTTCAGTAATAGCATGCCGTATCACTTATATGCTAAAGTGGTGTAACCCTCCTCCCAAGTCGAGAGCTTACCTGAGGGCCTCCCCCCCCCCCCCGAGTCCTCTTGCCTCCTGCAGCTGCCTCCTGATGCCTCTGAGTCAGCACCCACTCTTGCTTCGCCACTCCTGAACTTCCAACAGGGCCGGGCAGAAATCTTCCGTTGCGGGCGCCCATGTGCCCTTCACGCGGGTAAGCGAGACACGGCCTCCGCGCCCCCGGCCCAATCCTGGACCGCTGCCAGGGCCAGGGAGCGCAACCGATTGTGTTTTGGCACCCCCTGCACCCAACAGATTAAGCGGCCAGTGAGCCACACATTTGTGTTGCTCCCCCGCCCCCAAACTGCCGCACAGTGGGGCAGGGAGCCAGTGACAAAGCCACAAAGTTGTTGTGGTGTCTCAAGTGCCCATTAGGAATGCAGCAGAAGCACCGCTTGTGGGAAGCCTCTCCCGAGCCCCACCGGACAGCAAAGGGGGCTGGGGGAACAAAACAACCAAAAATAAATAATTTTTAAACGGCTCCCGACTCAATCCAACCCTTCAGTGGGTCAGGAGTCAGGGGACAACATGGCGGCCACAGGGACTACAAGTCCCATGATGCCTAGCACCAGAACTTCTGTTTTGCCACACAGCTCCTCCTGGGGAGCCCACAAAATGGAGCTTCCAACAGAGCACCTGCCCCCCCACAAAGTGCCCCCTGGACCTAGTGGCCACCAGAAGGGACCAGGAGGGTCCTAGCCATGCAGCCAGATGCTGCCTAGACTGCTTCCTTTTATGTAAAATGGACTTTGATGAGCAAGTACTGTCTGGGGTGGCCATCTCTGCCGAGGTTGCTTGAGAACAGCATGGAATCCTATTTGGTAGCTGCAGTACCTCCAATCAGGATGAGCTCAAGACTAGTGTAGACCAATGAGATGTCGAGATTCAAACCAAACATTCTGGGGTTGACAGTTTGACCCTGGGTCTTTTCTGTGAGAGCATGGAAGAAGAGACAACGGAGTCTGACAGGTCCTGCTGCTATCACAGAACAAAACTTAAGTAGTTTGTGCCAAAACAAACTACGGACATTCTGAACGTGTTCCTAATCGTCTGGTAAATCCCAGAGACAAGGGGATTTACCTCAGCCTGGACCAGACTGCTGATATTTGGCAATCCAGATATCAGTGACTGCTGAAAGAAGTCTTTTATTTGTGCTTGGGTAAGGTGACAAATCCTCTGCCTCACTGTCCTGCCACAAGAGACTGAAATTCCTGCCAGGGAACCTAAGCACTGAGGTCCTGCCTGCCTGTTCAACTGCTGGCCTACCTGCAAGGTGGGTGAAGACAAGTCCCTCTGTGGGGTGAAGATGACTGCCTACCTACTGCCAAGGTGGGTGAAGACAAGTCCCTCTGTGGGGTGAAGACGATGGCCTACCTACTGCCAAGGTGAGTGAAGAAAAGTCCCTATGTGGAGTGAAGAAGACGGCCTGCTTACCTGGCGAGGTGGGTGAAGACAAGTCTCTCTGTAGGGTGAAGAGAATTATCGCCTGCATTCCACGCCAGTTTGCCTGTTCTTCCAAAATTGCCTGCAAGGGGAGACATCCCCCAACTCCTGCAACTCCTGTTTACAAAAAGGTCATGAGTACTGGGTTTTACTCAACCAAATACTTTTCTAACTGTTCAGCTAGTTAGCTAGTTAACTTTCCATCTGGGCTTCCTGCATGACCTTAGCTACACCCACAGCAACAGCTGCAGCCAGGATAAACTGTATTCCTACACCCACTGGTGTAGTTTGGTCCTTTGCATCTGCAGCATCCAACCATTGCAACGGTGCTGCACCCAGTGTCCACTAGCCACAGGCCTGCAACTTCTCAGTGTGTACACAAGGTACCTGGGAGCTCCCACAGGGACTGTGTGGGGATAACTGGTGCACCAGTGGGGGGAGAAGGTCTTGGACAGGGAATACTGGGTTGTAATATACTGGGTACCTGTTTATTCTGCCTGCTTGCAGTTTTTATTACACGGTTTTTGTTGAATGTTTTATTACCATTTGCTTCCCTTGTCCCTTACCTCATTATCCAGCCCCAAAATAACCCCCTTGTTTATTTTACTGCAATTGCTGAATTATTTGCATTATTGTGTAGTATAATATGTCCATGCTTACAGTGATTAGTGGGGAAGGGACTGCATATTGTTCTACCTGTTACCAAGGGAGGGGGCTGCATTTCATTTCCTGTGGGGAAGCACCCTGGCAGTACGCTGCTATAAGGATCCCCATAAGTGGAGGCACCACGCCACCTGCCAAGCCCATTGTAACCACGACCCTAGGCACCAACCTATATTTCTTAGGCAGCACCACTTGACAGTGGGTGTGCAGATAGAAGGGAAGGGGTGGTTACAGGACGATATTATAAAATAAATGTTTCTTTCTTTTCGTAATGAAAGGGGGGTGAAAAGTTGCTGCAAAAACAAAAAGCTCAGATGGGAATCTGTAGTGCCCCAAAGCTGGGGGCAGAACAGAAAAGGTAAAGGTGCCCCAGGGACTCCATGTGGGGGCTGCATAGGGTGTTATGATAGGGGCCCCTGCCAGTGTTTCTCCTCCTTGCCAGACAGCAGTATAAAATCAAAGTTCTGTTTCCTTGCTGCCTGCTCCTTCACAGATCTCCCCCAAGCAGGCAGTACGAGTCCAGGACACCCACGCGCTGTCCCTGCCCAGCGGGTGGTGCTTTTATTTTAAAAAAAGCTAGCTGGTGGCAGGTGCTCGGGGTTCAAGAACTGGAACCCTGAGTATCCTTTTTCAAAAAGTATCATTTTTGTTTGGAGCGTCAGTTGCCAACCGGGAAAGGAGCAGGACTGAGGAGAAGCAACAGGAACTGAAGTGGCTATGACTTACTTGTTAAACTGAAGCCAGTTCCATTGGCTCTCCTGCGGTGCCTCTCCTCCGATCAGTGATCCAGTCAGCTCCCGGTGGTGTGGCAGCATCCAGTGGTGTGCGGCGGTGGCCGAACACAAGAGGAACGGCATCCTCGATGCACGGTGAGGGCTCTGTTTAGTCCCATTTTTTTTTAATTAAAAGTAAATGTTCCGGCCCCATGGAGGCGGCGTGTGGAAGAGGCGCATCAAGAGAGGAAGGCCATCGACCGTCAAAAGGTCCCATGAGGCCCCTTGTCACCCAGTTCCTGCCTGCAAGCAAAGACCCTCCCTCTGCCAGCAGTACCTCCCTCCTCCCAACTGCAGCTTCTTCACCCTGGGACAGGGCGGTGAGTTGGCGGCAACACCATCAGCCAAGGTGCTGACTGCCAGAAAGATTTAAATAAATAATTGTTGTAAAGCGCTCAGGGTGCTTGGGAAAATGTCCGAGCACCGTGGAGGGAGCGGGTCAGAAAAGGCCCAATTTAAATAAATTAATATTTGGGCACAGTAACGCCCATAGGAGGGGCCAGGGCATAGAAGCCCTCAGAAAAGTTCATATTTATTAAGGGGAGGAGGAAAGGTGGGGCACAGAAGAGTTGATGGACAGAAAGACCCTGCTCTGGCCTAACGAAAGATTTAAAGGGGCAGCAATAGGCCCACAGTTAAAAGGGGCAATGTTAGATCCATTTTGGTTGGAGAAAGGCCCAGCTGCAGTAGGCCCAAGGGTTAAAGGGGCAATTAGCCTACAGCATTTGCAAGGGGTTCAGCACCTGTATAGGCCCACCAGTAGTAAAGGGGCTCAGCAGTTATAGTAGGTCCAAAGGTGTCAAAGGGTGCCTAGCTAGCCATTTAGGTCCACAGGTGTTGAAGGGACCTAGCTAGCCATAGCGGGGCAATTAATGGAAGGGAGGCCCACCCAACTAGTATACCCCCCAGTCTAAGAAGGCCATTTGGTGTTTAGCCGCCAGTTTACCCACAGTAACAGGAGAGACCATTTTGGTTAGAGGGACCCCACTACAGTAGGTCCACACATAGCAAGGGCTTCACCAAAGAAGGTGACCAGAAAGAGAAGCAACCAAGTGCCTGTTATTTATTGTGGTTTGTACATCCACAGACTGTGAAATTTTGCATAACTGTTGGAACTGTGACTTTTAATTGTATTGAGCCAGCATCTTGTGCTAGGGTGTTTTCAAATCAGTCTTCAACAATCCTTCAGAGTCAGTTTACCAGTGTGTCGCCAAACCAGCCTTTAAGAGCCTTAGAAGGGCATTCCACAAGTGCATCCCTGAGTCAGTTTTCAGCAGCCTTGGAATGGTGTCCAGCAAGTGTGTTCCAGAATCAGTCGACGGCAGCACTGGGAAGGTGTTCAGCTGGGGTTTCCACACCTTCAAGTCTCTGCCTGAAGAGTGAGATCTTGCCAAAAGGTTCTCTGAAGAACCACATCAACATCCCCTTGTTGTCTGCTGCGAGTCGTAGTCTGAGGTGGCCCAGGACTGAGTTGTGACTGACGTTTTCTTGTTTTCTCAGTGCTTCATCAGTTTCATTAAGACCTTGTGTTCCAGTTTCTCCATACCAATGTCCCATTTATTATTTTATGTTAGTCCTTGGCTCGTCCGACCTTGGTGCCCAGCACCCTGTCGTTCTCCAAAATCTGAAGACTTCATCCTCTTGATTCCTACATTCTGTGGGGTCCTCCCGTCTTCTTCTTTACCCAGCAGTCCAGAAGAGGGCTGTGGCGGGGTGTTCTGCATCTTCTTCCTTACCTGGCAGTCCAGAAGTGGGCTGTGGCAGGGTGTTCTGCATCTTCTTCCTTACCCGGCAGTCCAGAAGAGGGCTGTGGCAGGGTGGTCTGCATCTGTTGTCTCATCGCAGCTGTCCATCAGAGGACTGTGGCCATATCCTTGCATCTGTTCTTCATTCTTGGTGGCCCACCAGTGGGATTTTAGCCAAAGAGTTCTTGCGATTGTCCTTAAATTCCGGTGGCCCACAAGCAGGTTGTTAGCCAAGGGAATCATTTGTGTTGTGCTCTGTTTCCAGCACCCAGGAGAGGTGGGTGTAGCTGATGGACCCATGGCCTGTTCATAAAACCCCTCCATTTCCCCATTGCTTTCCCTTGTTTCCATCAGCTGTGTGCACGAAGACTTTAGATCAAACTGGACTTTTAAGTCAATCATAGACTTTTATGGTGATCACTTACATTGTACAAAGCTTATATTGCCAAAACCTCTACGAGGGTCCATAACTGTTTTAGGGTACTGTAGTAAAAGTACTAAGAGTAGAGCTTAATCCCTAGAAGTCTTAGGCCAAGGTGCACCTTTTAGAAATTTCAGTCCATTTTAGAGTTTATGTTAGATATTTGTATTGCTGTTCTATAACCATAATGCTGTCCATACTCTCTGTCATTTTTACTGTTGGTATTTTCCTGTATGACCATGTCCTCCTTCCCCTCCTGTCAAATAAACATCTTTGCTTCTTCGGACCTCTGTGTATGGCTCTTGCCTCTCCTTGTCAGGTGATTCCATCCACCCACACCTATTCGAACCTTCAGCGGCCCCTCACCATGCCACCTGCTGAGGGTGCCGCTAGTGCTGCTGGTAGTGAGATAGTTACATCCACCTCTCGGAGTGAAGAACCCCCAAGTCTACCAGTCCAGCACCATTACATATAGATACTAGGGTTGCCATCTGTCCTGGTTTTGCTGAGATTGTCCCATTGTTTAATACCCTGTCCCTGGAAATATGAAAATCAGCCCAGGGCATTCAAAGTCCCGGTTTTAGATTTACCAATTATGTTTTCAGTCAAAAAGTCCTGGTTTTGCAGAAGAAAAGTCATTGTTTCATGTCATTAAGAGAAAACAATAACTTTTCCACACAATTCTCCCTTTTTGGGTGGAATTGTTGCCCAAAACGTATCCGCAGCCTACCAGCAGTCAGTCACTGACTCAGTTATTGACAAGTGTATTGTCGCTAGGCAACGCGGGGGGAGAGGAGGAGGGCTTGGCTCGTGGCTGCGTTGCGTTGCGCTACTACCCAATCACCATCCGTGACACTGACTGATCTGTGACCTCCCCCGACGACCTCCAGAGACTCCTCCTTCTCCTAGTGCTGTGACTCTGTCTGAGTCGGTATGTGTATGCGGCCAGCGCGTGCGACAATTTCTGCGGCATCTTCAACTTTATCGGAGATGGCAGAAGGAGTTTGGATTGGACCAAATTTGTACCCTTGGCTTGGTTGTCCAAACTTAGCCCCGAGATAAAAAATACCTCTCCCTGCCAGAGTGGTGCCGAGTTCTTCTCTCTCCAGCCTCTTCTACCGGACCGGCATGGCTTGCTGCCGCTTGATGCTCCCTGTCCTGTTCAGTGCAGAGTGCAGCAGAGACACCAGGGACAGCTGCAGGGCAGTCTCTCCTCGGTCGGTTCTTGGAATGGACGATCAGACCATGACAGTCATCGTCACCCTGAGTCACAGCTCAGTTTGTACCCGGAGCAGTAGCAGCACTAGCAGCAGCAGTGGCATGGCAAATCTTTACTTTTAGGCAAGTTTAATTTACTAAAGTTTCTGATTAATTTTTCATTTTTTTGAATGAATGGGGGGGGGGGCTCCAGGCTGAGGAGGAAGGAAGGAGTGAAATGAATTCTTCTTCTTCGGGGGGGGCAGTGTCTTCACTGAAAGAGTGGTGGATGCATGCCTGGAACAGTATTCCAGTAGAGGTGGTTAGAGCAAAGCTTCAAGCATGCATGGGATAGGCAAAAGGACATTTTAGTGGACAGCAAAGGGGGAGGGCTGGAGATCAAGTAGGGTCTGTGGTTATAGTATAGGAAGGGAAAAAAATGAGCTGACTGGGTGGGCCAAGTGGTCCTCATCTGCCATCAAACTCCATGTTCCTGATGATTGGGGATGCAAGAGAGATTTCTATAACAACCCCTACCTACAAAGGGCCTTCGACTCCCCCCTCCTCCCCATGCAGGGCCTGCATCTCCCCTCCCTACACAGGTGCCAGAAACACCTTCCCCTCACAGGGGCTTGTACTCACCCTTCCTGGCACAAGTCTGCCCATTTTTCCTGCCTAATATAAAACTGCAGAGATCCTGCATGGTCTGACTCATACCCTCCTGCCCCCTTCCTCTACCCATGTTGTCTCCAGCCCCTGTTCAGACTCCTCCTCATGACATGTGTTAGCACAGTCAGCTAGTTGTCCTTGGCCGGTGCCATTGGCCAGTCATGCTGGCCAGTCACATTCTCCTACACTCATGACTTCAGGGGAGGAATAAGGGGTAGGAAAGACATAACAAAAGTTTTTTTTGCATTTAATAAATGCCCCAAAACTCACCACAGAGCATCTACAACCTTAGAGCTTCTGGGAGCCTAGCGGCCCCACAGATCCCAGCCTTTATCTTACAATGGGTAGGGTTGGTTCACCATGACATTGTTGGTCAGCACTAACACTTGTCCTTGGCCCTTGACCCTCCCCCCCAATCTGGCCAGTCAGATTCCCCCTGGAATTAGGTGTAGGAGACCCATACCAAAAGTGTGTTTTTTCTTCAAGAAAAGCCCCAAAACTCACCACAGGGCATCTAAAAAACCCATAGCTTCTGGGGGCCACCCCTGGCTTGTACTGGTTGGATGTCCAGGTTTTTTGTACTTGGGAGGTGGCAACCCTAAGCAGGTACCACTTTTCATACAGTATGCCACCACCGGGGTCTAAAGTATGTTGAACAACTTTTTAGGGACACAGAGGCCCAGATATTCAAACGGGTTGCACATGGCGCAACAGTGTTGCGCCATGCACAACCCACTGATGTGCCCCGGCGTGATATTCAAAAGGGAAAAGTGCGCCGCACAAATCCCAATGTGCCGGAGTGCATCAGTAATGTATGCATTAACATCTTTATAGGTGACATTGCAGAGGGTCTGGAGGGAAAGGTATACCTCTTTGCAGATGATACAAAGATTTGTAACAGAGTTGATACACAAGGGGGTGTAGAAAGGATGAGAAAGGACTTGGTAAGGTTGGAGGAATGGTCAGACATATGGCAACTTAGATTCAATGCAAAAAAGTGCAAAGTAATGCACCTGGGAAACAAAAACCCGGGAGAAGAGTACACAATAGCAGGAGGTACTAACAACAACAAAATGGAACGGGACTTGGGGGTAGTCATATCAGATGATCTAAAGGTGGGTAAGCAATGTGAGAAGTCAGTAAGGAGAGCCAGGGGGATACTGGTATGCATAGGAAGGAGCATCACAAGTAGAAAAAGGGAAGTGGTTATCCCTCTGTACAGAAAGTTGGTGAGACCCCATCTGGAGTACTGTGTGCAGTTTTGAGACCTCATCTACGCAAGGACATAGACAGGATGGAAGCAGTCCAGAGGAGGGCAACTAAAATGGTGCAGGGTCTGCATCAGAAACCATATGAAGAGAGACTGAGAGCTTAATATGTATACCCTTGATGAAAGGAGGGACGGGGGGACATGATAGAAACGTTCAAATACCTCAAGGGAATCAACAAAATCCAGGAGGGTAGCAACTTTCAGAAAAAGAGATGTGTAAGAACAAGGGAACACAATTTAAAGATAGAGGGGGGACGGCTCAGGGGTAATGTGAGGAAATCTTTTTTCACGGAAAGAGTGGTGGATGCGTGGAACTGCCTTCCTGGGGAGGTTGTTGGGGCTAAAACAGTGGGGGAATTCAAACATGCATGGGACAGACGCAAGCAATTGTAGTGGGGGGTGGCAGGAAGTAAGCTGTTGGTTAACTAGAATCTGCAGCTTATCCATTAGGTAGGGAAATGAGCAGGCTGGGTGGGCCAAGTGATCCTTATCTGCCGTCAAAGTCTATGTTTCTATGCAGGCACAGGTGGGGGGGCGTGCCCATGCATTACCTGCACAGCCCAATATTCAGCCCGGGATGTGCAGAGTCATGCATGCGCAACCCCTACCTGCGCCTGCACAAAGTTAAGCCCCACAAAAAAGGAACAAGTGATGGCCACCCACAGGTGAGCTGCCACATTGCAGGGCGCAACACGGCAGCTGCCACCTGTGGGTGGCCACCTGAAGTTCCTGCCGCACCTGGCGGCGCCCCCATGCCCCATCGTGGCATCCATGTAGTGAAACTCTCGTCCTATATCCCTGGTGGTCCAGTGACTTATGTGCCCGATCACGGGCATTTGTAGAAGAATAAGCCCCCTCCTATATCCCTGGTGGTCCAGTGGACCTCTATGTGCCCGATCAAGGGCATTGTGTAGAAGAATAAGCCCCTCCATATCGCTGGTGGTCCAGTGGACCTCTATGTGCCCGATCATGGGCATTGGTATAGTACTCCCACGCCCAATATCCCTGGTGCTCCAGTGACCGATCGCTGGCATCTGTAACTCATAAAATACCCCTATTACCTGGTGGTCTAGTGTACCTTCTCCCCACTGCTTGCGAGCCCCACCGCCCGCCTCCCCCCGTCAGCCGGGCAGCACCCCACCAACCCGCCGACCGACAGCTCAGCAGTTGAGCGCACGCCCATTGGTTCACAGCGTGAGCTCATCGGTGCAGCCCATACAGAGAACACAGTCCAGATATGTGAATGAATTCATTCACATATCTGGACCGAGTAGTAGGTGGTGCACGCCCATTGGCTCACACTGTGAACCAATGGGCGCAGTCCTACCGAGCTGTCAGTCGGGCGGGCGGTGGTGCTGCCGCCCGCCGGGCTGACGGAGGCGGAGCGGGTGGTGGGGCTCAGTGGGCAGGTGGGGGGCACCAGACCACCAGGATAGTAGGGGTATTTTATGAGTTACAGATGCCCATGATCGGGCAGTGATCGGTCCACTGGACTACCAGGGATACTGGACGGGGGGGTACTATACCGATGCCCGCGATCGGGCACATAGAGGTCCACTGGACCACCAGGGCTATAGGAGGGGGAGCTTATTCTTCTACACAAATGCCCGCTATCAGGCACATAGAGGTCCACTGTACTACCAGGGATATAGGAGGGGGGTTTTTTTTACAGGAATGCCCGCGATCGGGCTGTAGGGTGCTGTCCTCGACGGCTGCTGCCTGCAGGGCGCCAGGCTAAGTCGTCCGATCGAGCACCCGCATGCTAATGGGGCCATACGAGATGCAAATGGCCCCTGTTCGCCTTTGGTATAAATTATGTCCCCATTTGCATGTCCCTTTGAATATCACAGGTGCTGTGCATGGCGCATGGCACTTGCGCCAGCGCCTCCATGCTCCACTCTGGCCATGGCGCTGGTGCAGTGCCACTCGCCATGCACAGTGGGGGTGATAGGTCGCGATATTCAAAGCTGCTGCGCCATAGCGCAGCTCCGTTGAATATCGCCCAGGCCACACCCCTGCGCAACAAAGTTGAGCTGCGCCCAGGCTTGCGCCACGGCCTGGCGCAGTTTGAATATCCAGGCCAGAGACAACATGCTTACTGTATTATTGGGTATCGCTAATGACCAGATGGCAGCTGCTGGCTCTGATTTAACTACAAGCAAGTTTGTCAAAAATCAGCCTGAAAGATATTCAGTGCTTTGACCGTATTTCAAGGTTAAGCATCCCACATTTCTGTACAAACTAAAAGAATTCCTGTGGAACTAATCCCACAGCAAACGAAATTACACAATTCATGTGTCATAACTTCCTCATTCATAAACATGTTTCAAACAGCCACCATCTGCTTTGTCAAATATTAATGTATGCAGATACTCATGAATTATTACTGACGTTCACTAATACGTAGAGGAAGCGTGGGTCGTGTCTGACGTCAGGCTGTCAAGATGGTAGTAGGCGCTTTTCCGATCGCCAAGCTGCTGTATCTGGGGGTTCGACAGCTGAGCAAACCGGTAGCGAACCGAATTAAAGCTGGAGCACGAAGGAGCGAATTCTTTAAAACTTATATCTGCCTCCCACCGGCTCAGCGTGAGTTTCATTTTCTCCTTCTGTCCCCTACTTTGTAAAAGGCCCCGCACTCTTACTATTCGTAAGCGTGGATGAGACCAACGTAATTTCGAGCAATCATAGCGGGAGGGATTCAGAGACAGGCAACCAATGGAGAACTGTGGTAGGCGGGCAGTTTGAGGTGTTCCATGAGGTGATTGGGAAAATGTTTGGTGCAGCGAGTGCGCGGGTTCAGTTACGTTACCTGAGAAGAGCCTTGATTGGCAGAGTAATAGACCCATAATACGGTAGCAGAGGCAGGTGTGCTGCTAGAATGAATGGACATTGACTGATTGGCAAGACACGCAGCCACTAAGAATACGAATTTCAAGCAACCGGAGGGGTGGGAGCGAGTTATTGCGGAACTGTAGTGAGGTTAAGGGAAGTTGATGGATTTTTGTTTCTTTTTTTGGGGAATGAAGGATGTTAAAAAGAGATTTGTTTCTGTGTGAGGGCTTCTAGCGAGACAACGGATGATAAATAGAAATAAATTATACTTTGGGTTATGTATAATATATGTTAACAGTAGAGGTCATCTAGGGTGAGGGCACCTTGTGCTGCTCTTAGGGTGACTATATAGGTCCACAGTTTTCCTTGACCGTCCAGAAAGCTTTGTCCATAAAGGACGACAGCTTGTCCAGCGTTTGTAATTCCCAATCCAGATGTAAATTAATGAAGATTTATCCTGTGTCCAGCATTTTCAGGAACTGCCCCGAAATATTTCTAGACATATGGAAAAATCTGCTAAGAGCAGGGTGGTCTTCCCATCTGTTCTAGGCAAGCCCTTAAGTTTCACTTCAAGCCATGATGCTTCACAGACGGTTTATGCTTGCACTTAAATGCCCTAATAAAAATGTAAGGTTTTCAGTGTCACAGTTCTACAGTAGAAGTGATGGAGGACAGCCTGATTGCCCAGCGGTACCGTAGCTCATCGTACTAAATCGGGGGGGGCACGTTAAGGAGTGAGCTTTGGTGCCTTGCAGTGGGGTGACAGTGGTTAAAGAGCACTGCCTCATCCAGGTTGGGTGGCAACAACCTCTGTGGCCAACTATGGAGAGTCTCTGCTGTGGAAGCTGTATGCCTGTGAGGTCAGCAGTGTGGCGGCATGTGGTGGCAGTGACCCCTGTGAGCAGGCAAGGGACTTGTCTCCTTCACTGTGCAAACTGTGTGCTTGACAGTGTGGCTACAGGCAGCCTTAACAGGTGATTGAAGGGATAGTGGAGAAAATCCATCCACCCCAAGCCATCTAAATGAAGCTCACCAGTGCTGTCCAGCCCCATGCTAATAGTGTCAGGATTGGGTGGTTGTTAGTACACCGAGGAGAGTGACCACCACAAGGGATAAAGGGCCCAATATCCAGAAAATGGGGCAAGCGTAATGCAATTATTTGCACTGCACTTGCCCCTGTGCTTCCCCTGGCTGCAGTAGGATAGTGAGCGGCACTATCCAACTGAATGTCGAGCCATTTCGGTGCAGCGCTGAGTAACACTGCACTGCCCCAACATGAACCTGGGCTGTATATATCCCACAGGGAATAGCACTGCCCAAAACAGGATGGTGCCAAGACCCTCATGGGCTATGTTCAGCACAAAGATGTAGATGAGCCCATTGGGCATGCAAGGTGCTAAGGGGCCATTTGCATGCCGAATCCGGGCTCATTTTCACAAAGCACAACAGCCCCTTAGTGCCGCTTTCAATTCAGGAATGTGAGCCTTGGTGATGTAGTGTAGCCCCACCCACCCCCGATCACTCGTTTAGTATTGTTTTATGCTTCACCGGTGATCCAGTAGGTCCCCCACCCTCCATTGTCCATCCAGTCTCTTTATATCATTCCCTGGTGGTCAAGTGGGTCCTACCCACTCCCCCAGTATACAGTGATGTAGAACATCCTAATGGTCCAGTACTGCCCCAACTCGACGCACCCCCTGACATCCCACCTCCACCACCCCATCTTACTCTGGTTCCTGGTGCTCTTACCAGCCACCTATGGCGACCGGCACAGCCCTCTTCACGCATAGAACATAGACTCTTATGGCAGATAAGGACCGCTTGGCCCACCTAGTCTGCCTGTTTTTCTCTACCTTCAGTGTCACCGCAGACCTTTCTTGATCTCCGTCCCTTTCTTCCCCCTCCTCCTTTCCACTAAGTTTCCCTTATGCCTATCCCATGCATTCTTGAACCCCACCACTGTTTTCGCCCCCACCACTTCATTAACTGTTCCAGGTGTCCACCACTCTTTCTGTGAAGTAGTTCCTCACATCTCTCTTCAATCTACCCCTTTCTAGCTTCATTGCATGCCCCTTGTTCTTGAGCTTCTTTTTTTCCCTCAAAAATACATCCCTCCTCTACTTTGTTTACTCCTGTGAGATATTTAAAGGTTTCTATCATATCCCCTCTTTATTCCAGGATGTCCGTATTGAGGCTTCTTTTGTCTCTTCTCATAGGGCTTTTGATGCAGACCCTGCAGCATTTTAGTTGCCCTCCCCTGAACTGCCTCCACTCTGTGTCCTTCCAGAGATGTGGTTTCCAGAACTGGACACAGCTCTCTAGGTGGGATTGTAGCAGTGATCCATACAGAGGCAATGCCACCTCCCTCTTTCTGCTAGTGATACCCCTCCCTATGCACCCCAGCATCCCACTAGCCCTCCCCACTGCCTTGGCACACTGCCTGGCCACCCTTACATCATCAGATATGATTACCCCCTGGTCTCTTTCCTGTTTGGCAGGTGTCAGTACCTCTGCACCCATGTTGTACTCTGCCCCCAGATTTCTGAGCCCTAAGTGCGTGATTTTGCACTTACTCGTATTGAAACCCAGCTGCCGCACCCTTGACCACTCCTTGAGTTTTCTCAAGTCTCTGCTTATTCTTTCCACCCCATCATCTCCCAGAGTGTCCGCCCTGTTGCAGATTTTGGTGTCATCTGCAGAGAGGCAGACCTTTCCTTCCAGCTCCTCTGCAGTGTCACTTATGAAGACTTTAAAGAAGACTTGTCCCAGTACTGATCCCTGAGACACCCTGCTGGTTTACCATCAACCTCCATGGCCAGCCGCCTTATGAGCTGTCAGTGAGGTACGCACTACAGAAACTGAACAGTAAGGGGGGTGCAGGAAGATGTGATTATCAGAGGGCGGGTTGGGGGCTATGGGGGCACTGGACCACCAGGGTGTTCTATTACCATATACTATACCAGGGGAGTAGGGGCATCCACTGGATCACCAGGGAATGTTATAAAGAGGTCAGACGGGTGATCAGCAGGTGAGGTGAACTGATGGACCACCAGGGAACCATAAAACAATCATGAACGGGAGATGGGGGAACCACTGGGAAATGTTATAAAGTAGTCGGATGGGAGAATGGAAGTGAGCAGCTGCAGTATATGCACCCTGCCTTGGGGGGGTTGACAGAGCCAGGTTAAGTGGTTTTCAGTGGTGATAAACAGTTCCATGGGGGGGGAGCTGTTTACTGCCACCACAAACCTTATATCCCAGTTTACCAGTATGCATGACAGGATTCCTCATCTGCATAGGTGCAGCGATATTTTAGTGCCTTGGCACTGCCGGGTTTAGGGTGTACTCCTGGGGCCTCTGAATATGGCCCCGATGGGAGCGCACATGCTAAACATGTTAACGCAGGAACTAGGTTTTAATTATCCAGCCCAAAGACTTGCATACAGTGCTGGCCTTAAAAAACATTCCTTCTTCTGCAGCATGCTTTAAGGAAATTGTACTTTGGGCTAATTGAATTAACATCCCATTGGAAACAGTAAGTTGCAGCAATTTGTAGTACTACACTTGCTGCAGCATTTCACAGCAGTGGGGAACTTTTCTGTGGCCACCACTGTAGAGAAAAAAAATGTTTCATAGGGATATGGTCGATACTCCCAGAAGAAATGAGATTATTGAGATGGTTTCATACCTGGGTAGTTTTGTTGCTAATAGCCAGCAGGTGGTGGTCAACATGGTTAGCAGCTGGGAAATGACCCAAAAGGGTACTTATTAAAAAGGTGCCACTTCTAATGCAAGCTAGTAGGGCTAGTAAAAGGAACATTTTACTGGTCCAAAAAAAAAAAAAAAAATCTATCCACATTTGTCAGTGCCAGTTATGGACCTTAACAAAGAAAGAAGTGCTTCAGTTGGGATTTGACCCAGGCTACCCAGAATTCCATTCCATGTTTCCAGTTGCCTTGGTGGCGCAGCTGGTAGCGCATCCAGAACGGTATTCCGGATAGCTTGGGTTCAAATCCCAGCTACGGCACTTCTTTTTCTTTTCTGTTTGTTTTTATTATATATGTATATGTGTGTGTGTGTGTGTGTGTGTGTGTGTGTGTATATATATATATATTAGAGGCAAAAACTCCGTTTATTGCATTAGTTAGGGTTGTTCCACAGCGACAAAAGTGAGAATTCGCTGTTAGGTTGAAGACCCCTCGGCTTTAATGGGTATTGCGCATTGATCGCCAGCCCTAACTCTCACCCCATGACATGTGTAAAGCAGAAGTATAGGAGAATGGGGTGAGAGTTAGGACCCACGATCCCAATGCGCACCCAATGCCGGTTGGGGATCCAAGGGGTTTTCAACCCTAACAGCGAATTTCCTCACTTTTGTCGCTGTGGAACAACCCTAACTAATGCATTAAACGGAGTTTTTTGCTCTAATTTCTTCTTTTGAGAATGATAACGAGAAATAGTGAATGTAATGCAGCAGGCCCCAAGGCCTCGCTGCATAATGCTCGCCCCAGCTCCCGCCCACATGATGTGTTGTGGCATATCAACAGGGACAGCAACGCAAAACAGAAATGCTAACAGTGGCGCATATGGTAACACAAGCACGTAATGAGAACAGAAAGGGTAACGCACTTGGGTGTGAGATGGAATGGTCTGCCACGTGATGTGTTGCACATAGTAACATGGTGCCTGCAAACAGAAATGTCAATGGGCATGGTGATGTAAAGTGAAACAGTAAGATAAACAGTACTGTAGACAGAAATGGCAAAAATAACAGAAACGCAGCGCAAATGAAAACGCAGAGATACGCACATGGTGGCGCAGACGTCAATGGTAAGTGAAACGGGTACGGATCCGCAAGCGGAAAGGGCAACAGTAACAGTAATGTAAGCACACAGGCTGGTTTTTCCCAAAACCTGCATTGAGAAAGACAGTGAGTACAAATAATGTATGCAAAATAATGAGTATCGGCGAGGAAAATGAGATCTTGGAATACTAAATACATTATATCTCAGGAACCGTACGATGTAGAAAAAAAATTTAAAAGTCATATTATTTACAACTGTCCTGGCTAATTTGGATCTTAGCCCCATTAGAGCTAAGAAGTTTCTCGACAAAGTCCGTATCTACCTCTGTTTCCGAGCGGGCCCTGAATGTGATGAGCGCCGTATAATGTTATCCTATGGGAAAAAAGAAAAGTTCGAGCGCCATAACTTTGCCTCCCTGTAATGTTTTTTCACCAAACTACTGAAAGGCACATCTGTGGGCTGTTGGCTGTCTTCCCTCCAAATTTCAGGAAAAAAGACCAAACCGTTATTTTGCAGCAGGGCTCCAAATGATTTCTGTTAAGTGTCGGGCGCCGTAATGTTACCCTATGGGAAAAACCGTCAATTTTGGAGTGCCGTAACTTTGCCGCCATGTGATATTTTTTCACCAAACTACTGAAAGGCACATCTGTGTACTGTTGGCTGTCTTCCCTCCAAATTTCAGGAAAAAAGACCAAACCGTTATTTTGCAGCAGGGTGCCAAAGGATTCCTGTAATGTTTTGGGCGCCGTAATGTTATCCTATGGGAAAAACTGTCAACTTTGGAGTGCCATAACTTTGCCGCTGTGTAATATTTTTTCAATACAACACTGAAAGGCACATCTGTGAGATGTCGGCTGCATCCCTCCAAATTTCAGCCCAAAACTCCCAACGGTTATTTTGCAGTGCAGTGCCAAAGAATTGCTGTCATTTTCCACAGACTAGAAAATTACTGTCGCACTCATAAAGCCGCAGGGTGTTCGACACTTTCGCGTATAACGTAAAGTACCTTATGAAGTACTTTTCCAGAAATTTGAAAAACATATTTCTGGGGTGTTTACCACAAAATAAAGACATGGCAAGCATCCTCAGGGCCCTAATAGCTAAATACAAAAAGAATTACGTTGCTAGAGGGTCTCAAATTTAAATGCCAACCATTTTTCTGATCACCAACTGAAAACAAAATGGTGGATTTGCGAAAGTAACAGGCCCATTTGCGAAAGTAAAAATGCATTTGCGACACTGTCGAACTTTTTGTTAACTTTTTCCCATTGACTTATAATGGAAACTGTTTTTGAATAACTTTTGAACCGTTTACTATTTTTCACCAAATATTGAAAGGCACATCGGGGACCCGCCTGCCGCGTTCCTGAGATTTGGGCGGTCCATAAACCGCTCGACCTGTACTGCGCGACCATAGAATTCCAGAAAGCGTAAACGCCATGACAGATCACGCTTTATTAACTCCGCAATCAGATATCCGATCAGTACGAAACTTGGCAGATCCTAAGGCCTATGGGTCTTGATCATACACTCCAAATTTCAGGCAAATCCATCAAACGTTGCAAGTTATTAAGGTGCAAAATTGTGGGTTTAATATGGAAATGGCTCTCAATTCCTTATTCTTGGTAGCACTACCGTGCTACCATAATATATATATGTATATGTGTGTGTGTGTGTATGTATGTATGTATATATGTGTGTGTGTATATATATATATATATATACATACATACATACATATACACACACACACACACACACACCAGACGGTTGTGAATATAAATGCAGTTATGGACCTTGCCTTACCACCGGTGGAAGTGCTTTTTAAGACTGTCTGATAAATAAGTGAAAGTGCTTTTTGGGGGCCATGTTCTGTGCACTTATGAAAGTGGACACTATAGGGACATTATTGTATACACCAATAAAAATAAAATTTGGGACACTCCCATACAGCAGTTAAAGTGGGTTTAATGACATTGTCCCTGACTCCAGTAAAAGTTGTGGAATTAAGGTCAATGTCCTGGTATACCATTAAGGCGGATTCTGGGAGTGGTAATGTAACATGCCTGATGGTGACAATCAGAGGATACTGCCAGTCTTACTGACTTGGGAGGTGGCACTTGGTCGCTTTTTCTCCCTCCACAGCAACCCCAGTGGCAGGCCGAGTAGGGTTTACCTTCCTGCCACAGGAGGAAGCTGTGGCTCAGAAGGTCACCACTGCATGGCGTGACATCCTGAGGGAGGCAGGATGAACCAGTGAAAAAGACATATTGCTATCTAGTTGACAGTCATCTGTGGTACTCTTGTGCCTTGGTGACCTTGCTAGGTTAGTGGTTGTTTGCTAGAAATTTGCTGCAGTACTCAAGGAATTGACTGTGGAACTGACTGCATCTCCTAGTAGGGCTAATCAACAGCTCAATTCAGACAGGGGTAGTTCCAAAAGACTGGAGGCTAGCAGACGTAGTCCTGCTACACAAGGAAATGGGACAAGGAGAAACTGGGGAATTAAAGACCTGTCAGCCTTACCTCTTTAGTGGGTGAACTGATGGAATCACTATCAAATAGGACCTTGTGGACAGCCTAGAGGGCAATGGTTTACAATATAGTAAACAGCATAGGTCTGTGGCAGGGGATCAAATTAAAGAGCAGCTGGCACCTTCAGGACAACTTTTACAAAACGTAATATTTAGACACAATTCAGCTTGTATATCAGTCAGTTCTGTAGTGCTCCTCCACATTATTTACTACTGAGGTAATTTGCGGTAAAACAAAATCTATGTTCCTGAAGAGTTCAGCTATTCCTGTTGCTTTCTCCCTACGTGCAGTCATAATGCACTGCTTATGACATCACAGTTACTCTCATGCTAACAGATTGTGATGTCACAACACAGGATTATGACTTGAAATAGGGTGTAAGCTACAAAGCCAGATGAACTCTTAAATGACCTCTAAGGGATAAGATCATGTATTCATGCAAATTTACTCAGTAACAGATAAGGGGGAAGAGAAATATATAGAAATATGTATGGAATGCAAGCTGAATTGTATCTAATTATTATGTTTTACGAAGTTTTTTTTGAGGCGTCAGTAGCTCTTTAATCCCCACAACTCCCAGGCAGTCTGCAGTAACTAATTTGGCACTTCATATAAGTGCCAGCAAGACTGGGATAACAGCAATGATTGAATAATATAGTGGCACTAGGCACATTTTAAATCAAATATACTTGATGTGGGGCACAACCCCCGCCCCCCCATTCAATCTGCAGTATGACAGCTGCTTATTAAACTAATAAAAACAAATCATACCTGCAAGTGTGACAGAGCAACTGATCTACTAGAACAATAGAAAAAACTAACAGTAGGGCTAACAACTAACCATAACAGTCCGTAAACAAAGTCTGTGAACTTGGGCAAGTATATGCTTCCACATGCACTGTTCAGTCTCCCAATAGCATTGCGGTCCGGCAGCTTGAGCGTGCGATAGTGAGGCAGTTCGTTAGGAAGTAGTGAACAGAGAAGGCGGTGGGAACGCCATCTTAACTTGGCCTGGTTGATGAATTCAGGCCCAAAACATTTTGCTCCTGCCGGCTATAAATTTGGTAATCAAGATCCCAATATTACATAATTTATAGAGAAGCAATATGTATTTACATATATACACTGGAAAAAAAAAACAGTAAACACAGCCCATCAGCCAAAGTCTTAACTCCCAAAGTCGCAGTTTATTTATTTATTTTTTTTATAATTCATATTTTATTAACACATTTTTCTATTACAGGGAACAGAGAGTTACAACATACGCTGCATATACTCCAAATGTTACATGAGCTGTCCCCATCCCCCCTTCCCCCCACCCCATACAGCAGCAGAGTCCGTACAATAATAGAAAAATACTATATAATATCACAAATCAAGGATCATTGATTATCAATCAATCAATCAAATCTTTATTTATACATTTACAAGATGAACCTGATAAGGTCAAGGTTCAATAGTTGATACACAGCAAATACATCATACGTTTTATAAGACAGTTATACATACAGAGAAAAATAATGTTTATAACACAATGAAGTACAGTGAATTCACACGTTAAACGTGGTTAAAGGAAGGTTAAGTTAATATCTATAGTATGTACAGTACATACATATCCCAATGGGGGCCATGACAGACACACAACATAATGAATACTAGGATGGTGAAGGTATTATTGGGTGCCATAAGCTGGGGTGTCTGACTGGAAGGAATATGCCATATATGATTGGAAGCCAGATTTGTAGGATGACTAATCTAGCTCTAGCGGTAGCAACTGCATTTCTCTGTGAAGAAGGCTGTACAATGCTGTTTAAAGGATGCAAATGGAATGATAATGGACAGTTTTAGGGATTTTTGTAGGGTGTTCCATGCTATAGCTAGAGAATAGATGATTGCTGCCCTCCCTAGTCTGGTGCTGACTTTGGGCAATTTGAGCAGGATGATATTGTTGCTTCTTAGGGCATAGGAGCTAGGAGTGGTCTGGTTGAAGCAGTCCAGGATATAGTTTGGGAGTTTTTTTGATAAAGCTCTGTAAATCCATAGAGCTGCATGTCTGCTCCTCCTGATATGAAGGGAAACCCATCCAACTGCGTCATAAAGAGAGCAATGGTGGGTATTATATGGCAGATCTGTAATGAACTTTATTGCACTATGATATAAGGTATCCAACTTGTGAAGGTAAGAGATGGGGCAGTGACTATAAAGGAAGTATTTATAGTCAATAACTGATAGAAAGATGGCCTGGACTAACCTCATCTTTGAGTCTCTGTTAAGGAAGGGTTTTAATCTGTAGAGGAGGCCAAGCCTTTGGCGAGGCTTTTTTAACAGTTCTTCTAGATGATGGGTGAAGTCGAGTCTGTTGTCAATCCACACACCTAGGTATTTGAAGTTTTCAACATACTCCAGATTTTCTCCAAGTATAGTGCATAGCTGGGGAGAGTGATCAAGAGGATGTGCTGGTGGAGTTTTGAGTTGTGAACATCATTGCTTTAGTTTTCTTGCATTTAGCAGAAGCTTTTCTCGAGTAGCTGATGTTGTAACAAGGAGAATTCTGTTTATAGGATTTCATGAGCAACTGTAGTAAGGGTTGCTGACATACAGAACAGTGTCATCAGCAAAGAGGTGTACTAAGGACTTGTAAGGGTTGAATCAATGTTATTTATATAAATGGCAAAAGGATAGGACCCAGAATAGAGCCTTGGGGACTCCTCTTGACAGTGGTCTTAATGGGATAGGTCACATTCAGCTTTTACCTGCTGTGACCTACCGAGAGGTAGCATCTGAACCACTTAAGGGAGGGTGGATCTAGGCCAAGGAGTGCAGGGATGAGAGTAGCAGCTCATGGTCCACAGTATCGAATGCTTTGCTCAGGTCCAGGAATACTGCACAGACATTATTCTTCTTGTCCAATTGATTTGCCAGTCATTTGTGACCTTGGCTAATGCAGTGATAGTGCTATGTTTGGCCCTGAATCCAGATTGAGCTGGATTTAATAGGTTAGCATTGTCAAGATATTCCTTAGCTGATTACTCACCATTTCTCCAGCATCTTGATAGCACAGGTAGAATGGAAATGGGCCTGTAATTATAAGATCCATAGGGTCCCCTGATTTTAGAAGGGGACCACTTGGCTGTCTTCCACAGTGTGGGAATAGAGCCAGAGTTTAGGGAAAGGTTAAAGAGGTGTGTTAGGGGGACTGCAAGTACATGGCACGCAATCTTTAGAAAGAAGGGGTCCAGAGAGTCTGCTCCTGCACTTTCTTTGGTATCCAGATGCCATAATAGATCCTCAACTTGTTTCAACAGTATAGGTTTGAAGCTAAAGGAAGAGTCGACTCTTTGATCACCAATGTAGTGGGAGCTTAATTGGTCCCTCAGCAAGTTAGCTGGAGAGGTGTCAAAGGCAAGGCCAGCCGTTGAGAAGTGGTTGTTGAATGCGTCCAGGATTTCTATTTTGCCAGTGATAGGGCCATAACTATTGTGTAGTTGAGTTGGAAGGGGGTTGTTAGCGTCCTGTCCCATAATATAATGGCTATAATTATATATTATATTATATTATATTATATTATATTATATTATGTATTATAATATAATTATAATGACTCATTTACCTAATCTGGCCATGATTAGCGTGTGAAGGGGATCCCAAGTATTCTTGTACCACTATAACTTATTATGGAGGCTCGCTATCGCTTTCTCTGTACGTAGGTTAGCCAGAATTTCATTAACCCATTCCTAATATGTTGGGCTTACTGCATCCCTCCAGTGCCGAAGCACTACTTTTTTAACAGATAATACAATCATGGAAATATGAAACCTCCTGATTCTCACCTTGATAGAGGATAGATCTCCCAACAAACATATGTCTGGGGTGAAATAATCCTGCAAACCCAATATAGGATCTAGGTTAGTCTGAATAGCTACCCACAAGGACTTTATCTCGGGGCATGACCAAAAGACGTGAAGAAGCGTGCCATCCTCTTGACATCCTCTGGTACAAGTCCCCGAACTTATAAGACCCCATTTCCTCAGCTTCACAGGGGTATAATACATGTTATGCACAATGTGGTATTGCTTAAGGCGGAGTCTATCCTGAGAAACATATTTATGGCAGAACTTGTATAAAGCTGACCAGTTGGGAGTATATTGAGGGAAAAAAGAGACCCAGAGCCCAGTGGGGCCTTCGGGTCTCCCATATTTCCAATAAAATAGGACATGGTATATTTTGGAAATAGTGCCTGGTGACCCCAACAAGGAGGAGAGACCAGATACAAACAGAAAGGCAGGTGAGCGAGGAGGGATGTTACCAAGTACTGTAGAGAGGAGATGCTTTAATTGGACCACCCTGAAGTGAAAAGCTAACGGGATGTCAAATTTACGGATTATATTAGAGACTGAGAGCCATTCCCCTGTGTCATTCAGAAAAGTAGAGATTATCCCGGCCCCGATTTGAGGCAACCATTTATGAGATATCTTCATTTTGTTTATTGTGAAAGACAGGGAATTCCAAATAGACTGAGACAAGTCCAAGTATGGGGAATACCGCAAAAATGAACAAAGCTGCGTGTGAACTCTAAGGGACATTCGAATAATGGGACAGCTAAAGGTGTCGGGAAGGGACCCTATTTTAAGATATAACATCGTCTGGGGGTCTATATTCTTGGACTGAATAAAATCTAACTCAATTTTGAGCCAGACCGGTCTAAAGCATTCCGGACCCGGATTCACCCAACGCATATACTTTGCAATGTGACTAGCCCAGTAGTAAATTGCCAGATGGGGGATCCGCAGTCCTCCATCCATTTTCTGAGCGACTAGCTTATAATATGCTAACCTGGCTTGTTTATTAGACCAGATAAAATTTGTGAAAATTCTTTGCATTTTCTGAAACCATGATAACGGGGTAAAAGAGTTAAAGAGCGAGAGGGGATAAAACAAGCGAGGAAAAACATTCATTTTAATTACATTAATGTGACCCCAGAGAGAGAGAGAGAGGGAGTTTAGACCATCTATTGAGATCCTGAACTATCACTTGGGAAAGAGGCTCCAAGTTTTCTTTAAACCAGGAGGAGGGGTTACGCGACAAATTAATACCAAGGTATCTGAGAACACGAGGAGACCAACCGAGACCAAAAGGAGGCAAATCATTTTTGAAAACCTTATGATTAAGAGGGAAGATGGAGGATTTATTTATATTCAGTTTATAGTTTGAGAGAGTACTGAACTTGGCGATTTCTCCTAACATGACGGGAATAGATGTTTTTGGATGAGATAAATGAAGGAGGAGATCATTAGCGTAAGCTGTGATCTTCACCACTTGATTATCTATCGGGATACCACTTATCTCCGGGTTACTGAGAATATTTTGGATAAGGGGCTCTAAGTATAAATTAAATAAGAGAGGGGAAAGAGGGCATCCCTGTCTGGTACCGGAAGACAAAAGAAAGGGTTTGGAGAATGCTCCATTGCCGGAAACTCTGGCAGAGGGAGTTTGATATAAGGCCCGAATCCAGTCTATAAACTTGGCCGGGAAACCAAATACTTTAAATGCCTGAAACAGGAAATGCCAGTTGACGCGATCATACGCCTTCTCGGCGTCCAAGGAGACCAATCCCGGGGGAAAGGCAGCATCCCTGGACACCGAGACAACGTGTGACAAGGTACGAAGATGGTCAGCTGATGAACGTCCCCTCATAAACCCCACCTGAGACATATTAATCAGGTCAGGAAGGACCCATGTTATTCTATTGGCCAATATCTTCGAGAGAATTTTAACATCTTGATTCAATAAAGAAATTGGTCTGTAACTTTGCACTAGTTCTGGATCTTTATCGGGCTTAGGAAGGAGAACAATCAGGGCTTCAAACAGATGTGTGTCTATTCTTGCACCAGAAAGAATGTGACAGTACAACCGGTGAAGAACCAGTAATAATTGTGATCGGAAAGTTTTATAAAATAAAGCAGAAAAACCGTCTGGTCCTGGGACCTTGTCTGAGGGCAAAGCTCCGATGACCTCTGATATTTCCTCCAGTGATATTGGGGAGGATAAGAATTTCCTCTGTGGCTCAGATAAAGAGGGTATAGAGGAATCCCTCAGGTAGGCCTCGAGCTCTTCTAAGGAAGGAGGGTTGTCCATGTCCCTATATAAATGCTCATAGTATGAGGCAAACTCTTGCACAATCTCAGAAGGGGACACCTTCAGGGATCCATCTGCCTGGGCCCTAATTGGAGGTGTGAATCTAGCAGATTCCTGCTGCTTTAACCTTAAGGCTAGCAGGTGACCTGCTTTTGCCCCCCTGATCGGTATAGCTTGCCTTGGTGCAAATAATAGATAACTCTGCTTTTTCCCTCAACAGATCTGAGTATTTGTCTTTAGCTACCGAAAGCCTCCTCATGTCCTCTTCCGAGGCCTTAGAGGATAACTTGGTTTCCAAAGACCTAATTAGAGATAATGAAGCTAGTAGTTCCGCCTCTCGAGTCTTTTTGCTTTTTGTGGCTAGACTAATAATAATCCCTCTCATATACGCTTTGAAAGCACCCCACAAAATATCCGGTGCCATGTCCTCAGAGGA
The DNA here is from genome assembly GCA_016271365.2 of Neoceratodus forsteri. NCBI lineage: Eukaryota > Metazoa > Chordata > Ceratodontiformes > Ceratodontidae > Neoceratodus > Neoceratodus forsteri. The sequence continues at coordinate 619,609,620 of CM057450.1, read as the reverse complement.
ATTAGTGGAAAAAAAGAAATCGATCTGTACCTTTATTAGGTCACGGTATTTGATATCTTTCAGTAGTTGGCCATTTCATTTCCATCGGGTTTCTTTATGGGGAGTGTTAAGGAAAACCAAATTGGAAGTCACCAGAGAGTGATCTGAGACTGGACCTGGCTGAATCGAGGCAGTTAAGACCCCGGGCACGAGGACCTGAGAGAGAAAAAGATAGTCGATGCGAGACTGGGTTCTGTGCACAGTCGAATTGAAGGTATACTCCCTGTCCTTGGGATGTAGTACATGCCACACATCACACAGTCCGCACCGATCCAGAAAGTCCCTAAGGGCCCTCTGTCCAGGCGACAAACCCTTCGACCCACTACCAGACCTATCCACTTCAGGATCAAGAACCAAATTGAAGCCCCCTCCCATAATTATACCAATGGGAAGGAGTATGGAGATAAGCTTCATAAAGAAGCCCGGATCATCTGCGTTAAGCCCATAAATGCTGCCAAGTAAAATTGGCATAGACCAGAGACTCCCCTGGACCAGAACATATCTGCCGTCCGGGTCTCTGAGAACTTGTTTAGAGATAAAGGGAATGCCTCTATTGACCAGAATCATAACCCCACAGCTGTTAGTAGACCCCGAGGCAGTAAACACCTGCCCAATTTGTTGCCTCCTAAGTTGCAGAGATTCACTTTCCAGTAAATGAGATTCTTGCAAAAATGTGATCTGAGAAGATGATAAGCTTAAATGTTTTAACACTTGGTATTGTTTAACTGTTTTCCTTATCCCCTTCACATTCCACGTAGCAAGATTTATACTACTGGCCATCTAAGTAAACAAACAAAAAAAAAAAAGGAGACTCTTATGTAAGATCTAGGGATTACCACAATCGGAATTAAGTGACCAGGACCCCTGTTTGCTGCTGTATTCCCTCCCAACCCAGCATCAACTCCTCCCACCCACCTCCCCCAGCCCCCAAAATATTCTGAATCCACAAAACGAACAAGTAAAATGAGAGTCATGAACACCATATCACCCCCCCACCCCAACTGTCACGAGTAACGTTCAGCACAATACCGTTTTCCTTCCTTCTCCTCCAACCTCCCAAACATGTACCCAAAAACCCTACCCTAACATGTGAACCTTCTTATACAAACAGTGGTTAGTAATGTCTAATCGAAGGTAAAGATAATGTAAGTGGTGATAGACAAATACTGGACTCCTGATATCCAGGAAAACGGAGAGCGAGAACGAAAAGGGGAAGAGAGAGCAACCCCCACTTGGGAGCAGTGCAAAAACCCCAAATACCTGAGGAAAAAAACAAGCAATATAAAGCTTAATAGCAGAGTATGCTATCATAACTACTGCCACTAGCAAGATTGAAAATTTTCCCCAGTGACATATGTTAGCAAAATAACTAAATAGAAACATAGAAACATAGAATTTGATGGCAGATAAGGACCGCTTGACCCACCCAGTCTGCCCATTTCCCTACCTACTGGATAAGCTGCAGATCCTAGTTAACCAGCAGCCTACTTCTTCCTACCCCCAACCCCCAGAATTGCCTTATGACTATCCCATGCATGCTTGAATTCCACCACTGATTTTGACTCCACAACCTCCTCCAGAAGGCCATTCCATGCATCCACAACCTCTGTGAAAAATACCTTAAATTACCCTCTGAGCCTCCCCATCTTCAAATTGTGCCTCTTGTTCTTGCACACCTCTTTTTGAAAGATGCTACCCTCTTGGACTTTGTTGATTCCTTGAGGTACTTGAAGTTTCTATCATGTCTCCCTCTCCCTCCTTTCCTCGAGGCTATACATATTAAGCTCCTTAAGTCTCTCTTCATATGTCTTCCGTGCAGACCCTGCACCATTTTAGTTGCCTCCTCTGGACAGCTTCCATCCTGTCTATGTCTTTAGGAGATTGGGTCTCCAGAACTGCACACAGTACTCCAGATGGGGTCTCACCAGCTGTCTGTACAGAGGGATAATAACTTCCTGTTTTCTACTGGTGATGCCTCTCCCTATGCATCCCAGTATCCCCCCAGCCCTCCTTGCTGCCCTCTCACATTGCTTGCCCACCTTTAGGTCATCTGATATGACTACCCCCAGGTCCCTTTCCATTTTTGTTGTTGTTAGTGTCTCACCCCCCATTGTGTACTCTTCCCCTGGGTTTTTGTTTCCCAGGTGCATTACCTTGCACTTCTTAGCACTGAATCTAAGCTGCCATACTTTTGACCATTCCTCTAACCTTGCCAAGTCCCTTCTCATCCTTTCCACCCCACCCTGTGCATCAACTCTGTTGCAGATCTTAGTGTCATCTGCAAAGAGACATACTTTTCCTTCCAGTCCTTCTGCAATGTCGCTTATAAAGACATTGAAGAGGACCGGTCCTAATACTGAACCCTGCGGTACCCCACTAATAACCCTCATTTCTTCTGAGTGGACTCCATTTACTATTACTCTCTGTGTCCTATTCTCCAGCCAATTCTTTACTCAGGCTGTCATCTTGGGACCCACTCCCAGGCTGGCTAACTTGTATATTAATCTTTTGTGGGACTGTGTCAAATGCCTTGCTAAAGTCTAGGTAGGCCATGTCCACAGCCCTCCCTGATCTACTACTTTGGTCACCCAGTCAAAGAAATCTATCAGATCTGCCTGGCATGACCTTCCGCTTGAATCCATGCTGCCTAGGGTCCTTTGCCCCTCTGGCCTCTAGATACCGACAGTTCTTCCTTCAGAAGTGATTCCATCATTTTCCTATCACTGAGGTTAAACTAACAGGTCTGTAGTTTCCTGCTTCTGCCTTGCTCCCACTTTTGTGAAGGGGAATCACATCTGCCCTCCTCCAGTCCTCGGTAGCCCCCCATCCTCCCATGATTTGTTAAAAAGGGTAGTCAGTGGTGTCACTAGTTCTACCCTTAGCTCTTTTAGAATTCTGGATGAATCCCATCAGGCCCCATTGCTTTGTCCACCTTCAGTTTTAAGAGTTCTTTCAGAACCCTTTCTTCTGTAAATGGGCTGGTATCAACTTCTGTATCCAGAGTGTTACTACTGTTTGTTTTATGTACCTCCGCCTCTTCATTTGTAAATACTGAGCAAAAATATTTGTTTAGTATCTCTGCCTTTTCACAGTCTCCTCTGCCCACCCTCCTCCCTTTATTAAGCCTCGCTATCCCTCCCTTGGTCTTCCTTTGCTCCCTGATATACCTATAAAGGTTTTATCCCCTTCTTAACTGAGTTGGCTATCTTTTCCTCGGTTTGGGCCTTTGCTGTCTGACTGCCTTCCCAGCCTCCTTTGCTTTAACTGATACAGTTCTCTATCCTGCTCCTTCTGATTCCTTGTACTTCCTGAATGCTTTCTTTTCTCTTGAACCTTCACTGCCACTTCCTTTGAGAACCATAGTGGTTTCTTACATCGTCTTGTTTTGTTTATTTGCTTCACACAAAGGCTCGTTACCTCTGTGATGGCAGTTTTTATTGTTCCCCATTGTTCTTCCACCCCTCCTTCCTGCCCATTTGCTAGTGCATTCCTTAGGCTCTCACCCATTTTGGCAAAGTCAGCCCTCCTAAAGTCCAGTACTTTTGTCTTTATATGGCTTGACTCTATTGCTGTGTTTATTGTGAACCATACTGTTCGATGGTCGCTAGTTCCCAGATGGCTACCTACTTCTACATCTGTGATCCTCTCTCCTTCTCCATTTGAGAGAATCAAGTCTAATATTGCTCCCTCTTGAGTGGGCTCCAGTACTAGTTGTCTAAGGCATGCCCCCTGTAGGGCATCTAGAATAACTGCACTCTTCAAAGTGGCAGCTGTAACTGCGCTCCAGTTAACATATGGCATATTCAGATCACCCATCAGCAATATCTCCCCTTTTTCTGCCATTCTAAGTATACTTTCTATCATTTCCTTGTCCATTTCCTCCCCCTGAGAAGGGGGTCTGTATACAACCCCTATGCGGATTGTGGTGCCATTGCCTGTCTCCAAATTTACCCACAGTGCTTCTTCTCCTCCCTGTTTACCCTTTTGTTCTGTTGCTTTATTCCTTCCCTTATGTAAAGAACTACTCCTCCTCCTCTTGTACCCTCCTGTCCCTCCTGTAGATAGTGTATCCTGGTATGTTTATGTCCCAGTCATGGTTTTGTGTGTACCATGTTTCTGTGACTGCCACGATATCCAGATGTTCCTCCTCCATCAAGGCCACTAATTCAGGAAGCTTGTTACCTAGACTACAGGCATTGGTACTCATTGCTCTCATTTTTGATGGCTTTACCTTCTGTTGCAGCATCCCCCACTGACCGTTCTACCTCGGTCTTTTCTCATTAGTACCCTGTTTTGTAGGGAGGCTGGGATTTTCCTGCTGCTTGTCAGTGCCTCCCCTTGACTAGTTTAAAAGCTTGCCAATGAAGCATATAAACCGATTGCTCAAAAGACTTGTTCCTTCCTGGACAGATGCAGACCATCCTGCCAGTATAGGCTGGTGTCCTCCAGGTGGAACCCCAGTCCCCAATGAAGCTAAACCTTGTGTTCGCACCATTTTTTTTCAACCATTCATTAAACTGCATGGTGCCATTCCTCCCTCCCCATGCCTTTGACAGGCAGCACCTCTGAGAAGGATACTGTGTGCTACTTGTCTTAGGCCCCTCCCCAACTCTGCAATGTCCTCCTGCACTGCTCTAATCTCATGATGAGCCAAGTCATTTGTCCCTAGGTGGACAATTACATCCAGCTCAGAATCCCTTGCAGCTGTTCTCGTGATCCTGAGGATCGCTTCCTGTCCCTCCAAGCCATGGCACCAGGCAGGCACCTTTCAGTTTTCCCAGCTCCCCCCAGTTCTATACCCCTAATAATTGAGTCCCCCACCAGGAGCTGCTTCCTTTCCCTGTGGTGTCCTCTGCCTCCTTCCTGTGGGCCCCCTCGTGACAGTTGTCATCAGTCTTCTCTGCGGGTGCATCCATAGGGGAGCTATGCTCCCCCAGAATGGTAAAGTATTGTTTTGCTTCCAAGTAGTGGATCTCCATCTGTTCCCAAGCCTCCACTGTTATCTTTAACCGGGAAAAATAAATTTCCGAGACAAGTAAAGGGGTTGATCCACCAAATATACTGCAAGAGCGTCCTCTGGTGATTTTATCTCAAAAACGCTGACACCGGAAGGTCGCTCTCTCAACTAGTGCCCTAGCAATCAAAAACACCAAGCCTGAGGGCTTTCGTTATAACTAGATCATGAGGAATAATTTGGTGTCCTTGTAAAAGAGAAACCGGAAAGTGTGATCCATATGAGAAAAAAGGGAACTTCCTCCCAGACAAGACACAACCCCCTAGAGACAAAGTCCTGAGGTATGAAGTAGCTCCAAAACACTGAACGCTGAGATGGAAAGTATAAGAGAGCAGGATTCCGATGAGGATAGTCCCCTCCGTCGTGGTATCCAAGGACCCTCGAAACCAGACAGTTATTCATTCCTCTTTTTATATAGTAGCACGAGAAAATTCTTCTCCCTTCCATCGCAGGGTAGGATGAGACCAACCAAACAGATCAAGTGCCCCGAAACAGATCAGTCAAAGCAGCCTTAAGTCCCATAAGAGCAGCTTCAGGATTCTCATATGTTGACCAGGTATCATCCACTAGTACCTGTAATCTAGCAGGATAACCCATTCTAAAGCGAAGGCCTGCTGCTATAACTTTCGATACAGTAGGGTGAAAAGCAGTGCGCTTCGCTCTAACCGACCCCGGTAGATCTTGGGCAGTTCTGAGCTTGGCGTTTTCCCATTTCACTTCTTGCAGCTCTCTCACTTTTGCCAGAAAATGTTGTCGCTCCAGGTAATTTAAAAAGCGACAAATAATGGGACGTGGCATTGTTCCTGGAGATAGCTTGGGTCGCAAGGACCTATGCGCCCTTTCAATGATGTACTTTGCCCCGGAGGGAGAGGGACCAGCGACTTTTTCCATCAGCTTCTGCACAAATACAAGCATGTTCTGGCCTTCCTCTCCTTCTGGAAGGCCCAAAATAACTATAGTGTTTCTTCGGCTGCAGCCCTCCGAATCTTCCAGCTTGGCTTCCAAACTAGAAATCCTACAAATAGCTACAAGACCGGGGTCGATTTTTTTTCCACTTGCTTCTCCAGAGAGGAGATTCGAGCTGCATTATCTGAAGTTTTCATCGTGACCTCTTCGAGTTTTTTAGAGAGGGATTTAATTTCAGCTGAGATTTCTTCCCAGAAGGGTTTAAACTCTTATAAAAATCTGCTCAAGGTTAGGGGTTCTTGCTCAGTGATCAGGTTTTGAAGCTCTGGTTTATCCACTGCACTCGAGGCCCTTGATTTTTTCGGGGCCTTCTCGGGAGTGACCGGCAGTGTGTGCTTCTGCAGAGGCTTCTTCATGTAGACCTCCATAATTGATGAAAACAAGTTAGCAGGTGCCCAGAATATTAAGAAGGCGGTAATTCGTAATCTTTCTGGTTTTTAGGGAGAAATAATGACCAAAATAGCAATATTTTGCAGTTAGGAGGTTGGAGCTATGCAGAGGAGCTTCTACTCGGTACCCTGCATCACGTGATCCCCCCCCCCCAAAGTCGCAGTTTAACCAGAGTTCTTATGTGTCAGTCTCCATCAGAAGAGTTTCCTCCCTCTGCCATCTCAAGTGCTATGCAATGGACCATTTTATCTGCCTCTTTAAAGTTATTAAACAAATATTTGTGTCCGTTCCAGACCAGCCAGAGCTTGGCTGGTAACAGTAGCTAGTGCTACACTTTCAACTGGTGTAGACGGCTCCTGACCCCGTGGAATGCCTAGCGCCTTTGTCGGGTACTGTACAAGAGGTCAGGGAGTAGCATGGTGCCAACTCCATATTTTAATGTCTGGCGTCTCCTTGCAATCGCTAGTGCCCGATTCTGATCCCTGTGCAAACCACCATGAAGGTTCGTGGAGCAGTGGTATCTGTAGCTGTCCATCATGGGGTATTACGATAAGCCTTCTCTAAGGACAGTGAGGGATCCTCCTCTGAAAATCCCAGGATAGCAGGTAGGAGTGTTTTCACAAAGTTAAGACAGTCTTTTCCTCACCACTGCCTCAGTCCGCCCCACCACTCTCAAATTCTTTTCCCTAGCCTGGTTCTCCTTGCATATTTTCTTTAACAAGCTTTGCTGTCACGTCAACTGATTTAAGCGCCGAGGTTTCGGAGCGCTTTACTGACTGCTCGCACTGGTCCATTCTTGTTTCCAGGGCAGTAACTCTTGGAGTTAAAGTGTCAAACTTCTTGTCTAAATCCTGCACAGTCTTGACCAGTTGGTTGAAAGGTTGTTTGGATCATAGTTAGGGATGCTTTCTCAGGTGGTGGATCAGCAAGCCTTGCCATGCTGTGCAGGCCTCCCCTTGCTTTGCTGGCCCATAGGAGCAAAAATGTTGCCTGGAGATTCATTTGCGGTGCGAGGCTTGGCCAACTTTCTAGCTCCTGATGAACTAGTCTAAGATATAGCTTCTTTTGCAGTTTTGGCACTCGGATTACTTATTTTTAAATGTTTTGTATCAATTTCTCCTGGGAGCTCAAGTTTGCTGCTTTCTTGTCGGCTGCCCTCCATCCCCCCACTGTGGGGGACTATTTAGCAGGAGTACAGAGTCAAGAACCCAAGGTCATGAGTGGAAATTGGTGGAGGGAAGGTTTAAGAGGGATGTGAGGAAGTTCTGTTTTATGGAAAGGGTGGTGGAGTGGTGGAACAGCCTCCCAGCAGAGGTGGTGGGCACCAAGACCATAAATGGTTTCAAGCATGGCTTGGACAGAGTGAAGGGTTTAGTGGTTGCTCAGGTTGGTAGCAGTAGGGAGGGGAGCAGGGGGAGGACTGGGAAGAGTTAAAACCCAATATGGACCATAGGTCCCAGTGCCGATGGGGAACTCCAGACCTTTGGTCTTTTTCAGTCAGTCAGTCCTTTATTTATGAAACACTATTCCAGAAGACCACAGCGTTGTACATAGGATCAACAAAGACATATTTCATAAAAGCATATTAATAAAGAAGATAAACAGCAGGACTTTAAATATCAGAAATTAAAATTTTTTAAAACTTTAAATGACAAGAAATGCTGAATCAAATAAATAGGTTTTTAAGAGAGATTTAAAGGCATTGATGGCTTCCTGCCATCATTTTATGTTTCTAGAACAAATGTCTGATCCTAGCTGAAATTGTATGGAGATCTTTGGAGAGGGGGGTCTTTCCAGACCCCCTGAAGGAGGCAGTCATTCGACCACTCCTTCAAAAAACCCTCCTTGGATCCTGGCGATCCAGCCAACTACCGACCTGTCTCTCACCTTCCCTTTTTGGGGAAGGTTATTGAGAAGGTGGTTGCCTTGCAACTGGACAATCATCTTGTAACATACAATGTCTATGAAGCTCTTCAGTCTGGTTTCAGGAAGATGCATAGCATGGAGACTGCCCTTGTTTGGGTATTAAATGATCTCCTAATGGTGAGAGATCGAAAAGCTCGTGCCATCTTGGTCTCTCAGCAGCTTTTGACACTGTGGACCATGGGATGCTTTTGGAGACCCTGTGGTTCCTTTGTGGACTGTCGGGTAAGTCATCGAATGGTTTCAATTGTTCCTCGTGGGCAGGTCTCAGAGGGTGGTCACCAGAATTTATTCCTCTGACGCCCTTTCCCTGTCCTGCGGGGTGCCGCAGGGCTCCATATTGGCTCCCATGTTGTTCGCAGTGTATATGCTGCCATTGGGAGGTATCATCAGGCGATACGGCTTGAGTTTTCACTGCTATGCAAATGATACTCAACTGTATATGTCCTTTGTGCCCGGACAGGTTGATGTGATCTCTGTGCTAAATAATTGCCTCTCCGAGATCAAAGACTGGATGAGCTCTAGTTGGCTGAGACTGAATCCAGATAAGACTAAGGTGTTGGTTGTGGACCCGGATCACTCGGGTGCAGCTTTGGGGGCTGGGCACGTGTCGGGCTTATGGCTTGATGGTGTCCAGCTCACTGCCTCATATCGAGTGCGTAACCTGGGCATTATTTTTGACGACGGCTTGACCCTGAAATCTCAGATGTCAGCTGTGGTTAAATCCTCATTTTACCATGGGCAGACTAGGTGGGCCAAGCGGTCCTTATCTGCCGTCAAATTCTATGTTTCTATGTTTACCATCTGAGAAATATCACCTGGGTGAAACACCTGGTTCCACCAGGCAACCTTCCAACATTGGTCCATGCTTTCATTACTACCCGTCTTGACTACTGCAATGCTCTCTACCTAGGGCTGTCTACGGTTGATATCCCCCACTTGCAGCTAGTGCAGAACACTGTGGCCAGGCTGTTGACTGGCACTTCTAGGACCAGCCATATTACGCCTGTGTTGCGCAGACTGCACTGGCTGCCGGTTCAGTGGCGGATCACGTATAAGGTAGGCTTGCTTACCTTTAAAACCCTACATGAACAGGGACCCAACTACCTGAAAGATCTCCTGACTCTCTGCTCCCCCAATCGTCCTCTCCAATCTGCCAACGAGAGATTGCTATAGATTCCCAGGGTTAGTCAAAAACATGTGGAGCTCATGCTTTTTCATTTGTAGCACCAACCCTGTGGAATTCTCTACCTCGTCGGTTAAGAGAATGCCTGACCGTCAGCGGTTTTAAATCTATGCTGAAAACGTATTTATTTTCTCTGGGTTTCCCTGACTGTTTTTAAATAATTTATACTGTTGTCTGTTTTTAATATTTGTGGTTTATACTGTGTACAGCGCCTTGATTTTGAAAGGTGCCATATAAATAAAGAATTGATTGACTGGCAAAGGAGGGGAAAAACAAAACCTGGTTAAAAGAAAAGTGAGATTAGGGACACTGGCCCATACACCAGTGAAAGTGGGAATTGGGACAATAATCCAGTTTACCAGTAAAAGTGGGACTAGGGACACTGCCCGGTACACTAGTGAAATTGAGGTTAGGGACACCATCCAGTATACCAGAAAAAGGGGTTTAGGGACATTTCTCCATTCACCAACTAAAGTGGATTTTGGTTGTAGTTCTGTATTCTAGTGAAGTGTTAGACCTGGGTCATGTTTCTGTCCCCCAGTTAAAGTGGTATATGAGCCATTGTTATATACCCAAGTGACGTTGGGTTTAGAGATATATTGTAGTTTAGGCTGGGTGAGTTCAGTATCCCTTGTTAAAGTTGGTTTTCGGTCACTGTTTCAGTCCCAAGTAAAAATAATTTTATGATTATAGCTTGGTATCTCTACTACAGTGAAAGGGTGGTTTTAGGATCACTGTTCAGTTTCCCAGTGAAAGTGATCTAGAAAAAGCATGTTTAAGGTCAGTGATCCATGCCCTTTTAATTTTTTTATTTGAAATGATTCACCACTTAAGGGCATACTTTGTTGAAATAACGGGTTTCCAGATGGGTCTTAGGGGATGGGTACTGTGGAGATAAATGCAGATTAATATCTATTAGAACGATAAATCAGACAGTACAAAAAAACGCAACAGGCAGAACAAACTGGAACAGACACGAATATAGTGTAAATGATGTTCACATAACATTTTCAAACTAGTAACAACAGTAATGACTTCTGCTCTGGGAGGAATAAGTGCAGCACATTGCGAGAAGGAGTGACCATCTAAGGACCAGGGATGAAGAGGCTAGATAGAAAGTAAGAGTGGTGAGTGCTGGAACTGAGGAGGGGGTGATGGGTGAAAAAAAGGGAGCAGTTTTAGGTACAGGATCACCTCAAAACAGAGATCTCAAACAATCAAGCCAATACAACAAGGGAGGGGTATTGACTGCTGAAGGAAAGAGGTAATACTACCCTTTTATAGATCCTTGGTGGGGCATTGTTTGGAGTACTGTGCCCAGTTCCTGAGTCCTCACCTCAGGAAGGATAAGGACAGGCTGGAGATGGTTCAGAGAAGGGTGACAAAGATGATTCTGTGCCAACATGCGAGGGCATGAGTGGAAACTGACAGGAGGAAGGTTTAGGAGGGACATGAGGAAGTATTATTTTACAGACAGTGTGGTAGAACTGTGGAACAGTTTACCAGCCAAGGCGGTGGGTGATAAAACCATTAACGGTTTTAAGCACGTGTGGGACAGTGTGAAGGGTATAGTGGTTACTTGGGACAACAGAAACTGGGAGGGGAGTAGGGGGTGGATGAGGAGGGCTGGGACCCTGGATGGACAGTAAGTCCCGGGGTTAGATAGGGGTACCACAGGCAGACTGGGTGGACCATTGGTCTTTTTACTGCCACCATTGCAGGGTTCCCCACTGTCTGAAAATATAGGGCAGTGGCAGTGGTGCTCGGGTCAAAATGTGCATTATTTTTGTGGACCTCCTATATGCACTGTACATGTGTATAAGCTGATTTTAAGTAAAATATAGTGTACTGGTATCAAAACAGTGGTAGTAAGGCAGTAAAGGATGTCAATAAAAAACAATTTTGGAGAATTTTGTAAAACAATCAATCAGTAATGGATAGAAATATAGGGTGGTGGCAAAAAAATATAGAGCGGTGGTAAAAAAAATATAGGGTGGTGGCCCACCGCACTAAAACAGTGAATGGGGAACACTGCATTGTCTATGTTTCTGTCAGATAATGGGAGTGTATTCATGGAAAAGAGTTTATGGGGTGATCAAGGAGAAGGAACAGCGAAGGGGGGGTGTTTGAGGAGAGAAGGGGAAACTTTAAGGAGAAAGTTGCATTTCCATTTAAGAATCTGGAATGGGGAAGGGAAAGGAGCAGCAATCAGAGTTTCTAAGAAAGTTGAGAGTAGGGGGGGCATCCAAGGAAAGTTTAGATAGGGGAGGAAGCCAAACCAGAATGTGAAACGAAAGATACATAAGGAGAGAGGCGTCTTCCGCTGTGGTAAGGAAAAGAGATGTTTGAATGTAAGGTGCAGTGGTGGGTACAGGGTGGACATTTAAGCACAAAAATGACAGAAAGAATGAAAGAGGGGGTCCAGGATGGCTTTAGAAGCAGCACTATAAACCACATACCCATAGTCAGAGGTCTGGGAAATCAGTTTCTCAACAATCTAAGTGGGTGGGAAAATGGGTGCAGTTTGTGTTCTGATACACGAACATATGAAGTGCCAGCAGAAACAGGCCTCATGGTCTGTCGAGTCTGTTCGATTGTGCAGCTAGCCTCTCAACTTGCAGCTGCCCCACCCTCTCCTCCTCGTAACAACCCCCCACTGTTCTACACGATAACACTTCCTTGGGCAGAGCATTCCACTTGTCTGCCACCCTTGCCATGAAAAGGTGTCTCCAGATTTCCCGCATGAATCCCCCCCCAATCCAATCTCCGTTGGTGCCCTCTCATGTCCCTCCCCCTTCTGATCTGAAGAATTCCTTCCATGTTAGTCTTGTTTATTCCCTTTAAGTATTTAAAGGTTTCGATCATATCCCCCGATCCCTCCTCTCCTCCAGGGAATACATGTTCAGCTCTCCCAGCCTCTCCTCATAGGATGTTCCTTCCAGTCCCTGGATCATTTTCGTTGCCCTACACTGCACCCCCTCCATCAATCTGATGTCCTTCAGGAATGGACGCCAGTACTGCACGCAGTATTCCAGGTGCGGCCTGACCAGTGACCTGTACAACCATGGGAAGGATCACCTCTCTGTGCCTGGAGGAGATTCCCCTCGCCATGCACCCCAGCATCTTGTTTGCCTTTGCAGCTGCCTTCCTGCACTGAGCTGAGTGGTTCATACTCCATTATTAGTACCCCTAGATCCTTTTCCTCCACGGTGCTTTCCAGTTGCGCCCCTTTCCAACTGATGTTTCCTCCCCTAGTTCCTTGCTCCGAAGTGCAGGACCTTGAACTTCTTGGCATTGAACCCCATCTGCCATGTCTCCGGCTACTCCTGTAGTTTTGTTGGGTCCACCTGCAGCCCCCTCCACCCCTCTGTGTCATCTGCTACCTCTTCAATTTTAAAAATCAAATCATATTTTATTTATAAAAAGCGTCTAAAAACCAAAGGGCTTGTACGTAAACTAAAACAAGTATAAGCAGTAATAAACATTTTTAACAAATAAATTGTTTTAAATCCATATGTAACCCCCCTACAAATGGATGTTCCTAAAGAGCCTTCTAGGAGCTTGCCTAAGTGCTCCTAGCCTGAGTGGTGTTCGACGTTTAAGCCGTTTATCTCTGAGTGCTTTTAGAGCCTCTGGTACTGTCTGTTTAAGAGCTGTCTGCTTGCAGACTTAATTATTTTGTATGGGGGGACTGTGTATTTAATGCTCGAATCCTGCCCGAGCTGCTGTCAAATCGTTCCGTTTTTGCAGTCGCTAAGAGTGTAAAGGGAGCCCATCTGAAAGCTGTAACTGTTCGCCTGTAATCATTTAAAGCATTAGCAAAGTTGTAGTTTGTCTAACCTGCCTTAATTGCAGCTGGGACTCTGTGTGTTACCTCTCCATTTTGGACCTAAACTGCTGTGCTGGGCCAGTTGGGTTAAGGGAGCCCTAAAATGGAGCCTGTGGACGAATCAGAACTTGGACTCTTGATTTGAGCCAGCCACAAGGGGATTGTATGGGCAGCGACTCTGGGAAATGTAGTTTTGACCTTGGCGCCTTTTTCTACCAACAGAGGGGGTCTTATTGTGAGTGACAGGTGAATCAGCCAACAGAACAGTGTGGAGCTAAAGGAAATGCCCTGCTGTGTGGCTGGAAAGATCAGATCTGTTGTGGCGGTGAAGAGAGAAGGAGCTGTGTGCTTCTGCGGTGTATAGTTTTGCGTGGGAAGCGCATGTGAGGCCCCGAGTTTTGGTCTGCAGTCTTTGTGAGTGCCAGTTTGGACAGAATTCGAGTTGTGAGGAGAAAGAAGCACAAGAAGTGTGGAAACCAGGCTCACCCTGTAGAAGACTGGAGAAATTGCTGAATCACGCTCGGTCTGTCAGGATCTGAAGCTGCTGTGTGTGCTCCTGGCTATTTTGCAGTAAGTGCGATTGGGATCGAGGAGCAGCCTGCCTGGTATAGTACTTTCCTTTTACATATGAATGTGCAAGTGCTTGTGGGGAATGGCTATTTCCAATCCCCAGTGCTCTGTGTTGTAGCTAGAAGCAAACCCCAGCTTGTCTCAGACTAAATCCGGTTGCTATCAACTGCAGTGGGGTCCAGTCACAAGGACCTTGTCTCCATGCCCTGTTGTTCTGGCAATCCAGAAGAACATCCACCATCCGGTCCTCAGTTTGGGTATTGTGAGTACAAATCAGGGTATTTCCCTGCAGCCTGTTTTCAATCACAAGTGTGTCATCTAATTCTTGTTGTTTCACTGCTTCATGGACTGAGCCATCCAGCTCCGGATTACAATTGGGTATTGTGCATATATTTTCTTCTACAGGGCCCTATCCATCTGCACCTGCTTGCCAACCCCGGGCAACGGACCTGGCTAGCTCCCCCCCACCCCAACCTGAGTACCCAGAGTGTGACTTTTCAGCCCCTGTATGTGTGCACAGTACTGTGATTTAATGCCACCAATTAACCTGATTTCCACCTCCCGTGTTACTGCCCCCCTAAATAAATCAGATTTGTTGTTGTTATACTATATACTGTCTCTGGTGTTGGTACTTATGAAAACAGTATTGTGGTTTGCTGTGTATGTTGTTTAACCTTATTTTACAGGGGGTCCTCAGAGACGTGCTGCAGAATCAGTCTCGAGGGTAAGTGGTATCTACAGCATATGAGTGAACAGTGTGTATACGTGGGGTATTGGGGCTGTAACTCCAGTGTACTGTGTGAGCCACTAGAGGAAATAAAAGGGGGTCTCAGTGTCCCAGAGGGCTGTGAACAAGCTAGTCTAACCACTACAAACCCTGACCTCTGGGTGGAGGCACCCTCCATAGGACCTAGGCCCCTCAACCTGTCCGTAGTCAAACAGGCAGGGGTAGTAGCCCTTGGGATAGCGCCACCTAGGGGTTACACACAAAACTGCAACTTCATAAATATCAAATCATCTAATCTAAAAAGAATCAGGGTAAACTAAGCTAAATATGTATGTTTTAAAACTCTGGATGGTAAGGCACTCTCATACCTGACAAGGTAGAGAATTCTACAGGGTCAGGGCCGCAAAAACAAAAGACCACGCCCCAGATGTCTTTAAACGGACCCTGGGAATCTCCAGCAATCCCTCATTGGAGGATCGGAGAGGATGGAAGGGGCAGTAAGGGCGAAGCAGATCTTGCAAGTAACAGGGTCCCTGATTGTGTAGGGCTTTATAGGTCAGTAACCCGACATTGAAGGTGATCTGCCACTGTACTGGCAGCCAGTGCAATCTGCGGAGCACAGGCATTATATGACTGGTCCTGGAAGTACCAGTCAACAGCCAGGCTGCTACATTCTACACCAGCTGCAACGGCGTCAGCTGAACACCCCTGAGCCAAAGCCCAGAGGGTTGTCCTGCCAACAAACCTGCCTCCCAACAATCTGGGTCCACAACCACCACCTCAGTTTTAGATCGGTTTAACCACAGCCAGACGGCACTCATCCAGTCCTGGATCTCGGATAGACAGTTGTTAAATACTGAGAGGATCACATCCTGTCTGGGCACAAAGGACATGTACAGTGGAGTATCATCTGCATAGCAGTGAAAACTCAGACCGTATCACTTGATGATCTCTCCCAACGGCAGCATACACACTGCGAACAATATGGGTGACAAGATGGAACCCCACGGTACTCTGCAGGAGAGGGGCTGAGGAATAAATCCCAGACACCACTCTCTGAGTCCTACCCTTGAGGAAAGATCGAAAGCATCTGAGGACCATACCAGACAGTTCACAGATGAACCGCAGGCGCTCCAGCAGCACTCCATGGTCCACAGTGTCAAATGCTGCAGAGAGATCAAGGAGGACCAAGATACGAGTCCTCCGATCTCTCGCTATTAGGAGATCATTTAGCACCCGAACAAGGTCTGTCGCGGTACTGTGTCTCTTCCTAAATCCTGACTAGAGATAATCATAGACATCATGGCTGGACAAGTGCTCGTCCAGTTGCAGTGCAACCACCTTCTCAGTAACCTTACCCACAAAGGGTAGGTTAGAGACAGATCTATAGTTAGCCAGACAGTCCAGGTCAAGGGAGGGCTTTTTAAGGAGTGGCCTAACAACCACCTCCTTTGGGGGCCGGGAAGACCCCCCCCCCCCTTCAATGACCTCCAGACTATCTCTGCTAGGACCGGGCCAATTTCCTCCACGCACCCTACAAGAAGGTGCGTTGGGCCTGGAACTAAACTACAGCTAGTTGGCCACAAAATCTGGACGATCCTCACGATATCTGTGATTTCTGGCTGGCTGAAGTCTGACCAGGTAAACTGGGTGCCCGTCACCTCGTACCAACCTCTGCAATTCCCATGGGAGGTGGGAGGCTTTAGCATGAGTTTTCCAAAGAGGGGCGTGTTTCTTCTAAACTGCTGTGAAGCTTGTAAATGTGGGTATAAATAGCAGCCGGCACCTGTGGGTCTGGCAACTCATGTCAGAAAGCTGCCTGTCCAAGGTGCAAAACCAGGCAAGATTTAAGTTTTTTTTTTTTTTTAATACTGCAGGCTGTTGGGAGAAGATGGCAGTGAGGCCCATTTGGGTTGCACCCACTTTTTAGTGGCAGACTTTTAAGCGCTCCCCTTTTAAAATTATGTTATCAAGATGCTTCTTGAAAATCCCTTTATTATTGCTGCTATCTCTGATTGACTACTGTAAAGCATTCCACTTTACCACCCCTGTTGTGAAGTTGTTTGGCTTCAACTGCTGGTCATAACCTCTCATTACAGTGAAACCAGTCTTAGATTCCAAGTTCAGCATAACTTTGAGGTGGCTATGTAAGCATTAATCCACGACAAAGGTGGCATCTAATGGGAAATTGATGCATGGTTGGGACTCTTGTACAACAGCCCAACCATGCATTAATTCCCCATTAGATGCCACCTTTGGAGTGGATTAATGCGCTTGTAACATGGCTTCTATGACAAACTGTGTAGTGTGAGTGTTATTTTGATGCTATGAATAAGAGAACTCAGCCACATTTTACACCGTTTACATTTCTGTCTTGCACTTTGTCAACATTGAAGAGACACTTATTTTTTTCCTGATGTTGTGAAAACTACAGCAACCATGACTATGAGGACACTATCTCTGAACATATATTTTGAGACATTTCTCTGATCTGACCGGCTTTTATTTTATTTGCAACACTAGGAGGTCTATTATGTGTTGCTTTCTACATGTCGCTATCTGCCCGTCTTTCTGTTTTGTATAATATCTGACCTCCTGTGTATGTGTCTCCCCGTGGCGCCGATATCGCTACATTGCCCATTTTGTGCCTGCCATTTTCTGACTTGTTCGCAGCTTTGCTGAGTCCGTTGCACATCTTTCGACTGCCCGACATGCGTTTCCCAGACCTACGATTTCCCTTCTGTGTCTCCTACACTATGCACGGCTGCACATTTCTACTACACTATATCCCTCTGAGGGTGCATTCCGCTCCGGATATTCCTCCCCGGTTGCTTCTGACTCCTCGTCCGCGTCACTGCTGGCTCCCGCTCTACATTTCCCCATATTCCAGGCCTCTTCTGCCCTGTGTGTATTTCTCGACACTGCTGCTGTGTGCTCTGTGGTTGTCCGAGGTACTTCAGTAGCAACACGGCATTATCGTGCCATAATGCTGTGTTGCTCTTGTACCAGCTGACCCACTATAACCAGTTGTATTCCTTATTTCCGATACTCTTTATTTTTGCGATGTTACAACTATATTTATAACATGGGGTATGTTAAACAAGCATGGCAATTGGTGAATCAGCGTCACCTGACCACGCATTAATTCTCAATATACGCACAGTTGCTGTGAGTCGCCTGAGAGACAGTCAGTGGGCAGGGCAGAACTCATTATGTCCTGTACAGCAGCAAACTGAAAGTCAGCCATTACTTGAAGTGAGAGGAGCGACATGTAGTGAATCAAATCTGTATGTGGGTTAATGCATGGTCAGGTGAGGCTGAGTGACCAAATCCCTTGCGTGTTAATCATACCCCATATTCTTTCCCTGTCTGTGTCCTGTTAAACCATTTGTCCCCACTGTTCCCATTGCTGGCTGTGTGTCCTGTCCCCAGGTGCAGCATTTGTCCCTGTCATTAACAGATGCAACCCTTCAGGGACATGCAGACAGTCAGTGCGTTTACATGAGCAGAATTTTACCAGATAACTGGTGCAGTAGCAGAGATCTCAGCTTCTTACCCGGTAACCAAAGCCCATGTATACACAATGTCAGGAAGTATCTGGGTAAAGAGTTACCAGGTAAAGATACCTGGATAACGGCACAGTTACCCGGTAACTACCCTGATACAAGCAAAACTCTGCAGTGCCTGAGAAGATTACTGTGCTAATCGGGCAGACATGTAAACGGGTGTCAAAGAGTTACCGGGTAAGTCAGGATGTTCCCTGATATCATGTTACCCAGTAACAATATCGCCATGTAAAAGTAGTGAGTGATATGTGCGCGTTGCATAGAAATTCCTCCAGTGTCCTGTCTGCAGGCTGTCGTGTGTGTGTGTGTGTGTGTGCGAGAGAGACAGCAGGAGCGTCAGAACCGCAGACTATTAGTGTTCCCTCCCACCTGAGGCGATGATCGCCACTCCCTCTCCTCCGCTAACCGAGAGTGGGACCAGGAGTGATGGTAAAAGAGGTAGGTGTGTGTATGTGTGGGTGAGAGAGCGCGACATAGCGGCACCGGGACATGTTGTAGATTATGGCAGTCTGCCGTCTGTGTGTGTGTGTCTGTCTCTGTCTCTCTCTCTCTCTCTCCCCCTCTCCCCCTCTATACACTCATTGAAACCACATTCCCCTGTCTCCGGTACAGTGTGTTCTGTAAGAGCGAGCGACCGAGGGCCAGACACGGGAATGAGGAAGGTAGCGTAATCATGTCTGTCTCTCCCTGTTTGTTGGTTGTGTGGGGAACGAGACACTAGATAGAGAGTAGGCATCTAAACACCTCCTGCAACCCGCTCAGCAGCCGCCCCAAAGGCTGTATTCAGTGAACATGTTGCTTACTTGTGCTGCTCCCCCTCCCCCCAAACAATGCACAGTATCCTGGCGTGTGCTTGTGATAGAGAGAGGAGACCAGGTAGTGTGCAGCAGTCGAGAGAGACACAGCATGGTAGCGTTGCTCAAACACAGAGAGAGAGAAATTGACAGGCGGTAGACAGACAGAGTGAGAGGCAACTACTAGCAGTTGGCACAGTCTTGCCAAGTACACAAGTCATAGTGACATTAATGACAGAAAGGCAAAAATCGGAAAATGCTGTGAGCCCTATTGCAGACATCCTTCAACAGAGAGACGCTGTGAGCTGCAGGGTCACGGGGATGCAGAGAGTGAGAGAGAATCACACACAGTTGTATCATGCTCAACTAATGTTCCCATTCGAATGTTGCTGTTCCTTAATGTGTGAAAGTAACCGAGCAGATTTGTTGAAACAAGGAGCACACACTTGTATTATGGTCAGCTCATGTTGCTCTTCGTTAATGTTTAAAAGCAACCTAGCAGCTGCCTAATTTGTGCAAGTGACGGTTACTGCACTCCAGGTTATGTGATGTTACGCCTATACCTGTGACTTGTTTTGTTCTCTGGAGAGTGCCCCTGTCATCTGCACACACAGAGACCCTCTGCAGTATATACGATGGGCCTTCAAACAGTGGGACTATTTTGGTTTGGGGAAGTATACTTAATAAAATCTTAAGGTTTTTTTCATTTTGTCTGACTTTCCTTTATTTTTTTTTCCAGACTGTAATAACCCAATGTTATAAGCGCAATAACCCACTCCAGGGTATGGGGTTATTGGGGATCAATCAACACCCCGGGTGCTGTGAGGGCACCTGGCCTGCGGTCTCGTGCCTCACAACGCACCCGGGGTGTTGATTAATCCCCAGTAACCCCATACCCAGTCGTGGGTTATTGCTTACTTACATCATGCAGACATAGTAGTCGCCTATCCTGCAGATGCTTTAACCCGAGCTCCTTGAGCCATTGCTCACAAATGAATTCTCTTTTTCTCACACTGCATTACTTGCACACCTCTGCACTAGGGTTACCACCTGTCCTGATTTTCGCAGGACAGTCCTGATTTGGGCAGCTGTGTCCTGCGATAAAACATGAAAAATAATACATGTCCTGACTTTTTATTTCAAATAATATTTTCTAACTTTCCACTAAATGTTGCAGAAAATTATAATACCTTAACTAAAATACATTAAAATGATTACAAACAATAGAAGCAACCAAGAAACTACAATACTTTGCCTTAATTCTGATTATATACAGAAAACCGGTCTGCTGCATTGGTTAAGGTTACATACTGTCCTGCGAAAAATCATGTTTCAGTAAGAAATGTCCCACTTTGGGCTTCTTAACAGGTGGTAACCCTACTCTGCACCCTATCGAGTATTTTTTTTTAAATGTGTTCTAAATAAGGGGTCAAGAATTGTGACCTGTAATCCATATAAGGTCATACAAAATTAGTGTACAGGGGCATCATATCCTTTTTATCCTTGAAAACAAAGTTCCTATTAATGCATCTCATGATTCTGCTTGCTTTGTTAGCACTTTTTAGGCAACGTGCAGAATATATAAGATTATCAGACACAATAATGCCTTAGTCTTTATCCTCCTGTGTTCATTTATTTCTAGGTTACCAGTTAAATATTACTCTTGTTTCTAGAGCCAAAATATAGTACTCTACATTTATCTTTGTTTAGTTGTATTCCCTACTTGGTGGTTCAGTTTACTATTTTGTGTAAGTTATTTTGCAGGGTTTCAACCAGCTTCACTGTATCCACTGGCCATCCAGTTTGAGAATAATCCACAGTTTTTTGTATCCAGTTCAGGTCCAGTATAAAGATCTGGAATAGCGGAGCTCAGCACTGGCCCTTGTGGAGCTCCACCCATTGCCTTCCCTTACTTGAATAAAGATCATTAAGGCAGACCCTTTGATGCCTGTTGTACAGACAGTTTCTTGCTTAGCTTAATACAGGTGGACGGAGTTACAGTTTTTGTCATTTTAATAAAGGATTACATAGTTATTTTACTTACTTTGACTACAGTCTCACTTCTAAGTTTTAGCCAGGCTGCTGACCTCCCCCTATTTACATTTTGATGATGCTAAGTATGTGACAGGGTGGCAGTGCTAGAATACAGTTCTATGAAGATAGAGGGTGTATCTGCCTTAACATAGAATTCTTTAAATGCAAGAAATGTACATGTTCGGGTAGGTATATAAATGTAATACTACCTACCCCATTAACTCGTACAAATTCTCTGTGTAACCTTTAGCAGGTCACTTGACCTCGTAATGTACCATATTTGCAGTGTGGCGGCTTGTTCAAAGTTATGGAACAGGCATGTTTATTAAATTGGTATTTCGCTGCTAGTGGCCTGAATATTGCCACACAGCAGTTTCCTACAGTGGTAGCAGTCGACTCAGCACGTTATCTCCCAGGATTTTCTGGAGATACCTACAACAATCTTTGATCCTGCCTGTGCTGCAGGAATTCCCACGGAAATCTCCTTAGAGATCTCCAGAGATTTGGGGGGATAATAACTTGCAAATCAACTTCTACTATCGTATCTGCACTACTACTGCTGCATCACATCCCTGTATTTTTTTCAGTCTGTTTCCCTGATAGAAATATAATGTGACGGACCCTGCAGTGAGGTGTGCCCAGGCTATGCACATGGCTCTGACGCCACCTTTGATAAACAGAAGTATCTGTTAGTAATTGGACAGGTCTGTGTGCTGGGGCACTCCAGATCAGCTGAGCCTCAGCTGGTTCACTGCACTTGGGAGTCAATAACCAGGTCATGTTTAAGAGAATAGCATAGTTTTATTAACAAATACAAACCTGAAATTAAATGGTTAGTGCATCCATAAAAATGTAAACATCCCTTGATGAAGTACCCTTCCAGGGGCGCCTGAATAAGACCCACTTTGGTGTCCCACCAGCCTGGGTCACATCCACCCTTTCCCATCTGGTAACAGAATTTATTATAAACTTAAGGGGGCACTGTGTTTCATACCTCATGTTCAGTATCAGTACAGGCCTGATGAAGTTGCTTTGGGTTGGCTGGTGTTGGTGCACTCCGTAATAAATGGAGTAAAGCGGTCAAAACAAAATTTCCCCCAGAGGCCATGAAATTGCTAAAAATGGCTCTGTACAACCCCACAAAATGGGGTATTTGTAATCTGGCCCAATGGCCGGCTTGCAACTGTTCCAAGCAAACAGATAATGTTTTCTCAAAAACGGGCCACCCTGCAGCATACTCAGGATTCCTTGGCATGGATGGCTGATTGTGGCACAGTAGGCCTACTGGTCTCCACTCTCTCTGTCTCGAATGCAAGTGGTCTCCTTCTTAGAATTTCCTCTCTCCGCACTGCTGTAGTCCTGGACCAGCAGTTCTGGGCTCAGCTTCTCCCCTCAGTGCTGTCTTTTCCATGTCATCACTCATGCTGGCTAGCACACTAATGCCACCTTGCAAAGCTCAGCAAAACTCTACTGTGTTGGTTGAAGACTAAGGGATGGAAGTTTGAGCATTCTTTGAGAAGGTCCTGGTCTGAGGGGCACAGGTTGACTTTGAAGGCTCACTATCGTGAGTATCAATGTGAAATTGCCCTGGAAAAAATAGAGTTCCTGACAACTGCTACAGGGGAAAAGCAGCCAGCTCACCACTTTCGCATGGTAGATAGGTTTATTAATCCCTACTGTCTGCAATCTGTCTGAGCTTTTTTCGGAAGAACAACGTGAGGAGTTTGGCAAATATTTCTCTGACAAAGTGTCCACCAGTATTTCTTCAAGTGGTCTCTCATGGTCCAGTGTTGGCTGTTTTTGTGTGGCATCACACACATGGGCTGTCTGCCTGTCCACTGGCCATAGTTTGTTTGCTTCGGCTTAGCACCATGTGGTTGCCTACATTGTTTCTTTTTTTTTTTTTTATCAGTAGCCGAAGTTTTCTGTCCTATGCTACATGTGAATTACCTGTTTTTGAGCACTTTAATAAAGAATGAAGGACTGGTAAAGCTGTTCTTATTTATGTAAAAGCTCATTTCAAGCTTTTGGGTCGTGTACTGCAGTGTGTTTGTTTGTTTGGGCTTTTCAGCCCTCATGTCTGTTTGCTATGGACCAGTGTTGGTCAGCCTACCAGGGATGAGTTTCAGCCATTTGTTGAGAAAGAGGTGCTCTGGGTGATTTTGAGTTTGCATACCACTTGCTGCATGCTGGACCTGGGGCCTAACTGGCTGCTTTTGGGCTGCCAGGAATTCCTGGGTCCAGTTATTGCTGAGATTGTTGGGTGTTCCTTGAGGGAGGATGTTTTTCTGTCCGCCATGAAAAAGATAGTGGTTAGAGCCCCTTCTAGAAATGTCATCTATGAACCCCAATGCTCCAGTGAATAACAGGCCCATCTCAAATCTTCCCTTTTTGTGGAAGATAATTGAGAAGGTGGTTGTAGAGCAGATCAAGGATCATCTGGAGCAATATAACATCTGTGAACTTTTACAGTCGGGTTTTCGGCCTTGTCATAGCACAGAGACGGCACTTATCAGGGCGACTCATGGTCTCCTCATGGCAAGAGATCAAGGATTATGTTCTGTCTTGGTTCTCTTGGATCTCTCATCGGCGTTTGACACAGTGGGGTGTTATTGGATTGCTTGAGGAACTACGTCTGTCTCTCTGGCACAGTTTTGTGCTAGTTTGAGTCCTACATAACAGAGAGAACACATCAGGTGGTCATAAGTAAATACACCTCTGAGACGTCTGTGCTCCCCTGTTGTGTTCTTCAAGGGTTGATTCTTGCCACATGTTGTTTTCTGTGTACATGCTGCCGTTAGGTGAGATCATTAGATGGCATGGTGTTGCATTTCACTGCTATGCAGATGATACTCCGCTATACCTGTTGTGCATTCCTTGTGAGGTTCAAACTGCTTTTGTACTGGGGCACTTTCTTGCTGAAATCTCTGACTAGATGGCCTCAAACTGTCTTAACCCAGGGAAGACAGAGGTCATGATGATTGCGCCAGGTCGGTATCCATCAGCAATGATGGGTGATTTGGCAGAATTTCCCTTGTTGGGTGACCAACCACTCAAAACTGTAGATGCATTAAAGAATCATGGGGTCATTTTGGACCACATGCTGCTGCTATAACAGGAAGTATCAGCAGTGGTCTGATCTGGCTTTTACCATCTTCATAACATCTCCAGGGTCAAATATGATCTGGTAATGGTCGTTCATGCTTTCTTCATCTCTAGGCTTTAATATTGCAATGTGTTTTACGTAAGATTATCTGGAAATTTGATGCCACACCTGCAGCTGGTCCAGAATGCTGCAGCCTGGCTGATTGTCAGAACTCCTTGGGAAGGACCAGATCATGCCAGTTCTCCGTGTGCTACACTGGCTACCTGTGCGGTGGCACATCACCTTTAAAATATGCTTGATGGCCTTCAAGGCCCTATGCACTTTGGGACCTGACTACTTAAAAGACCTTCTAGTTCTTTACTGCCCAACCTGCCCCTTTGCTCCTTTCCTGTGGGTTTGCATATTGTTTCCCCTTTTTCCATCTGAGACAATCTTAATGAAGAGTTAACTGTTTCTGTTTGATTTTACTGCTTTGTTTTGAGTGCAGCAGAGACCATTGTGATGTCAGCAGGCATTGTTCAAGCTGTTCTCCCCATTGGTTAAGAACTCCTTTGTGACTTACCCACCTAAAGTGGAACTAAATGCTGATGACTCACCTAATATTGAAATTATTGATTTAAAGAGCAGCTTCAGGTGGTGGAGACAAAGGGTGAAGGGAATGGAAGCATTAAAAAGAGAAGGAGGAAGGAGGGAGGGCAACAGGAAAAAAAAGGGGTAACAAGCAGAGCGGAAACAAAATCTGGAAGGCCATGTCTGCAACTACTAGAAATCTAGGAAATAAGATTCCAGATCTAGAGTCCATCATGGCAGAGGATAACCTGGATATTGTGGTCCTTACCGAGTCACGGTGCACTGTAAACCATGACTGGGACAGGGCCATACCAGGCTATACTCTGTTGGCAGGACCAGGTGGGAAGGAAAGGAGGGTGTGTGGTGCTTTATGTGAGGGAAAGCATAAAAGTGATTGAGATACAAGGGTGCAGGGGAAGACAGAGGTACCGTGGGTCACCCTGGAGCTGGGGGAATGGAGCCACTGTCCACACTGGAGTGATCTACAGACCTCCAGGACAGGGATGGATTAGATAAGGTACTGATGGAAGCCACTGACAAGAAGGCAGAAAAGGGGAGGTGCTGCTGGTGGGGAACTTCAATCTGCCGGGTGTAGATTGGAACCTCCCAGCAGCAGCTTCAGCTAGAAGCAGGGACATCCTGGATTCTCTGCGCGGGGCATTCCTCAGGCAACTAGTCAGCAAACCCACTCATTGTGGGGCAATACTGGACCTGGTGCTAACAGGGACAGTGTTGCAGACGTCAAGGTGGGAGGCCACCTGGGGACCAGTGATCATCATATGGTGTAGTGTAGTTCAGTATAAGGACATCTGCAGAATCAAACCGCACAAGAATGAGGGTCCTGGACTTCAGGAGGGCAGATTTTTATAAAATGGGTGAATGCCTCAGGAAGACCTGGTTGGGGGCTCAGGGGGTGGAGGAACAGCAGGCAGAGCTAAAAGGGAGCATAGTAAAGGCAACAAACCTCTGTGTCAAACAGGTGTGCAAAAGCAAGAGGAAACAAGCATTTGTCAATGCCGAACATTTGATGCACTGGAAGATATCCACCGCTGCACCTTGTGTATGGCCTTGAGGTACTTAAATGTATGTATCATGTTCCGCCACTCCCTTCTGTCCTCCAATGGGTACATATCGAGGTCCTTCAATCTGTCCTGATATGTTCTGTTTTGCAAGCCATGTACCATCTTGGTTGCCTTTCTGTGGACCGGCTCCACTCTGTCAATGTCCGTATGCAGTTGCAGCCTCCAGAACTGCACACAGTACTGTAGGATGGGGCTCACTAGTGCATTATGCAATGGCATCACCACCTCTCACCTTTTGCTAGTGATACCTTTTCCTATGCACCCAAGCATGCAACTGGGCCTCCTTGCAACATTCGTGCTCTGTTTTGACACCTTAAGGTCGTCAGAACTTATATCTCCTATGTCCTTTTCTTCCTTGGTGATCGTCCACACCTCACTCCATCCAGTAACTCTCCCCAGGTTTCCCTCTTCCCCAGGTGCATTATTTTTGCTCCTTTGCATTGAACCTCAGTTGGCACTCCTCAGACCATTTTTTAAGGCTCTCCATGTGTCTGCTCATTTTCTCCACCCCTTCTGGAGTATTCACTCTATTACAGATGTTGGTGTCATCTGCAAACAGGCATAGTCCTTCCGCAATGTCTGTAAATGAAGACATTGAATAGGACTGGTCCCAGGACTGATCCCTGAGATACCCCACTGGTCATCATCCTCCCCCCGGATTGGATCCCATTACCACCACCTTTTGCCTCCTGTCAGCCAGTTTCTAACCCAGTGTATCAGCTTGTGCTCTGTGGCCAGACTACCCATCTTGATATATCAGTCTTCTATGTTGGTCGGCATCGAAGGCCTTCCTGAAATCAAGGTAGGTGACTGTAACAAGGGATAAAGAAGTGTGTCCCTATATTGCAGCCTAAACCTCATTTTGGTCTGAAATATCATGTGTCTGTGTAACAAATGTTGGCCTATATAATTGGATCATATAAAGCTTGTGAAGCCACAAGACAAACTAAGCCACAAGTTGCAATATTAAAGTGCCTTTTGACATTTGTGCTGACCATGTAGGTAATAGCAAACATTTGGCCTACGTAACTGCAAGCAGAAACACATGATAGTGTCCAAATTACCCTTTTGACTATCTCTAGTGTTTGTCCTTATCAGGACAGGCCAAAATGCTTGTATGCACGTTCCTAAGTCCAAACCTATTTCTTCCTCCTGGACTTTGGTAACTGGTAGTGACAGCTGTTGCTAGCCATATATAATAATAGAATGTACACTATCTATACTTGTGCTGACCAAGGATGAGCTCATACATATACCAAAGGAGTATTGCCTTGTAAGTTGATGTTTGTACTTGTTTTAAAGCAATCATAGAAAACCATAGGAAATGATGATGCTGTCTTCCACTATATAAGCAAGCCAGCACACACTGTTATTTTGAAAAATGTACCACTTGTAATCTCTCGCTGTGATTGTTATAATCATTAAATTCTTCTGCCTTCAGTCTCGTCTCCATTCATCTCCTTTCTAAGTATCTGTAATTGATAATTTACTAACTGTAATTTTTTTTCCACAATGCTACAGTGACGTCCACTGCCTCGCCCTGATTTACTTCCTTACTGAGGCATTAGTGTTTCCAACCCTAACACCACCCCCACCCCCACCCTGCAGAGACTGACAGGCATTGGGAGTGTGCCCTTGGGTCATCGTCCGTAATGCTCGCGCCATTCCACCTCACCCTGCAGACACTGACAGGCATCACGGTGTGCCTTGGGGTCTTCGGCCCTTACACTCCCCCATTCCATAAGGAAATAAGCGGAGATTGTTGCACTACAGGAGAATGGGGTATATGTTAGGGTTGAAGACCCCAAGTCATACCTCGATGCCTATCACTGGCTGCAGGATGAGGGTGGAATGGCGTGAGGATTACGGCCAGCGACTCCAAGTCACACACACCCCCCCCCCATGCCTGTCAGCCTCTACAGGGTGGGGGGGGGTGCTACAATTGTGGAAATCCTAACGCCCTGGGCATTTGTTGGTATTTTCACTCCAGATTTTCAACATGGGCTCTTTTGGACCCCATCTCATGAACAGTGGCACTATCATTTTGTTACTCAATCCCGAAAGACTGCGCCATTCGGCGACACAGGTGCAAAAACACATTTTCAGCAAGATGTGAAAAATGACAGCTGTACTGTTCTTGAAGAGGTGTGAAAAAATGCCAGTGTTGAAAATCTGGAGTGAAAATATGAAAAATTGGCGAAGTTACAAGCGTGCGTAGAAACTGTGAAATGCAAGGCCGTATCGCAATCATTTTTTGAAATTTTTTCACCAAATTTTAAACATGAGCATTTTAGGACCCAACCTCATGAACAGTTGCACTATCATTTCAGTACTCCATCCCAAAAGTTGATTTTGCACAGTGATCATGCCATTCTGTGCCACAAGTGCGAAAACATGTTTCGGGCAGGATGTGAAAAATAACAGCTATACTGTTCATAAGGAGGTTTGAAAAAATGGCAATGTTAAAAATCTGGAGTGAAAATTATTACATTTGGCGAGGTTATGAGCGTATGTAGAAACTTGCAACATACAGCCTTAATGCAATATTTTTTCACAAATTTGCAACATCAGCGGATTTTTCATTCATGAATATGGCACTGTCATTTTGTTATCGGTCCCGAAAGGTGATTCCATGTAGTGATTGTAAATCACCTCTCGGAGTGATAAACAAATGATCTGTCACTGTTCATGAGGTGGGGTCCCACGAACCACATGTTGAAAATTTGGGGGCAAAATTCGTAATATTGGCCGAGATATCAACCTAAGTTGACCTCCCCCCCCCCATTGAGTCCCATTATAAGGCTTACCGTGATTTCTCAGTTTAACAGTCGCCTTTGAAGAGTGCAGATGTGTTCCCAGTCCAGAGAAGATGACAGCGCGGACCTCGGAGGTGAGTATGGGGTGGGGAGAGGGGGCACACAGAGGGTGGATGGGGGAGGCTGGGAAACGATGATGAGCCGTTTTCTTTTTTACAGGGGAAAAAAATAGAGACATCGGGGGACAGTTTTCTTTATTTTATAGGGCAAAAAAAATTAATATAGGCACACTGGGGTGGGCTCCCAGTGTGCCACAATAGTGGGATGGGGGGACATGCCGACATGGGGATTGGTCACCCTGATGTCGGCACTGAACGGGTTATGGGTGGAGGGGCACATCCGACACCAGGAGTGGGCATCCTGGTGTCGGAAACAGATTATTTTGGCACACTGGGGTGGGCCCTGCGTGCACATTAGTTGGGGAGTGAAACATGCAGATGGGGGATTGGGTGCCCAATGTCGGCAAAATATCTGTTCGGGCTTGATGGGTTGGGGGGGGACATCAGACACCGGGAGTGGGCATCTCCGTGTCAGAAACATTAAAAAAAAAAAAGGATTATTTCGGCACACTTGGGTGTGCCACATTAATATGGGGGGAGGAGGAATATATACATGCCAATACAGGGATTGGGCACCCCGATATTGGCTGTAAGAAAAAGCCGCACGGCGGCTGACGTGTTGATGGGGCAGAAGCCAGCACGGAGAGGCCGCTGTAGCCTGATTAGGCGTTGGGGGGGTTCATGCACATTAGTGTGCACTCTGACGCATGGCAGGAGTTTAGGCTACAAATGAAGCACTCCCATTGGAGTAGTTCATTTGTTTCAAGTCCGTGGCATGGCACGTCAGCAGAGCTGAACTTGTGTCACGACCAGAGTCCTGGTGATTGGTGTACACTGCCACACCTCTTGCAGATGCAACTGTAATTGGCATGGCAGTGACACTCCTCTCATTTCCCATTACTGTCTCAAAGCGTTTGGTGCGCATGCACATCAAACACAAAAAGGAGACTGTTGTGGGTCTTGAAAGAGGTGGCTAAAAAGGTTAAGATTAAAAGGGTAGCATTCAGAAGGTACAAGGAAATGTAGAGAGAGGAGGATTGGGAGGTGTATTAGGGGAAACAGAGAGAATCAGGGAAAGCAATAACGAGCATGAAGGTGCAAACTGGAGAAAGAATATCCCAGGAGGTAACAAAAGGGGACAAGACATTTTTATGTAAGTGAAAAGAGGAACACCATGGGTGGGATTGTAAGGTTAAAAGGGAAAAGGGGTACTGTGCAGAGGGGAACCAGGAAAAGGCAGATATCCTGAACAAATATTTTTTGTTCAGTATTCACAGAGGAAGAAGGAGAGGGGCCACAAAAAAGTAACAGAAGCTTTGGAGTGAAGGAGGGAGGCAGAAATTAGTGATTTTTTGGAAGAGAAAGTCCTGAAACAACTCACTAATCTGAAGGTGGACAAAGCGATGGAGCTAGATGTGGTGCATCCAGGGTATTGAGGGAGCTCAGGGAGGTACTGGTTGCATCTCTGACAGTTCTACTGAACAGCTCACTGGAAACAGGAATGGTTTCTGAGGACTGGAGGAGGGCAGATGTAGCCCCACTTCACAAAAGTAGTATCAAGGAGGAGGCTGGCAATTTATAGTCCAGTCAGCCTGACATCGGTGGTGGGAAAGTTAATGTAATCACTGCTGAAGGAAAGGATTGTGGAATATCTTGAATCCAATGAGTTACAAGACCTAAGGCAGCATGGGCTCACGGGGGGTGGGGGGCATGTCAGATGAATCTGATAGAGTTCTTTGACTGGGTGATAGAGCTGGGGGAGCGATGGAAGTATCCTACCTAGATTTCAATAAGGCATTCAACACTGTTCCACATAGGTGACTAGTAAGCAAACTGGGTAGCTTAAGAGTAGGTCCAAAGGTGGTAAACAGGCTAAGAAATTGGATAAGGGATAGTCACAAGAGGGTAGTGGTAAACAGAGTTTGCTCCGAGGGAGGGAGGGTGACCAGTGCGGCACCTCAGGGATCAGTGCTGGGACCGGTCCTCTTTAATGTCATACATAAGTGACATGCAGAGGATCTGGAAGGGAAGATCTGCCTCTTTGCAGATGACACCAAAATCTGCAATAGGGTAGACACCTGGGGGGCGTGGGGGTGGAGAAAAGGAGGAGCAGAGATCTGAGAAACCTAGGAGTGGTCAAGGGTATGACAGCTGGGTTTCAGTGTGACAACTTGCAGAATAATGCACTTAGGGCACAGAAGCCTGTAAGCAGAGTACAGAATGGGTGGTGTGGTACTGACGACTACTAAGCAGGAAAGAGACACGGGGGTAATCATATCTGTCAGCCTAAAGGTGGCCTGGCAGTGTGACAAGGCAGGTTGGAGGGCTAGTGGAATGCTGGGGTGCGTAGGTAGGGGTATCACCAGCAGAAAGAAGGAGGTGGTGCCCCTGTATAGACTACTGTTAAGAACCCACCTGGAGTACCGTGTCCAGTTCTGGAGACAACATTTCCGGAAGGGCATGGACAGAGTGGAGGCAGTCTAGAGGAGGGCAGCCTAAAATGATGCTGGATCTGCATCAAAAGCCCTATGAGGAGAGAGACTGAAAGACCTTAATATGTACACCCTGGAAGAGAGGGGGGATATGATAGAAACCTTTAAATGTCTCACAGGCATAAATAAGGTACAGTAGGGAAGTGTTTTTTGGGAAAATAAAAGGTATTCTAGAGCAAGGGGACATGCTATGAAACTGGAGGGGAATAGATTCAGGAAAGATGTAAGGGAGTACTTCACAGAAAAAGTGGTGGATTCCTGGAACAGCCTTCCAGCAGAGGTGGTGGGGCGGAACAGTGATGGGGTTCATGAATACATGGGACAGGCACAAGGGGATCATAGTGGAAAGGAAGGGGGGGGAATAGCTGTTGCTCAGGTAGGGTCTGCAGTGATAATGTAGGTAGAGAAAAATTGGGTCAGACTGGGTGGCCAAACAGCCCTTATTTGCCATCAAATTCTGTGTTTCTGTTTCACCTTTTGTGTCCCTTAGCAGGGACATTCTAACCAAACATAACGTAACAAAAGTAAAAATGTTTGTATTCGGCCAACTCATCATCATCTCTTATTATATCAGTAAAAGCAATCTTCAAGAGCTAACTGATCGCGAATCCACATGTACTGTTGCAGGCTCAAAAAATGCATTATCTCATTTTTTTATTGGAAAGGCTGGTATAAAATGAGGACTGCACACTTATAAATAAAGGAATCGTGTATGCAAGGACAATCACAAAAGGCGTGCTAACTGATGTGCAAGGTCATTACTGTAGCAGGGCTGGCACTGAATTTTTATTATTTTGCACAATGTCTTGTGCCAATTTTTTTTTTTTTTTTTTGTTTTTTTTTTTTTGTTTATTTGCACCACTTGTTTTCCCCCGCATACTGGCACACTACATCACCTTCCTACCCGTAGTGAAATCTATACGCCCACCACCCCGACACAGGTCTTCCTCAGGGAGTGACTGGACACCAGGGAGAACTTTAATGGAGACGAGGTGCCACGGGATACTATTAAGAAATTTAATGGTGGTGGAAAGAGGGAGTGGTGTTCCACCCGACACTAGAGAGGATCCTACTGGGGACTAGGAGAGTGAAGGGGTTGCTGCCAGACACCAGAGAGAACTTTAATGGGGACAGGTGCGAATGGACCCCAGGGAGTATTTGGAAAAGGATGGGAAGAAGAAAGGGGTACCATTAGACACCAGA
This sequence comes from Neoceratodus forsteri, assembly GCA_016271365.2. Taxonomy (NCBI): domain Eukaryota; kingdom Metazoa; phylum Chordata; order Ceratodontiformes; family Ceratodontidae; genus Neoceratodus; species Neoceratodus forsteri. The sequence goes on along the minus strand of CM057450.1, from coordinate 619,577,254 downwards.
TAGTACTTGGAAAGGGACAAGAAGAGGAAGGGGTGCCACTGGATGCCAGTGAATACTTGAAAGGACTGGGTGCTGCTGGACACCAGGAGTGCTTGAAAAGGACTGGAAAAGTACCACTTTCCCAGCTGCAACAGTGGAAAACAAGTTAACTGTGAACCCTGACACTATGTTGCTACCCAGGCATTGTATATGAAAGGAGTATTGTCACAGTATACCTATTGGCTGCTACTTGAAAGTGTCATATTTACACCAAGCCCTAACCAAGGGATGTATCCTTTAAATCATTTTAACAGATATGGGGCCTTATTTTTATTTGCAAGGGAGTGTTGCTTGCATATTGCCATCATGCAGGGAAAGGGGAGGGTGTCACCAATGGCCATTCACAAAGCATGGCACACCTCACAAACCTGGTCACAGAGTCTTTCCACACCCCTGCCTGTGGAGTTATTCTAGGCAGGCAGTGGTGATCTCTCAAGTCTATGGCTGAGAGCAGAAGTGATGGTTGGGACAGAGACACCGTTTGCAATTTGCAGCCAGTTTCAATCTCGGGAAAAGGGGCTGGGGAAGTGGGAGTTACATTTGATGCCAGGGAGTTGTAAGGATTAGGGGTGTGCGTTGGCCACTGAACTACCTGGGAACCTTCTGGCACACAACATAAATCCCTACAGCACTGGCCCAGAAGTAGACCTCTCAAGTATTGGGCAGGGGAGGCACATCCAGTGGCACCACCAGCTAGATTGCTGCATGACATAGCACCATGCAGCTGTCACAATGCCATGGTGTGACTCTGGGATTAGATAACTAGCATGTCAGCGATTGCAAGCCATGTGTAAGCCCACTAACATCTGGCTGCATGGTTTGCACTGCAACTCAATTGCAAGGGGGGAGGACACCTCCCCTACTAGCAACTAAGATCCTCGTGTGTGTATTGTCCCAAAGCATTGATGTGCAAGTGGCTCTGTGCAGCTGGGTGCCTGTTTAACCCAGTTTTGCGATGCCACTGTTTACGACTGAATGTGGAGCCCATACCCGGGCATGTGTGTAGGTACTTTGCACTGGGGATCTAGTGTGACAGGATTGGACTTCTCCTACATCCATAGAGGAACTCCTGCAGTCCTTCCCAATGTTACCAACCAGAACAGTGGAAGGAGGTTGGTGTGATGGACTTGTAATTGCATGCCAGAATCATATTAGCATAACTTGCATCTGCAGTTTCAAGCAATTTGTGTATTGTTTTGAGTTGACATTCAAAATAAGGAATGGCATGTCGCTTGCTACTTCCAGAAGGTAGATCTGTCCCTAGCACCTTAGTACAGCTCTTGCACAGGGGCTCAGAAAAACCTAACAGCAGCCCTCTTAACAGGAATGGGCCATCAACTTCTATATTCTCACTGGGATTTTTCTTCTCTGTGCTACTGTGATTCGAATGCCATCTACACATTTTAACCACAGGAAAAATACAGTAAATGGTGGTCACAGTCCAAAACAGAAAATGTAGTTTGCAATATAATTCTATGCTTTAGCCACTGTGGCAAACTGGCTAGAAATTTATTTAGCCATTTAGGAAATCTGTTAGCATTTAGCTGTGTAGCTGTGGCTAGTGGAAACACAGATCTTTATTTTCACCCCTCTGACATTGTTTTTTCCCCCCTTTTTAGTATACCACTGGATAGAGATGAGAGCGAAGATGAGAATAATGGGATTTAAGGGTGCTGCTATCAAACCCCTCAATGAAGACGCAGCTGCAGAGCTGGGGGCAGAGCTCCTGGGTGAGACCATCATCTTTACCATTGGAGGCGCGTGCCTTGTTGCAGAGTACAGTCGGCAAGCCTACAATTCAAAAAAGAAGGAGGAAGAGCTAAACAGTATACTGCTGAACTTGCATCAGGAATTGGCAGAGCTCAGCTTGACAGTAGAGACACTGGACGCTCAAGTACGGGAAATGAGGAGGCTGCAGCTAACTGGACCACAATTTTCCAAGAAATAAAATGAAAACTTAAAAACTAATTTAAGCAAACATACTCAAAATATATAATACCATTGTGTGATCGTGACAGTTCCAATATTAATGCGTCATGCTATTTAAGAAAGGATTCTTTGGAAATAAAAGGAAAAAAAAACAGGTTGTGGGACTGTATGACGTTTGCGATGACCAAGTGCTGTTAGTATGCTCATCATTTAAGGGTGGCTAAATAAATGATTTTGAATTATAGGGTATTGAATAGCCAACCTGGGTTTGAATCCCAACTTGGGTCATAAGTGAAAAGAGTTTGGTGGTATCCACTTACACCCTAATGGAAGGTTCAGTCGTTCACATCTCAAAACCACATATACACAGTTTGGTATGATTGACAGTCTTTGCTGAATTGGAGACTGAAGCAACTGTCAGCCATGAAAGGGTTATCCTTCTAAGTCAGTACTGATATGCTGCACACTGTAGGGAAGTCTGCACAGTGCCTGCCTTATGTCCACTAGAGACTGATGACAGCAAGTGGCACAGGCTGGGTGCATGGGCACCTAATGTATAAGGCAGATTTATTAAAAAAAATGCTTTTGTAAAACATCCAGTGTCTGAAGATGATTGTTATGTAACTATCAAACTGAAATAAACAAAAAGTCACAGCATTGTAGAATTCTAAAATGTCTGGGTTTTTTTTCTAGAAGAAGAGGGGGTTCCCTCAATGACTGACTTGATATTGCCTCTAATTCTCTGCATCATGTTAACCTTTAAACTGGTAATCACTGTAACATAAGTAATAAGCCATGACAGGGTGCGCTATAGGATTTTAATGCACGCCCCAGGGGCATAGTGAGGCACACGAGGTCAAGGCCGGTATCCTTACACCCCTGATACGTAAAATCCTTTAAAACTACCTCCCTATGAGTAGCTTATCACACTTATAACTGGTCAGCAATTTCTCTCAATGGGCTGACCAGGTTGATATTTCCCCAACAAATCGGGCTGGTTGTTACGACATTCACATGCCCTGTCACTAAAACCTGTGCTGCTCCTTTATTGGCTTACTTCCATGTGTGAAGCAGGCTAAACAATATCACAAACATGGCGACTCAGTCTCTCGCTGTCCAAGAAGCCGCGATGGACCCCACAAAATACGGAACTAGCATTTACCTTTCTTCTTTTGTATTTTTAAAATAAATTCTTACACAATTCTATCAGGTTGATCCTGCCGTTAGTGCATTTCAGGACAGAACTGCAGTGGAGGTCCCAGGAAGCTCTGAAGATGACGCTATCCACCTGAGGCAAACTGTATGTTTAAAAAAAAAAAACTACCAGCTTAAAAAAAAGAATTTGAACGCGATGGCAGGAGACAGATGGAGTTGGAGACTGTGTGTGTGTGTGTGTGTGTGTGTGTGTGTGTGTGTGTGTGTGTGTGTGAAAGTCAGTCAGTGTGTAACACATGCTCTAAGAAATCGAGCAGGAGAAAATTGCTGCCCAGTGTATTATACAAAATAAAGATGGGAGGGAGGTAAGATATGAGAGCACGCACTGCCAGATGCTTTGATAAATGTAGCATCCCACAACTTGGGTGTGCATTAAATTCTCATACCACACCCTTCCCCATCCTTCATTTTCTATATAAAAATGGCTCATTTATACTAAAATTACAATAAAAATATAAAAAATGTGTTTTAAATCAAACTGTTCTGGGTGTTTATGTTATAAAATGATTTTTGTCGAATCAGAAGAATAGTTCCATTCAGTTAGGATTCTGCATAGCGTGCTGCCCTGCCTGCAGCTGTAATTGTTCACTGCTGGGGGCTGCAGGTCTTTCTGCTCCCTGGTCCCACTGAATTTTAAAACTGGCCACAGAGCGCACTAAAGAGGAAATTGTTGGCCTAAGCAAGGGCATCCATGACAGAGCCACAAGCTGACTCGCTGTCCCATGCCCCCAGGAACACTTATTTAAGGAGCTGCAAGCTGACTTGCTTTCCCAGTCCCACAAGCTGTGTGTAAAAATGGGTCCGGAGCTGTGTAGCAGCAGGCAGCTGTGTGTCAAAGCGGTGTAGCATATCCGCAGAGCCTCATGCCGACTTGCTACCCCCACAAACTCTACATATGGGGCTAGGGAGCACAGTGATTCTCGGCCTTTCAGCCTCCACGATCTGTGACTGGGGAGCTGAACACAGCAGTTCTTTTATTTTGTGGCCAAAGCCGCTTGATCAGTCGCTGTCCTGGCCCCCATAAAGTCTGCAGATGGGACTGGGGAGTCCTCGCTGCCAGCCACCCCTAACAGCAGTATCCGCCACCTTGCAGTTTAATTAAGGTCGTAAATAACAGCTGTTCTGAGTGTCAGTTGGGGTTGGGGAGCACAGGAGTAGTCGTTGTCTGTGCTTTCTGCAAGAGGCACAGCTTTAGGCCCCGTCCACACTACACCACTTGAAATCTGTAACGGTTCCAAACTGTTACAGACCGTAAACGGTACAGTGTGTCCACACTGCCAGTGAACAGTTTGATAAAGGGTTGAAAACGGTACAGCCTGTCCACATTGAGTGTGATAGTATGTGTGGTCCCAACCCCATTGAAGCAGAGCATATCCCATGGTGCACCTGGTGAGGACAGCTTTGATGAGAGGCACCCACCCGCAATACATACGGGGTAATATGCATCTGTACAAGCCATAATGTGCAACATACAGTATGGCAATGATCTTTTACACACCTATGGTGAGGAGGCGACAAGAAGAAAGTGCGGGGGGGGCTGCATGGTGGCTTCAGGGAGGTACTGCTGTGAGAGGGAGGGAGGGTGTGTGACATGGCAACATGTCCAACAGGGGTAGGGCACCAGGGCATGACAGCCGGTCAGGTACTGCTGCCGAATGGCTGATGGCAGCCCCTCCACTACTGCCATCGGTGTACCCCACCACTCCCCTGTACACAGTGCCACACATCTATTGGCCACTGCAGCGGTGTTACACGATGCACTCAGGAGCTCAACCACTGTTTGTGTGCACTACTGGCACCGTTCCACAGGTAGTATTGATGCCACAGCTCTGATGGGCAGGCGGGGTACTCCCAGCGCCCATCACAGTGAGAGGCATCATCATGGACAGTATATGGATACTTCAGGAGGGGCTCTCAGGGAGGCATGTGTGGACAGGGGGGTAGGTCAAGTGGGGACACATGGGTAACTCCAGGGGTGGGCATACCGTTGTAGGTTGGGTTACCCTGCATGGAGACTGCCCAGTATTGCAGTCTACGCCGTGCTCTCACATTGTCATGGCATGGCCCTGAAGCCTCCGCCTCTCTCGCATGCATTACACCAGTGCTGCAATGCATGCAGGTATGGTGGGGACTGAGACAACACGTGGAGCCGCTTAGGACGACACTGGTAACGTTACAGAACTGCAACCATTACAGGAACCGTTGTTGAACCCACCTCACAACAGGTTTCTATAACGGTTCTGAAAACACCTTCTGTAACGTTACCAGTGTAAACGCAAACCATTACGGTAACGGTTTAAGCCCTCTGTAACGTTACCGAACTGTTTTACTGGTGTAGTGTGGACAGGGCCTTAGTGAGAGCTTTTTCTCTGGTTTCGCTTGGTTCCAGTCCAGCTTGCAGTTTAATTAAGTGAAGGCCTTAATGGTGTATGTTAGGTCCCTGTACACACTACATAACTGTTTTTGAAAACCGTTTTTAAAACCAGTTTAGCTAAACCATTTCACTGCATCCACACTACTCAGTAACCATTTTTGATAATGGTTTAGTGTGTCCACACTGCTAGTGTTAAACCTGTTCTCCTTGTAACTATTTTGTGTTAAGTCCAACACACAGAATCGTGCTTGCCTGTACACACTGCAGCAAGAACTGTTTTAGTTAAACTATTACAGCTTAAAACACTTTTACTCCTGTCCAGACCTGTGAGTAAAACCATGCTAGCTCTAAAACGTTTTTAAAATGGTTTTAAGACTAGGTCTCTAGGCAGGGTTTAAAAACAGTTTGTTAAAAGCGTTTTAAGGGGCTTGTAGTCTGGATGCAAACAGTGCTAGGGGATTTAAATGTTTTAAGGCACTTAAACCGCTTTTAGTTCCCAGTGTGTACAGGGCCTAAGTGTCGATTGGGGTTGGGGAGCAAAAGAGCAGTTGTCGCCCTCCAGTAGTAGCCCTCTGGTCAAGAGGATTGGGGAGTTGCTGTCCTGGCCCCATCCAGCACCACAAACTCTACAAATGGGTCCGGGAGCATAGGAGCATCGCTTTACTTGTAGCCACAGCTGCATCAATATTTGGATTGCCCGCTCCCCTCCAGCTCCACAGCCTTCATGTCGAAGCTGTTTGCCCCTGCTCCCGCTCCTGCAGATTTTGATCTTGGAGCTTTCTGTCTTTGACCTCCTTCCACCCACTACGTGCATCAGAGGAGAAAAGGTGAGAAAAATGCAAGTATAAGTTTGTTTTATGTATTGGCACGTGTTGCTCTCTCTTTAGTAAATGTTGAAATGGGTTGTGTGTGGTGTGTTAGCGATGTGACTGTAAATACAATGTTTTTTTTTTTTTTTTTTTTAACAAGCCTGATAATATTTTAAGCAATTGGCATGTAAACAGTTTTATTTAAGTTCTTAAATAGTTTTTGTCTTGTGCTGTGAGTGTGGCAGTGCAGTTTTTAAATAAAGATTGTTTCAAGTTTATGACTGATATTTAAATTTCAGTGTAGTAAAGGTGAGATTTTCAAGATGGTGGATACTGTGTTTCTGTTTGGAGACTTAGTGATATTGATCAGCAAGTTGTTTTTTTGGTGGGAGAGAAACAGGATTCAGCTATATATATATATATATATATATATATATATATATAATAACACACACATATAGTTAATATACAGTCAGCTGATGTCTCTTGGCCAATGACACTACTGGATTTTTTCTTGCCATTTTATAATTTTATATATTCTACAATGAAGAGGTTCAGAGAAGTAAGCAGTTTCTTGCTTTAACATGGAAACATTGATATTGCTGTCTAATAAAGACCAAGGACATGTGAAGCAATTCAATTCAAAATTACAGCTTTCTAAATGTGACATGTAGCAGAATGAATATGACATATTGAAATGTATAAGACGCATATCAAGTAGTTCAATTAGATTTGAGTATGATACATACTAAAATGAGTATAACACGAAACAGAGAGAGTATAATAAAAATACCAAAGCTGGTATCACACATACGGAATCAAGTATAAGTCATGCTGAAATGAGTATAATACATAACAAAAAAGGACTAACATATATTAAAATGACACACTGAAATGAGATGACATAACAAAATGAATACAACATATAGTAATGAGCATTACACACATCAGTATTAGTATAACCTATATCAAAATGGGTATCATATACTGAAATGTGTATAACACATACTGAGTTAAGTAGCACGTGACATTGGGAGCCAATCCAAATGCAGTTAGAACAAGCATTTGTCAATGCTGAATGTTGATTGCGTTGGTGTGTTGAGCTCGCTCAGTGGCCCTGTGTCACTGGCTCAGTGTGTTTGTCCCGGTGCTGCAGGCTGCTCTTTTGTACTGAGCTGCTGTCTGCGTTGGCACCTTGTTCTGCTGAGGAAGAAATCCGCAGCTGTCCCGACAGAGCTCCACTGAGGTGGCTCACTCCCCCTGTCTCACTCACACATTCTGTTTCTCCTGGCGCTGCAGGCTGCCGTTTGTACTAGGCTCCTGCCTGTGTTGGTGGCTTTTTCTACCCACAAAGAAATCCACAGCTGTCCCGACAGAGCTCCGTTGAGGTCGCTCACTCCCCCTGTCTCACTCAGTCATTCTGGCTCTCCTGGCGCTGCAGGCTGCCCTTTTGTACTGGGCTCCTGCCTCTGTTGGCACCTTTTTCTGCCCACAAAAAATCTGCAGCAGTCCCGACAAAGCTCCGTTGAGCCTGCATTGCTGCCTTCTTATGCCCACAAAGAAATTTGCAGCAGTTACAATACAGCTCTGTTGAGCTCAGTCACTCGCTCATTCTGGTTCTCCTGCCACTGCAGGCTGCCCTTGTGTACTGGGCCCCTGCATGAATTGCTGCCTTTTTCTGCCCACAAAGAAATTTGCAGCAGTCCCAACAGAGCCCCGTTGAGCTCACTGACTCCCCCTCCCTCACTCGCTCATTCTGTGTCTCCTGGTGCTGCAGGCTGCCCTTTTGTACTGGGCTTCTGCCTGCATTGGTGGCTTTTTCTGACCAGAAAGAAATCTGAAGCAGTCCCAACACAGCTCCATTGAGCTCGCTCACTCCCCCTCTGTCACTGTCGCATTCCGTTTCTGGCGGCACTGCAAGCTGGCCTTTTGTCCTGGGCTCCTGCCTGCGTTGCCGCATTGTCTGCCCACAAAGAAATCTGCAGCAGTCACACTAGAGCTCCATTGAGCTCGCTCACTACCGCTCTGTCACTCGCTCGTTCTGTTTCTCTTGGCGCTGCAGACTGCGCTTTTCTATGGGGCTCCTGGCTGCATTGGCACCTTTGTCTGTCCACAAAGAAATCTGCAGCTGTCCTGACAGAGCTCCGCTGAGGTAGCTCAGTCTCCTCTCTCATCGTCATTCTGTTTGTCCTGGTGCTGCAAGCTGCCCTTTTGTTCGGGCTTCTGCCTGCATTGGCGCCTTTTTCTGCCCACATAGAAACCCCAGCAGTCCTGAGCTCACTAAGTCCCCTGGTCTCACTCGCTCGTACTGTTTCTCCCACCGCTGTAGGCTGGCCTTTTGTACTGGGCCCCTGCCTGTACTTGACTCCTTTTTCTGCCCACAAACAAATCCGCAGCAGTCCTGACAGCGCTTCGGTGAGTTCGCTCACTCCCCCTCCCTCACTCGCTCTCTCGTTCTGTTTCTCCCAGTGCTGCAGGCTGGCCTTTTGTACTGGGCTCTTGTGTTGGGGTCTTTGTCTGAAGACAAACAACCAAGAAAGCACTCGACAGAGCTCAGTTGAGCTCAGTCACCCCCACTGGGTCGATCTTAATCTGTGCCAAACACTGATTTCCCAGAGTGACCATGCTATTGTCCGGCAGAAGTGCAAAAACATATTTTAGCCAGGATGTGAAAATGACAGCTGTAGTGTTCATAAGGAGTTGTGAAAAATGCCACTGTTGAAAATGTGGCGTGACAGTATTACACATTTGCGAAGTTACAAGGTGCGTGGAAACAGTTCAGCGATGCGCTGTAACTGAATCATGTTATGGATTTGTCACCAAATTTTCAACATAGGTACGGACCTCTGCTCATGAGCAGTGCCACTCTCATTGTCTTAATCTGTCCTGAACACTGACTTCCCACAGTGACCACGTTATTCTGCACTGGAACTGTGAAACACATTTCGTCAGGATGTGAAACATGACAGCTGTACTGTTCATAAGTAGGTCTGGGAAAATGGTAATGTTGAAAATCTGATTGTGACAATATTACAAATCTGCAAAGTTACAGGGGTGCGTGGAAAGTGCGCAACACACACTTGTAACACAGTCAATTGATGGGCTATCATCACCAAAATTTCAGCATAGGCATTTTAGGACCTCTGCTCATGAACAGTATCACTGTCATTTTCCTAATCTGTCCCGAACAGTGATTTCCCACAGCGAACGCTCTATTCTGCGCTGGAAGTGCGAAAACACATTTCATCCAGGATGGGAAAAATGACAGCTGTACTGTTCATAAGTAGGTCTGGGAAAATGGTAATGTTGAAAATCTGATTGTGACAATATTACAAATCTGCAAAGTTACAGGGGTGCGTGGAAAGTGCGCAACACACACTTGTAACACAGTCAATTGATGGGCTATCATCACCAAAATTTCAGCATAGGCATTTTAGACCTTTGCTCATGAACAGTATCATTGTCATTTTCCTAATCTGTCCCGAACAGTGATTTCCCTTACATAACGCTCTATTCTGCGCGAGTGCGAAACACATTTCATCCAGGACGGGAAAATGACAGCTGTACTGTTCATAAGTAGGTCTGGGAAAATGGCAATGTTGAAAATCTGGAGTGAAAATATTATAAATTAAAATTCACGAACGTCGTTCAACTGCTAATGCGCTGTGTTGCAGTCATTTATGGAGTATCGTTACCAAATTTTCCACATAGGCATTTTGGGACCTCTACTCATGAACAGTGTCACTGTCATTTTCTTAATCTGTCCAGAACACTGATTTCCATGGCGACCCGCTCATTCTCTGCGTGGAGTGCGGCACATTTCGCCAGGATGCGAACAATGACAGCTGTACTGCTCACAAGGAGGTGTGACAAAATGTCAATGCTGAAAATCTGGCGTGAAAATATTATAAATTCGCAAAGTTACGAGTGTGCATAGCAACTGCGCAACACACGCTCATAAAACAGTCATTTTTTGGATTTTTTCCAACAAATTTGCAACATAGGCTTTTTGAGAGCCCACCACACGAACACTGGCACTGTCGTTTCATTAATCGGCCCTGAAGGGTGATTCCGCACAGTGACCACGAAACCACCTCTCGGGCCCGATTAACGCCATGACAGTTCAAGAATTCATGAGGAGGGGTCCCAAAAACCCCATGTTAAAAATTTGGTGAAAAAATTCCCAAAAATGCCCGAGATATGCACTAAAGTTGAAAAAACCCTATTTATTACATTATACAGCTTACCGGCATTTCCTCAGTTCGCGGTCGGCTTTGAAGACTGCAGAGCGTGTTCCAGTACACACGAGATCGTCGCACCGAGCGGAGGTAATATGAGGTGAGGGGTGTGGGGAGGCAGGGTGCGAGTGGGTTGGGCGGGTTGTGGGTGGGGGCAGGGCGGGCCGAGGGACCGTTTCTTTTCTTCAGGTGAAAAAAAAAAAAAAAGACTTCGCGGGACTGTTTTTCCCTTCACAGGGGTATCTGGCATGCTGGGATGGGCTCCCAGCGTGCCACCAGAGGCTTCAGTTTGGGGGCAAGCAGTAGCCGACAGGGGATTGGGCACCCCCATCGGCAGGAACAAAAGGAGGGGGGGTCATTATGCCGACGGGGATTGGGCACTCCATCGGCAGGAAGAAAACTGGAGGGGAGGTGTGGTTCATTATGCCAATGGGGATTGGGCACCCCGTCGGCAGGAACAAAACTGGGAGAGGGGGTTATGCTGACGGAGATTGGGCACCCCATCGGCAGGAAGAAAACGGGGGTGTGTGGTTCATTATGCCAATGGGGATTGGGCACCCCGTGGGCAGGAACAAAACGGAGGGGTTACACAATGCTGATGGGGGTGGGCTTCCGTCGGCAACAAGAACATGATGGAAATTTATATTGTTTTGTGACTGCGGCAAGCGTTCACAAACAATATCGAAAGTCCATCCGCCCCTGCAATGACGGGTCGCCTCCTCATTGTAGTGGATGGCTGACGCTGCAATGACGAGGCGGCCCCTGATTGCAGCGGCTGATTTTTTAGAAAGTTGTGGCACACTGGCTGAACTAGTGTCAGCAGCAGCGTGCCACGGCATTGGGGGACGGGGGACAAGCCTCTGCAGGCTGTGGGGGCATTGGGCACAACAGTGCCGCGCCTCCACAACCTGCTTGTGGAGAAAGCTGACGCAATATGTTTCTTGCGCATGCGCGCAATCAACATAAAAATGCATAGGAAATTGCCTTAAAGTTCAGTGCATGTTTCAGCTCTGTAGCAGGATAAAGTCTTTTCAGTTTAAATATTTTTTTTCAGCTATAACCGTGCAATTGAGAATTACTAGTAATAAAATATAATATTAAATAGGTTCTTTACTTGTTCAGTATTAGATAAATTATGCACAGTCTATATGTAAGCTCCCACCAGCCCCTTATTTAACCTGCAGGCACACCTCCCATAGACTAGGGGAAAAGAGGGGTGGGGGTTACATTGTGCCACCATAGACAAGGTGGGATATGCAGATGGAGTAGACATTATAAAACACAAACCATGTGCGGCTACTACCAGGCACACACCTGGTGGGACCAATAACATGGCCACAACCCAGGTCCTGGGGAGGAAACATTTGCTCAGGTCTATGCTAGGTTTGGACTTCTTGACAGGGTACCCAAGTAACTCCAAACACGGGAAGCAATAACATAAATGTCCAAACTAGGTTGGGATTCTAGAGTGTGGCTTTATTCCGTAACAAAGTAGGAACACACAAAACGAAGATGGACCCCCATGGGTTACACATATGGTAAATGCAGTCATCTGAGGTACAGAACTCCAAAACTTCTCATATAGCATAGGATGACTGTAGAAATTGTGGACTAGCCACCTGTAGAACACAAGCAATTTCCCTCGACTAGGCACACACTGCCAGTACTTGGAAGTCCCTTATTGCATAGGATTACTGTGGCACACAGACCACGACAGAGCACCCAAGGCTCAAACTGGAGGACCCACGTACAAGAGATAAACTGGAGAAATCCCCACTCACTGGGGTAGAACTGGAGAAAACCCACTCACTGGGGTAGAAGTTTCTTCAGGCATTGGCCACGTGCTCTGACAGAAAAACTCAGGTGCCCTTCAGAACATGGAGTGCTAAACTGGTCCCTCCAGATTGGGGGGGGGTCTCCCACCTTTTGTTTCCAAGTTCATACTCTGCCATCCCTCTGGTAAATAACACCCCACACTGTACCAAAAGGTACTGTTGATGCTTTCTAGAAATGTATCTCACACTCAACATCAGCAAAGAACACCACGGGGTGTCGAAGGTAAAAGTTCTTTTCACATGGATGGTTACATGCTGGACTCCACTGAGGACAGCCAACTTTTAAACTGTTTTAGGTGTCAGGGTCCCTTTTGTCAGAGAATTCACCCAAGAAATGCAGGTACTCATGGGCAGTCTCAAACAAAACAAAGTACTCACAGACGTTGTCAAACAAGGCCGCTTCACCCATGTCCTGGTAGGATCAGGGGATTGCCCCTAACATCCTGGCAGCCTGCTCCATCCCTCCTGGGAAGAAACACAGGAAAATGCCTGGAAATGGTGTCCACCACTTAAACAAAGCTGGAAGATTGCTGTACTCCACTAGGGCAAGAAAGAAAAACAAACAGGAGCATGCAGCTCTATATCAGAGCTGCTGCTGGAACTGCAACTACACTCTGCAGACTCCTGCCACCAACTGACTATAGAATTCTAAATTCCCCACTCACAGCAACGGGTTGTGTGGCTTATGCAGCTGCGAGAGTTCTAAAATGATGTCACGTCTCCAGCTCCCAGCTGAGACAAGAAACTGAGAGAGAGACAGAGTGAATTCTATTTACTGGCAAATCATTAGCTGCTTTCCCTGCCTACGACTAACTCTAATGGGGTTCTTGTAACCCCTAGGAACAAGGGGGTTACATATATATATTTTTTCAATAATGCTGTTTATTCTGTGGCCAGAGCAGGTGGTTTTCAGCCCAATCCCTGCCTTCCCTGATCGGCAACCTCCTCCCCCAGGACTTAGCTGGCCCACGAGGGTCCCCCATAGATTACCCCGTGGCAGAGCCAGGAGGTGGTGGCAAGCCGTCCCCCACCTCCCCACCCCCACTCTACCCCTTCATGGAGACGCTCATCCGGATCTGGAGCCTGGCATTCTGTTTGGTAGTGTGGGCTGGGGGCAGACAGGCACGGCTTCATTCAAGGCTGCTCTGCCATGTTTCCTCTTTTCCCTCCAGTCCATGGACAAGAATGTCCACATATGCTGTGTATAGTCACACATGTGCTACATTAGTCCTGCAGCTGCCTCTCGTCATGTTGATTGCACCTGAATTGCCATCAGGCCTTCACCGTGGTAGCACTAGTGCTGAGCCACTGAGACAGCCATGCACAATCTATATTGAAGCACAGACTGTTGTATAGGTCAGTGGAGGAATGTGGACTGCCACCTTTTGGTAGCATGGTGTAACTGCAGCACTTGGACAGGTATTTTATGCAAATTAGTTATGGTCTTAGTTCTTAAGTTATTCTACAAAGATACTTAGTTTTAGAAGCACAGATCTGCCTTTTATGTTTAAAGTAGGAATTTGGTCATACAGTCTGCAGGAGAACCACCAGGCCAAGTTAGTTACTTCTGCAGAGTGACCCATCCTCAGTGTGGAAGCTGCCGCCAAGCGAAGAAGAGGACACGGGACTCCAACCAGGGAAGTGTTCATTTTTGTCACCCTGGGGGAAGAGAGTAGTCCTTCAGACACTCAGTTGCCCCCTGTGCTCCCGAACCCAGGTCCCCTTCATAGTGGGTGGTAACACAACTGCCAAGCCACTGAGACTCCCACACACAATCTGTATCAAAACACGAGGTGCCATATAGGTCATTGGAGAAATGTGGACAGCCACCTTTTGGTAGCCTGGTGTAACTGCAGCATTTGGACAGCTATTTTATGCAAATGAGTTATGGTCTCAATACCTATATAAGTTATTCTACAAAAATAGTTTTAGAAGTACAGTTCTGCTTTTTATATTTAAAGTAGCAATTTGTTCTTATGGTCTGCAGGACACTTTGCTGGAGGAACACCAGGCCAAGGTAGTTCCTCCTGCAGAGCGTCTCATACTCAGTGTGGAAGCCACTGTCGTGAAGAAGGCACAGGACTCTGAACTGGGAAGTGCTTGTTTTTGTCTCTGTTTTAGGCTGTGAGCTGATTTGGGGGGGAACAAATGTTGCAGTTGCTGTGTGGGGGACTGGTGTGTGTGAGAGGGTGGAGGGAGGACACCACCAGAGGGTGGGCAAGGGAGGGACACTGAGTCAGATGCCATACCAATGTGCTACAAGCCAGCCAGTAGGGCAGCTGTAGTTCTAAGAGTTAAAAGGCACCATTACAGTAGTCCAGTTCTCAGTGTGGAAACTGCCACTGAGTGGAGGTGAGGACGTGGGACTCCAAGCAGGGAAGTGCTTGTTTTTGTCTCCGTTTTGGGCTATTTGGGGGGGAAACAAATGCTGCAATGTCTGTGTGGGGGACTGGTGCATGGACAAAGAGGAGGGAGGATGTCATTAGAGGGAAGATGAGGGAGGGGCTGTGAGTCAGCTGCCATACCCATGTGCTACAAGCCAGCCAGTAGGGTGGCTGTAGTTTCTTCATTAATCCCAGAACCCCAAAGCATAAGCTACCTCGAAGTGTTACTGCTACAAAGCAGGAGTGTGGCATCTAACTAAGTGGCATCGGAGGGCCGCAGGCCACGCTGGTTGGTGGAGGGTATGGAAGTGTGAAGGGAAGTCAGAAAATACATTGTCGGGTGTTGGAAGGGGTTTGCAGCTGATCCATATCTAAGGTCAGCTTGTAAATGTGTAACAGATTAGGGAAATGCTAGAGAGGGCAGCTGGCTCAGGGGAGTGCTAGAGAGGGCAGCCGGCTCTTATCTGGTACCAGCCCACAAGGGTAACACAGGCAAGAGAGCACATTGGCCCTTATCTACGGTCAACTTACATTTGTACTGAGGTTCAAGGAAGTGGTAGGGGGTTGGAATATTGAGGGTTAGTTGCCTAGGCTAATGGGGAATTGTGGCTTTTGCAGCCATCCCCAACTAGATTATATATGGAGGTTCTTGTCTGGAAGGTGAGTGGGCCAGGGGTCAGGAGGATGTGGGGGAATAGGAACATGTACAGGCATCAGGATAGTGAGAAGAGGGTAGTGTGCTGTAATGGCTGTGAGGCAGGGTGACAGTATTCCTGGGGACGATGTGGGTAACATTAGTGGTTCAGTGGTAGAATTCTCCCTTGCCATTCAAGAGGCCCGGGTTCGTTTCCTGGCCAGTGCAACTGAGAATTTTGAGCTTGGCACATCCAGCAGACCTGGTTTTGATTCCCACAACCTCCACTTACGTACTGTGTGACTCTGAGCCAGTCACTTAACCTCCCCAGTGCTCCCAGGTCGCCCCTGAAAACAGGCACTTGTGCCGAATGGGCCTCACTCAGTTGCCAAAGACTAAAATTAAATAAATAAGCAAACAGTGCTGCCCAGTGTGCAGAAGCCTGGAGCACCTAAGGGCAAAAGTAATGCAGCTCAGGAGGGAGCTAGGGAGGCTGGCATGGAGCGTAGGAGGAGCAGGGTAGGGGAGACAAAGACAGATGGGGGATGCCATGGGGAGCGAGGTCAGCAGGCAGGGGATGGGTGTAGAGCAGATCACCCATGTTCCAGGGGTACCCTTACCTCAGAGGGCAGGGGAGCCCAGGAAGGGGGAATGTTAAGTGGCAGGGGGACGTTGTGGGACCATGAGAGATAAAGTAGGAGTGGGAACATTCAAAGGGCTGCCTTTAAAGAATAGATTTTTCCCACTGTCTGGAAGTGGGGGGTTGGGGGACAGGAGGTGGGGAGAGAGGGGTCAGGTTAAAGGAGAACTACAGTCAAAATTTACAAAAACATATGTTGTGCAGAATTTTTTTTTTTATTTGTGTTTAGTTATAGTGTGTCCTTCCCTTTGTCTGCTATTAGCATTTTTTTCTAAATTGGCCTACTAGTTTTGTGGCCTCTGGGGATCTCCATGTTAGAATGGTTTATTTCTCTTCTTTGTCCTACAGTGCCTCCTGCCTCATGTGATGGTGCATCTGGGACAACTGATTCAGTAAGGGAAAGTACTGCAGCAGTAATCTAAAAGACAGAAACTTGATATTCTAGGGACGTGGATATGACGTTTTATCTGCACTTTCTGGCAGTCGCTTTCCCCTTTAAGACTGGCCTGAACATCTTCAAGCCAGCTCCTCCCACCCATCTGAGTGGTAACTCCCTCAGCTCCACACCATGACGCCAGATCTTCCTTTCTGCTGGAAGAAGCAGGTTCCCTAAGTATCGCTCTCACGCTGAGTAGGCCCTTTGCTACTAAATCTACAGATTTTCTTCCAAACTCTAAAAAAACTTTGTCTTCAGGTTTGTTCTTCGACTGCGACCACAATGGACAATAACAAGTCTGCTCCGTGATTCCGGCGATGCCTTTGTGGGCAGAGGATGTCCCGAACGGATCCGCACACTGCATGTGTCTACTGCGTGGGACCTGAGCATGATCCCCAGGCCTGCAATATTTGTCGCACCTTTCACTCCTCCGTTCCTGAGGACCGTCACACAGACTTACATTAGGCTGTCCAAGTGAACGGAACCTGCTGGTCAAATCGAAGGATGACCGTCGGCTGGTCTCTGATGCTACGGAGTCTGCTGAACAGCTAGCGGTGTTTGAGGATGCG
This sequence comes from Neoceratodus forsteri, assembly GCA_016271365.2. Taxonomy (NCBI): domain Eukaryota; kingdom Metazoa; phylum Chordata; order Ceratodontiformes; family Ceratodontidae; genus Neoceratodus; species Neoceratodus forsteri. The sequence continues at coordinate 619,560,152 of CM057450.1, read as the reverse complement.
GCAGCCCAGGCCGCAGCTCATACCTCCTTGGCTTCGGCCTTCGTTCCGCTTGCTGTGGGTGTCTCTTTCACAGGGGCATTTAAGGATTTGTGCCAGGCTTTACCAACTCTTAGTCAGGGTCCTTCTTCAGGGCACAAATTGAAATTTAAGAAAGAGACTAAAAAATTATCTCGATGTCGATTGTGGGATCAGGAATGCTCTCAGTCGATGGCTTTCGACTCCTGCGCTTCTCCAGATCTGACTTTGGTCAAATCTTCAGCCCAGGCCGCCTGCTCCATGGTAAACCCAATCAGGCCAGTTGGCCGAGACACTGGTCATTCTCCCAGCCAAGATTTTTCTCGAGCCAGTCAACCAGTTGTCAACTGAGGAGGCCGACACTTCTTTATCCAGGACTCCCGGTCCTGACCCAGACTGTTGGAGGGACAGATCAGTCTGCTGACCTGCCGCCTCTGGTCATTGACCAGGACCCGGAGGTGTCTCGGCCTTCACCGAGATCCACTGCCGCTCACCCCCCCCCCCAGTGGTCGAGGTCTCCGCCTTACTCTCGGGGGTTGAGTGGTTCCCACCGATATCAGCACTTCCGCCCTCGACGCTATGGGAAGTGGCGCTGCTGCTATTCTTCATCCTCGTCCTTGGGTGAGGAGAGGCTTCGGCGCAAGTTGTGTTGACACAATGATCTTATATGGCAACAGCTGGTGTTTTCCGGTATGAAGCTGGTACTGGCTTCTACCCTGGCTGTCACGAGGTTTTTGACTCAATGGTCAATGCCTTCTCCACCTCAGGAGCTGACCAAACCAATCCCGACTTGGCCGACCCCGGTGTCTCCACTGATTCCTGTGGAGTCACCTCCTAAACAGCCAAAATCCACCACTCCTTCCAAGGAATCTCGGACAGCCTCAGGGATTCCACATCGGCTGTCAGTCACCATCACTCCTTACCATTAGTGGAGGGTCAGCGGGGATTCTGGCGGTCGACCCCTGTTCAACGACTCCTTGGAGTTGGAGGGTTCCTCCTTACACTCCCGCCAGGTCGACATGGAGTCGGTTGGGGGTCTCTCGATGGATAAAGGCCCTACCTCCTTTACGGGTCTCCTCCACCTAATCTTGGAATCTACAGGTCTTAAGACGGAGCCGTTCCAGAAATGATCTCGATACCCTCTGACAGAGATCTTAGACTGGGGAGACCATCCTTGTTCCTGCTTTGGAGCTTTGGCAGTGCCTCACTTCCTGCCCAGCACCGTCTGCCTGGATGTCCCGCAAGTATGCAGTCCCTACGAGCTCCCTTTTGGGACTCACAGAACATCCCTCAGCTGAGGGCTTGGTGGCAGATTCTGTGTTCTGACTCTCTGGCAACATAGAGGATGCCAACAAGCCACCTGAAAAAGATTCAGAGAAGTTGAACCATGTAGCTAAAAAAGTCTACGCTGCCTCTTCGCTTGGCCTTCGCCAGGTGAGCTCGGCCCTCCTCATGGCCCACTTCTCCCATGTCCCGTTGGGCACCATAGATGAGGTGCTTCCTCATCTACTGGCAGACCTCCAGACCATGGTCCAGCAGATCCAGGACCAGGGCCGAGCTGTAGCAAAGCAGCAGCTCCAGACAGCCATGGGCAATGGGGACTTCTGTGCCTGCTCCATGGCAGCCGCAGTGGCCATGCACTGCAGGGCTTGGCTGTGGATCTCAACCTTCACAGCAGACACCCAGCACAAGCTGGTGGATGTCCCTTTCCTGGGCACCAACCTGTTCGGACCCAGGGTCGAGGGCTACCTTACCTGCATTGAGAAGTCTAGTGCCACCTTGGACTCAGTGACATCCGCTCAGAGGGACCCCAAGGGCTCTAAGCAGCAGAAAAAGAGGCCCTTTCGGTCCACCTCCACTCCTGCGGCCAAATCAGCCCAGCCCCAAGCTGGGCAGCAGGCCCAGGCTTGGTGACCTCGGCCGGAGTCTGTGGCCTTGGTCATCCGTAAGCCTGGAGGGAGATGCCCTGGTGGTTCCTCAGTCGGGCGCTTCTCCTCCTCCTCCTCCTCCTCCAAGCCTGCCCAGTGATGGGATGATGGGTGCCTCCCTCATGCCTGTCACACCTCCCCTGGATCCTCCCTTTGGGGGCCATCTCCACTACTTCCTTTCCACCTGGCCCGCTGTCACCACAGACAGGTGGGTTCTCGAGCTGGTTGGTCAGTGTCTGCCTCTGGAATTCGAGCAGTACCCTCCTTGCCGAGCCCACGCCCCACAGAAGAACTTGGTATCTGCAGACATTCTGTTGGCTCTTTGGGACAACATTACCCAGCTCCTTCACAAGGAGGTCATGGTTCCTGTCACAGATCCTCCGGAACACCCAGGGTTTGTCTCCAGGTACTTCCTGGTGCCAAAGCGGACAGGGGACTGGCACCCAATTCTAGATCTGCATGATCTGAATAAGTTTCTCAAGTCGTGCACATTCAGGATGGTCACTCTCTCTCAGATCATTCCATCTCTGGAGCAGAACAAGTGGTTTTGCTCCCTGGATCTTCAGGACGTGTTCTTTCATGTCCCAATCTGTCCATCTCACAGAAGGTTCCTCCGCTTCCGAGCAGAGGGAGCCCTCTATGAGTTCCACGCCATGCCATTCAACCAGTCCTCGACTTCCAAGGTCTTCACCAAGTGCATCGCAGTGGTGGCAGCCTACCTGAGGTGCTGAGGGGTCCAGGTTTACCCCTACCTGGACTGGCTGATCGCAGGTTCCCCAGGCAGGAGATGGAGTGGTCCAGGTACTTGGCCCTCCAGATCTGTGTCTTCCTTGTCCTCCTGGTCAACGAGGCCAAGTCGGAACTCATGTATTCGCAGGTGATCAGCTTCATCGGAATGGAGCTCGACTCTTGCAGAGCCAAATCCCGGCCCCCAGTGGACAGGGTGGAGGCTCTCTACTCTTTTGCCCAATCATTTCTGGTTGGGCAATTGTGCCCTGCCCAGGACTTCCTGCACCTGCTGGGTTATATGGGAGTCTGCACCAACGTGGTCCATTAGGCCCGCTGGAGAATGCACTTTCTGCACTGGGAGCTGGCCAGCCAGTGGTCTCAGCGCAGGGGTCACTTTGACCAGGTGGTCACTGTGACCCAGCGGATGTGGGATGATCTCCAATGGTGGTTAGTCCCAGAACATCTGCAAGGAGGGGACCCGTTTGTCCACCCAGAGCCGACGGTCATCCTAATGACCAATGCCTCTCTCATGAGCTGGGGGAACACAGAGTCCATGTGCTCTGGACCTCTAAGGAGTCCTGATGCCACATCAACCTGCTGGAACTCCGAGCAGTTCATCTGGCGCTGACTGCCTTTGCTCCTCACATTTGGGGTCAGCTGGTCCAGGTCCAGATGGACAACACCATGATGATGTACTACCTCAAGAAACAGGGTGGGACACACTTCCTGCCACTGTGCAAGGATGCTGTCTGTGTATGGGCCCTTGTGCGCAGCCTGGGGGCCGATCTCCTAGCCATCCATGTAGAAGTGGCCTCCAACCAGCTGGCAGATGCTTTCAGCCATGTGAACGAGGCATCTTACAAGTTGTCTCTCCACCCAGAGGTAGTACACAGTCTGTTCTCCCAGTGGGGCATCCCTCAGGTGGATCTGTTCACCTCCAGGAAGAACACAAAGCTGAGGCTGTTTTGTGCCCACCCCTCTCAGCAGGGAACACTGCAGGGGGATGCCTTCTCAAGGCCCTGGACCCCAGGCCTCTTCTATGCCTTCCCTCCACTCCCCTTAATCCACATGGTGCTTCTCAAGGCCAGGAGGGGCAAGGCACAGGTGATCCTGGTGGCTCCGGACTGGCCGCGCCAGTTCTGATACCCTGATCTCCTCAGCCTCAGCAGCAGGCTCCCGAGGCGTCTTCTATTCCTTCCAGACCTGCTCTCCATCAATAAGGGGAATGTACTCTATCCGGACCTTCAGTCCATGTACCTGACAGCCTGGTTCCTGAGTGGCTATAGTTCCAGGCTTTGGGTCTCTCTGAAGATGTCCTCACCGTAGTGGAGGCATCTCGGAAGGAGTCGACCAGGAAGTGCTACGCCTTCAAATGGAAGAGGTTCTCCATATGGTGTCAGGGCAATGGGGTTGGACCCTTTTTCCTGTCCAATGGCTAGCATCCTTAATTACCTGTCCCCCCTCTCAGTAGGGCCTTCAGTCAATGACCCTCAGGATGCACCTGGCAGCCATCTGCGCCTACCAGGCATGGGCCAGTCAGCAGTCGGTGGTGCAGGAGAAGGTGGTCTGGTGCTTCTTTAACTCATTGTCTCCTAGCCGACGCCTGTAGTCGTCAGTAAAAAAACACTGGTGTGTCCTGAGTACGTCTGCAGAAGTCGGCTACTGACTCCCAGTGTGCCCAAGCAACGTCTGGAGAAGTCACTTATATATTTTAATTTATAGTGTAACAGAATATAATATATATTTGACTGCATAGCACCGTTGGAAAGGTAATGTTATGCTGAACAACTCTGTCACTGATATTTTGTGCATATCATGCATACTTTAGGAGTTATTTGCATTTGTTTATGGTATGGTGTGTATGGCTTATGTTGCCTGTTTTAGTGAAAAAATATTTTTTTTGCTGTTTCAACCAGTTTAAAAAAAACAAAACAAAATTACATATTATTATTTGCATACCACCATTGGGAAGGTAATGCTGTGCTGAACAAATTTGCCACTGATATTTTGTGTATATCATGTATACTTTAGGAGTTATTTACATTTGTTTATGGTATGGTGTGTATGGCTGACATGTTTTCCATCAAGATTCACCTAAGCAGCTTGAATAAAATTCACTTTTTTGGCACTTCAGCAGGTATAAAATAAAAACCGTATTGATTACAACTGGTTGCATAGCACCATTGGAAAGGCATTTTTGTGCTAATCAACTTTCATGCTGATACTTTGTGTGTAACATGTATACTTTTGGAGTTATACACATTTGTTTATGATATGGTGTGTGGTTGAGATTCAGCCTCAAATCTCGCCAAAGCACCTTGACTAAAATGGGAAAAATTACGCTTTATAGTAAAAGATATCTTTTTTTTAACTAACATAATATTAAAACACCATCTAATGTCTGTATGCTTAATTTGGTGTTGATATTTTACATATTTTCCAACAAAAAATGGCTTATGTTGCACTTTTTTAGTGAAAAAAATATTTAGTTTGCTCTTTCGACCAGCATAGGAAAAAAACTAAATTACTTATTATTACATGCATGCCACCATTGGAAAGGCAATTTTGTGCTGAATAACTCTGCCACTCATACTTTGTGTCTAGCATATACAGTTATTGAGCTATTAGCATTTGTTTGCAACATGCTGACTATGGCTTGATTTTGCTTAGAAAGGCCCAGGATTCACTGTTAAAAGTATACAGGAGATTCAGGAGGCAAGTGGTGTAATCTCAGAGTGAGCCTGTGGAGGCAATGAGTTAAAGGCCTTGACCACATTTCCCCTCCAGTGCATGAACCACCACCACCACCTTGGGACTTGTTGCTGGTACTAGCAAAGCTCATGGGCAAGCCATTCGAACAGATGCACAGGTGTGACATGTCTCACGTGACGTGGAAGACTGCCTTCCTGGTGTCTATCACGTCAGCCAGAAGGATCAGTGAACTCCAGGCGCTTTTGGTGGAATCTCCTAACCTGGTCTTCCACAGGGACAAAGTTGTCCTTCGCCCCAACCCAAAGTTCCTCCCGAAGGTTGTGTCAGACTTTCACCTTAACCAGGTGATTAATCTTCTGGTGTACTTCACGAGTCACACCTCGGAGGCTGAGCACAGGTTCCATACTCTGGACCTGAGGTGAGTGCTCGCTTATTACAAAGAGTGCACAGCCAGAGTTCAGGGAGAGGTTCACCAGCTATTTGTCACCTACGCTGAAGTCGCACCTGGCAGACTAGCAGCTAAGCGAACGATTCTCAGGTGGATTGTATCCTACATTGATCTTTGCTATTGGTTGGCAGATAGGGAGCCTCCCGTTGGGCTAAGGGTTCATTCCACCCATTATACTGTTGCCTCGGTGGCTGCTTCCAGGGACATCCCTATCCAGGAAATCTGCAGAGCTGCTACCTGGAGGTCAGCACACACCTTTATTTCCTATTACCGCATCGACCTTGAGTCACGCCAGGATGCTGGTTTGGGGCCCTCAGTTCTCCAGTCTCTGTTCCAGAAGTAGGGGGTGCGCGCCTTGCCTCCCTCCTCCTGGAGAACTGCTAGGAGTCTGCAAGAAAGTGTGGCTAGAACATATCCACGTCCCTAGAAAAACAGGTTTCTCACCTGTAACAGTAGTTCTAGGAGTGGTATATGATGTTCATCCACACTGACCCACACTATCTCCCCTGGCTGTGGCGCACACATCTGCTTCCGGCGGGCAAGATCTGGCGTCATGGGGTGGAGCCGAGGGAGTTACCACCTGGGTGGAGGGAGCTAGCTTGAAGATGTTCCGGCCAGTCTTAAAGAGGAAAGGCGACTGCCAGAAAATGTGGATGAACATCATATACCGCTCCTAGAACTACTTTTACAGGTGAGTAACCTGTTTTTCTGGCTTCACCTTAATAACTCTAATTCAGTATCTGTTATCTATATGTTTGTCTAGGTCTAACCAGCAGAAGTAAATGTTTTGCTTTCAAAGGTTTTAATTTCATCAAACTACACCCAGCCACACAAAGCATACAAAATCACCCTGGGTCATCAGTGCTACTTGACTGGTCCTCTCTCTATGAGTCTAGTGATACTCAGTCTTCTCTTGGTCTCTTCCTGGCCCACTTCCTAGCGCTACAGGACAAGTACTTCCATCTAGTAACGCGTTGAGTAAAAAGCAGGCAAACCCGATGGCTAAAATCAGATCTACTCAGTAAACTTTGCCAAAGAGATAAAAGCTGGCTCCACTTCAAAAGCTCCGGCCTATCAGCTGACCTTATCACTTACAGGACTCTGCGTAATGCCTGCAAAAAGGAGATCAAACAGGCCAAAATCTCCTACTGCAAAAAACTTTTAATAAACTCCTATGGTGACTCCAAAAAATTCTGGTCCCATATTAAGTTCTTCCCAGGCTCAAACTTATTCTCCACCCCTAATGACATGTTGCTAAATGGAGTCCATTGTAACAATCTGAGCACTATTTCCAACTTTTTCAATGACAGATTCTCTGACTTAACCAACTGTACCTCCACCTTCCCCACCAATCCAACTTTAGCAAATCCAACAAATGCTACTGGGCCTAACTTTTGCTTTAAGTCTGTCTCCAGAGTTGAGGTACTGAAACTGCTTAATAATATCTCTAAGCATGCGGCTGCCGGTACTGACAGTCTTGAACCCAAACTTCTAAAACTAGCTGTGCCGTTCAAACTGCTCCCTTAGCCAAAATCTTTACTCTCTCCTTATGCCAGGGTCATGTCCCTGATATTTGGAAGATGGCAAGGATTACCCGTTTTTGAAAAAGGTGATTCAAAGGATCCCTCTAATTACAGACCAATAGCTGTCCTGTCTGTTCTCAGTAAAATTCTCGAAAAGCTTGTAGCTACTCAATTGAATTCCTCCAGAAATATGACCTTTTAACTTCTGCCCAGCATGGCTTCCGTAGGGGTCATAGTACCACCAGTGCTCTACTCAAACTCACATCTGATGCCCTGGTGGCCATGGACTCTGCTTCTCTCACTGGGACAATTTTCATTGATATGACCAAGGCGTTTGACCAAGTTGACCACTCCATCCTTACCGCCACACTTCAATCACAAGGTTTCTCACCTAAAGTGAACTGGTTGGGTAGCTACCTGACTGACAGAACACAAATTGTGAAGTATAACTCCGCCCTCTCTGACAAAGCCACTACAAATGTTGGTGTGCCCCAGGGGTCCATACTTGGTCCATTGCTTTTCTCTATTTTTATAATCAGCATCACCTCAAACCTCATGAAAACTAGCTCCCTGTTGTATGCAGATGACATTGTTCTGTACTCTAGCGCTAAATGTATTGAGGACATAAATCTGAGGCTCTCCCACAACTTCCAACTTCTCCAGCAGTGGCTGGTTAGTCACAAAGTAGTCCTAAAAGAAGCAAAGACCTAAGCTATGCTATTCGGCTCCAACTTTCAACTTAAACACTCCCAACACAAGTTTAAAGTCTCCACGGTAAGTGGTACATCAGTAGATGTGGTAAACTCTTTTAAGTACCTGGGGGTCACACTGGATCCACTACTAAATTTTGATCTCCATATTCAGAGGACCTGCAAATCTGTAAACACAAAACTTGGCATTGCCTATCAAATCAGCTACGCCCTCAGCCCCTCTGTCAGGTTTGCTGTAGCCCGTGGCATACTCCTACCTTCGCTTACCTATGGGGTCGCTACCTATACCTCTGCTTGCAAATCAAGTCTCCATAAGTGGGATGTTACCTACAATAATATATGTCGCTATGCATCCTCCTTTCATCGGCTGAAACACCATTGCCTCCTTTACTCTGAATTTGGTTGGCTTCCTCCTCATGCATCAAGGTCTTATTCTTTCGGTTCCATCATTGACAACATTATTAGGTCTCAAATACCAAAACCCCCTAGCTGAACTCTTTCAAAACCAGGCATCCTGTTATGACCTTCGCTCTGCTGACAATGCCCCTGTCTGTATCCCTAAACATACTACCACCAAGGGCGCTAGTGCTTTTGCCTCTCAGGCCCACCAGTACTGGAACTCCCTCCCACTAACCATTTGTCAAGCCTCTTCCCACACCTCATTTAAGAAAGCACTACGCCACCATCTCATCTCGTCCTGCACTTGCTCCTGCTTCAAACCACCGTAGACCCTCAACTTAGATTCTGCATCCCCTTGCCACTTCTTAGTTTTGACCTTATATATACCTCAGCACTTTCTTTCAATCTGGCAGGGCTACCCCCCATACCCTGCTGTCTCTCTCTTCCTACCTCCTATCCTATCCCTACACACTTCCCACTATTTTTTCTTTCACTGCTACTCTACTACTATTCCTTCCCTAATTTCTTTCTTTCATTCAGTCCTGTATTGGTCGCTAAAAGGTTACTTTCTTAGTTCTTTTCTTTCATATCTACTCTGTCTTGTTTGCTAAAATGTCACTGTAATTATCTGTAATTTATCCTGCTCATATTAGTATGAGCCCTAATTTTTTTTGCAATTGTCTGTGATGTTTCCACATACCTGTGATACTGTATTACCAATGTTGCTACCTGCTTGTATATACCAGTTACTTTGACTACTTCTAAACTGTACTGTTACTGTATTTTCAGAAGTTTGTTTTTCTGTACCCTCCCGGGTCGTGCCTGAAAATAGTCATTGTTATGGCTAGTGCACATACCCGGTAAACAAAAACTAAATAAATAAAATAAAATAAACAATTAGTAGACTGTTTTCTTACCGAATACCCACTCAATTAGACCTCAAGTGATTGCTAAGCTGCAAATGTAGCCTTCGGTGCCTACCTGGATAAGGAGAGTGACTTAACCCTTAGGCTGCCAACAGAATTAGAATGTATATGAATTTTGAACTGATATATCAGTCCACAGTCCTGCAATGGTTAAAATCACAGCTATACTGCATCAAAATTGACTGTAAACCAGTACTTGCTGAATCTATGGTCCTAGATGCATTACTGTCACATGGGACAGGAGGCATTATAGGAAAAAGAAGAGCAATAAACCATGGTAATAAGGAGATCTTACTTCAAGAGGACTCTTGCAGTAGGTAATCACCTTGAGGACTGTGATCCCTGGTGTCAGGAACACATGAAAACTTTAGCTAGCAGTGTCTGGCAGGGGACTGCTCACCCGACATCATGTGACCGACATCAGCGTGACCCTATATAGTGAGCGGTCCCCATGCTCGCCTTCCAGTTCTTTCCCGCTGTCTACCTGTGCACGTTGGACCTTGCGGAGATCGTTGCTGCAGTTTGACTGCCATTTTCAGATGAGTATCCGTTTTTGCTTTCTTTGTTGTTCAAAACTTAATTTTGTGCATGTCTTCTTCGTCCTCCATTGAGTTGCATAAGAACAAGTGCGATTCTTGCGGCACACAGCTCCCGCACAAGGACTCTCACTCCCTTTGCCTCTTCTGATTGGGCCTGGAGCACAAGACCGAGGATTGTGAGGCCTGCCTGAGCTTCAACCAGGCCACACAGAAGTGCCGCCAGCAGGCCCTCGAGGACCACCTGCTAAAAAAGAAGATGGCCTCGATGGAAAAAGAGCTGCAGAAGCTGAGGAGCACTTCATCCTCTCCAACAGACTCCCACAAGCACGAGAAGAGGAGGGACAAGGAGAAGCACCAGGACCAGGACAGATCTCTCTCTCTCACCTGCGGCCACCCTCAGGCCCTGCAGGTGATCAGTGGCCCTCTTCCTCCAGTCAGACCACCTTCCCAGGAGCAGTCCTTGTTTCCCCTGCTGCCACTGGTCACGGGCGCCTCGGCCACGTCAGAGGTCTCTGCCGCTCTTAGGCCCATTTCTACAGTAGGGTCTAAGCAGCTGGGTGGGGCCAATAAGTCGTTCGTCGGATCTCCCGACGAACACCCATCCCGATAAGTCGGGCACTGGGGTCTCTGGTGTACGCACAGCTAAGGTCGCTAAGCCGATCATCGGGTCCTCCAATGATCGCCTGGCCAACATGCTCCCATCGAGTCCCAACGTGGGTCCCGATGACATCCAACCGGACAAGAGCCAGCTGACGATATTGATGTAGCTTCCACCAGTTGGGTCTCCCCACTGGGATAATCCCTCCGGGGAGTTCCCTTCACCCTCCCTTAATCCACGGGGGACAGGGGTCATCCATCAGGTGACATTATTACGGGTTCACCTCCAGACCTCACCTCGGATCTCCCGGGTAACCTTCTGGACCCATCCCCACTGGCTTTTCCGGCGGGGCCATCGGTGCCGACACTGGGCTTGCCTTCCTTCCATCCCATGCCTGATCCTTTCCTTCCAGATCCTTCTGGGTCGAATTTCAGGCCCCCTCAGCATCCCCCGTCGGGTCCCACGGCACCGCCATTGGGACTCCTGTTGGGCTTCCCTCTGTCTGGTTACCCAGCACTGCACTATACTCTGGTTATCCTCCATCAGGCTACCCGCTGTCAGTCTTTGCGATGCCGGGGTATGCACCTGCTTACCCTTCACGGGATTACCCAACGCAAGGGTACCACTCGTCAGGGTACCCAACATCGGGGTTTTCTATGGGATTTTAGCCTGTCTACCAGCCCCCTCATTAGCCTCAGGTGGATTTCCGGGCCATACTCCAGTCCTGGTGGGTGGAGATCAAGTCTCAGCTTGTCTCAGAGCTGGATAGCTGCCAACCTGCGAGAGCCTTCTCCCCAGTTGATTCGGCTCAGCCTGCCAAGCCCACCTCTCAGCTGGGTCTTCACCAGTCTACATTGGGCCCGATGAAAGGTCCTTTGATTGGGCCATTGAAGGACATTGTCTCTCTCCTAGGTCTCAGGAGGCCTCTCAGCCCAGCGTCAGATCTCCGGAACCCTCAGATTTGGATTCCAAGTCCAGGTCCTCCTCTTCAGTTTCAGGTTTTGAGACTCCTCCTTCAGAGGAGCCCAAGCCCAAAGAGTCTCCTAAATCGTCTCCAGAGGACCCTTCGTTCACAGACCTCCTCAGGAAGATAGCAGAGGTCTACGATTGGAGGTCTGATGCACAGGATCCTAAACATCAGAGACAGGCCGAGCACTTGGATATTCAAGAGTCAGCCCCTGTCCTCACGCCCCCATGGTTACAGCCTCATGAAGATTTGGCTTCTACCATCTAGATGATGCCTTCCTCCATCCCTGCGGTGGCACCCTCAGTGTCCACCCTAATACAGACTCAGTGGTTATCACGGCTGTTCATGACAGGTCCACCAAGCCGAGGCACATGAGCACCTCCCCTCCCGACAAGGAGTCGAGGCAGCTGGACCAATTTGGGAGGACATTTTAGTCTTCCTCCATGCTAGCCATGCGCGCCCTAAATTATGTGGTGCACTTGCTGGTCTTCCAGAAGTCTCTCGTCAATTGGAACCTGTCATTGACACCATATCAGATTCCAAGTCTAAGACTGTTTTGGCAGGCACTCTCCGGTCTGCTAAGGTCGCCTGTCACAACTCACTGAGGGCAACATATGATGCAGTGGACTCCTCAACCAGGGGAACCGCTACGGCAGTTTGCCTCAGGAGATATTCCTGGCTACAGGTGTCAGGCTTGGCACTCAATGTCCAGGCAGCCATTCAGGATGCCCCCTTCCAGGGTTCTGTCCTCTTCGGTGGCCGATGCCCAAGATATCACCAGCCTTCAGGACAAGGGCAAAGCCTTATAGTCGGTCCATACCATATACCACCTGAGGTTTCGGGTCAAACAGCCATTTCGTCACCAGACCAAGCGACAGACGAAACAGCATACAGACAGGCATCAGATCAAATGTCGGGCCCCTGCAGCCACAGCCACTCCTCCGTCCAAACCTCAGAGAGCCTCAGGGGTGGCTCTTCCCAACCCTTCCTCCGTCACTTGACTTGCGACCCGCCCCCACCCCCCCATTCTGTTAGGGGAGCCAGTGGGCGGAAGTTCGCCAGTCTATTGTTGGGGTGGGAGGCAGTCACTGCAGATTCGTGGGTCCTTCAGCTGGTGAGTCAAGGTCACACACTGGCACTTCTAGAGAGACCCCCAAACAAGCCTCCGGGGGTATCTCACTATCCAAAGGCACACACCCCCCTCATAAGGGAGGAAATCGAGGCTCTTCTGCAAAAATAAGCCATCCAGCCCATTCCAGCAAACCAGGTAGGAAAGGGGTACTACTCCCACTTGTTCCTGGTTCCAAAGAAGACGGGAGAGCTGCATCCAGTCCTGGACCTCAGCACCCTAAACCTGTTCATAGAGTACAAACAGTTTCGGATGCTGACTGTCCCAGGCCTAATGACCCTCCTGCACAAGGGGCAGTGGCTCTGTGTCCTGGATATGCAGGATGCTTACCTGCATATCACGGTTTTTCAGGCCCATTGCCACTACCTCAGGTTCTCCTTTCAGGGGGAGCATTATCAGTTCAAGGCCCTCCCCTTTGGCCTCTCCTCGGCACCTTGGGTCTTTACCAAGTGCTTGGCAGTGGTGGCAGCGGCCCTGAGACACCAGTGCCATTATGTGTTCCCCTACCTCAACGACTGGCTCCTGGCAGCTCCATCAAGGGAATAGCTGGAACTTTGCCTTTCTGCTACCCTGAACCTCTTTACACAGGTGGGGATTATGGTCAACTACCCCAAGTCACAACTTGCCCCCTCCCAGCATCTCCAGTTTATTGGAGTGGTGCTGGATACAGACCAGGGTATGGCTTTCTTCCCTCAGAACAGGGTGGAAACCTTACAGAAGCAGGTTTGCCTGATAGCCTTCAGCAGGTGGGTTACAGCCAAGTCGGTTCTCCGGCTCTTTGGCCTTATGTCAGTGGCCAGGCTCCATGTGCATATTTCGCAGTGGACGCTCAGTGTGCAGTGGGATCAGAGGTCAGACGACCTGGACCACATGGTCATGGTCTTCAACTCGATGTAGTGAGATCTTCTATGGTGGCAGGATCTAAGCAGCCTTACCAAGGGAGTCCCTTTCCAGTCCCCTCCTCCAGTCCAGACCCTGACTACAAATGCTTCAGAGATGGGCTGGGGGGTGCTTATCTGGAGACTCACAGGACTCAAGGGCTGTGGTCTCAGTTGGAACTCTCCTTACACATAAACATTTTGGAGATGAGGGCAGTGTTGTATGCTCTTCAAGCCTTCCAACACTTGCTCTGCCAAAGTCCACTATTATTCCAGTCAGACAATATGTGTGTGGTCTGGTACCTCAAACAAGGGGACACTCGCTCATATCCCCTCTGCAGGGAGATGATGTGAGTATGGAATTGGGCAGTTCTACATCGAATTCACCTCACAGCAGTTCACGTTCCACGCGTGCAAAACGTCCTAGCGGACAGTCTCAGCCACACCAGGGTAAGAGCCTATGAATGGGAGCTCAAACAAGCGGTGGTTGAAGACTTATTCAACCTGTGGGGTCGTCCAGATGTGGATCTGTTTGCCTCCCCTTTCAACGCAAAGCTACCCAGGTTTTGTTCGCTCGCTCCCGGGCATGTTGCTTTCTGGCAAGATGTGTTATTTCTTTGCTGGACAGGGAGGGTTTTGTACGCCTTCCCTCCCTTTCCAGTTCTGCAGCGGGTGCTGCTCAAGCTACAAGCAGGGAAGGCTCACATGATCCTGATCGTCCCGCATTGGCCCCACCAGATATGGTTTCCGCTTCTGCAGCAGCTGGCAGTGGAACCTCCGGTTCCCCTGCCCCTCTGCCACGATCTCCTAACTCAGGATAGGGGCACGCTGGTCCATCCAGGGTTGAAGTCCCTTCACCCTCACGTGTGGCACCTTCTGATATAGCTGCCTCACGCTATGAAGTCTCCTCCAGAGTGGCTCAAGTCCTTGTGGAGGCCTGAAAGCCTTCCAAGAGGACTACATATGCTATGAAATGGAAGCGTTTCCCCATTTGGGCCACTTCAAAGGGTTGTGACCCTTTCTCGTGTCCTGTTCCTCAGGTCATGGTTGACTTGCTACATCTCTCCGACCTGGGCCTGAGTTACTCTTCACTGAAGGTTCACCCGTCTGCTGTTTCTGCCTACCACACCTTGGTGAACAGCAAAACTGTAGCTCAGCTGGAGGTCTCCAAAACCTTTCTGAAAGGGATCCTTCACCTGAAACCCCTGGTGCATAATCCCGTACCTCCTTGGGCTATGAACTTCATTTTAGAGTAACTTAACCTGCTTCCATTTGAACCAGCAAGAAGTTGTGATATGCACTATTTGTCTTGGAAAGCGCTCTTTTTAGTTGCAGTTACTTCTGCTCAAAGGATTTCCGAGCTTCAGGCCGTGATGCATAAGGAGCCTTATTTGATTTTACACAGAGACCAGGTGGCTCTTCATACCAATCCTAAGTTTTTACCAAAGGTGGTTTCTGAGTTCACGTTGAATCAATCTATTCAACTTCCAGTGTATTACCCTGGGTATTCTAATCAGGAGGAGGCAATTTTCCATACTTTGGATGTTCAACAAATTTTGTTTCTATACTAACCGCACAAAGTCTGTCCTGAAATTGGATCAGCTTTTTGTTTCTTTTCCACCTAAGAGAGAGGGTGCAGCAGTTACCAAACAGTGTTTATCCAAGTGGTTGGGAAACTGCATTGTGTTCTGTTACGTAAGTCCCTCCTGGGGGAGGTTAAGGGGCATTCTACTAGAAGCATGGCTGCTTCTACTGCTTATTTCAGGAATGTGTCCGCTGCTAACATCTGCACGGTGGCCACTTGGAGTTCCGTACATACTTTCACCAAACATTACAGTCTGGCCATGCCTCTAGGCGCAGCGCTGGCTTGGGACTAGCTGTCTTCCAGGGCCTTCTGTCCCAATTTCTCTGGTTTTCTGCAGACCTTTCCTTCCACCTGTGTTTCAGTTCCTTCTGATTCACACTGCTTGAGACTCAGTACTCAAGGTGATGATTACCTACTGCAAGAGCCCTCTCAAAGTAAGATAGTACAGTTATGTAAGAACTTACCGTAACAGTAGATCTTCGAGAGAGGCTCTTGCAGTAGGTAGCCTTTTTCCCTCCCTCCTTTCCCCAACTTCTGCTGCTCTTTATCTGTGAGCTTAATTTGGCTCCAGGAGCCTCTTTTCCCTTCTGTCGCTCTGTTTGGAGGTCTCCGGCAGGGGAACTGGAAGGCGGGCGTGGGGACTGCTCACTATATAGGATCAAGCTGACATCGTTCATGTGACATCGGGTGGGCGGTCCCTGCCAGACATTGCTAGCTAAAGTTTCCGAGTGGTCCTGACGCCAGGGGGTGCAGTCCTCAAGGTGATTACCTACTGCAAGAACCTCTCTCGAAGATCTACTGTTACGGTAAGTTCTTACGTAACTGTACTATCCCCAGAGACCATTAAACTAGTAGGCAAGCCGAGAAAAAAATCTCATAATAGCAAACAAAGGGAAGGACACACCAGGACTAATAGAAACCAAAACACTCTGCACAACATATAGTTTTGCAAATTTTGACTGTAGTACTCCTTTAAGACAACAGAGTCAAGGAGGAGTAGGAAAGGAGATTGGGGGTAGGACAGTCCAAAGTAGTCATGGTGGGCAGGGAAGACAGAACATGGAGAGTGGAGCAGGAGATTGGGGGAGGGAGGGGATAAGGTAACAGGAGGAGGGAAGAAGGAGAGGGTGTGCATGGGTGGCCAGAAAAGACAGGGACAGGGGTCGCAAGATGGAAAGAGAGGGCAAGTAGAGGCTGTGTGGGTGTTGGACAGGCAGGGCTTGGAGAATATAACCATGACAGGGGTAGCAGTTAGGTGGGGAGAAGCTCATAAGGCAGCCAAAGAAGGATAGTGGAGTCAGGAACTGGGGGTGGAAGGGTGGTAATCCTAGGGGAATTTTATAATTAAGGTCATTCACTGGGGGAAGAAGGGGACTCAAATGCAGGTAAGAAGGTGGTTTGCATGCCAGGGATGACAGCGAAAAGGGTGTTCCCAAAAATTGGGGAGTTGATGAGGGGAGTTGGGGGAATCACTCATAGATATACATGTAAGTGCCAACAATCTAGCCTGGGAGGATGTGGGGCTAGTACAGGAAAGATTAAGAGTGGTAGTGAGGACCTGTAGAGAGGTAGCCAGATTGTTTGCATTCACAGAGGCATTATCAGTACTAGGAGCCAGCACAGTCAAGAAGAAAAGAATAGAGGAGATCAGTAACTGGTTGAGAGAGTGGTGCAATGAGGAAGAGTAAAACTGTATTGAGGGCTATGGGAGACCTGGTCAGAAAAAGCACTTTTTGCACCAGACAGACTGCACCTCTGTAGTGGGAGGTGGGGATTGTCAAGTGTCCTCACAGACAAGCATGGAGGGCACACAAAACAAAACTTTAATTCTACTTTGGGGGGCAAGTGCACCTGCAGGCCTTGACTCTCCAGGAGGAGGAGATCAGCAGACCTCCCCTTGTAGCAATAGGGGGGAACGGATGGTGGAGGGGGAGAAAGGGGGTTAGTGGGGGTGGTGGTGGTGGCAGATGTAATGGGGAGAAATGGGAAAAGCAGACAGGAGGAAAGGAAAGGAGGCTCAGACTCTAGGTGGAAGGTGGTCTCCCTGAGCACACAAAGTCTTGAAAACAAGATGGATGACCTGCAGGCATTGTTGGCTGGGAGGGGAGAGGACATCATGGCAGTCACAGAGACATGGGACTCATCTAACCACGACTGAACATCTCGATCCCAGGGTTTGTACAGGAGGGACAGGGAGATAGGAAAAGGGGGGGTGGTGATTTTCATCAGGGCGGTTATAACTTGCACGAGGGAGGAGTTGGAAGAGGGCAGGGCGGAAGCAATGTGGATTTAGTTACTGTATAACAGAGAAAGAAAGGTGAGGTTGGAGATGGTTTACAGATCACCCAATCAGAAGGAGGAAAAATACAGGGAATTTAACTCACAAATATTGACCGCTGCAGGGAAGCTAGAGATGGTAATGGTGAGAGACTTCAACCTGCCCAAGGTGGACTGGACGGTAGCAGCAATGACCTGCGCCAGGAGTCATGTAATCCCAGATGAGCTGCAAAGTGAGTTCTTGACTCAGCTTCACAGAAACCATCAGAAAAGGGGGGGGGGGGCAATCCTTGATCTGGTGCTGATTAACGGAGACTACATCCAGGATATAAAGATTAAGGAGCCCCTGGGTGGGGAGTGACCACCGTACAGTGTGGTTCTGGTTGGACATAGGCAGGGAAAAGGCCCCCACTAAAACTAAAATCTTGGATTTCAGAAAGGCAGACTTCAGAAAGACTGGCGAGCTGCTAAGGAGTCGCCTGGCAAGGATCCGCGTGGACCTGGGGTGGACCAAAGGTGGTCCATCATCAAAGAGGATATAATGGTTGCTACAGGGTGCATTAGGCTCAAAAGGAAGAACTCGAGGGCCAAAGCACCCAGCTAGTTTAGCGTGGAGATCGCCCAGACAGTAAGGGACAAGAGGTCAGCCTACAAGAAATTCAGGAGGACCCAGAGGGAAGAAGAAAGGGAGTACTACCTGAAGATGGCTAGTGTAGCAGGAAAGATAGTCTAGCAGGCTAAAGCACAGAAGGAACTGCAACTAGCTGAGGGAATTAAAAAGAGTGAAAAGTCCTTTCTAGGGGTGTGGATATGATGCATTATCCACACTCTGGCAGGCTTCCTTTCATCTAAATCCAGCCGTAACATTTTCAAGCTACCCTCCTCCCACCCACCCAGGTGGTATACTCCTCGGCTCTGCCCCATGATCGTCAGATCTTCCTTTCTGCTGGAAGAGTCAGGTCTCCTCCACAGCTCCATGCACAGTGTAGGTTCTAAAGTACTTCCTCTTTATCTTTGAATTGCTGGATTCAACAAATTATTTGATTTCTTCATCCATCATGGATCACAAAGAAGCCTGGTCTGGTCCCAGATTCAAATGTTGCATTGCTTGCAGCCAGAAGATGACTCAGACAGACCTGCACTTATCATGCATTTACTGCCTTGAGGCACAGCACAACAACCAGGCCTGCAGCCTGTACAAATAGCTTTAACCCTTGTTGCTCGAGGACTGTTATGCCCGCCTTCTCAGTCATCCAGATGAACAGAATTCCCTGATCCTCTCTAAGGATGCGCGCAAGGCGGTGTCTACAACTGTGGGCTCAGCCACTTGGCTTGCAACCATGGAAGAGGTGGCGTCCCAGGCTGTGGCAGGTGCTTCTTCAACGTCCACATTGCTCCCGGTCAGGGCCAGCATCAGGGCGCCCTTCATGGGCATGTTCCATAAAATGTGCCAATCTGTGCAAACACATGAGGAAGGCCCTTCCCAGGTGATAAAAAGAAGGTAAAGTCCCGCCGATGATCATGGTACCGGGAACAAGCATGCTGTTCCTGCTCCCGTGATTCCACGACCACTTGACAATGGTTAAGTGCTTAGCCTTGGCCGAGCTGGTATTGGTCGAGGGTCAGGCCGCTAGCTCCATGATACCCCCATCAGGCTTGTTGGCCATGACGCAGGCCGACCAGCCACTTGAGATTTTTTCCAACCCTGTCAACCTGTCTGATAAGATTGACAATGACTCAGTCTCGAGAACTCTGGTCCTTTCTGTCCTCCCCCAGGAAGGTCAAGAGCAGTTGGTTGAACAGACTGTCTCCTCCCAGGAGTTACCTCCTTCTGGGGTCCTGTGGCAGAAGCCGGTGCATGTTCTGCACATGGTCCTCTGCGATCCTCCTCTTTTTCATCTTCAGACAATGAGAGGCTCCATTGCAAACTGTGTCGGTTCTGTGAGGAGCTCATGTGGCAGCAGTGGCTCCTCAGGAAATTTTAGGCCCTTTCTCTGGCCGCCGCACTGCCTTGGTCTCCCCCAGTCCAGCCCACCTCGATCCTGCCTAGCCCGGTGTCTCTGACTAGGGCCTCTCCACCAGTTAGAGTGGAACTGCCACCCTAGCAGCCCTTATAGGGAGCTCCTACCAAGGCCTCCTGCCTGGCTACCAGTCTTCCCAGTCAGCTGTCGGTCAAGATCATCCACTCGGATGAGTCTAAGGTGGTCCATGGGGAAAAGCAGCCAAGGGCAGTCTTTGAGGTGTCTTCAGACTCTGACTGGTCCTCTGTGCATTCCTCCAGGATCTCAGGCTTCGACCGTGAATCAGACAAAGACCTGACCACTGAACACGGGCTGGGCTTCTTCCGGGCTTTTCTCCGGTTATTCTCCGAGTCAATGGAGATCCCCTTGGAGCCAGTCCAGAAGTGGGCCAAATATCCTCTCACGGAGATCCTGGATCAGGATTATTCCCTGGGGGTCACCTCCTTGTGGTGGAGGTTATTCTGGGCCCTGCTCGGAGCTGTGGCAGCACCCTGCTTCCTGCATTGTGCCCTCAACCCACATGGTCCACAAGTATGTTAGACTCTTTCACCTTGTTAATGCCCTTAAGATGTTTGAATGTTTTAATCATATCACCTTTCTCCCTCCTTTGCTGTAGGGTATACATATTGAGTTCAGTTAATCTCTGCTCATATGTTTTCTGATGCAGTCCCTGCACCATTTTGGTTGCTCTTCTCTGGACTGCATCAATTTGGTTAATGTCCTTGTGAAGGTGTGGCCTCCAGTACTGCACACAGTACTCCAGATGGGGCCTAACCAGTGTCTTGTAAAGAGGGATTATTACCTCCCTCTTCCGACTTGTGATACCTATACACCCCAACATCCTCTAGCCTTACTCTACTGCTTTAGAGGTCTGCTTGATGATTTCAGGTCATCGGTGATGATGACGCCCAAGTCTCTTTCTTCCCTTGTGACTGCCAGCAACTCCCCTCCCAGCCTATAGGTGGCTTCAGGGTTTCTCTTCCCTATGTGCATGATCTTGCACTTCTTTGCGTTAAACCCCAGTTGCCACTCTTCCGACCATTTTGCTAGTTTATCCAGATCTCTTCTCATTCTGCCCACACCACCTGGATCATCTACTCTGCTGCAGATCTTGGTGTCATCTGCAAACAGGCAAAGCTTACCCTCCAGTCCATCTGCAATGTCACTGATGAAGATATTGAAGAGGACTGGCCCCAGGACTGATCCTTGAGGTACCCCTCTTGTGACTTGCATCTCTTCTGACTGTATACCATTTACCACCACTCTCTGTTTTCTGCCCGTCAACCAGCTTGCCACCCAGCTGACCAACATCTGACCCACCCCGAGCCTACCCAGCTTATTAATCAATCTTCTATGTGGAACAGTATCGAAAGCTTCGCTGCAGCCAAGGTAGGCAACATCAACTGCTCCCCCTTGGTCCACGACTCTGGTTACCCAGTCAAAGAAATTTATGAGATTAGTTTGACAGGACCTTCCTTTTGTAAACCCATGCTGTCTTGGATCCTGTGCTCCTATGGATTCCAGGTGTTGCACTATCCTTTCCTTAAGGAGTGTCTCCATAATCTTGCCCACTACTGAGGTAAGACTGACTGGTCTGTAGTTCCCTGCCTCCTCCCTGCTACCACTCTTGTGGAGCAGGATCACATGAGCCCTTCTCCAGTCTTCTGGGACCTCTCCTGTGCTCAGAGACTCACTAACTCAATCAGTTCCTGAGGAAGTGCAAGTTCCTGATGGTCACTGTACCAAGTGATCCAATCCCTGAGCAGGGCATGTGGTTCTGTTCTCTGGACTTCCAGGATGCCTTCTTCCACATTCTAGTCCATCCATCCCACTGACAGTACTTTTGGTGCCACATGGAGGGGGTTCTCTATGAGTTCCAGGCCACATCTTTCAGCTTCTCCTCAGCCCTCAGGGCCTTCATCAAGTGCATAGCAGTGGTGGCAGCATTCCTGCGGTGCCAAGGAGTCCAGATCTATCCATACCTGGATGACTGACTGATGACCAGTCCATCCACAGAGTTAGAGGAATGGTCCAGGGACCTGGCCCTCCAGATCTGCAGAGACTTGGACCTTCTTGTCAACCCAGTCAAGTCTGAACTCAACCCCTCGCAGGTGATCCACTTTACTGGGGCAGAGCTGGACTCCCTCCGGACCAATGTCTGACTCCCTATGGACCAGGCATTGGATCTTACCTCCTTTGTCTGATCATTTCAGATTGGGTGCTCGTGCCCTGCCCAGGACTTCCTTCAGCTGCTAGGGTACATGGCATCCTGCACCAGCATGGTCAAATGGGCCCACTGGCAGATGTGCCAACTACATTGGGAGCTGGCCCACCAGTGGTCCCAGTGCCTAGGTCACCTGGACCAGCCAGTAGTAGTGACTCAGCCAATGTGGGATGCCATCCAGTGGTGGCTCATCCCAGTGCATTGTGAGGAAGGAGTCCCGATCATCTGCCCAGAGTCAACAGTCACCCTGACAACCTATGCATCTGGTGGGATGGGGAGCACACCTGAGGGACCATATGGCCCATGGGCTTTGGAAACTCAGGGAGTCCTGTTATCACATAAACCTGCTGGAGCTCCATGCAGTGTGCCTTACTCTGACAGAATTCACTCCTTGTGTCTGGTGTCAGGTCATGTTGGTCCAGACGGACAATACCACAAGCATGTACTACCTAAACAAGCAGGGTGGAACACTCTCCCTGCAGTTATGTTGGGAGACCCTCCACACCTGGACCCTCATGCACAACATGAATGCTGATCTCCTGGCGATTCATGTAGCAGGCGTCTCCAACCAGCTAGTGGATGCCCTTAGGTAGGTGAGGCTTCTCATAAGTGGTCCTTGCATCAGGAGATGGTGAGCCACCTGTTCTCCCAGTGGGCACTCCCCTGGTCAACCTGTTTGCCTTCTGGGAGAACGCGAAGTTAAGGCTGTTCTGTGCCTACCCTCCACATTGTGGGATACTGGTGGGCAATGCCTTCGTGAGGCCCTGAACCCCCAGCCTCCTTTACACCTTGCCTCCTTTTCTCTGATCCACAGAATGCTGGTCAAGGTGCAAAGGGACAGCTGGCCCAGTGATGCTGAAGGTTGAGGCACTGGACACCACACCTTGCACCACACCGGCAACCCAGGTTCAGGAATGGACTCAGACTGCTGGGGGTCAGCTGGGGAGGGAGAGGATTGAGTGTCCGAAGGACTGCTCTCCTCTCCTGGGTGGGTTGCAGGTTCCGCTCAGCTCCTTAGTAGTCCCCGATGGAGGTCAGGGGTCCTTCAGGAGCCAGCACAGTAAGGGGTGGAGCGGCAGCAGACATCAGCAGAGTGCTGCGCAGACGTCATCGCACATCCGTGCTCCATGGGGAAAACATTGAACACGGAAATGCCCTGACCCTCGGTAGGCAATGGTGGGTCCAGGGGCCAACCTCCATGCCTAGCGCTGGGTTCTCAGCCTACCATCACTGCTCCCTTCGTTCCAAAGGCAACCTGTCTAGATTGCAGAAAGGTCACCAGTAGGAGTCAGCAGTCCCGCCCGGGGAGAGGGACTTAGATCCAGGGGGCCAGGGCACCAGAAAAGTGAAGCGGGGTCTCCTCCACCGAATGGTAAGGCTGGGACTTAAGGCGGACGGGACAAGGTCGCGCTGAGTGACCTCACCAGAGGGAATCCGAGGGTCAGTGAGAGAGGCACATAAAGAAAGTTAAACAAAAAGAAAGTTGCAAAGGGACAAGTCCCAGATGATCCTGGTAGCGCCAGACTGGCCATGGCATTTTTGGTACCCAGATCTCCTCAGCCTCAGCAGCAGGCCTATGTTGACTTCCCCTTCACCCAGACCTTCTCTTCTGTCACTAGGGGAAGGTCCTACATCCAGACCTTCAATCCCTGCACCTAACAGCCTGGTGCCTCAGCGGCTATAGTTCCAGGCTTTGGGTCTCTCTGAAGAGGTTCTCCATGTCGTTAAAGCCTCCCAGAAAAAGTCGATCCACCAATGCTACACCTTCAAATGGCAGAGGTTTTCCATCTGGTGCCAGGGCAGGAAGCTAGACCCCCTGGCCTGTCCCTTGGCTAGCATTCTGGACTACCTTTGGTCCCTCTCTCAGTCAGGCCTAAGGTCAATGACTCTCAAGGTGCACTTGGCAACCATCTCTACATACCGTGCGTGGGCTGGTATATCAGTGGTGGCACAGGAGAAGGTGGTCGGGCACTTCTTTAAGGGCCTAGACCACCTGTCCCCACCGGTGTGTGAACCACCACCACCTTGAGTCTTGTTGCTGGTACTGGCAGTGCTCATGGGCAAGCCATTCAAACCGATGCACCGATGTGACATGTCACACCTGTTGTGGAAGACCACTTCTGGGTGGCTACTGTGACGCTTGGCCAGCTGGTTATGATTGTTTTATGATATTTGTAATATAGAATGTGGCATGTGATTGCCTCATATAAGACATTCTGTGCTTCTGGGTGCCCCCCCCACCCCACCACCCACACACACACACAAACACACACCAGGTTTTAGTGAAAATAACAGGATATATGTAACTGACCAGGAGATTTCTGTAATGTAATTAACTTCCTTGAGAAGTTGCATTTTATGGCCTTTTATGACCTCCTGCCTTTGAAGTTGGGAAGCTAAATATACCGTTTTTTACAGGACAGGACATAGCTATCTTGCATCTAGGTGACAAACTGCAGAGTTGTAAAAACCTTTGATGTTCCTTGGGAAAACAAGAACTGCTCAAGATCAGAGAAAATGTTTAATTAAGGAGTCATATTTGGGAAATGAGTTTTTGCTGATGTCACCTTATTTAATATACCTCCTGATAGGACATCCTGTTTGTAATTATTTTTTTATATTCTAAAAGGAGGAGATAGATGACATCATAGAAGGGGTGTGGAAACACAGAGTTTTAAACTGTATACTGTGTTTGAACCTGTTGACATATCTTTTTGGGCTATTAAGAAACAAGTTCTAACTATAAGCAGTATAGAGGTAAAGCATTAGATAGAAAAAGTCTAACTGTATGTTGGTAGGAGTTTGTAGTTTTCTTTGCTTTTCTTTTAAGTGATTGTATGCTGTTTGATACATTGTTCTGTGTTTAAATTTTTCATATTTTTATCCATTTTTAGTAAATATATTGTTTGAAAGACTGCCTTGGGTTGTCTGCCAGTTCTTTTTACATGTGACGTATAGATGGTTAAGCCTGACAATTGTTCAAGAGCTTGATGGTGTTACTAAACTGGGAAAAGGTAAGAATATACCTAATGTCTTTTATAGAGTTTTAAGGGTTCATTTTGGATACCTGGTTAGGTGCCCTTTGGCAAAAGATATATTGCATCCCCCAAAGAGAATCTTATCTGAGCCTGTACATTTGAGTATGCTAGCATAAGGTTCACAGTTTGAAACCCCCCAGAACTTGAGACTCAAGGTGATTCGGACCCACAAGCAGACAGGAGGGTCACCCTGTCTGTTAACTGTTCACATTACTGTGCTCGAAGGTTGGCACTGTGGGAGCAGAGGGCCTGACCTGCTGACTGCATTAGTGACAGCTATCACCTCCCCCAGAAGAATCAGTGGGCTCCAGCCATTCTTGGTGGAGTCTTCATATTTGCCGTTCCACAAGGACAAGGTTGTCCTCTGCTCCCACCCAAAGTTCCAACTGAAGGTTGTGTCAGAGTTTCACCCTTAATCAGGTGATAAACCTCCCAGTGTACTTCACCAATCCAACCTCGGAGGCTGAGCACAGGCTCCACATGTTGGATCTGAGGCAAGTGCTCACTTATTACAAGGAGCACATAGCTGGAGTTTGTGGAGAGGTTTGCCAGCTATTTTTAACATACAGTGAAGCCACACCTGGCAGACCGGCAGCAAAGCAGACAGTTGGCAGGTGGATTGTCTCCTTCATTGACCTCTGTTATAGGTTGGCTGGTAGGAAGCCTCCAGTAGGGCTTAGAGCTCATTCCACCAGACATACTGCTGCCTTGGTGGCCGCTTCCAGGGATTTCCCTATCCAGGAAATCTGCAGGGCTGCTACCTGTAAGTTAGCACACACCTTCATTTCCCACTACCACATCGACCTTAAGTCACGCCAGGATGCTTGTTTTGGGACCTCAGTTCTCCAATCCCAATTTGCCAAGTAGGGGTGTGCACCCCCTTCTACCAGAGAACTGCTTGGAGTCTGCCAGAGTGTGGATAGTGCACCATATCCACATCCCTAGGAATGAGGGCTACTCACCTGTAACTGTAGTTCCTGGAGTGGCATATGGTGCACATCCACGCAATCTCCCTGGCAATTGGCACACAGATCCCTGCTTCCATCGTGCAAGATCTGACATCACTGGGTGGAGCTGAGGAGTATATCACCTGGGTGCGTGGGTGGGAGGAGCTGAGCTTGAAGACATTCTGGCTGGATTTAAAGGGAAAGGAGAACTGCCACAGTGTGGATATACATCATATACCACTCCTAGAACTATGGTTACAGGTGAGTAATCCTCATTTTGTTTGCTATAATAGCCTGAAAAGGGTCAAGAAAGATGAGATTGCTAGACTCAGGAAAGGGGATGGGTGGGGGAAAAGAATGGGGACAAAGAAGAGGTACTGAACAAGTACTTCTGTTCTGTCTTCACCAGGTGGAGAAACTGGTGCCACTGGCGGGAAGGGCAAGGGGGGAGGAGAAGACACAGGTGTTTTGATAGAGGTGGCTAGAGTGAGGACAGGGTGGCTAACAGAGGGTTGATAAATCCCCAGACCCAGACGGTATACTCCCATGGGTGCTGAGGGAGCTGGCAGAGGAGCTTGCAGATCCCTTGGCTGACCTGTTCAACAGTTCACTGGAATCGGACATGGTACTGCAGGACTGGAGAACGGCATGTGTAGTGCCCTTCATGAGATCAGTCCCAAGGATGACCCAGGGAACTACAGACCAGTCAGTCTGCCCTCAGTTGTGTGCAAGCTCATGGAGATCATTCTTACAGAAAGGTTAGTAGAGTATCCAGATGAGAATGGTCTCCAGGATGAGAGGCAACATGGGTTTATGGAAGGGAGGCCATGTCAAACAAATCTGATTGACTTCTTTGACTGGGTCATTTAAACAGTGAGCAGGGGCCCAGTGGTGGGTATCCCTTACCTGTACTTCAGCAAGGCCTTTGTCTCTATACCCCACAAGAGGTTGATCAGGGAGTTGGTGAATCTAGGGGTTGGTGAGAAGTTGACCAGCTGGGTGGAGAACTGGCTGAAGAGCAGGAGCCAGAGCATGGTGGTGGGAGGTGAGCTCTCCAGCACCAGGGAGGTCACCAGTGGGGTCCCACTGGGCTCAGTGCTTGAACTGATGCTGTTCAGTGTCTTCATCAACAATATTGTAGATGGCTTTAAGGGCACAATTTGCCTATTCATGGATGACATCAAGCTCTGTGGGAGGATGGACACAGCAGAAGGGATACAAGACTGAAGGGAAGATCTGGAAAAGCTGTAGAGGTGGTCTGGGATCTGGCAATTTGGCTTCAATGCAAAGAAATGCAATGTTATGCACACTGGAGCCAAGAACCTGAGGACTGAATACAGCCTGCGTGTGGTCCAGATATCTGCATCAGAGGAGAAGAACCTGGGAGTTTTAATCACTAGTGACCTGAAACACTCCATGCAATGTAAGAAAGCAGTGGCTAAGGCAAATAAAATGTGCTGCATTGCCTGGGGTGTCAGCAGCAGACAGGAGGAGGTTAATGCTGCCTATGTACAGGTCACTAGTGAGGCTGCATCTGGAGTACAGTGTACAGTATTAGTGCCCATACCTTAAAAAAGACATAAACCAGCTGAAGATGGTCCAAACGGGGGTAGCTATGATGATCATGAGCCAGCAGCAGGGTAGGATGTATGAGGAGAGGTTGTAGGTCCTGAATATGTACTCCCTGGAGGACAGAAGAGGAAGAGGGAGGGGGGAAGGGAGATTGAGACCTTCATGTGTTTGAAAGGAAAAATAGGGTGGACAAGGAGGGTCTCTTCAATTAGGAAAAACCGTCAAGTTGGGGGGGATTAATACAGAGGCTATGTGGCATTACTTCAGGGAGAGGGTGGTGGTGGGTTGGAATGGGCTTCCTGAGGAGGTGGTTTCATTGAAAATGGTAGGTAGCTTCAAGAGAGGCTGCGATACAGTTAAGGGGAAATAAGGGTCAAGAGTGGGGTAGACAGAGGGGAGGGGCAGATTGGGGAGGAAGCCAGGGTCAGCAGCTGATGTTGAGGACCCTGCAATATGAGCAGATTTGATAGACCTAATG
The DNA here is from genome assembly GCA_016271365.2 of Neoceratodus forsteri. Classification (NCBI taxonomy): domain Eukaryota; kingdom Metazoa; phylum Chordata; order Ceratodontiformes; family Ceratodontidae; genus Neoceratodus; species Neoceratodus forsteri. Next base: position 619,532,509 of record CM057450.1, on the reverse strand, counting down.
GCCTTATTCTGTATGTTCGTAGGTAGGAGATCGCACACTACTGTGTTCTGATGTACTGAAACAGTCTGCTTCTGGGTACATAGATTCAGGAAGTGTGTTAACATCTAGTGGGTAAGGAGTAGTAGGCACCAGAATAAGTTAGGTACAGGTAGGATGGATGAAAAGGCAAATTAGGAGACACTCTATCTAGGGTTGGGTAAAGAGTAAGATTCAGGCAAGGGATACAAAGTAGTAGACACCCAGAGCAAGTTAGCCACAGATAGGTGAGTTAAAAAAGGGAAAACAAGGAACACCCTATCTACAGTAAGGTACAAAATATATTTCAAACAAGCAAAGAGAGAGGTAGGAATTCAATGGCCAAAGAAAGGAGCAGTAAGGTACAGAGAAGTTCCAAGAGGCACTAAGGTAAAAGAAGGAAAGAACATGGGAGTGGTGCAAAGCAAGTGGTGTGAAGCTACTGTCTTTAGGACACCTTCTGGAGATTGAGGTGCTGCCCCATTTGTACTTACTCTGTGAGTCAGGGCAGAGGCTGCTGGACTCTGAGCTGAACTGGCAAGGGTGCAGAGAACCTTCTGCCCCACACAGGGACCATCATGTCTGCCACCACTCCCCTAGGGGACACCTAGGCGGGGCACAGCAGTTGGACTATGGTGAACTGCAGGAGCATGGGGTTGCAGGAAAGGTACGCACTCAGCCTGTGCCACTGCAGAATTCCTCCACCATACTGGTGAGATGGGGCAGCTGGGAGAAGGCACTCACAGCAATAGGAAGGGAGGAAGTGGGGGTCCTCAGAAGGGGAAGCCCCAAGGAGGAAGGAAGAAACTCTAGCCAAGGAGGAAGTGGCTGCTGGTGGGGGACTCTGTTGTTAAGGGGATAGACTTGGGAGCAGGGGGAGAGAGGAAGAATGAGGGAGTGCAGATCTAGAGGATTGCTAGTAGTGAGAGATGGGAGGAAGCAAGATGTCATTGTCCACCTGTGGAGAAATAACCTGGCAAGGGACAGGGTAGGGGTAGTGCAGGGAAATTTCTGGGAGCTGGGGAGGGGCCTCAAGCAAGAGGCACACATGGTGGCCTTTGCCACAGTGTTACCTGTGTGCAGCCGGGAGAGGATAGGACATTCTACACCATGGCTTTTAACAACTGGTTGAAGGCATGGTGCATGGATGAGGACTTTGACTAAATTTGGGACTGGGGACCAACCATGGGAGGATATGGGCCTTTATGAGAGAGACAGCCTGCACCTTTCCCAGAGGTGGGCCACAGTCCTTAATGAGAGGGTTAAATGCTGCTTGAATGAGCATTTAAACTAGTGGGGGGAGGCTATAAAACCAAGAAATTTAACAATGCCCCCCCCATGATTAAACAGCAGGGAGGGAGCCTGAGGGGAGTAAGAAGGTATAGGTACAGTGAGAAAAATAAGGGAGGGCATAAGTAAGGCAACCAGCCTCTGCCTGAAGGAAGTGAGTAAAAGAAGGAAAAAGAGACAGTTATCGTTCTTTAAGGAAGTGGCCAAGGTGGTGAAGGAAAAAAGGGTGACATTCAGGAGGTATAAGGAAATGCAACGGAAAAAAGATGGGGAAGTGTACCAAGTAAAACAGAAGGAAGTAGGAAAGCCAGTAAGGGGAGCAAAGGTGCAGACAGAGGAAAGGATAGCCAAGTGAGCAGCTAAAGGGGATAAAACTTTATTCAGGTACATAACTGAGAAGAAGAAGGCAAGGGGAGAGATAGTGAAGATAAGGAGGCCTACTGAGCAGAAGAAGACCAAGAGAGGCATACATCCTGAACAGGTACTTCTGCTCAGTCTTCACACTGGAGGGAGAGAGGCAGGATGAACCACCAGGAAGCAGAAAGAAAAAAGGGGGGTGGACACAAATCCATTTTTAGAGGAACAAGTCCTGAAGGGACTTGCAGCTTTTAAAGCAGACAAGGCTATGGGGCTGGATGGTGTCCACCCAAGGGAACGAAAGAAACACAGGGAGGTGCTAGCTGCCCCACTGATGGCCTTGTTCAGCAGCTCTCTGGAAACTGGTGTGATTCTGGAGGACTGAAGGAGAGCAGACGTGTTCCCTCTCTGTAAGAGCAGCAGCAGGGAGGAGGCCAGCAACTATAGACTGGTCAGTCTCACCTCAGTGGTGGGGAAATTAATGGAAACCCTGTTAAAGGAAAAGGCCGGTAGAGTATCTTGAATCCAGTGGGCTTCAAGATCACAGAAAGCATGGATTCATTGGGGGGGGGGGTCATGCCAGACAATTCTGATTTCTTCAACTGGGTGACCAGATAAATGGATCAGGGGAAGGCATGTATGTGGCCTGTCTGGATTTTAGCAAGGCCTTTGACACTGTGCCACACAGGAGGCTGATAGAGAAATTGAGCAGCCTGGGTAAAGGATTTGAAGTGGAGAACTGGGTTAGAAACTGGTTAACGAATGGGAGACAGAGGGTGGTGGTTAACAGTACTCACTCTAATGATGGCAGAGTGACCAGCAGGGTGCTGCAGGGCTTAGTATGGGACCGGTCATTTTCAATGTCTTCATAAGCAACATTGCAGAAAAACTGGAAGGGAAGATATGCATTTTTAGAAACAGCACAGAAAGATAGACAATGATGGTAGAAAAAAAACAAAGCTCCATCCAGTCTGCCCAAGGTCCCTAAATCCCTAAATCCCTGGAACCTTCCTTGGAACTTCATGTTCCTGGACAACTATTTATTTATTTATGTATTTAAATTTTGATAACTGGGTAGGCCCACTGAGGCTAGAGATTCCTTTTTCAGGGCAACCTGGGGTTAATTACATACATTAATTCTAAACAGTGTTACATACTTTGACTACATACAGGGTATAGCAGTTCACAAACAATAAGTTAGTTAGGTACGCAATACACATGGGATACGAGGATAAAAAGTAAACATCAGTGCAAGTAATGTTCAGCTACAGGGGTGGCACCACATTATTCACTTGGCAGGTAGATGTAGACAATAAATAACAGAGTTCACATTTGGTTGAAAGTAGATGCACAGGCCAGGTATTCCAGGGTTATCATTAGTTGATATGACCTATTGCCATCCTATGGACATTATCCAAACTTCTGGAGAAAATCGTGGCCACCCAGATCTTGGACCATCTCCATCTCCACAGTCTTCTCTCTCTCCAAATCAGCATGGTTTTAGACAGGGGCACAGCGCTTCCACTGCCCTCATCTAGTTCACCAATGATGTCAGGCTGGCCATGGACAAAGGCTTACTCACAAGGGCAATTTCTGTAGATCTCACGAAGGCCTTTGACTTGGTGGACCACCCATTGCTTCTAACCAAGCTGTCCACCCTGGGCCTCTCTACACTGCAACCACCTGGTTCTACAGTTCTCTCTCTGACCATCAGCAATTCATGCAGATCGGCAATGCCAAGTCCTCTCTCTCACACTTCTGGACTGGAGTTCCCCAGGGATCCATTTTGGGCCCTTTACTTTTTTCGATCTTCTTAAATGATCTCCCCTCGCTGTCTGGACCATGTTCTGCCTTGTTATATGCTGATGACTTGGTTCTTTATTCCAGCTCCTCTGATATATTGGACATCAACCAGAACCTAAACCCAAAACTTCAACACCTTCCAGCACTGGCTGAAGCTAAGTACATGTGTCCTCAACAACAACAACAAAAACAGTTTCCATGCTATTTGAATTTGGACCCAAAATAAGGGCCTGCCACCAACCATTATGCATCGGTGCATCCGATGACACCTCACTCAACACTGTCTCTTCTTTTAAATACCTTGGGGTTACCTTGGATCCAGCCCTTGATTATAACCTGCACCTCTCTACCTTTATTAAAACAGTCAACATACAACTTGATTTAGCATATAAAGTTAGGCACTGCCTCATTTCTGTGGCAAGGCTGGCCATTGCTCATGGGGTTCTGAGACCTAAACTTGCCTATGGGATGGTTGCTCTTCTGGAATCATCAAGGGGGCTCCTTCACAAGTGAGACATCTGCAATAATAATATCTGCCACTTTGATCTGTCAGTACCTAAACTCACTCACCGCTGCTCACTCTACTCTGGCCTGGGCTGGCTAGCCCCCGCAGCTTTCCAGCAGTGCACTACCACTTGCTTCATCAGAAACATCAACACCTCCCAGAAACTTGACAAATTGGCCCTACTGTTAAAGCCTGCTCACTCAGCCTAATCCCAGAGATCTGCTGAAAAGTCCTACCTTGCCCAACTCAAGTGAAACACTAAAATGGGTAAAAACACCTTCTCGGTTTGTGCTCTGAAAGTGTGGAATTCCCTCCCGCTGGCTCTTAGGAACTCCCATACCTCCTGGAGTTTGTTTTTTTTATTAGTAAGTTTCTGCTCCTCCACGGAGATGACAGGTGTCTCTGGCCCTCCCTCGGAGGGGCTCATTCTCCGACCCGACCATCCCCCCGCATTGCCGGACCCCCTAATTCCTCCGCAGATTGCCCTCCATGATGGGGCTAAGGAGAGGAGTGCTGGCTTACTCCCCCCACCCAGCACAACTCCAGATGTCGGGGGCGGCAAGTTGCAGGGGAATGTGTCAGGTCATCATGGACCCAGTCAGTTCCCGACATTTTCTATTTTTCTCCCCTGGACCCACACACCATGCAATGGGTGGGGCAGCTTGCTCCTGCCTCTGCGGAAGCAGCCATATGCCCTGGGCGTGAGTCCTCCCCTCTGCTGGGCGATGTGCCTGTGCCATCACCCAGTCACCACTGGGTGATAGTCTACAGTGCATCACACTGTCCCCCCCTCCCTGAGGAAGGAGAGCTGTCTACAGATGCTCAATCATTCCTCACCCTTGCCAACCCCCAAGCAACCTGAGTCTGTTCCCAAAACTGGGTCATCGGCGTGGTGCGAGGTGTGGTGTCTAGCACCTCAACCCTCAGCACCACCAGGCCGGCTAACCCCCTAGAGTTTTGAGCAGAAACTCTGTAAGTTACTTGCCAGTTCTGAACTCTGCTCCCGTGGTGGGTATAAACACTCACTTGCCTGACCCTCTTAGGTCTTGCTCTGGCACTTTTTCCCATTCTCTGTGTCCTGCTCTCCCTGAGCTTTATCAGAACCACGCACATACCCACTATTTGTATAAATGTTGATAATGTCTAGTTCAGGAGCACTGTTACTGTCTTTACTTTGTATGTGCCACTTAAATGTGTTACGTTTTTATGAATTTCCATGCCTGACTTATTGTTACATTTTTGTAACTACCTGAGTTATACTTTTGATTCATTTGTACTGCTTGTTGTCACTTGATTTATTCTTTGTATTCGCTATTGTTTCCCACCCTATTGTATGTAGCCTACCAGGTCGTGCTTGAAAATAGGCAGTTTTGCTGTCTAGTGCACCTACCCAGTCAACAAAAACTAAATAAATGTTCTTCCAGGGTACTAACCCACCTGGTCCTCTCCCCATTCTCTTCCCTGGACCTGTCATCCCAGGCAACCACTTTTCCCTTCATTCTATCCCAGGCCTGCTTGAATCCCCTGGTTGTGTTCACTCCCACCACCTCGGCTGGCAGACTGTTCCAAGGTTCCACCACCTATTCCATAAAGAAGTTCTACCTCCTGTCTCTCCTGAACCTCCCACCTGCTAATCTCTGCTCATGTCCTTATGACCACAAGTTGGTATTCAGGCTAAATAATTCACCGTAGTTCATTTTATTAATTCCGTTGAGTAATTTGAAGGTCTCAATTATATCTCCCCTCTCCCTTCTGGCTTCCAATGAGTATATATTTAATGCCATCAGATAATCCTCATAGGAGCTACCCTGCTGTCCCTGAATCATTTTGGTCACTCTGTGCTGCACTGTCTCCAACCCATCCTTGTCTTTTCTGAGGTGGAAACTCCAGAACTGGGTGCAGTACTCCAGGTGAAGTCTCACCAGGGATTCGTAGAAGGGAAGTATTACCTCTTTTCTTCTACTAGTAATCCCCCTCCCAATACATCCCAGCATCCTGTTAGCCTTGCTATAGGCCTTGTTGCACTGACTCATTTGTTTAAGGGAGTTACTGATGACTCCTAGAACCCGTTCCTTGACTGTAGTGCTACGTCTCTCCCTTCTCATCCAGTAGTCCGTCTTGGAGTTTTTTTCCCTAGGTGCTTTACCTTGCACTTTTTAACATTGAATTTTAACTGCCAGAACTTTGACCACCCCACGGGCTTTTGCAGGTCCTTCTGCACATCCCTTATTTCCTCTTCACTGTCCACCCTCCCACATACTGTAGTTTTGTGTCATCTGCAAAGAGATACAACCTGCCCCGGATTCCTTCACCAATGTCACTAATGAACATGTTGAAGAGGACTGGACCCAGGGCAGATCACTGTGGAACCCCACTCATTACCTCCTTCTCCTCTGACTTAACGCCATTGATCACTACCCTCTATTGCCTCCTTGCTAGCCAATTACCCACCCAGTTCACTAGAGTTGTAGCTGCACCCAGCTCTTCCATCTTCTTAAGTAATCTCTTGTGCGGTACTGAATCAAAGTAGGTGTTTTGTAAATTACACCGAAATCTGTAATAGAGTGGACACTCAAGAGGGGGTGGAGCAAATGCATAGGGATCTTGGGAAACTTGAGGAATGGTCAAGAGCATGGCAGCTAGGATTCTATACAGAAAGTGCTAAATCATGCACCTTCACCATAGGAACCCAGGAGATGAGTATAAGATGGGGGAGGGGGAGATACTGACAGTCACTGAGCAGGAAAGGCATCTTGGGATTATCATAGCTGATGACATTAAAGTGGAAGGGCATTGTGACAAAGCAGTGGGATGGGCCAGTGGAATGCTGGGATGCATAGAGAGAGGTATCTGCAGTAGGAGGAGGGAAGAGGTGTTGCCACTATGTCACTTGCTGGTGAGACCCCACCTGGATTACTGTGTCCAGTTCCAGAGGTTGCACTTCAGAAAGGATATAGGGTGGAGTCAGTCTACAGGAGAGCAACTAAAATTGTGCATGGGCTGTGAGGGGAAACTGAGGGATCTCAACATGTACACCCTGGAAGACAGGAGAGCAAGAGGGGACATGACAGAGACCTACAAGTACCTCACTGGTGTAAACAGCCTGCAGAAGGGGAATCTCTTTCAAATGAGAAAGAACATCAGGATCAGAGGGCATGCAGTGAAGCTGGAGGGGGGACGCTTAAGAGGGATGTAAGCAAGTTCAATTTCAGTGAAAGATTTGTAGACACCTGGAACAGATTGCCAGCAGAAGTGGTTGCGGTGAAAACAGTTGGGGGCTTCAAGTATGCATGGGATAGACATAGGGGAATATTGGTAAATAGGCAGGGAGGAGGGAGGGTCACTGGAGATCAGTTAGGGTCTGCTGAGACAGATTATTTAGGGACAATCTGGACAGACTGGCTGGGCCAAGCAGTCCGTTTCTGCAAATTCTTTGTTTCTAGTCAATCCTTCTGATAGATTCATTTGTGGAATTATTATGAAACCTAATTAGCACCCATAACTATAGGGGTGGAGATTGATACTGAAATTGGGACATTCATAAACATAACATGTCTAAGCTTACAGAAAAGGTTAAGAAATCAAAAACCATGGTCCAAATTTTATTTCAGCTTTCTAATTTTTATCTAAACACTGCTGTTGTCTATTCAGCTGTGAAAGTATCTAAAAGCCTGACCCACAGAAAAATAAAGCTACATCTGATTCTCAGTTCATCTAGTTCTGGTAAATGAATGTAAAAATAAACCACTTTTGTAATACGGATCTGTGGGGGAACTGCTCTGGAAGATTGCTAACCTGGGTTCTTGCCCCAAGCCTAGAACAACAGGAGCGGAGGCCAGCAGAAAGAGCACACAGTGTTGCCATGGACACTTTTATCCTAGGTGAGAGTGAGCAACATGCTGCCCCAGAGCTGTGCCTGATAATGCATGTGATGGTGTGCTTCACACCATGTGGAAACACATACAGTATTGCTGCATGCCCTCCAAGACTCCACAGTGTATGTATTCCTGTGAGGAGAGGGGGTAGTGGGAAGAAGAGCAACCAAAAAAGTAGGGCCTTATGAGACACTCTGGAAGAGTTTCCACATCCCTCCCCCCCAAATGTCATAAACCCCTCAGTGAAACAGATCCTGCTCCATCCCTGGTCAAAGTCCCTCAAACCAGAATGCATTCTGCTTCCCTAGCAACTACAGGAGAAACTCCACTTGGCAGGGATCCGCTGGAATCTGCATTGGTCTCAGTCCTACTGAGGAACCTGGAGGCATGCATCTAGCAGCAGGAGGTTAGTCATGTGGGGGGTATTGAGAGGTCCAAAGAAATGAGGAACTGGAAGGGCAGCAAGCAAACCAACAAGGAAGCCATTTACTCGGCAAGTTAAGCATACTAAAAGTTCATATTTTTAAGTGAAACACAATGTAGAACTTACAATGAAAATGACCTGTGCCTCTGAAATAAATTAACAATCTGACATTGCAAAACAAAGAAACAAAGTACTCAGAAATGGGTGTGGCAAGCAAATTACTATGAAGAACTCTAATAAACAAATCATAGTGCCCAAAATGTTTGCAACACTGGGTGAAACATTGTCATTGGCGAACTCTCCATGGCCCAGCCACAGGAGTTGCTGTAGCTGCAGAAATGCAATGCTTTTTTCCTGATTGAGAATACACTTCCCTCTGGCAGCACTCCTCGGGGACAGGCACCTAAATACAGATGAGCCAGGCTGTCTGTGCAGTAGCACAACACATTACTGCTGGGCCATTGGGCAGTCCCTAACAGTTTATACATAAAGGGGAACAATTGGCACCAAGTCTTCTACGTCCCGAATCCCCTTCTGCATTTTTAAAATTTACCCTACCCCAGATCGGATTTTAGGCAAGGGCAGGTTTTCTATTTTATATAAATGCCCTTTCCACGAGGACTCAGAGCACTTGTAAGAATCTCAGACAAATACATAAATTATTAAATACAATAAACACCTTTATTTAAAACACTGAGACATTGTCTAAGTCTCCAGAGTGCATCTATGGTGAATAAATAACTTTTCATCCCCTTTTGGAACGCCTCCACTGCGAGGCAACTCCTGAGATGGCATGGCAGAGAGTTCCAAATAAGCCGAGCCACAACTGAGAACATCCTATTACCAGATAGTTTAAGACTTGCCCTCAGGATGGCCAAAAAGGACCCCTTGGTGGTGCAGAGCAGTTAGGGCAACTCACCACTTTCTGCCTGCATTACAAATGGATTGTGGCATGAAGCCTGGCTTCTGCTTTGGGTAGAGTCTTCTGCCCCTCTTTCTTCAACTCCCTGTTCTGCTAAACATCTGTACTGCACTAAACTTTGTGGGACATCAGAAAGTGGCACAACACACAGTCGTTCAGCTCACTGCGGCTCGTGGAGGTTGCATCTTTATATTCCTGAACCAGGAAGTAACAGTGCACTTCCTGTCCTGGTTGCACTGCTGAATTCAAGTTAAGAATTTAAATCAGCAGGCTAGAAACTGGCTTAAAAAGTCTATCAATCAGATTGCTGACTATAAGCAAGAAATTCTGAGCCTTCTGAAGAAAGCTCACTGGCTTCTGGTAATTCTTGGCCTGCTCTGAACCCTCCTGCTTCTCGTCACTAAAGTACTGTTGAGCAACAAATTAAAATTAAAAAGCGAGTGCCGACTCATTGGCATGGCAGTTTGATGACCATTTGCTAAGCTGGTGACCCAGATTCTTGCCCCTCATTTGGGACATCGGCGGCTGACAAGCAGAAAGGTTGGGGATATGTCTCCTGTGTTTCTTGTGTCATCAAGGGTGGTTGGCTCCTTTCAGTGCAGGCTGCCCCATGGTGCACCAGCAGGAGGGGAGCCATGCAACAAGGACATTTCTGATGCATGCCTATGACCCCAACATGAACCAAGCCTTCTAAGGCATGGCACAGCAGCATTATTTGTCCCAGGGCTAATAGCGCATGAAGACAAACAGGCCAGTCCTGTGATAGGCTGGAGCCCAGGGGTTGTGTTGCAGGTAGAGCTTGGCAAATCTTCCATCAGCAGAATTCTGAAGAAAAGCTGATTTCACTTCTGCCAAATTTTATGAAATTTGAATGAAAATGTTGTGAAGCTTTGCCAAAATTGTGATTTCCGTTATTTCCATCCAATTTAAAAGCATTTGTCCAAACTGTACTGCATGGGGTATGCTGACTTTGTCAATATCCATACAGAGGTGTGCAAAGTTTCAGATCTCCATCTTTAAAGGTGGCTGAGTTATATGCCTCCAAACTTTCAGAAATTTTAAAATTACAATAAACAACTATGTAAACTAATAGTGTTTCCCTAAATTTCACCATATTGGTATGGTGACTTTACCAAAGCCTATACATATGTGTACCATGCTTCAGAGCTCTAGCTTTAAAGGTGACTGAGTTATAAACCTGCAGACATTCAAAAATTGTAAAATTACATATCGCCATTAAGTAAACTGTTAAATTTTAAGCCCCAATCAGTTTAAAACTAGAGAACAGAATATCACCAATGTTGTTAGGTTCATTAGGCTGTTGACCCGGGTTCGGAAGCAAGCCCAGGAAGTCATGTCCGGAGGCAGACCATGGCAAAACTTACAATTTACATAACCATTACTTCTCTATTTCGCAGTTTCTATGACTCTTCCAAGAAAGTATGTGTAATGGGGGGCAGAGGACTCTGTCCCCATATTGCCCTATCCCTATATAACCTTTGTTGGCACCCTTGTAATATTATAACGTAAGACTAGATATAGCCTTGAGCTGTGGTTTGGGTGAGTCATAAGAAGAAGGAACAGAGCAAGCACATAAGCAAACATAAAGCCATGTCCTCTTATCTGGGCAAGCAGAGATAGCACGTAATGGAGGATGGACTAAAAAAACATTGCTGACTCCAGTCAGACCATAATTGGGCTTGGTCTCTCCTAGTTACTTCCCAAAGAATGCTTGCCACACCTATGGCCATTTGTGTCAGTAAGCTAATAATTACCTGTTCCAGGGAAATGACCACGCCTAAATAATCAGTATATAAGCTTGTGCATTCCATTGTCACACTGAAGAAATGATCTGTGTCTAGCATTACCATTGTACGTAGGTAAAAATAAAATTTCTTCCATCACCAGACCCGGTCTCGTTCGTATCTTTAAACAACGCAGCTTACATTTTTGGTGCCGTGACTCGGATCGCTGTTGCTAACAAACCATAGGCGTCGGAGCAGTCGACTGCAGGATGGATGAGCCAGCTCCGTGTTTAACACTGAGGAACAGCAGCTAGTTTGCCTGGCTGAAGGTGGACCGAGACTCGGTCCGGTGACTAAATCAACTACACCTACAAGGACAGAAGGGACCCAGTCTGCACACTAGGTGATGTATTAACCTCTTGTTTGATCCTCTTGTTCTGACTAAAAGTATTTAAAGTAGTAGTTTTCGCTCTATAAGGTATAACCTTGTAAGAACTCATGGGGCAAGGTATATGAGTGTGGCTGCTGGGACTTGCAAGCCGGGGTGCACAGAAGGGTCGTAAACCTTGGCTAAGTAAATGGAGGCATCAGTGCATGGGTGACCCTGTTGAAAATATCCAAGTAGACCAAAGGGACAAAATGAGCATGGAAACTATAATAGGGAAATTTGTGGGGAAGTATTGTAACAGGGGCCGTATGGGACCCCGTCGGAAGACATCCCTGCACAGGTCTATTTCTCAGAACAAGTAGCAGACAGAAACAAGAAGGTCAAGAGAGAAAAGGAAATTTTTGCTAATGCCTTACAAGGCTTGTATCAGTATAATCAAACCGTAGTGTACAGGCTGGGAAAATAAGTAACAGAGAATGCAGGTTTAAAATACATAAACAAAAAACAGGAGGAAGAGTTAGAATTATTGCAAGCAAAATTGCAGCAGAGCATCCCCTTAACTGAACTTGATGCCATTAAAACCCAGCTGGGGCAAAAACAGAGCCAACAGGCCAAAGCTCAGGATGATCTGTGTTTATTGAGTAGGGATAATTCCTTGCTACACATAAAGTTAGATCAACAATCACAGGAACACGTGACAGAGACCAGGCAGTTGTATACTAAGCTAAAGGAGGCGACTGTGACTATTCAACAACTAAAAAACCAGTGTGAGGAATTAAAAGCATGGGTCTCAGCCCCCTTAAAGATGGCACCCATGACCACCCGTGGACAGAGCGCCTCGGGGGGCACAATGTCGACTGTCACAAGACACCAACTAGAAGAACAACTAGTTAACCTAGTAGCAAGACAAGCAAAAGCTAAACTGAGGAAGGAGCGGGAGAAAAGGAAAGAGGAGGCTGATAAATGTGAAGCCAAAGAAAAGAAATGGGAGACTAAGGCAAAACAGTTGGAAGACCTCTTAGAGAAAGATGAGGATGCCAGGATGGTGCAGGTACAGGAGGAGGGACCTGAAGGTAAGGAAGAATGGACAGAGGAGGTAGAGGAAAAGGAGTATGAGATGGAGGGAGGCAATTGGGTAGAAGTGCCCGAAAAGGAAAAAAAAGGTAAAGAAGAATATAACCCAGCAGAAACCCCAAGACCCGGAGCCAAAAACTAAGATCAAAGATTTACCTATAGATGAGATGACAAAACTGGGTAACACATCTACCAGGCATTTTAATGGCCATCAGAGGCACGGTGCAAGCAAGCACAGGATTAACCCCATATGAATTAATGACAGGGAGAAGAATGAGGCTAGCTCACCCAGGAGACCTACCCAGTCCCAAGACGGCTACCACAGACAGGATCAAACATGAGGCATTTCTAAAGGAAGTACGAACACAGGTACAAAAATTCTTACTCTTTGCGGCTGTAAATATGGGAAACAGTCATGAGTACAACAAACAATACAAAAGCCCTAAAACAGGATATGGAATACCAATACGCATTAATGATATAGTAATGGTTAGAAATTTGGAACAGAAAAACCCCTGGAAGGATGCAAACTGGTTGGGACCATACCAAGTCCTTAATACCCTTGGGGAAAGTGTGATATATGTGTCGAGATGAAAGGAGGAAAAAGTCAGACTTTTGGATCCACGTAGACCAATGTAAAAAGGTTACAAACAAAGTACACAATAGCTAAATGTTCAATATAAATGCACAATTTTATTTTTTATTGCAGCTGACAAAAGGAATTAACAGGACACCATGAACTTTAAAACTGCCGTCACCATAATTATATGTGTGGCCGGGACAATTTTCTTCTTGTGGAGAACAGGAAGTGACCTCAAAATATATAAACGGAGCGGAGATTCACTCCATACCACAAACACCTGGTGGACTTTAATGAGACTGTATGCAAATAATGCAAATGTGACTGACTGTTATATGTGTACACACTCACCCTTTTCATCAGCCGTTGGACTCCACTTGAGACCAAATCCTTTGGACTGGTATGATACATACCAACTATTGTTCACAATGGCAAAAATCAATGACTCAAACTTTGTACAGTATGTATTGTCTAATGTAAATGCATCTGTTTTTAATAACTCTGTACTACCACATAACTGGTACAGCCCACCAAACATGACAACTGATGGGTCAACTGTTATTCATCTTGACCATAGAAAGACACCAGCAATTCCTTATTGTATATGTAAAAATGTGAGCTCTAAGACAATTTCAAGTTATGTTGGATCAACCCAAAACTGTACCTCCAAGTATTACCCTGACGTTAGATACATTAAAACCCTAACTATCACAGTTTGTAATGACACTGGCAACAGTACTAGTAATAACAGTAGCTGCACGAACAGCACCTATTTAGCCAATGCAACAAATTTGTATTTCCCCCGGGACTTATGTAACACAGGGCTTGGCTCTGTCACAGGGCTATATTGGGTATGTGGATTTAAAGCTTACGCTTACTTACCACTTGGATGGGAAGGATGCTGTTACTTAGGGACCCTCCAAACTAGGGCCAATATGCACATAATGTTAACCTCAAGCCACCCTAAACCAACAAACCGTATTAAAAGGGAGTTACAGGAAGTGCCACAAGACTCCAAACGAATATCAGCAGGAGAGAAATTTGGAGCTGGAATTTTTCCCTGGTGGGGGTCGGTCCAAGCAATGCATTATATTGATCAGCTAAGCTTTGAATTAGAAACATTAGTCAATGAAAGATTACTATCAACCGCTTTATTAACGGCAGAAATTAAGGCACTTAGAATCGTTACATTACAAAATAGAGCAGCGCTTGATTATGTATTAGCAGCACAAGGTGGAGCATGTGCTATTATTGGAGAAGAATGTTGTACCTATATACCAGACAACTCGGAGGAACTGGAATAAGTAATTGAGGGGGTACAAAAATCACAACAGCGTATTCTCAGTGAGCATGCTCCAACAGATAGCGGTTGGGACATTTTCCAATGGATAAAAAGCATCTTTGGTGACTGGGGAAGCTCAATCCTACATGGAATTTTTATAATATGCAGTATATTGCTTGCACTCTACATATTTATATCATGCATCAAAATCACATGCTCTAGTCTGACCAGACCCAGCAGGGGTAATTACCTCATATAACGCTTGTCTACTACGTGTCTGATTTTCAAATTTGGCAATATGGTGCCAAAGGGGGGAATGTAATGGGGGCAGAGGAGTCTGTCCCCATATTGCCCTATCCCTATATAACCTTTGTTGGCACCCTTGTAATATTATAACGTAAGACTAGATGTAGCCTTGAGCTGTAGTTTGGGTGAGTCATAAGAAGAAGGAACAGAGCAAGCACATAAGCAAACATAAAGCCATGTCCCCTTATCTGGGCAAGCAGAGATAGCACGTAATGGAGGACGGACTAAAAAAACATTGCTGACTCCAGTCAGACCATAATTGGGCTTGGTCTCTCCTAGTTACTTCCCAAAGAATGCTTGCCACACCTATGGCCATTTGTGTCAGTAAGCTAATAATTACCTGTTCCAGGGAAATGACCACGCCTAAATAATCAGTATATAAGCTTGTGCATTCCATTGTCACACTGAAGAAATGATCTGTGTCTAGCATTACCATTGTACGTAGGTAAAAATAAAATTTCTTCCGTCACCGGACCCGGTCTCGTTTGTATCTTTAAACAACGCAGCTTACAGTATGCATCTGCATTTTCAATTATCTAGCTCCAAAGATGGCCAAGTTGTAAGCATAGAAATATTTTCAGAACTTTTCACATAAATATTAACTTGCCAGATATTGAGCCTCTATAGCTTCTCCGCCCCTCATCAAAATGTTATGAAACTTGACATGCTTATAGGTCCTATACCAGAGAATATATCAGACCTCTAGCTATAAAACAGGCTGAGTTATGGCCAATGAAAAACATTTTGGAAAATTCAGAGAAAATTCACAAAAATATGTGGAGTTTCGTGAAAATACCACAAATTCTGAATTTGCTAATTTTGTCCAGCTCTAGCTGCAGTCTGAGCTTAGTTTAAGAGGAAAGAGGGAGATTTCAGGGCAGAAAAGAGGAAACGGTGAAACATGGGAGGTAGGTTCGCTGCCACTCCCCACACCTACTTGTGCCATGCAGATCACATGGCTCCCAATCCTACTCCTCCATCTCATGTGAGTATTTGGGTTATTCCTACAATACCTGGTGATCATCCCACCTGGCGAGGACATTCTGGTGAACAGCAGGAGGAAGATAAGATCAGGGATGTTGTGGGCTAAACATGCCAATCCAGAGGTGATGGGCTTACAGCTTTTGGATGCGCTGAAGGAGGTCCCAGGCTCGCAAGAAATAGAGATGAAAAATGAAGTAAAAAAACAATGAGAAAACTTTCTGTGTTTTTATTACATTTTTTGTACCAGTAATAAACTTAAATGGGACATGCTTCCTTTTCTCAGAGGTCCTGGAAGAAGTGGCAGATAAAGACACATTACAATAATAAATTCCATTACAGTAATACTGTGATAGCTATACAAAAGTTGACCAGTAGAGATGACCTGGTGGCATGAAGGGCTGAGACATTGAATGCCTTACCTCCTACCATGCTAGTAACCCATGTTCAGAAACAGGCATAGTAGTCAGGGGTTGATGGGGTGGGAGAAGCTCAAGCATCCCAGGGACTGCACTCCTCTTCTGGGGAAGGGTGGTCAGCCGTGTCAGCCTCTGACTGTCACCGGATAGAGGCCCAGTGGTAGGGCAGGTTAGTGAGTGGCTCAAAGAGTGGGGCAACATTTTTGCAGGACAGCATGCCTCCACATACACATACTGATGTGTCACCATGACTGGGGTAAGAGGGAGAATACAGGAAAATTGGGGAAGGTATGTGCTGCCACTCGACTGCCAGGGGGAATCTGGATTGTTGACTGGAAGGAGGAACCCCCCCTTCCTGGCCCCAACATGTGGGGAAATCTATGGGGGGGTAAGCCCCCAGTGGGGGGAAAGAGGCAAGCTGTTGTGGGGGAGAGGGGCAGGACAGGTCTCAGAGCTTGCCCACCTACCCCAAGAGGAAAAAAAGCTCTGTGGAAAAAAAAGTAAAGGTCGGAAAGTGACCAGCATTTTGATATTCTGCACAGTGTTGGAGGTGGCAAACATGGTGCGGTACATCATTAGCAACTGAATAACATATATTTGCTGTCAGAAAAACTGTGGTTTACTGCTGCAAACAACGTGGTATTCTGCAATTCCGGTCAACTTTTGTAAAACTACCACTGTACATTGTACACATTAACATGCTTCAGTCAGTAATTCCAAAGTTGCAGCTTTTATTTATTTATTTATTGAATTTTGGTGACCGGGTAGGCCCACTGGGCCCCGGAGGTCCCTTTTTCAGGGGCGACCCGGGAAGCGACAGTACATAACATAAAGGACAATGGAGCAATATACAGCAATATACAGCAATATACAGGCTGAGGTGTACAGTAAGCAACAGCTTTCAATCCATGAGGTATAGCTTTCATATTTATGGGTCATAAATGTCATAAGTGTCTAACTGCTTATCCTTTTGTGCATTTGCTCGTGCTACAGCAACGTACAATTGATGAGACAGTACAGAGAGTTCGCTAGGTAACATTCCTCTAAGATACATAGGATATTTTTCTATGGGCATGAGGTGGGGTAAGTGCAGACTGTGCAGTGGGTAGAGCTTAAGTATGGTAGAAACTGGCGCTTGAGTCATTATTTTAGAGTTGGTGCACGTAGCATAGGCGAGTTACTCATTGACAGCAGGTAGGTCTTGAGTCTAGTGCGGAAGCTCGGTACCGATGGGGTTTCCCGCACCTCCAAAGGAAGATTGTTCCAAAGGGAAGGGCAGCATGTGCGAAGGATTTACAACCTGCCTTGGTCCTGACCTTAGGGACCTCTAGTAGCTTCTGACCAGAGGACCTGAGGTTCCGCACACTTCATTTTTCTGTGAGGAGTCCATTGAGGCTCGGGGGGGCATTGGGCTGATTAGTTTTTTCGCCAGATAGAGTACAGGGTACCTGAGCCGAGCTTCAAAGGATGGCCAGTTGAGCCTCGCTAGGGCCTCACAGTGGTGACTCCTTGAGTGGGATGAGGAGGCAAAGCGGACTACCTTATGGTATAGAGTCTGTAGTCTACCATATTCCAGTTTAGAGACTCCCTGCAGGACCGGGGCAGCATATGTTAGCATGGGGAGTAGGACACTAGTGGCTATTGCAGTCCTAGCTTCGGGGGTCAGCTGTCCCTTGAGCCGATACAGTAATCAGAGTTTGGTGTGGATTACTTTGGTAACTTGGTCTACGTGTTGCTTGAAAGTGAGACCTTGGTCGAGGGTAAGGCCAAGGTTCTTTGTTGAGGAGACTACTTCCAGTTTGTTGCCCTTCAGGGACATAATTTGGAGTGATTGTGATCTATCTAGTCCGAGGGTTTTTAGGCCAAACAACATGGCCTTAGTCTTATTGGTATTCAGGACCATTTTGTTCATAGTGAGCCATTCCTCCATAACACAGATATCGTTTTGGAGGGATGGGCCTAGGTCGTTCAGGTTGTCAGAGGCTTTATAAATAACAGCATCATCCACATATTGGATTACCTTGCTGTTCCCACAGTGGTTGTGCATTTTATTAATAAATAGTGAGAACATTAAAGGCCCTAATATCGACCCTTGTGGGACACCCTCCTTTAGGGATTGTGGTTTGGAAAGTTTATCTTGCCACCTGACTCTTTGGGTGCGACCTGACAGGTAGCTTTCCACCCATTTATGGGTATCCAGGCCTATGTGGAGGAGTTTATGGAGTAGAAGTCTACGATCCACAAGGTCAAAGGCCTTGGAGAGGTCCACAAAGACCGCCCCTAAGTTGGATCCAGAGTCTAATTCTCTAAGTACATCAGTAAAGAATTTTGTTAAGGCTGTATCAGTCCCATGGTTGGCTCTAAAGCCATGTTGTAATGGGGACATCACCATGTGTGTCTCAAGGTATTCCCTAAGTTGAGTATATACTAGTTTCTCCTGTATTTTTGCCAGGATACACAGCAGTGAGATAGGCCTGTAGTTCTCCATAGGTTCCGCAGGCCCTCCCTTATGTATCGGGACCACATGTGCCTGTTTCCACTGCCCAGGGACATGCCCTTCATGTAAGGACCTGTTGATGAGCCAGGTGAGTGGTCTGGCAAGTGCTGGGGCGCCTTCTTTAAGCAGTCTAGCTTTTATCCCATCCGGGCCACCTGAGCCTCGCGTTTTCAGGGTTTTTAGGATAGCCGAGACCTCATTTATCTTTGCCAGCCACAGGTGGAAGAGTGGGCGGTTATGGATTGGGGGATCCAGAGGAGCAGACTGGTAGTTGGGCACCACGGACCCAGCGTTCTGCTTGTCCGGGTTTGTAAAGAAGTTGTTGAGGGCTTCAGCAATTAGTGCCTCATCGTGCAGTATCTGCCCATTAGCCTTGATAGGGCATGTGCCAGTCTTTTTGTTCCCCTTTAACAGTTCATTGATATTGGACCAGAACGTCCTAGGATTTCCTAGGTTTGTTTTCTGGAAGTGGTTAAGGTACGCCTTTTTTGCTTTCCTGATGGCCTGTTTACATTGGTTTCTGAGTGCTCCGTAAGTCACCCAGTCCGACAGGAGTGAGGAGCCCTTAAACTTTTCCAGGCTTTGTCTCGGCCATGAGGGTTTTAAGGATGGGGTAATCCACTTGTAACAGTGGCCTTTACCCGATAGGTCTTATTTGGGGCAAGTAGGTCCGCCCCTCAAGATAGCTCTGTTGAAGAAGTCAACCGCCTCCTCCAAGGTAGGGAGACATCTTAGGGGATTCCAATCTTGGTTGCCCAGGAGGATATTGTACTGAACCGGAGAAAACTTTGAGTAGTCCCTGGTGGTGAGCATTCTAGGCGGGACCTTTTCAGCCCTATTTTTCCAAACACAGAATATGGGCGAGTGGTCACTGAGTGCGTCAGCCATGGTGCCAGCCGATTGGACATTTTTTGGGTTGGATACCAATGCCCAGTCAATGGTAGAGTGACTTCCCGTTTTATGGTTCAGTCTGGTGGGAAGTGAGATGATCTGGGTAAGGTTTGCCTCATGCAGCAGGCCACTAAATGAGGACCTGCTTTCTTTGGCCCAGTTCAGGTTGAAGTCCCCAAGGATCAAAAGTTCCGATTTACACTCCACCATTAGGTTTTTAGTGAGTGCCTCAAGGGAGCTGAGCGCATCCTTCGGGGGACTGTATATGCACCCAATGTTTAGGTGTTTGGTACCACCAAGGGTGATCCGTATGAAGATGGATTCAGTACCAAGCACATTTACCTGCAGGCAGAGACGGGAGGAAATCAGGGTATCCCTCACATAGATAAGTACCCCGCCTCCCCTTTTCTGAGTCCCGTCCTGACGGTAGCAGAGATATCCCTGGGCTGCAATTTCATGGTCGAGGACCTGAGGTTTTAGTTGGAGTAGTCTTGTTGAGTTTCTAATATCTTGTGGAAAAGCATTCCACGACAACAATGCTGCCTACTAAAAAGCTACCTGTCCAGTTTTGGTCCTTTTCCTACAGTTTTTAGAGACCATTCATTTGTTTCAATAGGTTTTAATCCAGGTACTCTGGTAAAAAATATTGCTTCCATTTAAAGATGAAAATGAATCACTGTGACTTCCTCCTACTGATACAGAAACTCCAATCTTTGATAAAAGGAGCAATGATGTTCCTTTAGATCAACCTCTAGAAGAAACTTACATAATTTGTCCTATAAGCAATTCGGTTTGTATTACAAGGTCACATTTGGATAGGCAACTGTGTCATAGATTTATTTTACACACCCTCAGTGTGTGATAACCCAAAAACCTCGAGAGCGAAGTTCAAGAGGTTAATGAGGTTCTCGCACAACGTGGGTATATAAAACAATCCATAAAAACACAGTTGCCTATCCTTTATTTTTTATAATTACTGGTGCAAGGGATGAATGGCAAAGTTAGTGATGCAGTTATCACACACACACACACACACACACAGACTGTCTGCCTCTCTCTCTCTCTCTCTGTCTTTCTCTGTAGTACAGGCATGTGTTTCTTTTTACTTTACTTTTTTTTGTAAGTCACACTATGAACTGCAAGTAAAAATGTGTGTAGTCAGCCACGGTTCATCTCCAATGGAGTCGCTGTCTCCTGAAGCCATGCCCAAAGGTTACAAACAGCAGGATCAACTAGATAGATTTTTAAACTTGTAAAGGCAGGATAAACCAGATAAATACTTTCAAAAGAGTAAAAAGTTACCTGTAATAAAGGTGAGAGGTGAACGATTAGTGCTGGTCCTCTGATACGGAGAAATAGAGCCACCATGTTTGTTGAGGTGTTCAGCCTGCCCACAGACAGAGTAAGAGCCAATGAGGTGGTGCGTGAACGTGAGTGACACAGAATGCTGTAATAATGAGGTAACCTGGTTATTATGTCATTTGAAACACAGATCAACTCTATGTATTAAAGGGGGTCACCAGTAATTATATAGAGAATAATGCATGGGCTGGAGTATATCACAAGAATACATTAAAGGGCCAAAGTCAGTAATCCACAGAAAAGAACTCTTTTCCAAATGCGTTAATCCATGGCTTTTGATTGACAGATGACAATAATCCATTTCTAAGTATGGATTATCACTACCTGTAAATCACCAACAGTGGATTATCGCAAACTGAAAGAAAACCATGCTTGCGCCACTGAAAGCCAACTTTATGGATGCAGGGTTTTTTAAAATCTGAAAGTGGCACAGAATCAGGCTCTCTGGAGGTACACCAAAGTTTATGTTCCTGGTATCAGGCATGGACCAGGAAAATGGAGACATAGAAGTAGCCAGTGTGGTATGGGGAGCAGCACGCCAAGTAATAGAGTACTGTGAAGTGACAGACAAGTGGCTGAGCGAAGGATAGGTCTTGGTGGTAAGCCAGACAGAAGTAGCATTGGAGCAGGTTTCCTGGAGTTACGTCAACATTAAGGTTGTGTACTGATTGGGAAGGAATCAGTAATGAATGTTTCAAAAATTACTATCTCACACTTACAAATTCAAACAGATGTCCACAAAAAACACCAATCACCTGGGTCACCACAACAACAGAGTAAGTAATCAAATAAAACGTTGTTTTGCCCGGTTTTCATCCAAGCTCAACTGATTAGCCCTATAATATAAAAAAATGAAATGATGGGCAAGTGTGAGTTACAAGGTGACAGTGCAATCTCGGGGTTAGGGAACGTCAAATTCCGATTATTATGTTCCATAACCCCTTGACTGAACTATCACCTTGTAACTCACACCTGACCATTATAGATTCTGTATTTTATGCACATCTGAGGTGTGTGATGTTTCATAAACTCCTGGAGTGAAACTCGAGGGGTTTATCCAGCATCACACACCGAGGGTGTGCATTAAATTCAAGTGATACATTCCAGCACATGCAATAGTTTTTATAATTTCTGGTGCAGCAATTTTTGCCAGTCAGAAACTATACAAACTTAAGCATTTTACACACAGAATGCAGGGTATTATAGATAGTAAATTGGTGATACTCAGTCCTGACTGACATGTACTGTACAACATACACCTCATAAGAAATTTCACACATGCATTTCAAAAGTATAATAAACAAGAAACAATAATTTATATAGTTATATATTTGTTTAGGTAATTGATGCATCTCTGTATACACTGCAAAACAGTTTCCTTAATAATAAGTAATCTGTCCATATGCCTGTTCCATCAAATATCTTTTCAATTTGAATTTAGAGAGCAACAGCAGAGCTGTTAATTATTCTAATCTAATGGCTGCAGCATTCAAACAATAAAGAGGAATCAATGCTGTGTATGTGTTTTTTTAAGAAATAAAGCTGTTTACCTAAAAAGTGTTGTTTTTTTCTGAAGTCCATTCTCAGCCTCGTTGCCTTTCCTAACTCACGCTGGGTTGATGCCACCACCCTGTCAGCATGTGCTGATGTAATAGGTGCTGTCAGCTTCTGCATCCTGTGTTTGTGTTTGTATGCTGTGCTAGTTTCTGTTCCCTGCTATCATTTTAAAGCTACTTTTAAACCACTATCAACCAATCATTTTTGATAGTCCGGGTGTGATTACCTCTTATTTCGTTCATCAATATTCATCCTCATTTTTTCTTTTTTGTTTTACAGGTCACCATTCGATCTTTTCACACTGTTCCCAGCACTGCCTAACAAGCTCTCCTGTAAGTGGTTTAGTGTGAGCAGATAACACATAACCATTTATTTCTAATTTGAAAAGGTACAGGTGATAACTAGGTGATTTAGAGGTTCAGCGTGAGTTCAGACTGTGCAACCAGGGTTTGTCTAAGTGAAAAAGCCACAGGCCATAATGATGTTATGTACTAAAGAGCCACAGGTTTTACTGCGAAGAGCCGCTGAGTGAGTATCACTGTAGTAACTAGTACACTGTCACCAGAGTAATTCTCTTCAAAAAGAATTTGTTAAAATGTCTTAAATTGAACAAGACTTCTGTGTAATCAGAACATCAGAATCTAAAATGTATTTAAAAAGCGTAAATGGCAATTGAGAGCTGCTGTAAATATCGATTTTAAAAACTTGAGAGTCAAAAGATCAAATTACACTGTTTTTATTTATTTATTTAGCTTTTCTTGACCAGGTAGGTACGCTAGACAAGTTATATGCCTATTTTCAGGTACAACCCAGGAGAGTACAGTGAAAATGCAGGTTCAAACGGTACATAACAACAAGCGGGGCAATGTACAGAGTCACAAGAGAGCTAGATGAACATAGATAGTCTACAGTAAGCAGTAATAGGTAACATATATATATATATATACATATACATACAGAATAAATAGGCTGTCATTCAATGGCAATAGCAGTAATTACAGTGTATGAGTGACCCTTTTACCAGAGCCACAGAAACAGATAATTCCTGTGCAGATAAACAAGCAAATCGCATGTTTCCCAGTTAAATTGGTCCAGTACTGTCAATTTATTGACTTTAAGTTCAAAGTAAAAGCAAAATGTTCTAAATATAACAAACTGTATGTAGCCCTGACGCCATGTGCCAATGGGCTACTACCCCTGCCTGATTACCTGTATGCAGGTTAAGGGGCCTGGGTTTGGATTTGGCTGTGACCAGGGGCTCTATTCTAATGATATTACTATTAGCATGGTGCCTCCACCCAGAAAATTCCTTAAGTGGGTTAGATGTTATGCTAGCACAACCCTCTGGGAGGTTGTACCTACCCACAGCCCCAGCTAGTGACCTCACACCTGAAATTGCAGTAAACACTTTACTTTGCATATAGTAACCCAATACCACATACCATGTTCACCTTACAGTTGAGTCCTACAAAACACCCTTCATATAGCAATTTCAAACAAAACACAGCTTGATTATGGAGAAGGGCTAGGATTGAGGTACCTGGATAAGGGATAACTGTGGAGCAAAAAAAATGGTTAGGAAATGACTAAGAACAATAAACAACATAAGGGCCTGTAGGCCAGACCAACCCAGATGTCCACCCCCACTGGTACCAGTGACTGTCCCTCTGTCCTAACTGGGTACCCAGGTTTCTAGTTGCAGGCCTGCTCAGTGCCACGACTTGGCTAGTGTCAGGGGCCCTTGCTTTTAGTCAAACTTAGCTTTCTTTCTCTTTGATAACTACTTTAGCTCTTTATGATGCTGTGGGGCACAGCTTAAAACAAACTTCATACATCCCCCAGGTGCAGGGTAATTCCTGCAGTTACGGTTCTATGAATCAGGCTCTTTTGAGGGTCTGTTGCTGAAGCTCTGGGGTTGGTGGAACTTCAGAACCTTGGAATTAACAGCTGGATGAACTTGAAAACAGGGGGAAGAATGCTGCAGCTTGGCTCTTCAGCTTGATTGAAGGTCTGGCCACTGGTCCCCTTGATTGAAGATCTGTCCGCTTGTCGCCATAAGCCTATTTAGGCCCATTGCAGCTGAATCAACTCCCCAAAGTCTCTGGGATTTTTCCATAGGAGTCTGTATTTATTTATTTGTTTATTAGATCATCGGTTTACAGACCTTTGAGTCATAGACTCATTTACAAAGGCACCTTGTCAAGAGAGCAATACATCACAGCAAACAAAACAGTACAGTACATAACGATTAGATTAAAAAAGCAACCAGTGTTACAGGCATTCACTGGCGGTACACGCTCATGCAGATGTTGCCTGAGACCCCAGGTATATACAGCAAAAGTAGACAGGGCAGACCCAGCCTAGGGGTGAAGGTAAGGGGCAGGTGGGGGATTATGTGCAGTTGCAGCAGCAAGTGCTTGTCAGATGGCTTCTGAGGGAGACCTTGAAAGGACCAAGCTTAGTGGAGTCAGCTATATTGGCTGGGAGGGAATTGAACCAGGAGGGAGCCCGAGAACAAAAGGATCTCTGGGCCATAGAGGTCCTTACCCTGGGGACAATAAGGGAGGTTTTGACAGTGTTGTGGGTGAAGACTGAGTGGGAGGCACACTGCAGGGAGGTGGCGACCCTGGAGGGAGGGAGAGCCCTAGCAGGGTCTTTTTTACAAGAAGGCAAGTTTGGAAGTGGAGTCTTTCTTCAAGGTTGAGCAAGTTGGTAGTGGAGTACGGCAAGCACGTATGGGTGCACCTAGGGGCTCCCAGCATTAGCCTGCAAGCCTTGTTTATAGAGAGCTGGATTCTTGCAAGCACAGTGTTGTCGGCTGCAGCATAGATGGGCAGCCCATAGTCGATTAGTGACAGGACAGAGGAGGTGATTGCCAATCTAAGGGCCTCTTGTGGTAGGCAGTTCCTATGGCGGTATAACAGTCAAATCCTGACATTGCTCGCAGCAGAAAGGCCTTGATATGGGAGTGGAAGGAGAGTGCCGAATCAAAGGTAATGCCCAGATACTTGTAGGAGGAAACCTGCTCAATGGAGTTTAGTGTGCTAGACAGTATCATGAGAGGAGCACCACTGGCTTTGCTTTGGCGATGCGAGAAGAGCATAGCTTTGGTCTTTTTTAGGTTCAGGACTAGCCTTCGTGATGTGAACCAATGCTCAGCTCTATCAAAAGCTTGTTGGAGGGTGGCCTGGAGTGTGTTGGGGTTGGGGTCAGCGGCGAAGAGCACAACGTCATCTGCGTAGAGGAGGATCTTACTTGGGCAGGCCAAGGGGAGGGAGTTGAGGTAGAGACTGAAGAGGAGAGGGCCTAAAAAGGAGTCCTGGGGAACCCCAGAGTGGACAGGTCATGTGTCAGATAGGGTGCTATTGATTTTTACACACTGAGTCTGCCCTCTGATTGGTCCAATTCTGTCATCAATCAAAATTTTGAGCCCTCTTTGATTATTGATTGGCTAAGTTTCTTGGCACCTGAAAATAACCAGCACCTTCTCCCAGGAGTCCGTTCAACAGTATTTGGGTGCCCAGTTACCCTATTGGCTGTCTTAGGGGGTCAAAGTATCAGAAACATGGCTGCTCCCATACAGTCTCATAGCAGTCCTCATGCTGTCCCACAAATAAAGTTTTGGTGCAACCAACAGAAATACTTTTATTAAACAAACAGCCCACAGTTCAGTAGTCCCAAATGTGCCCATAAAAACAATCACAATATTATACATTTTACTATAGTTCCTATTCCTAGCCAGTCGCTGCTGCTGAAATGCAGTCCCCCTAGTAGCAGGCAGGCACCCTTATTAATATTCATGAGCTGCTCATACATATACTAATACTCTGACTGTCAATACTTCTCCAAACATCAGAATCAACAATAAAATCTATGTTCTCAGTGATTCAATTATTAAGCATTTAGATCATGCTAGATGTAACCCTGACAAACATAACCACACTGTATCTACTCTTTTTTTGTATAATATTTTTATTAGCAGAAAGAAGTTTGTTCTTTTTACAGCAAAGATATGAGCATGACATGTTTAAAAGCAATACATCATTTTTACATAAGAGTCCCATGTTGGTTGGACTTCCTAAGACACCATTTCATGAGAGATTAATCTAGACATTTTATACATTTTGACGTCAGACTTTTTAATACATCTTTTACCTGTTTATAATAACAATAGTGTTAACCAGTCCAGCCCTATCAAACATTGTTTGTATTCATCTTGTATTGCTGTTAATTCATGCTGCAGTAGAAACAAACTAGAAACTATCTGCTTAAAACTAGAATAAAAACTGGAACTAAAAACCACATGGTCTGAGTCTATTATCTTACTGTCAGAAAACCTCATTATGTTGCTACAATCTGGAATTAATGTCTCCTCTGAGTAGTTCCCTCACCTCTAGATTCAAAGTTATACTTTGTCCTATTTTAACATTATATATGCAATGTTCATACTGCTCCCCCCTCATGAAGAAGTATGGCCTCTCCTGGAGACAGGGAGTTCAGAAAGTTGCTCCATACCCCTAGGAACCTATCTTCCTTTCCCTTCAGGATATAGGTCAGTCTGTCTACTGCCAAGACTTTAATGACTAGTCTTTTCTATTGTTCTACTGTTGGCACATCACCAGTGGTCCACAGGTTCTGTATCCCCTGCCTCGCCACCACCAAGAGTACCCTAAGCCACCTGGGATACAGCACCCAATCTCCATTGCCGTCAACCTCCACCACCAGCAGCATTGACATTGGGGACATTTCTATGGGTTGCCCCAACATACCTGAAATTTCACTTGCCACCTCCTTCCAATAATTTCTCAAATTTGAGCACTCCCAGTAATAGTGTATGAAGGTGCCCTGTACCACTCCACACTTACCACAAAGCAGTGAGACCTCTGGGCCAAACCTGTGGACCATGCTAGGAGGGTAGCAGAGTCGGTGCAGGAATTTATATTGTGCCTCTTTTTATTTGTTACACAGGAGGAGTCCCATGTGCAACTTTAGCACTAGTTCCCAATTGGGGTCCAGTATCTCCATCCCTAAGTCCTGCTCCCACCATCTCTTTACTCTATGGCCCAGATATTCAAAAGGGTTGTGCCATGCGCAACAGGGATGCGCCAGCGCAAGTCTGAAAATGCGCCATTGCGCGATATTCAGCAGGAGGCAGCTGCACCGCTCACGTTGCAATGTGCAAGAGTGCAATGGTAATGAATGCATGTGCAACCGTAGGGGGAGGTACCATGAATAAATGGCAGTGATATTCAATGATATGCGCCATGCGCAATAGGGGAGGTAGCTGAAGTTGCGCCATAGCAGAAGTGAGCCAAAATAAAAAGGAGCAAGAGAGAGGCACAAGAATGCTACAGAAAGGCCTGCAGTGGGGATGAGCTGGCAGCTATAGCAGAGAGAGGACCAGAGAGAGGGACAGTGGAGGAGCAGGACAAGGCACACCTGTGCCATGCAGAACAGGTCTGGGGGAGCCAGACAAACAGAGCAGGGACAACAGGGCAGTGCTGCAGAGTGGTCAGGGCAGTGACAGGAGGCAGGACAGCAGAAGGCCAGAGGTGTACTCAGTGCAGGGGGAGCAGCATAGAGGACAGAGGGGGGACCAGGACAACATCTGCCAGGGGGGTGAACAATAGCCAGGGACATGGCCAGTGCCACCATACAGATGGAGGCAGTAATGAGAGGTGAGAGAAGGCAGGCAGCAGGGGGCGCGGCCGTGGAAGGGCCCGTTGGTGGTACACTCCCAACAGACGGTACCGAGCCCGCATCACCTTCGAGCAGTATAGTGATATAGAGATTGTGGGCTGGTACCGCCTGAACCGGGTGATCCTGAGGCGGCTCTGTGAGCTGTGCAGTGATGAGATGCAGGCATCCATACGACGGAGCCATGCTCTGTCAGTGGAGACTAAGGTGACAGCTGTCATATGCCTGCTCGCCACGTGCACCTTCCAAAGACCAACAGGGAACATGACAGGCATAACCCAGTCGGCCGTGTCACGCCTACTCACACAATTCCACAGTGCATCCGTTTCCCCAGCACACATACAACAGTTCCACAGGGTAGCACGTATGCCTGGCGTGCTTGAGGCCATTGACTGCACCCATGTGGCCATCCGCACACCACCTTGCCCGGAAGGCACTGCCTATCGTAACCGCAAGGGGTACTCCAGCATCAACTGCCAGGTGGTGTGCGATGCCAGGGGGCACATAACTAATGTCTGTGCCACGCACCCTGGGGGAGCACATGACACCTTCATCTGGCATCAGTCAGCACTGTGCCACAGGTTCAAGAGTGGGTATATCCACACTGGCCACCTAGTGGGTGAGTATGCACAACATGCAGGATGACATGGGCAGCCGTGGGGGGGGCATAGTCAGAGGTGCCATGGGTACCGGCCTTTACGGCCCATGGCAGAGCGATGCAGGCCACCATACAAATGTACACTCTCTATACACAGGTGACAGTGGATACCCACTCCGTCCCTGGCTGCTCACACCGTACCAGCACCCAGCAACCCCATTGCAGCAATGCTACAATGAGGCACATGCCATCACATGTAGTATCATCGAGCGTGTGTTTGGGATGCTAAAGTCACGGTTCCCGTGCCTGGACACGTCTGGCGGTGCCCTACAATACAGCCCCTCGAAGGCCTGCGGGCTATGCCTGGCCTGTTGTATCCTGCACAACATGGCCAATGACTGTGGGATAGCTGTAGAGGTCGAAGAGGGGGACAGAGGGGGACAGCGATGGGGATGATGAGGACGCCGGTCCAGACAGTGATGAGCAGCCACTCCCTGGGAGAAGGGACCCTGACCTGTTCAAGATGGTGCAGCTGCACCAGGACACCATCACAGAGAAGCATTTCGGCCAACACAAGTAGGTCACGGGGCCATGTGCAACCACCACTGGCAAGAGCACAACCCACACACATGCATGGATGAACCCCAGGGGTGGATGGTGGCAGGTGAATGGGACTGAGCGTGGATTCACACACACCATCAGGGATGGGCATGGCCAAACACGACACGCGCACACACACACGCACACACCCCACCCCCACAACACAAGACATGCACAAGGGGTAGAAGGCATGCTGACCTCAACTGCAACACCTAGCCACACACAGGTCCACACACGGCAACGCCCAGTGGCCATCACTGTGCATGTGTCAGATGCTGGGCACCATTGCACACTGGCGGACAACGCAACGCAGGCATCATCATGTACACGCCACAGTGGCCAGCAGCCGGGAGGGTGCGCACATGGACTGTGTGTGTGTGTGTGTGTGTGTGCAGGGCCGGGTACCCCACCCGTGCATCTCACAGTGCACAACACACTGTACACAGGGCAGCGGCAGACAGTGGCCATGGTGGGAAACAGGTCAGTCACATGCACAGTGCCACGGCTGCCACGGATGCATGGGTGGCCCCGCCGAGACCTGCCAGCCATGCCAGGCTGACCATTGGCCTCATGGAGTGGCACAGATGCACCACTGGGGTGGCACTGCGGGAACATGACCTTGTTCGCGCAGGGGTCTGCAGCTCACCAAACATGCCTGCGCCTGGTGTGCTCGGTATGCCCACAGCCGAACCCGGTGTCGACATGGAAAGTGTCGCATGATGCCGGGAAGGGGGGTGGACACGGCACTGCGCAGTGTCTGCGGCGCATGGGCAAATAACTGGGTGCCCATTGTAGCCATGACAGCTGTGAATGCCTGTGTCTGCCTGTCAGTGGCGGCAGTCACATCCTCCCACAGCCGGTCCATCCTTGCCAGGAGCAGACCGTTGTCCCTGCTGCGCTGCTTCCTCTGCCTGGTGCAGGACCGCACTGAGTGTATCCACCGCCGTCTAAAGCCGCAACTGCTGATCCACTGAATCCTGGAGTATGCGGTAAGAGGTCATCCACCTGATCGGCATGCTGTCCCTCATGGTGTTCGCAGCTGTGATGGGCAGCACCCCTTGAGGTCATGCGCTGCACACCAGGGCCATGCCTGGGCATGTCCACAGGCGGTGCACTGACGCTGCCCCCCGACACTGTTCCCCCGTCCAACTGCTGGCATTGCCCCTCCGGCCGCCCATTGCCAGGGCTCACCGGTGATGGGTGCCAACTCATCATCTGCAACAGCCCCACCAGCCTGGATGCACACCAGTGCTGCCCCACTGGGGCATACAGGCGCGGGCTGGGACTGTGATGTCATGCAGGCTTCCACGGCGGCACCACACATGGCTACGCCCATGCCATTCCCTGCTGTGGGACCATCCTGCGTCCCACAAGTATCACTGTCTGGAATGTGTGATCCATCATCATCATCATCATCGTTGCCTGATGCGGCACCAGTCCGTGTCCCGGCATGCTGGATTCTGTGGCTGCTGTCATGCTGGGACACAGGCAGGGCCTCGTCTGCACCAGCACCTCCATATTCAGTCCGGACAGTCAGGCAGGTATGCGGTGGTACTGACCCTCGGACACCTGTGGAGGTGGATGGGCGCTCCTCCGTGTCCAGGTCCTCACCCACTGTGGACACACCCACCACCGCTGATCCATGTAGATGCTCAGGAGCTGCAAGGGAACATGGTAGTGTTGATGTCTCCGCCCTACCCTGTGGCACTCCCCCCTCCTCCCACCCAGTGACAGCACAGGACCTACCATGCAGTGATGGCCTGCCACCCGTCTGGAAGCCACCACCTGGAATGCCCTCTATGGCACAATGCCGCATGCTGCCGGCCATCCGCTCCTCTTGTGGTGTCAGGCGAGGCACATCCGGCTGCCCACCACTGGTTGCAGCACGTGCAGCCCTGATGGCAGCCACCTTGTCCTTAATCCTCCTCCTGTCCGTGCTGACCTTCTTTTTACATTTCTGCATGGACCGCTGGTGGCTGTCATGCTGGTTCATGGCATGTGCAACCTCACCCCATGCCGCAGCACGGGCCTGTGGTATTCCCCGCTGTCCGCTGAGCATCGGTTCCCTGTCGAGGTATGTCTCGAACAGGGCGTCTGTTTCTGCCTGTGTGAAGTTGGGCCTCCTCTTCCTCCAACATTCCTGTTCCACCTCTTCCTCACGTTCGGTCATTATGGAGCCTGTGGGAATGACAGGTGTTACCTTTCACTGTGCAGTCCCATGCATCTCCCACACACCACAGTCCACACTGGCAAACAGCATGCAACCCACCACAATAGACTGCAATACCAGACTATGGCCGCTGCAGGCCCATGTCGCATTTATATAGCGCAACGCATGCAAATGAGGCGAGGCTCAAATTTAAGTGGATGCTAATGCAGTAGCTGCGCCATGGAATTGCTGATGAGCTGATTTGCACATGCCGGCTGAATATCGCGCTGTTACGCCTTGCGCAATTGTGTTGAACGTGATCAGGCACAGGCGCAGCTCTGTGATGTGTGCAGTAGGCACTGCACGGTGCATGCCCAGGGTGCTGACGCTGACGCCTGCCATGCTACTGACATGCTGAGCATGGGAGGCAGTGCAGGGCATGGCCACCACTGTGCCAGTGGCACTAATGCGCTGTTCAAATGTATGGCGCTCTTGCCCTGGAGTGCCGTAGGCGCCGTGGTGCCACAGCGCTGTAGGCCACTACAGGAAGTCCCACACAGGCGCCCTACCACGCTACACATTGGGAGTACCAATCGCGCTGTGGCAGTCCGTGCACGAGAGACCCATAACCCTGTGCCCGACCTTTGCTCCCTAGGCGCCATGCGTCTGCATGGGTGCACACCTATTGCGCTGTTGGGTGACAACGCAATGGGGAATGGCAGTGCTGTACCACGCAGCATCTGCATGTGGCAGACGTGCACTAGGGAGCGCCATTTTGAGTCCAAGCAGATTCAGAGATGGCACGTCGTAGGGCTGCAGTGTGGACCCAGATCGAGCTTGCCAATTTGGTGGCAATAATGGAGCCCCATGCTGGGGAACTATTTGAAGATGCACCCCTGGACAGGGCCAAGAGTGCTGTGTGGGAGGAGATGGCGGTGGCGCTTGAGGAGGCCACAGGAATGGACCGATCAGCAGAGCAGTGCCGCCACAGGTACTCGGACCTCCAGCGGAGGGATCCAGACAGGCTTGCCCACCTGTGGGCACGTGCCAGGAGAGGCGCAGTTCCATGACCAGGTAGGTGCCCCATCCATACACTGGTTGCGTCCGTACAGTTATCGCTGTGGGCATGTGTCCACCACACAGGGGGGGTGGGCCGTCCAGTGTGGGCAGTGGTGGTGGTGATGGTGTTGGGGGGCTGCGGAATGGTTGGGCTGTGCGGGATCGCACACACCCAGGGGTGGGGGGGCCTTTGCTACTGGATTGTACTGATGTTCCTCTCTCCATGTTTGCACCCTAGGCCCTGATGAGCGTTGCTGGGCTAGGGAGGACCGACAGTGACGCGAGATGAGGGAAGGGGAGCAACGGCCATGTGCAGAAGGTCCAATCGTGGGACAGTGGCAGGAACAGGCCGATGATGGTGAGTGCCTTTCATCCAGGATATTCTGTGCATGCTGTGAAGCAGGGCAGGTGGCAGGGCATGGCCACCATCCATTGACACCACTGCTGTGCACGTCACATGGTACAGTCAGCACTATCCAGTGGCACTGCATGTATGGATGTGCATCGCTGGTGGTCCATGCATGCACCGGGTACATGGCTGTGCCACTACCTTCGCACCGCATAGCATGTCACTGTACAGCCATGGTGGAGCTGTGCGGGACTTGGGGCGGTGGGTGTGTGCAGCTGTCCACATGGCTGAGTGTGCCTGGGTGAGCAGGTCATGTTGACACGATCACTGTGGGTGGTCGCACACCATCACAGGGGCGTGTCCCATGGCTGTATGCCATGCACAGTGGGTGGGCTGCAGGGGGATGGGCATTCACACCTATTGACTCTGCTCCCTTGTCCTAGGTGGACGGAGGATGATGCGAATTGAGAAGGCAGTGCAGGAGCTGCTGCAGGTGGCATGGGCCTCGCTTAAGATACTGCAGCGGGTGGAACAACACGGCGTCCGCAGGAGGCATGGCGGGAGGAGCCACTGGAACGGGGAGTGGGGCACCCGAAGAAGCGCACATGCCCCAGGATCAACCCTACCCCCCTGGACCCACTCTCACACCCCTCCTTCCCTCTCCCATATGTTCACCCCTGCCCCTTACCCACCCCCACCTGATTGTGGCCCTCACCCCATACTGAATTGTAAATAGTTGTATATAGTTGTGTTTTAATGTTTCTAATACATTTGTTTTGTTATGCCTACTGTGGTGGTCTCTGATTTGCAGCGGGCTAAAGGTGCTCAGCTGCAGTGGTGTGCATGGCATCAGGGGTGGTGCAGTCATGGGTGTGTGTGTGTGTCCGTAGGGGAGGCGACTTTGGTGTGGGCGTAGCTATCAGTCACTGTCTGTGGTTTGTGTGTTGTTCCCTGTGCACTGGATGACTGTGTGCAGTGGTCCACAGTGCATGCACTGTGTCCATGGCACCACTGTCAGACTGTCCATGGCCTGTGCAGCTGACACCCTTGCATGTCTGTGACCTGCATGGTCCACTGGCATGTCAGTGGTGGCTGCCCATGCTGGACAGCCACTGTACCCAGCACGATGCCGGGTTGCCTCCTGTCACTGGTGTGGTGCATGTCTGCCTTGGGTGGCACTGTGGCCTCCGCTCTTGTTGTCCCACCTCAATGCTGTCACTTGTGTCTGTTGCAGGGGATGTGCTCCACTGTCTGTCACTTGTGCTCCAGCCACATGCTGGTGGCGTACAGCATCGTGGTACCTGCACAGGGTTGCTGGCACACCTGTGCCATGGAGGGGTTCTGGCCGTGTGTACACACGGCTGCCGTGGCCACATGCCGGGGGCTTGGTTGACCTGCTACTGTGTCCCTGTGTAGGTGTGCCCTTGGGTATGGGTGGGTGTTTGTCCATGCACTGTGTTGCATCCTGTGTGGCGCATGCTTCCATGCACCACTGTGGGTGTCTGCGCTGGCTGTTGTGGCCAGTGCTGGGATGGGGTGTGTCCTTGGGGGGGTGTGCAGGGTGCTGTACCACTGGTGGTGGGGTCCGGGGCATGCCCTGTCATGTGCGGGGTACCTTGTGTACCGACGCATGGTCGGTCTCTCAGCTGTACCTCGGGGGGGACATGTGGGGCGGCACTGTATATGCGGTCATTGCATCGCTGTCTGCTGCCACCCACTGCAGGGTGCTCATGGTGGGGCTGCCTTGCATGGTTCTGTGGTGCACAGGGGTTGCATTGTCACAGTGGGGGTGGTGGCATGCATGGGGTGTCCTGCACTGTTGGGCACTACTCCTGGGCAGGGTGTATGGGGATCGTGGTGTAGGGTGTGCTCTGCATTGGTGGGATGGTGTGGCACAGGGTGGCCGGACATCCATGTGTGATGGTCACAGCTTGCAGGGGGTGTGCTGGGGCACCATGCCCCAGCTGTGGGTTTGTTGCTGGTGTCCATGGGCCAGTGGTTCTTCCAGCTCTCCTCCGGCTGTGCAGTGCATGGAGTGTGGGGGGCGATGTCTGTTTTGCTGTGTGCTCCTCTGCCAATCTCTACCATGGGTGGTGGGCCCCTGCATCCTGTCCCTGCACATCCCTGGTTGTGCTGTTGTGCTGCTACCCTGCTCCACTGAGCATCCCTGGTTGTGCTATTGTGCATCTGACCTGCGCCACTGCACATCCCTGGTTGCACAATGGCGCAGTTGGCACGATATTCAGTCGTGTGCCACAGGTGCATCTTGACCTGCGTAGTGTTGAATATCACGCATGTTGCACATGGGCGCAGTGGACTTGCGCCTGCTCCTGCTATTGCACTACTTTGTGGCGCAGTTTGAATATCTGGGCCTATGTGTTTCTCCCTGAAAGACCCATCTATCTAATCTTGCTGCCCCACCCATCAATCCTTTCTCATTTCTAGCTGCCCCTAGTAATTCCCTTTTGACTTCTGAGCTTGAGGAGTTCTCCACTTGGGTCCTGCCTAGTCATTTACAGTAATCTCTGATCTGAAAATATCTGTAAAGGTGTGTGACGGTATACCTATCCCCTTTTGTATATCCTGAAATGTTTGTATCCCTGTTTTCGTAAGGAGCTCGCCAACACATCTTGTTCCTTTCTCTTGCCATACTTTAAAACCCTCATCCTTTAGTCCTGGTAGAAAGTTAGGGTTCTCTGCCACTGATACAAGAATAGTATTCTCAAGTGCTGCCCCCTGCCTCCTCTTAACAGACCTCCATGCTTCTAAACTTGCAGTCACCATTGGGTTGGGATCTTTTAATCATTTGTATGCCTGTAGGCCGTCACTTCCCAAGTAAGCCAAAACCCTCACCAGTGCCTCTTCCTCCTCCAAATCAAGCCAACTAGCGGCTTTCCCTCTGTTAATCCAACTCTGCAGATATCTATATTGGGTAGCAAGATAGTATCCTTTAATGTCTGGAAAGTTTAAACCACCCTGTTCTCCTGAGGCTTTGAGTCATTGGAGGCTCATTCTTGGCTTCTTACCTTGCCATATAAATTCTGTGAAGCCTTTCTCCATTTTTTTTATGTCCCCATTTGTGGGACAGAAGTGCAGCATCTGAAAGATTAATGCTGCCCATCCATGAGATTGGTAATGCCTTCCATCTACTGAGGTCCCTCGAGAGTTTTGAAAAGGGGTGCATAATTAAGGTAGTGCAGACTGCCTAGGTCCTTTCCCACCTCTATCCCTAAATATGTGAAGGTCTTGGGTACAATTTTTAGTCGCCATGCATCCCTTCTTCCCCCATCATTTCCCCCTAGAAACATTATTTCTGATTTATTTAAATTTAATTTATATCCAGAGAACTTGGCAAGTTGTTCCACTATGTGGAGCGTAGCTGGAACCGACTGTTCTGGATTCATGAGGAACAGCAGAACATCATCTGCATACAGTGTTATGGTGTGTCAGCCCCCTTTCACTCCTTTGACCCCCGATGTCCAGGGTTTGTTACATATCTTGATAGCTAGAGGTTCTATTGCTGTAGCAAATAGTTGGGGAGAGAGGGGGCACCCCTGGTTGGTTCCCCTCCCCAGCCTAAACTCTGCTGATGGGATTCCATTTATCATAACTTTTGCTGTTGGGGCCCTGTAAAAAGTCCCTACTAATTGCAGAAACTCTGTCCCCAGACTGAATCTTTCAAGGATTTTCATCAGATAATTCCACTCTATTCTATCGAATGCTTTTTCGGCATCCATGGACAGGACACAGGCCCTACCAGGATGCCGAGAGCCCCGCAATATTACATTCAGTAGCCTTCTCATATTATGGTAAGGCTACCTATCCTGCACAAAGCCCATCTGATCTGAGTGGACTATCAAGGGGAGTAGCTGTTCTAGTCACATAGCCAGAACTTTTGTCATAATCTTACAATCATAGTTCAGAAGAGATAACGGTCTGCAGGATGTGCACTCTGCTGGATCTTTTTCTGGCTTAGGGATCACTGTAATAAGAGCTTCACAACAGGTCCTAGGTAGCCCCTCTCTCCCCTTGCCTCCTCCGTTACATCTCTAAGAGGTTCGGCCAGTCCCCCCCTGCAATTCCTTATAATATTCTGAACCAAACCCATCAGGGCCTGCTGCTTTACCCCTCTTCAGGTGGCCTTTGGCTAGGTTTATCTCTCCTGTTGTTATTTTTGCTCCCAGTGTTTTTCTGTTCCAGAACAACCTTGGGATTGGCAGTCACTCCAGAAACTTGTCCATTAATTTTTCCAAGCCCTGACATTCTACTTGATATAATTTGTCATAAAATTCTCTAAAATATTCGCTAATGGCAACCTCCTCTCTCAATAGGTTCCCTTTCTATCCTTAATATGTATTATTCTTCTGTTAGTTTTCCCTCCCTTCATAAGGTGTACCAGAAAGGTCCCAGGCTTGTTTCCCTACTCATATATTTTTTGTCTGGCATAAAACAACCTACTCTTGACTTCCTCTGTTAAGTTCAAATTCAACACTTCCCTGGCTACTTGGAGTTCCCACATTTTCTCCTCCCTGCCTACTTGAGTTACTTCTCTCTCTAGGTCAAAGATCTTCTGTTCCAATTCCCTTTGTTTTTGTCATTTCTCTCTCTTTAGTTTGGCAGTATAACCAATAATAACCCCCCTTATATAAACCTTGCTTGCCTCCCAGTACACCCCTTTGACTCTACAGTACCCCTATTAGTTTCTTCATAGAATTGAATCGTTCTTTCAGGAATTTGCAGAATTCCTTTTTAATTGATAGATAAGTGGGAAACTGCCACCCTCCCCTCCTTTCACTTCCATAAACTATGTGGAACTCCATCTGGACCATGGCATGGCCTGATAAGAAAATAGGACTTTGCTCCACTCTCTGTATCTTAGGGTAGCGATCCCTTTGAATGTAGATATAGCCTAATCTTGACCAAGAACCATGGGATTTGAAAAAAAAGTATATTCCTGGATCCCTGGGTTAGCCACTCTCCATGCATCTAGCATATTGATGTCTGTGAGGCCTAGCTGCCACTGGTGAACCACTACAACCTCTCTGGATCTGGACCCAGAGTAATCTAGCTTGGGGTCCACCATGCAGTTCCCGTATAATTATATCAAAAATCTTCTGGTAAAAGGTAGGATCCATTACTGAGGGTGTATCTACTTTTAGTGGGGCCAAAATATCTGACATTACACACATGCTGAATCCTATACTTCAGGACTCTGGTACATCAGTGCTTGTTATAGTCCATGCGGGACCAATAATTTAAGGCATGATTCTGCCAACAAAATTAAAAATGATTATGTGTTTCTTGCAAATAAATTGATCGAAATTGGCTGTAATATTGCCTTCTCAGAGATATTACCTGCTCCAAGGGCCTCTGAATATATTTATTCTAAGAATAAACACAGTAATGAATGGTTGTGGAAATGGTGCCTGAGGCAAAATATAACTTGCATAACTAACTGGAAAGAATTTGAAAACCATAATGAACTGTTCTGCTGGGATGGGTTGCATCCCAGCAGGAGGGGCCACTCTCTCCTTGGCAAGAAATTATTAAGTTCAATCAATAAATATTTAAACTAGAAACCCCGGTGGAGATGTCTGCTTTGGCAGTTTCTATAGAAGTAGTTGCCCTTGGCAATAACAATAATGCCATAAGAGAGAAACAATCCATTGACATACTAAGTCCTAACCTTACACTATTGTCAGTCAATGCCCGCAGTTTATGTAACAAAATGGAGGAGTTACAACAAATCTTATTCAAATACGCTGTGGATGTATGTGGTGTAACTGAAACATGGCACACCAACAATGAATGGTGCAAGGATATACCGGGTTACACCAGCATTTCCAAACATCGGAAAAATAAAAGAGGTGGTTGTATTGCTCTGTACTGTGCTGAGTATCCCCTTACAAATGAGGTTCAAAACAAAGATAGTCCAGATAGTGACAGCGAACTTATATGGGCCAAAATCAGAATTAAATATAAGCCCCTAGTTATTAACTTGGGATATAACTCTCCTAACTTAGACTCTGAACAGAACAATAGTTTTTTGGCAGAACTAGCCAACTTTGAGATTAATGATGACTATGTATTAATGGGGACTTTAATTTCCCCAATATCATCTGGGACACCATGGAAAGAACTAGTCCCCTCGAAAGAAATTGTATTGATATAATTATTCAAAATGATTTTGTTCAGAGAATAAACGAAGCCACTAGAGGCAAAAACATATTGGATTTGATTTTTACTAACTCTGCAGAATGCACTGAGGTACCTAAACTTCTTTCGCCTCTAGGTGACAGTGATCATAGCATGGTCCTTCTTAATATCAAAGTTATGCTAAATAAGCAAGTAAGTGGCAAATCAAAATTTAGAGATTTTTATAAAGACAATTACAACAAAATTAGAAAATATTTACAGGGCTGGAACTGGTGTGATGAATTACAAAACTTGGACATAGCTCAAACTTGGAACAAGCTAGATAGTAAAATTCAGCGCTGCATTAAGCACTGGGTCCCTGAACACACAAAGTATAGCAATAACAAAAGGATTCCACCTTGGTGGAACCACTCTATTAAAAAGAGTATAAACAAAAAGGGGAAACTGTACTCTAAACTCAAGAAGAAGCTGTCACAGAACACAGCAGTGAGGTACAAAAAAAATAGTTCAAAAAACTAAGCGATTGATTATCAATGCTAAACAAAACACAGAATTAAAACTTGCAACTTCAATAACACATAATAAGAAGCAGTTTTATAACTATGTTGGCAGTCTGTGTGGTAAGAAAACCGGAGTAGGGCCCTTGCTGGTAAATAATGAGACAGCCACTAATGAAACTGATATGGCAAATGAACTAAATAAATACTGAGGTGTGTTCAAAGACAAAGAAAGCCTACATCAGATAAATGTTAATAAAAACATCAAACCATTATCCTTCACAGCAACTGAGGTTGTTGATGTTATTCTAAATATAAAACAGAATAGTGCACCAGGACCCGACAGTATTTATCTATATTCCTGAAGGAATTATCGACTGAGTTATCAGGTGCACCAGCTGTCCTATTGAATGCCTCACTAATAGAAGGCAAGATAATAAATGAATGGAGAACTGCAAATATAACCCCCATATATGAGGGAGGTAACAGAAGTGAGGTTCAGAACTATAGGCAGATCAGTCTGACTTCCGTAATAGGTAAACTTCTTGAAAAATTGATTCAGTTATGTATAACCACTCATTTGTCAAAAAATGGGCACCTCGATGCCACACAACATGAGTTTTTTTCTGGTAGGTCCTGCCTTACAAACCAACTTCAATTTTTCAAACCTGTTAGCTCAGCGTTGGACAAAGGTTTACCAGTTGACATAGTTTTTCTTGACTATGCTAAGGCACTTGATACCGTGTCTCATAAGGTATTGGTTGAGCACCTTATAAAAATAGACCTACATCCTAACATCATCAATTGGATTATTTCAGGGCTGGATAACAGGCACCAGTGTGTGACTATTAGAGGGTTTGTTTCATCCACGGGTATAGGGACAAGTGGAGTACTTCAGGGCTCGGTCCTGGGCCCAACCCTGTTCAGTATCGTAGTAGCATCCATGCAGTCTCCAGACAATGCATGGCTTAGTAAATATGCAGATGATTGCAAAATGGGAGGGATCATCAATAACTTGCAATCAGCTCAAGAATTTCAATCAGCACAACTATACTTGGAGTCGTGGGCCATAGACAATAAACTGCACTTTAATGCTAATAAATGTAGGGTGTGCATTTGGGAAACAACAACTTGAGTCACCAATACCAACTCAACAGTACAGTCCTAAAAACCACAAATAGTGAAAAGGACTTAGGCATAACCGTTTCATACGACCAGTCTTTTGATGAACGTACTAGGACCACAGTTAATAAGTGCATGGTATTTTGAGGTATATCCTCAGGAATATTAAAAGTAGGGAACCAGAGGTATTACTTCCACTTTGTACTAGCCTTGTTAGATCTCATATGGAGTATTGTGCACCTTTCTGTACACCCCAAACTATAGGTGGACAAAGGTCAATTGAAGGTATACAAAGGAAATTTATTAAAAAGGTCAGAAATTTGAAGGACCTGAGTTTTACCGAAAGACTACAAAATCTGAAATTATACTCTACAAACTATAGGCGCTTAAGGGGTGCTCTATGTTTGACCCATAAAGCTATGCATGATGAAGTCTTGTTTGAAACTACTGGCATAGTTAAACAAATAAATATCAGCAATACCAGATCACATAAATTTAAAATAAAAGCTGATACCAATACGACTAACAAGCATAACTCCTGGTTCACAGAGAATAGTTAGTGTCTGGAATAGCCTGCCAGCTGAAATCATTGAGAGTGAAACTATGACCAAATATAAAAATAGGCTGGATGAATATATGAGTTGTCATAAATTTTCTTTCCACCAATAATATGGTGACAAGTTCTCAATAGGCTTTGCCTCAGAACTCGTAATCCTTCTATGATATTTATTAGCCCCAAGACATTGCCACATTCAAACTTTAATATTTTTACTCCAAAGAGGCCTCTCATCAGCCTTTTTCTGGTCACTGGTCCCCAATATGGTGAACAGGGGCACCGGGACTGCTGAAATACTTTTTGTTTGACCACAAACGGTGGTCGGTAAAATCAAAAGCATTTCTTCGGGCATGCTGGCCAGCCAGGAAAGATGCTGGCAGCTCGCGATCTCACTTCCCAAGCCCAAACTGGGCCAAAACAAATACCGAAAATACCGAGGCAGCTGGGGGGGGGCCTGGGGCACACATGTGGACTCGGGCTGTGGCAGTGAACTGAATGGAGGGTCGGGGAACACCACACACAATCTGGCAGCAAATGGGAGAAAGGAGGGGCAATTAAGGTAAGCCCCCAAAGGGGGGGGTTTACATCTCTCCCCTGCCTGCACAACTTGGCATCCTCCCCAAGTCTATAATAAACTAATAATTATAATATCATTCTACTATATACAAGATTAACTATATACATCAGGCCTGATATATAATAACTATATACAATACAGCATGCTATTACTTTAGATGAGACCCTTTTAAATATTCTGAAGAGTTCAGTTATTTGGCATCTTGACATAACATCTGAAATGTAGTCATCAAACATTTTGCTTTTGTTCAACCATAAGAAAAGATTCTTGACTTTTGATCTTAACCCTTAGATATTAAACCTTGTTTTACCATAAACCAGCACATACCTCATATAGCCCCTTTCACTCTGTACCTTTGACACCTTTTATACTGGGTGGAGGTTTTGATTTTGATGTTAGAAGAAGCAGTGGACACTATTTTGGACAGAGTTGGATGTGATGTACACTCCCTTGTGGACAACATTCATGGGCAAGTCAACAGGGATTCCAGGTGTGCCGTAGGTAAGCCGACAGGTTTTACAGCTGTTTCTGATCATCTAGGCAGAGAGGGCATTGGCACTTGGCTTTCAACATTAGCATTTGGGGTGATCAGTCCCTGGTTATTGTCCACCAATAACCCAGCTTCCAAAGAAAGGAGCGCCGCCGCTGCACTTTCTTGAGAATTAGAACTTGGAATAGGCTCAACATTTGGTACATTATCGCTGCTTCCTGACTGTCCAAGCTCATCCTGGTCAGAATGGGGTACTTTCACGAAAGAGGTATCATCCACAACACAACTGGCAGTTTCAGGAACAGCAACACTCTTGAGAACAAAACAGTTCACTTAGCCTATTAAATTCAGTATCACTTGCAGTTTCACTATGAGTCTTTTCAGGTTTGGGATCACTGAGTTCAGATAACGCCACCACACAGAGAGAATTAGCACCTTCAGAAATCACACTGTGAGCATCACTGTCTGGAGGTTCAGGTATAATGGACAGGTCAGAACTATCAGAGGCCACATGGCTAGTAGGAGCATGACTTGAAGTAGAAGGGAAGGTTCCCTGAAACAATTGGGCAAGTTCAGGTAATAGGTAATAAGCAGTACAGCATTCACTTTCATTATCTTTAGAATTAGTATCACTATTAGGGCCAACATTATTGGATGAAGGTTCTGACTGTGGGATGGCAAGAGACTGATTAAGTGTTTGTTACGTGTGGCAGATCTGGTCACAGGGCCTTTGGGGGCTTCAGCTTCTGGTAGCGCATTCAAGACTATTTACCTAATTGACATAAAGTGATTTCTATGGATGGTTTTAACAGCTCAAAGATCTCCTTCTGGGTGCACTTTGTACACTGGCAGATCATGTAGCTTACTGATCATAGCATAGGGGATATGGCTCCAGCGGTCAGCTATTTTATGTTTACCTTGAAGTCCATAGTTTCTCATAAGTACCCAGTCACCTGGTTGGAGTTCTTCTGCCTTAACACATTTGCCATAGTGAGCTTTGTTAGCTAGATTTCTTTTGGCGGCCATGGAATTAGCAAGCTTGTATGTATGGTTTAACTGCTCTTTTAATCTCTTAACATACTACAGATAGTTCTCAGATCTGACACCATCAGGACAGACACCAAAGCACACATCCACTGGGAGATGAGCTTCTCTACCAAACATGAGATGGTATGTTGAAAAGCCAGTAGTGCCATTTTTTGTACAATTATAAGCATGTACCAGAGCACTTATCTGTTGGCTCCACCTTGACTTGTCTTTTAGATTTAGCGTGACAAGCACGTCTAGTAAAGTACAGTTAAATCTTTCTGGTTGCGGATCTCCT
Source organism: Neoceratodus forsteri (assembly GCA_016271365.2). Lineage (NCBI taxonomy): Eukaryota > Metazoa > Chordata > Ceratodontiformes > Ceratodontidae > Neoceratodus > Neoceratodus forsteri. Next base: position 619,489,062 of record CM057450.1, on the reverse strand, counting down.
TGTGGGTGATAAGGGGTAGTTCTGGATTTTCTGACACCCCTGATAGATAACAGTTCTTTGATGAGCTTGCTCTCGAAATCTCTGCCTTGATCCGAATGAATGCGCTGAGCGGCACCATAGTGCACAAAAATTTTTTCCACAAGAACTTTTGCCATTGTAGAGGACTTCTGGTCCTTGGTCAGGTAGGCCTGCACATATCTTGTGAAATGATCAGTTACTACCAGTACATTAGCAATGTTTTTTGAATCTGGCTCCAGACTAAGAAAATCAATGCATACAAGTTCCATTGGGGCACTTGTTATATTGACCAGCAGTGCTGCTCTCTGAGGCTGGGCCTTTCTTTGAATACATCTACCACAAGACGTACATTATTGCTTAATGTCCATGCCCATTCTATTTTACTTATTTATTTATTAAATTTTGATTACTAGGTGAGCCCACTGAGCCCTGAAGGTCCCTTTTTCAGGGGTGACCCAGGATATGGTACAATGACAAATTATTAGGTGCTGCGTGTGCAGCCTGTTACAGATATATTGCAATAATAACCAAGTTACAGTGAGGGCAGAAACGCAGTAATAGCAGCAGTTCACATTAAGTAATCACATCTGAGAACTTGTTTGACAATCTAGCTGTGATAATTGAGACATGGCCAAGCCTAATAGACTAATTGGGTGAACAGGGAGAGGGGTAGTGATATTTATTGAAGAAGGGGGAATACTACCCTATACCCTGACAATGGCAGGTACTGGTCTCCAACACATGAGCCTTATGCCTAGTGCGAAAATTTGATAGGGAAGGGGCTTCCTGAACTGAAGTTGAGAGCCTATTCCACAGGTAGGGGGTGGTGAAGGAGAAGGATCTGCCGCCGGCATTTGTTCTGATTCTGGGGGTTGCTAGTATAGGCCGACCAGTGGTACTGCATGTCTGAGAGTTGTGCCTAAGGAGGATAGTCCCTTTTAAACTGGGGGGAGCTGCCGGACTCAGTATTTTGAATGCTAGGCAGAGCAGGGGGTACTGAAGATGCGAAGTGAAGGAAGGCCACTGCAGCTGGGCGAGGAAGTCGTAGATATGACTTCTGGGGTGATTTTGGGTGGCAAATCATGCAACCTTGTTGTACAGTACCTATACCCGGTTGAACTTTTGTTTTGGCATACCCTGTAGAACAGGGGCAGCATAGGTAAGAGTTGGGAGCAGAACACTGGAGACAATTGCAAGCCTTGCCCCAGGGATAAGCTTGCCTTTAAGCCGATGTAATGTGCAAAGTTTACAGTGGATGGTCCTGGTTTCTTGGTCTACATGGGACTTGTAGGTGAGACCTTGGTCAATTGTAAGCCCGAGGTATTTTATGGTTTCCACCACATTTATGGTTGTTCCCGCTAGATAGTTAAGCTGAAGGAATCTGGACCTATCCTGCCCTAAGGATATGGGACCAAATAGCATAGCTTTTGTTTTGCCTGCATTGAGGACCATTCTATTGGAAGTGAGCCAGGCCTCCAGTGTCTTTAGGTCAGCTTGGAGGAGAAGTTCTAGGTCTGGCAGGTTGTCCATTGAGCGGTAGATTACAGTGTTGTCTGCATATCGAACAACAGAGCTGTCCTTGCAGTACAGGTTGAGGTCATTTGTGAAGAGAGAGAACAAGAGGGGTCCAAGAATCGAGCCCTGAGGTACACCTTCTTTAATAGGTAGAGGATCTGACTGCTCACCCTTCCAGATGACCCACTTGGAGTAACCTGCTAGGTAGCTCTTGAACCAACCCAGGGAGTGGGTATCAAGACCTATTTTGTCGAGCTTAGATAGCAGGAGGTTGTGGTCCACAAGGTCGAAAGCCTTGGACAGGTCAATAAAGATTGCATCCGTAGGCTTGCCTGCATCCATTGCATGGAGGATGTCCACTGTGAGATGGGTGAGAGCTGTTTCGGTGCCATGGTTCTTCTGGAACCCATGCTGAGTGGGGGCAAGGAGTTGATGGGACTCAAGGTAGCCCCTCAGCTGCCCGTAAACCAGCCTTTCCTGCAATTTTGCGAGAGTGCATAGCAGGGAGATGGGCCTATAGTTGCTGATGAGTTCCCTCAAACCACCCTTGTGAATGGGGACCACGTTAGCCTGCTTCCATTGGTGAGGAACACTTCCTTCCAGTAGGGATCTATTGATGAGCCAGGTCAGAGGCCTAATGAGGGACTGTGCTTCCTCCATTAGTAGCCTTGGGCTGATGCTGTCAGGACCTCCTGCGCCTTTAATTTTCAGAGCTTTGAGGAGAGGAAGGACCTCTTTTGTCTTGACAAGTCTTAGATGGAATTGGGGTCTTTTTAGGCGGGAGTGTTCTTCCAATAACTGTGCCGGTGTAGCGGGAGGCAGTCCAGCCTTGTAGTCATCAAGGTTGGTAAAATGATTGTTAATTTCTGTGGCTATTATCCGGCTTTCACTCTGTAGCTGTCCATTTATCTCTATTAGGCAGGGTGCCTCCTTGGAATTACCCCTGAGTAATTCATTGATGTGGGACCAGAAGAGCTTTGGATTCCCTAGGTTGGTACGTTGTTGGTGTGTGATGTACTCCTTCTTCACAAGTATAATGGATCTCTTATGCTTGTTTCTTAGAGATTTGTAAGCCAGGAGGTCTGCCGGAAGACCAGACCACCGGAACGTCTTCCAGGCCTTGTCCCGGCTAATCATCATAGATTTTACAGATTGGGAGATCCACTTGTAGCAGCCTCCCTTTGTCCTGAGTTTCTTGAGTGGGACAAAGATGGAAGCCGCCTTGAGGAGGGAGTCTTGGAAGAATTCCAAGGCCTCATCCACGGTTGGTAGGAGCCTGATCGGGCTCCAGTCCAATTTACTTAGATAGTTGTTAAATTGTCCTACTGTGAGATTTGAGTAGTCACGAATGGTGAGTATCCTAGGTGGGACTTTTGGTGCTCTGTTCTTCCAAATGTAGAAAATAGGGGAGTGGTCACTAAGAGCATCGGCCATTATGCCTGCCTTCTGGATGTTGAGGGGATTAGATACCAGAGCCCAGTCCAGGATGGAGTGGTTCTCAGTTTTGTGATTCAGCCTGGTAGGTTCTGAGATAACCTGTTCCAGGTTTGCCTCCTGGGTCACTGCTGGGAGGACTTTTTTAGAGTCAGAGGCCCAGTTTAGGTTGAAGTCTCCCAGGATTAAGAGTTCAGTGGGTACTTTCTTACATATTGTTTTTGTGATAAAATCCAGGGCTTGCATAGCAGTTCTTGGAGGGTGGTAGATGCAGCCAAGGGTGAGGTGCTTAGCCTGACCAAGGGTTAAAAAGATGAAAATGGATTCACCATCCTTGCCATTTCCTGGGTTCAGTGTCAGTTACATTGCCGTGAGGGTGTCCTTCACATAGATTAGGACCCCACCACTTCTTTTGTTCACCCTATTCTTGTGGAAAGTGTTGCAACCTAGGACCTCAATCTCATGGTCGAGGATGTGGCCTTGAGCCAGGTCTCCGAGATAGCAAGGATATCAGGCTTGTATTGGTCGATCCAAGCTTGTATCTCCTGAATCTTTGGTCTTATGCTGCAGATGTTCATATGCGCAATCCTGCAACCCTTTGAAGATACCCAGTATGGGTCTTGAGGGGAGGCAACTAGGTGATTTACAATAGAAGGGCCCGGGTTAGACTCTATGTCTCCTGCCTGAAGCAGCAGGACAACCAGTAGGCAAAGTAGTGTGGGGCTGATTGATAGGATGGAGAAGCTGTGTAGCCACCTACGGGTGGCATAAAGAGCCTTGTAGTATATGCCCTTTCTTACCAACTCATGGGATATCAGAAAGGCATTGTCCTAGGGGGAGAGGTCCAGTTGTAAGAACCGGTTGTAGAGTGATCATTGTGACCCTTAGCATCTGAGTATCCTTGTTCTATGCTCCTGTCCACCCAGAGGAGGGACATTATGTAGAGAATAGCCAGGAGAATGCCCTTGTTAAGAGAGAAGGGAAGTGGCTTGTTTTCTCAATGAACATTGTGGCAGAGAACCCCAGGGCCCTTTGGAAGTCTCTCAGGGGCCATTTTATTAGTGCAGTAACCAGCTAATTATTGGGCATGGATCAATTACTGACTTTTCTCCAAGTTGTGCTTTCACAGCAGAATCCTGCCTGAGAAACAGCCGAACTACGAGTAATGGGCTCCTTGGGGTAGCGAGTTTCTGGCTGTCTGTCCCAACCCTGTTGGGAACTTAGGTGTTGTGCTGGTGGTGGTACTGAAGTTAGATAGGCAGAGAATCCACCAGCAGAAACCTTGTGGAAGTATTCCTGGAGTTGTATAAAACTCCCTTATGTGAGACTGCAGCCCTTTGCGGACAGCCTGTAGAGAGTTTTACTCTTTTTGTTATTAGAATATAATTGCCAAGGAGGGTAATTCTAGGGAAATCATGCCACAGTTAAGAATACAGCAGTGCTACAGGGACCTTGCATGTAACTTTCCTTGGTGGAGCTGGTTGTAGGTTAGTTCCTACCCAGGGGCACTTATGGACTCCCATTCTCATCTCCATGGCAGACTAGATCTGGTCAGGGTCCCGGGGAACTGGCTGTTCACTTGGTGAAATAAGACTGGTGCGACTGCAAGAGGAGCATGAGGTGAGCTCCGTAGTACTCACAGGACAGACCAGGTAGTGTTGCTGACCTCTAGTGGCCAAAGCTGATAAGCTGCTAAGGGAGAAGTGAGCTGCTAGACTAAGAAACACGCATGATCGATGGTATAAGTGCGAGAGTCGAGCAAGGGTGGTGGTGGGGGTGGTGGGGCAGCCAACGCCCAGCGTCGGCAGGGCTTCCTTCAGAGCAAGCTGCGTGGCTGGCTTCCACCCCTTGAATTTGCCTTGCAGTTGTTGGAGGGAGGGCTCTACACCGCTGGCCCTCGCGACCGTCCACCCGACGGGGGGGGTTCCAACCGTTCGTTCGTTTGACTCAGGATCCCTGCTGTGGAGAAATGGAGAAAGAGGAGAAGGTTAAGAATGGTAAGGACTCCAATTGTTTCTACCAGAGGCTAGGCCAGTAAAAATGGGATCAGGCCAAATCTAGAGTTCTTTCACTGCCCAAATGTCCCATATTATTATGTAGAGCTTTTAGCTCAACATTTTTTAAACCTGGTCGGCAACACTAGCTGTTTTTTCACAATTTCTCCTTGGCTGTCAGTCAGTTCTCAGTACAATATCTGCTCACGCAATTTGAGTTTAGCCCACTCTCGCATTAACAAAGCCGTGTTGGGGTCAGTGGACCACATTTTAGAGACATCCTCTCCCCATTTTAAGGCATTAATGACTTTTCATATCATTGGATTACAGTTCTGTTCTCTTTGAATGTCAACTGGTGTTAGCTGGAGTAGGGAGCTTAAGTCTAAAGCTGAAAAATTACAGTAAGCCACTGGTATGCACTTGTCTGGAGGCCCCAAGCAATCTGCCAAGCAGTTAACAGTCTCTGAGGTTCATCTGTATCAAATTTGTGGCAGAGAGCATTTACTGATTGTTCAGAAATATGCACCCACTGCTGATTGGAGGCAGGTCTGTGTGAAAGAGCATCAGCATCAACATGATTTAAGCCTGGACGATACTCTACTGCATAGCCGTAAGTTGAGAGGGCAGAAAGTCATCTGTGTCCGGTAGCACCTAGTTTGGCAGAGGCCTGGACATACGTTAATGGGTTGTTGTCGGCCTTGACTAGGATCTTTGCACCCAACATTTTTTTGTGAAACTGCGCAACTATTGCGCACTTCAGAGTGAGGAACTCCAATTTGTGAACAGGGTAATTTTTCTCTGAGGATGTCAGACTTCTGCTAGCAAATGCCACTGGGCATAATCCCTCTGCGTACTCTTGGTAAAGCACAGACCTTAGGCCACTTAGGCTGGCATCTACATGTAACACATAAGGTTTTGAAGGATCAGCGTAAGCAAGGACAGGAGTGTGGGTCAATCGGTATATGATTCAAAGGCAGCATTGCAATCAGTAGTCCATCTCTGACCAAATGGTTCATGAGGCCTGAAATAGGTCATTATTGTCTCTGTGTCAGTACCTTTCTTGAATTTTTTATGAGTAGGTGGGTACCCTTCGGTTAAGTTTAGCAATGGCCGCACTACCTTGGTGTAGTCTTTGACAAAATGACAATAAATAACCGCAAAATCCAAGAAACCTCTGGAGCTCTTTTAAGTTGTTGGGCTTTGACCAGTCTGTTAAAGCCTCCACCTTGCTGGGATCTGTTTGTATACCCTGAGGAGACGCAATGTGACCTACGTATTTCACAGAACTCTGAAAGATTTGGCATTTGTCTATGGATAACTTTAAGTCAAATTCCTGGAGTCTGTCAAGCACTTTAAACAGACAGCCTTCATGTTCTTCAAGGGTCTTCCCACAGACAATAACATCAACGAGGTACACCAGGCATTAGAGGAGATTCATGTCTCCCACTGCACGCTCCATAAGTCTCTGAAATGTGGTAGGTGCACCTGAAATTCCTTGTGGCATACAGGGGAATTCGTAAAAGCCCAGAGGACAAATAAATGCTGTTTTTTTCTCTCTCTTCTGGAGCCATAGGGCTCTAGTAATATCTGCTGCATATATCAAGGACAGAAAACCACTTGCTTCCATTCAGGCAGTCCAATGCATCTTGTATGCGTGGCATGGTGTATTGATCGGGTACAGTTCTTTTATTGAGTGTTCTGTAGTCTAAACACATTCTGACAGAGCCATTCTTCTTTCACACCACAATTGGGGAGGTGTACAGACATCGTGACTCATATATTATGCCAGCAGCTAACATCTCTTGCAGGTGATGCCTGACATCATCTATGTCAGCAGGAGCTGGGTTCCTGGATCTTTCACGAAAAGGTCTTTCATCTTGTTCAAATATGGTGTTCCACACCAGTGACACACCCAACATCCCATTCTTTAAAGGAAAATACCTTGGTTCTCTGGGCCAGCTTCTTACTGATTCTAATTCTCCAGCTGCCTGGGATAGGTGAATTTCCAAAGTCAAAAAGGTCAGGCGATACCGCGCACTTTCTCAGTTTTGCACTTGGATGGTAGCATAGCCATATCAGCACAGTAGACTTTAGCCAGGGTGCAGCCTCTGGGCACCGCGATATCTCGGTCTGTAACACTTTGTATCTAGACCACCACTCCTCAAGCATAAGCGGGAGCACAGTCAGAGAGTACACTGGGCTTAACGAGCAGTCCTTCAGATGGTGTACCTGCTTCTGGGGTATCCAGCATCAGTATTTGGTTGGTCACATCTCTTCTTAACCACACTTCACCACTGATGCTGCATTCAGCGTTAGGAGGTAACAGGATAGCAGAAGGATCTTTCTTCCAAACAATACCCACAGGCTCATCTTGAGCATCTTCCTTGGGATGCAACTGTGACTTCTAGGCTTTCTGTATCATTGTATGAACATGCAGAGTTCTCCCAGTTCTCTTTCACTGCCTTTCTTGACATAGCTGGGCAAGGCAGTTGAACATATGCATATTGGTACCAATTAACCCAGGAATACCATCGTACAATCCAGAAGGAGGACAGACCAAGGCTAGTGTCTCCACAGGATCTCCTACACCTGCTACAGAGGATGGAAAAGAAAGCCACATTCTTCGGTAACCAAGATATGGATACGATTTTTCACTCAGTCCCCAGACATGAAGGCCATCGAGCAGTTGTAGCGGGTGGTCAGATAGATGCTAATCATACCGGTCTCTGAAGATTATTGCAACTTGGGACCCGCTTTCTAGAACAGCTCAAGCAGCGATTCCATCTATGTGCACTGTAGTTTCCATAGAAGGACCTACCAAATCTGGTCAATCCAGAGGGGTATTTGTAGGAACTTGAATAGATTACTTTACACAAATGAATTGGTCGAGATTGGGCCAGGGCCCCACTAGAATTACTTTGCCTTGGGTGCTTTTCTGCAAGCAGTCTATCTCTCACCCTGGCTGAGTCCTCTCGGGATTGGCACTCCCTCTTAATGTGACCATCCTTTCCACACTTGTAACAAAACACACCTTTTCTGATCCGCTTTGGATGTGATGTTACATCAGAATTGGGTCTCCATTCATGCCTAGGGGGTGGTGCAGAACACATATTTGAAGCTTGGGCAGGAGCACTGACAGCAGAGGGTCCTTACTGGGTCTCCCTCCTTGCAAGCCTGTGGCTGCACACTAAGTCCCATAAATTCTTTTACCAAGGCAGACAATTCATTGATTCAAATCTCTAGGCCGCCTTCTGCAGGGGTTGCCTGGGTGTGCACTCCCATTCCCATGGCAGATGCACTCTGACGAGTATCTGAGCCTTGATCCAGTGTGGCTTTAGTGGTAACACCAGTCTTCAGTTCTCAAATTTCTTTAAGTATCTCTTGGAGTCCAGGACCATCATTGGCAGGCCCTTTGTTAGGGACAGGAGTTACGGGTGCTACAGTGGCACAGGGGTCCCAGGATTCTTCTTCCTCAGCTCACATACTTCTTTCACCAACACATAGAAGGATCGAGGACTAGCTCTCCAGTCGTGCAGCTGCAATTTGAGCAGCACCCAACTGGAGTGTCGAGCAGACTTGAGTATATGATCCAATCTCACTTGATCCAGCTCACCGTAGGACACGCCTCCCTTCCTGAAAAATTTCTATAACAAGTTCTCCAGTCTGGTTAAGTAAACAGCTAAGGACTCTCCATTTCTTTGTCTAATAGCTTTAAACTTCCACATCAAGTGTTCAGCAGTATCAGTACTCCCAAATACTTACTCTAAAGTAGTCAAATGTTCCTGCACACTAGCATCTGGGTTGGTGGCCCTCAAGGAATGAATAACATCTAGAGCAGGTCCCCAGAGGCTTTCCTCCAAGTGTTTTCTTTTTTCAGCCTCAAAACATTGCCAGTCCTGCACCAGCCTGGTAGCTGACTCCATCCAGGTCTCCAGGTCATCCTCACCATAAGGCATGGGAAGGGTGGCAGACAACATTCGCAGCTTGCAATAAGAGTTATGGCTAATAAAGAGCACAGGCACAGGTGCCGGTACTGGGGTAGGTATGGGTACAGGGGCAGGCACTGGGGCCGGAGCAGGTAAAGGTGCAACTGCAGATGCAGAAGTAGGTCATGGGGGAAGGGTACTTTGAGGGGTTTTAAACAGCTTCTTTAAGTCCTCGAGGGTTTGGCCCCCTGCCTGTAACAATTTGGTGATTGTGTCTTTTAACCCTTCAGCTTTGGGGGACTCCTCAGACCTGGGCATTGCACTGTACATATGTATGACCTTCCACACTACCCTGGGCTCATCAGACACAATCTCAAGCGGCACTCTAGAGCCATCTATTGGAAAACTACATTCCACTAGGGCCATTAAACTTTGGGTAGTCCAGCCAATATGGCAGCCCTTTACCACAGCTTTACCAAGGCATTTGACTTTACCTAAGGCTTCTTCAAGTGTAGCTTTGTTGGTGTCCAGAGGAATGTCTAGTAGCAGTAGGGCCTTTTGGGGATCAACTTCTTCTGCCTCACACCAATCAAGCAAATATTGCTCAGACATTGTATCAGTAGGGAATTCAAGGCCAGCTCTAGAAATTTCCTCCATTTTGTTGCCAGTTTTTGTATAAAACCCAACTCCAATTTTGTGGTTGGGCCCCTAGGGGGCAGTAATCCCAGTGATGCCTCCAAAGATGTAGCCCTGGCGCCATGTGCCAATGGGCTACTACCCCTGCCTGCCTACCTGTAGGAAGATTAAGGGGCCTGGGTTAGGATTTGGCTGTAATCAGGGGCTCTGTTCTAATGGTATTACTATTACCACAGTGCCTCCACCCAAAGAATTCCTTAAGTGGGTTAGATGTTACAGTAGCACAACCTTCTGGGAGGTTGTACCTACCCATATCTCCAGCTAGTGACCCCATACCTGAAATTGCAATAAACACTTTATTTTGCATACAGCACCCCAATACCACATACCACGTTCACTTTACAGTTGAGTCTTACAAAACACCTTTCACACAGTAATTTCAAACAACAAAATACAGCTTTATTATGGGGAAGGGCTAGGGTCGGGCTACCTGGATAAGGGATAACTGTGGAGCAATAAAATGTTTAGGAAATAACTAAGAACAATAAACAACATCAGGGCCTGTAGGCCAGACCAACCCAGATGTCTACCCCCACTGGTACCAGTGACTGTCCCTCTGTCCTAACTGGGTACCCAGGTTTCTAGTTGCAGGCCTGCTCAGTGCCGCAGGTTGGCTAGCGTTGGGGCCCTTGCTTTTAGTCAAACTTAGCTTTTCTTTCTCTTTGATAACTGCTTTAGCTCTTTACTATGCCGTGGGGCACAACTTGAAACAACTTTATACATACCCCAGGTGCAGAGAAATTCCTGTAGTTACTCACGGTTCTGTGAATCAGTCTCTGGTGGGTCTGTTGCTGAAGCTCTGGGGTTTGTGGAACTTCAGAACCTTGGAATCAACAGCTGGATGAACTTGAAAGTGGGGGAAAGAATGCTACAGCTTGGCTCTTCAGCTTGATTGAAAGTCTGGCCACTGGTCCCCTTGACTGAAGATCTGGCCTCTTGTCACTTTCAGCCTATTTAGACCCATTGCAGAGCTCTCACACAGGGTCCACCAATGTACAGAGGACCCAGACCTAGGAGTGGCTCCACAGCCCGGCTCCCTAACAGATCAGAGTACCCTAGCACTCAGGAATAAACTTGTGACCCCCTGCAGCCAGCAGACCCCACTAGGTGGGGATTAGCAAGTTCCCCACCTAGCTCTGAGTGCAGCTGAGAATCTCTGGTTTCCCCCTTCATTCAACAGCAAAACAGCTTCGGTGTGCAGCCAGATATTCTGACAAACCTTTCACTTACCTGTGACATTTGGCAGCCAATTTCACAGTCCTCAGCAAATAAAGGAGAGGGAGGGTGGGCAGAGGGTGACTGTGAAAAGGCAGAGATACTAAACAAATATTTTTGCTCAGTATTTACAAAGGAAGAGGGGGAGGTACCTAAAACAAACAGTAGAAACACTCTGGATACAGAAGTTGATACCAGCCCATTTACAGAAGAAAGGGTTCTGAAAGAACTATTAAAACTGAAGGTGGACAAAGCAATGGGGCCTGATGGGATTCATCCCAGAATTCTAAAAGAACTAAGGGTAGAACTAGTGACACCACTGACTACCCTCTTTAACAAATCATGGGAGGATGGGGTGGTACCCGAGGACTGGAGGAGGGCAGATGTGATTCCCCTTCACAAAAGTGGGAGCAAGGCAGAAGCAGGAAACTACAGACCTGTTAGTTTAACCTCAGTGGTAGGGAAAATGATGGAATCACTTCTGAAGGAAAGAATTGTCAAGTATCTAGAGGCCAGAGGGCACAGGACCCAAGACAGCATGGATTCACAGCGGAAGGTCATGCCAGACGAATCTGATCGATTTCTTTGACTGGGTGACCAAAGTAGTAGATCAGGGAGGGCTGTGGACATAGCCTCACCTAGACTTTAGCAAGGCATTTGACACAGTCCTCACACAAAAGATTAATATACAAGTTAGCCAGCCTGGGAGTGGGTCCCAAGATGACAGCCTGGGTAAGAATTGGCTGGAGAATAGGACACAGAGAGTAATAGTATATGGAGTCCACTCTGAAGAAAGGGGGTTATTAGTGGGGTACCGCAGGGTTCAATATTAGATCCGGGTCCTCTCCAATGTCTTTATGCTTACATTGCAGAGGGACTGGAAGAAAAGTATGTCTCTTTGCAGATGACACAAAGATCTGCAACAGAGTTGATGCACAAGGTGGGGTGGAAAGGATGAGAAGGGACTTGGCAAGGTTAGCGAAATGGTCAAATGTATGGCAGCTTAGATTCAATGCTAAGAAGTGCAAGGTAATACACCTGGGAAGCAAAAACCCAGGGGAAGAGTACACAATGGGGGTGAGATACTAACAACAACAAAAATGCAAAGGGGACCTAGGGGTAGTCATATCAGATTACCTAAAGGTGGGCAAGCAATGAGAGGGCAGCAAGGAGGGCTGGGGATACTGGGATGCATAGGGAGGCATCACCAGTAGAAAACAGGAAGTTATTATCCCTCTGTACAGACAGCTGGTCAGACCCCATCTGGAGTATCATGTGCAGTTCTGGAGACCCAATCTCCACAAAGACATAGACAGGATGGAAGCTGTCCAGAGGAGGGCAACTAAAATGGTACAGGGTCTGCAACGAAGACATATGGAAGAGAGACTTAAGGAGCTTAATATGTATAGCCTCGAGGAAAGGAGGAAGAGGGGGACATGATAGAAACTTTCAAGTACCTCAAGGGAATCAACAAAGTCCAAGAGGGTAGCACCTTTCAAAAAAGTGTGTGCAAGAACAAGGGGCACAATTTGAAGATAGAGGGGCGGCTCAGAGGTCAATTTAGAAGTATTTTTTCACAGAGAGGGTTGTGGATGCATGGACGCCTTCCGGAGGAGGTTGTGGAGTCAAAAACAGTGGTGGAATTCAAGCATGCATGGGACAGTCATAAGGCAATTCTAGGGGGTTGGGGCAGGAAGAAGTAGGCTGCTGGTTAACTAGGATCTGCAGCTTATCCATTAGGTAGGGAAATGGGCAGACTGGGTGGGCCAAGCGGTCCTTATCTGCCATCAAATTCTATGTTTCTATGTTTCTAACAATTCATTTACACACCTGAACACAGCAGCAGCGTTGGGGTTCTGGAGCATAGGACAAATGCTCAGCTCTCCCTTTGCAGTCTCTCAGGGTTCAGCTTTCACTTTTGTCCTAGCTGGCACAGCTCTCAGACAGGTTTTCAACTTTAAGCAGCAACTACCTCTGCTCTGGCTTGCACCCAGTTTCCAGCAAGGCTCTCCCTCAGCAAAACAGTTTCTTTCCAGTCCCAAACCTGGGGCAGGACAACTGCAGCAGAAGTCTCCTCCAGGCAGCAAATCCCAACAGGATGCCTGGATTGCTTGTCACAACAACACCGTTCCTCTCAAACGGCAGGACTTCTGCTCCTTTATCTCACAAACTGACTTAGGTTTAAGTCCTGAGCAAGGCTTTAAAAGTACCCCTGCTCACTGCACTGAGCCCTCTTGACTCAATCAGAGCCCAGCACAGACCAACTCAGAGTCCAGACTAGACTGACTCAGAGCCCAGAACAGAACTGAAACAACTCCCCAAAATCTCTGGGATTTTCCCCCAGGAGTCTGCCCTTTAATTTGTCCAATTCTGTCATCAATCAAAACTGTGAGCCGTCTTTGATTATTGATTGGCTATGTCTCTTGGCACCTGAAAATAATCAACACCTTCTCCCAGGAGTCCTTTTAACAGTCTTTGGGTGCCCAGTTACCCTACTGGCTGTCTTGGGGGTCAAAGTATCAGAATCATGGCTGCTCCCATACAGTCTCATAACAGTCCTCATGTTGTCCCACAAATAAGGTTTTGGTGCAGTCAATAGAAATACATTTATTAAACAAACACCCCACAGTTCAGTAGTCCCAACTGTGCCCTTAAAAATGATCACAATATTGTACATTTTACTAAAGTTCCTATTCCTAGCCTGTTGCTGCTGCCGAAATGCAGTCCCCCTAGTAGCAGACAGGCACCCTTATTAATATTCAAGAGCGACTCGTGCATCTTTACTAACCCCAAGACATTGCCCCATTCAAACTTAAATTTTTTTACTCAAAAGAGGCCTCTCATCAGCCTTGTTCTGGTCACCGGTCCCCAGTTTGGTGAACAGGGGCACTGGGACCACTGAAATACTTTTTGTTTTACTGCAAACGGTGGTTGGTAAAATCAAAGATGCTTCTTCACACATGCATGAGCCCCAGTCAGCCAGGGATGGTGCTGGTGGCTTGCGATCACACTCCCCAAGCTTGAACTGGGCCAAAGCAAATACGAAGGTTGCTGGTGGGCCCTGAGGCACACATATGAACTCAGACTGTGACGATGAACTAAATGGGGGTCAGGGAAGACCACCAGCAATCGGGCAGCAAATGGGAGAAATGAGGAGCAATTAAGGTAAGCCTGCAAAGGGGGATTACATGTAGATTTTCCCCAGTTTGAAAGTACCAAGCAAGACAGTTCTCATAGTCACAGTGGGAAGAGCAAGTGACAGCTGCTGTGTGGCTGTGAGAATAGGGCTTGCGCTCAGAATGTGTGAGACTGTGTGTGTCTCCCATAATAGCCAGACAATTATTACAGGAAATAATAACTGTTTAAGCCCACAGAAACAAATTGCTAACTAGTCATTATATTTCTATAACTTACAGCAGGCAGTATGGTCTGCTGTACAGGTTTTCTTTGGTATGGTGACACATGGAAATGATATCAACAATTGTAGTGTCAGTGGCTTAGCAGGTTGCACACTTGCCTCTGATCCAGAAGATCAGAAGGTTGTGGGTTCTAGCCTCACACCAGAAACTTGGGGTGAACACCAATACTGACACTGTGGTGCTGCGCAAAAGGGGTGCTATACTCTTGAGGTGTCATCTCTCAGATGAAACATTAAAACGAGGTCCCATCTGCCTGTTCTGGTGGTTGCTCAGTTGGACATTAAAGATCCCATGGCACTTCTTGAAAAAGAGCAGCAGACGTTTATTAAAATGAAATATAACAGCAGAATAATAAGAAAAGAGGACCCATACCAATGTCAGAAGCCTTGCAATGTAACTAAGGGACATTTTATATATTTATTTAGTTAGTTTTTGTTAATAAGCCAAACAAATCGATTAAGTAAATCAAAATTACTGCCATCTAACAGAAAACACAGTTCTATTAATGCCTATGCCTTCCTTATATGACACTGAGCTCAATCCCAGCATAAATCAAAAAGAAAGTAAAATATAGAAAGATAAGGTGTGTACAACAAAAAAGAGATACCTACAATAAGAAAATTGCAGCCCCTGCCATAAACTTAATAAATCAAAGAAATACCTTTTCAAAAGGCATCAAACATATTCAAAGATAGTGAGTTCTGTTCCACTTGCCAGAGATCACCAAGAGCCTTCTCTGCCTGTAATGATATAGACATATTAGTGCACTGAATTTGTTGCAGCACCAACTGACATCTTGCTTGCCATAGCTAGAACATGATGCAGGGACAAATTACAGTCATTGTGCTTAAATGATATCACTTACAGTGTGGAGGACACTCACCCAAGACTATATTTTCATATGTCTGTCTCTCCAAGAAAGTGTGAAAAAGAGTAGGGGAATTTTATTAAGGGAAACAAACAACAACACATTATATTATAGATCAAGGGAGCGCTCCTGACAAATCAGAGTGTTGCTTTCCTCTGCACGTGAGACGCTTTTTGTTCTGAGATCATCTCACCTGCAGATTTATTTTTTTATTTATTTTTTGTTAACTGGGTTAGGTGCACTAGCCAAAGTTGACTATTTTCAGGCACAACCCGGGAGAATACATACATAAAATGAGATGAGATTATACAATACATAGTATATAGTACAGGTAGGTTAGAATACAGATCAAGTCAGACAGTACTCGAGATAATACATATAGCTATGCAGAGGTGACAAAAGTGACATTAGTAAATCACACTAAAAGTGTCTCCCAGGGTTCCCTGTTAATTGTAATACAATGGGAAGATAATATGTGGAGGGGGAGAAGAAAAAACGGAATCAAAATGAGTTCAAAAAAATGTTCAACTCAACACCTCAAAAAGAAGAAATATTGCTTAAAATGTTGCTTTTATTTTTCTTGAATATGAAATGTTTTTAAAATCTGTTTCTTCATCATTTCTTCATATTTTGTATTTGGTTATAAATGATATTCGTTCCACATAACGCCAGAAAAAGTTCCAAATTGGCTCCAAAAGGATTTCATATATTGTAATGTTTCAGAACAAATCTAGTTCCTTCTTCAGACAAACAGCCTTAATATAATTTGATCCAAAATACAAATCTGCAAAAAATCAAATATAAATAATTTTAAATATGTTCAGTCAAACAGCAAATGTGTATATCTTCCCAGTTTAAATTCACAAAGTATATATCCTTAAATATACAGGGGGAACTAATCGGAATAAATCATTTGGTAAACCTTAATTCATGACAGGACATTTTCTTTCTTCATGCCCACTAATCTCAAAGGAGTTGTGCATATACAAATCTCTCGAAGCATATGCTAAGAATGAATGGGGAAGGGGGTTCAAGGAGAAAAGTCTGCTCTCTTCAGGTTTTAATATTTTCTAATTCAAAACAAAACTCTCTTTTAGTACCAATGAATTTCAACATAAAAAGAATTAAAATAGTGTAACTCTATTTCATATAAAGCCTTACTGTATCTTCTTATTAAAAGTAGAATTGCCCATTCAAAATAATCAACTTTTAGCACTCCATTTTGATTCTATAGTAGAGGGAACATACAAAGAAATGCATTTAAAGAGTATGTATTTGATTTCATACTTTTCAAACAATGTTTTTAACTCCAAAGTTGAAATATCTTAACATAAATGTTTACCTTAGCGATTGCTTTAAGGAGAATGAATTCTCGATGGATAAACTCCTCACTTGGAACAAAAATGTGCTTAATATAAATACCATGCAAGTAAACACCATTAAGGTGGACGACAAATCTCTCTGCTAAACTCACCTTCTTTCTGAAGGTAAAAGGAGGGGCCAGGCCAACAGGTAAGCACGTGGGAATGTGCAGACGTCACACTGTGACGGACCCTGAGTGGCCCGGTTCTGAAAAGGAAAACCACCCATAGAGAGAATTATTCTCAATTTGGTGGCCCTCTTCAAATATTTAATGCTGTACTTAGAGCAAATATCAAAAGAAACCATGGAAAACAAAGTGACATCAATAGGGATTAATGAAAATGATCCAGAGAAAACCGACATTAATCAGAGAAAAGAGCTAATGGAAAAAATTGCTTGTATATTCCTCAGTATGAGAGGAATAAAGGAGAAGAGGGCAAAAAAAAATATAAATGAGAAGGACGGACAAAATGGGAGGGAATGGAGGACATCGGGGACAAATACATTTTCAGATCAAATATTCATTCAACAGGAAAATCTAAGAGAGTATATAATTACATGTGTTATTACATTAATCAAGAAAACCACCTTATAAATAGACTCAAAGCTATAGAAACACTGTAAATAGCATTGTAACAAGTACTTAAAGAAATAATATATATCTAAAATTAAATATCAACAAAAAGTGGTCCACACAAGATTTTCATTCAGTCCATGTCTTTTCTTATGGGTCTTCAATGTAAAAATCCACCAGGCTTCTCTCCTTAAAAGAAGGGACCCTCTGTCACCACCTCTTTGTAATGGAGGAACTCTTTCAAGTCCAAAAAATCTTAAAGCAGAAACTTGATGGTGCGCTTCCTGGAAATGTCTGGCTAAAGGAGATCACTCATCTCCTCTTCTAATACAACTTTCGTGTTCTGTAATCCTTTGTTTTAGTGGCCGTATGGTCTTACCTATATAATAAAGAGAACAAGGGCATATGATGCAGTAGACAAGAAAATCTGAATTACAAGTTATAAGGCTCCTTATTTCATACATTCTATCATTCCATGTACTTTTGACATTTTTATGTTGCTTGTACGCATGTGCAAGAAACATAGTGCCATCATCCGAGTTTTCGGAGGTATGTCAGCCCGTCTTCCAATGCAGTCAGTGTGTTTGCAGGCGCGGCCCCAGTTCCCCAATCACTGCTGCAGCTGTCTATGACAAGCTGAAATTGCAGTGGCATACAGTTCAAAGGGAGAGCTCCGCTTCAGTGAGCAGAGCTCTCCCCCCCCACGCACACGCATGCGCAAGCACGCATATTGCATGCTGATGCACTCCCCCCCACGCACACACTGTGGCGGCGAGGGTGCCCAATCCCCGTCGGCTCCGCCCCAACAGCTGTCCAGATGCCATGCTGGGAGCCCACCCAGCGTGGCTAAAACTATTATAGCCGATGGGGTGCCCAATCCTCGTCGGCTCCAAGGCTACACGCACCCCAGAAGCTTTCTCGGTGCCACGCTGGGAGCCCACCCCAGCGTGGCAAATCTTATTTTGGCTGTGAGGGTGCCCAATCCCCATCGGCTCCACATCCCCCGAACAGCTTTTCCTGCTGCCACGCTGGGAGCCCACCCCAGCATGCAAACATCCAGCGTCGCTTCGTGCAAAAAAAAAAAAAAAAAAACTGTGAATAAAAAAAGGTCCCTCATAGTCTCCCTGCCCCCTCCCACAGCTCGCACCCACCCACTCGCACCCTGCCTCCACACCCCCTCACCCCATACTTACCTCCAGAGCTCGGTGCAACGATCATCGGTGGACCGGGAATGCGTCTGCACTCTTCAAAGCCGACCGCGAACTAAGGAAATGCCGGTAAGCTGTATAATGGGATAGATAGGGTTTTTTCAACTTTGTTGCATATCTCAGGCATTTTGGGGAATTTTATCCCCAAATTTTCAAGATGGGGTTTTTGAGACCCCTCCTCATGAATTGTTGCACTGTCATGGCGTTAATCGGGCCCGAAGGGTGATTTCGTGGTCACTGCTCAAAATCACCTTTCCGGACTGATTAATGAAATGACACTGCCAGTATTCATAAGGTGGGCTCTCAAAAAGCCTATGTTGAAAATTTGGTGAAAAAATTCCTAAAAGTGACTGTTTTACTTAGTGTCGTTGCTCAGTTCCTACGCATGCTCGTAAGTTCGCGAATTTTCAATATTGTCACTCCAGATTTTCAACATTGCCATTTTACCACACCTCCTTATGAGCAGTATAGCTGTCATTTTTCACATCCTGCCCAAAACATGTTTCCGCCCATGTAGCGCACAATAGCACAGTCGGTGTGCGAAATCAATGTATGGGACACATTAAGAAAATCACAGTGACACTGTTTTAATTAGCAGAGGTCTTAAAATGGCTATTTTGAAAATTTGGTGAAAAAATTCCTAAAAATGACTGTTTTACGAGCGTGTGTTGCGCAGTTCCTACGCATGCTCGTAAGTTTGCGAATTTTCAATATTTTTACTCCAGATTTTCAACATTGCCATTTTAACACACCTCCTTATGAACAGTACAGCTGTCATTTTTCACATCTTGCCCAAAACATGTTTCCGCCCATGTAGCGCACAATGGCTTGATCGTTGTCTTGAACTCAATGTATGGGACACATTAAGAAAATCACAGTGACACTGTTCATGAGCAGAGGTCTTAAAATGGCTATGTTGAAAATTTGGTGAAAAATTCTAAAATGACTGTTTTACAGTGTGTGTTGTGCAGTTCCTCATCGCTTCAGTATGTTTCTTGAATTTTCAATATTTGCACTCCAATGACTTCCAGATACCTAAACAGCACATAGAAGCAAGCAACATTCGGCATTGACAAATGCTTGTTTGTTTTTATCCCACTATTACAGTGAGTGCAATTGCCACAGGTAAAAAATCCTTTTAAGTCTCTATTTAACCATGTAGTTGAAGGTAATGTTTTTTTCCAATGGTGTGTTTTTACTAATTTGTTCCTTATCATTGTTGTCCTTTTTGCTGTAATAATGGGTCTGTTGTGAGAAATATTTGTACTTGTTTCTGTCGCTTGTAGAATGTTCCAGTTCTTTGCAATCACATTTTTAATTTTGCCAAAGTTCACAGAAAACTGAGTTGCCATGTAATAATGTCTGTACGTTCAGTTTCAAATGGTGCCACTTCTATTAAATCCCGTCTTTCTTTTAAATCACATTTTTCTTTAGCTCTTTCCAAATATCTCTCCTATAGCCTCTATTTACAAATCTTTCAGTTAATTCTGACAGGTTAGTTTCAAATCTTTGTCTGGTTCCACTATTCCTTTTAATCCTGAGCATTTGTCTATAAGGTGCCTTCATGGCTTGGAGGGACAGGGAACACAAACAATGCAATTATCATTGTACTGAGAAACATCCTTGTCCATGTTAGGCCACCAGCCCATAGATTGTATCCTGTGTTGTGTGGCTGGTTTGCCTTGGTGTCCCCCTACTATGGTATCATGTACAGCATGCAAAAGATGCCCTCTTAACAATTGAGCCACTATCCATACCTTCCCTTCTTGTGTGTCATAGAAGAGTAAGTCTAAGTTTATTTCTGTATAAGCAGTAGGCATCTGCCACCTTGCTCAAGGTGTCATTCTGAATTGCACAGACTGTTTGCCGAATTTCAGGATCTTGATCCTGTGCTGCCTTCACATCTACTGGGTGGTTACTGTCACCTTGTGTATGCGTTCCTGCTCCTGTACATCTGGATGGTAAAGTTCTCCATTTTCTGCTCCCTCTTTTGCTAGTTTGTCAGCTTGTGTATTACCTGCTGCATGCTCCCAAGTTTTTGAATGACCCTTCACTGTAATAATGGCTAAGGGACCAGAGTACTGAGCAGAGAGAAGGAGTATGTGTTTAAGGGGGGATGAATAAGAGGGAGACTTGCAATCCGAAGAGAAAATTCCTCCAGCATGCAATATGGGGAAAAATTCTGTGAGAGCGTTACAGACCCAAGCCGAATCTGAATCGATGTTAATGGCATTGTAGTCCTGAAAGAACAAACACATATGTCACAGCTAGGAGCTGCGCCGCTTGCACAGAGTGGGCTTGGCATTTACAAGCTGCGTGTATGTTAAGGGTTGGGCAGTAAAGACCAAACCCTGTATACTTTCTCCTTATAGAAAGCAGACACATCTATGTAAACTTCAATGCCATCTCTGGCAGGGTGGGCATTAAACATACATACAAACATGCCAGCAGATACAGGCCATGTGGTCTATCAAGTCTGCTGAAGTGCACATCTCCCAATCTAGTCTACAGCAGCTGCCCCTCCCCCACCCCTTACCCATCCATCTTCTTTATAACCCCATCTGCTGACTCCCCACTCCCCAGCTTCCCCTCAGTTCTGACCTCACCTTTGATCCTCCCCCCCTTAAAACTGCTCACAGATTTCAATGATATCACCTCCTTTGGTAGTGTGTTCCACCTTGCTACCACCCTCTGCTTGAAATAGTGCCTCCTCATTTCCCTCCTGAATCTTCCAGCCTCCAGTTTCAGACTGTGCCCCCTTGTATCAATCCCCCCCTTTAATCTAAATGCCCTCAGTACTAACCCTAGTCATGCCCTTTAAGTATCTGAAGGTCACAATCATATCCCTTACATCCTCCAGAAAATACATGTTGAGCTCCCTCAGTCTTTCCTCATATGGTTTGTGCCCCAGTTCAAGGATCATCTTTGTCGTCCTGCACTGAACCCCCTCCAGTAATTTGACATCCTTTTTTAAATAGGGGCACCAGAACTGCATGCAGTACTCCAAGACTGGTCTCACTAGCAACCTGTACAGCAGCATGATGACTTCCTCTCTCCTAGAGGTGATTCCTCTGGCAATGCACCCCAGCATCTTATTAGCTTTGGCCACTGCCTTCCTGCTCTGGGCTGAATGATTCATGTCCCCTGTAACTAGTACCCCTAGATCCTTCTCCTCCACTAAAATGGATAACTGCGAGTGCAGACAGACACACACACACACACAGCCAGTAGCAATTCTCAGGGTTTCTGGCTCCCAAGTGCATGACGCTGCACTTCTTAGCATTGAACCCCAGCTGCCATGTGTCTGGCCAGTGCTCAAGCTTAACCAGATCCTCTTGGAGTCCTTGCCTCCCTTCCACACTGTCCACCTCCACACAGATCTTTGTGTCATCTGCAAAAAGGCTGATCTTATTCTTAATCCCATCCAGTATGTCGGCAATGAAGATGTTAAATAACACCGGTCCTAGTACCGAGCCTTATGTGACCCCACTGGTTACAGCTCTGGTAGTCAAGAGTTCTCCCCCCTACAATTACCATCTGCTGCTTGTCCTGCAGCCAGCTCCTAACCCATCCTACCAGTTTCCCCCCTGCTTCCAGGTTTCTCAGTTTACTAGATAACCATCGGTGTGGCATTGAATTGAAGGCCTTGCTGAAGTCCAGATACAGGACATCCACCGCATGGCCCCTATCAAGTGCCCTTGTCACCCAATCAAAAAAGTCAACCAGGTTGGTCTGGCAGGATCTGCCCAAGACAAACCCGTGTTGCCTATCGTCCCGGAGACCGTTCGACTCCAGAAAGATCACCAGCCTCTTCTTAAGGATAGTCTCCATTAACTTCTCCACAATGGAGGTAAGGCTGACCAGTCTGTAGCTACCTGGTTTGTCCTTGGGCCCACTCTTATAAAGGGGTACCACATGTGCCAACTTCCAGTCCTGGGGCATGCACCCAGTCCCCAGAGAAGTGCTGAACAAGTCTGCCAGTGGTTCCACCAGGACCTCTGCCAACTCCCTCAGGACTCTTGGATGCACGCCGTCCAGTCCTGGCACCTTATCCACCCACAGGTACCTAAGGCCCTCCAACACCATGCTCACTGGGATTTCCCCCTCCGTTAACCCCATTCCCCCAAAGCCCACCCCAACCACCTTTCCCCTGCGGCATAGGCCCATCCTTCTCCCTGGTAAGCACCAAACAGAAGTACTCATTGAGTGCTTCTGCCTGCTCCACCCCCTTTTCTGCCCACCCTCCATCTTTCTTGATCCTGACAATCTGATCTTTACAGCTTCTTTTCTCCCTTATGTACCTGAAGAAATCCTTTTCCCCTTCTCTCATCCCCTGTGCCAGCCTTAGCTCCCTTGAAGCCTTGGCAGCCCTGACTACTCTACTCACCTCTCTGGATTTCTTCACATACTCCTCCCTGTCCTCCTCTCACTTGGATCTCTTGTAACTTCTGAAGGAAGCTCTTTATTCCTTCATCTTCACTACTACTTTCCTGCTTAACCAACTCGATTTTTTGGTCCTGGCCTTCCTATTTTAGATCTATGTAAATGAGTTAGTGGCCTCTGCCAGACCCAGGTTGATGATGGCCCATTTCTGGTGGACATCCATGTGTGGGCAAATGTTGGCAAGGTGCCCTTCCAGTATGCCTCCCATCCTGCCAAAGTCTGCTCTTTTGAAGTCCACTGCCTTTGTCTCGGTTTTGACCACCTCCTTACCTAGATTGAGGAAGAACCACACTGTGTGGTGGCCGCTTCCTGCCAGGGGGTCCTCCACTCCTAAGTCCTGGATGTGCTCCCTGTCCATCAACACAAAGTCCAGTATGTTTCCCTCCCTGGTTGGCTCCATTATCCTCTGCATCAAGAAGCCATCCTGGAAGGCCTGGGGTGCTCCAACCTGCCCCTGGCAGATTGAAATCCCCTACTATCACAGTATTGCCCTTAGCACTGAGCCTCCTTATTTGCCCCCCCAACTCCCTGTCAATTTCCTAATTTTTAAAAGAGAGTGGCCTGTACACTATCCCCAATCTAACCTTCCTGCCTTTTGAGTTTTGGCGCTGTACCCATAAGGCTTCAGCCCTGCCCTCCTTCCCCCTTCCCTGCTGCATAATATCCCTTCCCTTATGTAAATAGAATCTCAGAGAAAGCAACTGATCAGCCTGCTTTATTGCACAGCTTTCCAACTTCTCTGAACCTCTATTGCACCTCTTTGACCGTACTCCCCTCCAGGTCATTTATACCCAGGTGCACCACAATGTGAGGTTTCTCCCAATCCCTCCCCACACACTTAGGAATAAACTGCTCCACCCCTCCTGCCATCATGCCTGGCATACAGTCCACCCATATGCAACTTTTCCTGGTGCCCTTGCCTCCCCGTCTTACACCCTTCAGTATCGAGTCCCCCAGAATGAGGACTCTCCCTCCTTTTTCCTGCTCTCCTCCTAGGTACTTCCCATTTTTCTGTTCACAGCCCTGATTCCCTCTACTCTTTCCATGCCCATGTCCCCCATTGCCTCACTTGTTCCCTGCTTTACCCCTTTCTTAAGCCCCTCCCCCACCCCTCTACTCCTTCTGCCCAGACTTACTCCCTTCCCCCAATACCATTCCCCAGCTGCTCCCCCTTCCCTATTTGAATCTGCTACCCCTCTTCCTGCCATAACATCCCTCCTACCAATACTACCTCCAGCGCACCATCCTCACTTCCTGCCACCCTGCTAACCCCCATGCCACTGCTACTACCCTTTTCCCTCACATTCTCTGTGACTCCCCCCCCCCCGTTCCTCAGGCTAGCCAGCACTGAGAACCTGTTCCTAGACTCCCTTCCCTTGTTCTGAGCTTCCTCTGATGTCTCGCACTGTGACTTCTTTCCATGCTCTGTCACTGCTCTCGTTCTCCCCCTGTTAACAACCTTCTACTTTTGTAACTCTGTTCCCATCGGCTCCTGAGGAGTTGCTGATTACGGCCCCTTTAGCCTCCCTCCATGTTTAACCCTCAGTCCAACAGCTACGACATCCGGGGGAGCCCTACTCTGGTCCCTTAGCCCCAGATCGTCCCCAACCCCTCCCACCCCTCTATTCAGCTCCCTTCTCAGCCATACAACCTCATCCCCAAGTTGCCCAAGCTGTCTACACACCATGCAGCCCCTGCTCACCACACAATCCCCAAAAAGGTGACCGCCCCACAACCATTGCAGCTTACCCCCCTCCTTGTATCCCCTCTTGTACTGCTGCCTCCAAACATCCTCCACCTCCATGTCTCTCCCCATGATTGCTGCCTGCCCCAGTTCCTAGGTCCTGCCATTCTACCCGGTATCCCCAGGGGTGTGGCCAGAAATTTCCGGTTTATACACAATCTCCAACAGTTACACCCCCCCATTAAAAATGTACACATCCTTTCCAAATGGCACCCCTTCCAAACAAGTCAGATTTTTGTCAGATGATTCCTCTAATCTCTAAAAAGGTTATACATGTATCTGTCTCCTAAACAACAGAGGTTTAAACAGAGACACTCCTCGGTGGCCTACACTAACCCAAATACTACAGATTAGAATGAAAACGTTAACAGAAAGGCATATGGTTTGTGACAGGCGCCCAACAAAACTGTACACAAATGTGTACAGTGAGTATGCCTGTCTACACCCTTGGGTATCCCTATTTAGTTCGTCCTGCTCTAATCCCCACCCAATACAGATTCCAGCTGTGTTTCCCTCTGTCACCTGTTTATGATATGTTACTTCCTATGCAAATGATATGTAGCCTCCTCCCCTCAAAAATCATGTCTTCCGCATCTGTCTCCTGTAACCTCCTACCCTCGGTTGCCATGCCCAGTGTGGCCTGCAGTGGATTGTAGGGGGTTGCCTGACATTCATGTGGCATACCAGAGTACAGTAAATTTCCATTTCTTTAAAGCCTCTTTCCTTTTATCATACCATTCTTCGTCTTCCGTTAACATTAATACTAGCAGATTCTATTGCTCATTCCTGTCTTTCTCCAACTGTGCCTCTGTATCTGCTATTTTATTTTTATTTATTTAAACATCAGTAAACCTTTGAGCCAAGTGCTCATTTGCAGAAGTTCCACATCAAGTTTTGTAACAAACAGATTTGTATACAGGCAGCTCGGTTGAGTATTTGTCAATACAGCAGTAACTTGCATACAGGCAGCTCAGATGAGCATCTGTCAATACAATAACCCAGTGTACATTGCATGTTATGTTTTAATAGATCAGTTGATTGCAATTAGTCCTAGGATTAATTGAGGAGGGAGAGGGATGGGGGAAGTAGGAGACAAGGTTGCAGGGCATAGGTGGGCAGGAGGGTGGAAGAGGAGAGGGGTAAACAGGATGGGCCAGAGCTCGAGTGCTAGGTGTTAGGAGAGGCATTTGCACAGGGATTCATGGGAGGGCTCCTTTTTGAGGGCTTCCTTGAATATTGACACTTTTGGTAGCTCAGAGGTGGAGGTAGGGAGGTTGTTTAGCCAGTGTGCTGCCTGGCAGACAAACGATCATTAATCATAGCTAGTTCTACGTTTGGGGACTATCAAGCATGTCTAGCCATGCTCCTGGTAATATTCTGATTGTGAACAGAGCAGAAGAGTGAGGCGCATGGCCGGGGGCAAGGCATAAGTGCTTTTGGCCAGTAAGATGCACTAGTACTTTAAACGTTCATGCAGGGGAAGTCAGCCAGTGAGGGAATATAGAGTACAGCAATGTGTGAGTCTGTCATAGCCCATGATGAACTAGCAGGCCTTATTGGGCAATAACCTCACTCTATTTATGACAGTGTCAGAGGCAGCCCCAAATTCAGCGAGACCATAATTAATGAGTGAGAGGACAGAGCTGGCATGGCTAGGTGCCTGGTCTCGTGAGTTAAGTTTAGGCGTTGTCTGAAGAGAGACCCTAGTTTTCTGTTGGCCAGGCCAACAATGTGGTCCACATGCTCTGCGAAGGTGAGAGACTCATCCAGTGTAACCCCCAGGCATCTGAAAGTGGACAACTGTTCAAGTGGGTCACCCTGTGCATTCAGGATGGTTAGTGGGGAATGCTGTTCCTTAGGTTGGTACTGGCAAAGAGCATGATTTTAGTTTTTTTTTTTATAATTAAGGACAAGCTTACTTAGCTGGCCTGGTGGCACTGAGGGTTGTGGCGCTGGACGCCACACCTCATGCAATGCCAGCGATCTGGGTTCAGGAATGGACTCGGGTCATCAGGGACTGGCAGGGGAAGGGAGAGGATTGAGTGTCCCAGGACAGCTGTCCTCTCTCTGGGGTGGGCATGGGGCTCACACCGCTCTGTAGCGGTATCTGGCAGCTGTCAGGTGCACTGCAAGTTGCGATGCACAGAAGAGGGTTGGAGCATGGCAGAAGTTGGCACACAAGTGCACTGTACATCATTGCATGCTGGCTCCAGGGAGAAACAACAAGGTGAAAAAATAGCGGGGCGGTCGCGGTGGCTGATGGCAGGTGCACTGCGCCCACAGATCTGAGAGGTGCACCCCCAGGTATTGGTTCCCATTCTCCAAGTGAGGGATACTGTGTGCACCAGCCTGTGGAGGAGTGTGTGTCACTGGCCGGACCAGTCCAGGGGTGCAGGTGCCGGCAGCCGGACGACCTGCCATGCCCACTCCGCAGGAGGAGAAACTATGACATGATAAAAAAAAAAAAAGAAGGACACGCTTAATCTGCTTGAACCAGTGTTCAAGGGACTCAAAGCTGCTTTGAAGCCCACTAGTGATCCCCAACTGCAGTCTCAGGGGCCTACTGTCCTTCAAATATCATGCTTACTTCATTTGTAGCAACATCTTGCTCAGCTCCAGTATCCACCAGAGCCTGCATCTGACCACCATTGTCCTCCTGGCTTTCACTGGCTGGGAAGGAAGACATCTCCACAGCCTGTTGCAGCTCACCCTCCTCTTCAGCCTCCAGATCCTTCATCTTGGATTCAGAACCAACAGCACCCCTTCCAAGAGCAGGGAGGTTTCCCTGGTGTCCTGGCCAAATTTCCCCATTCACTAAAAATATCACCAACAGCACAACCCGATTCAATATGTCAGTTTGCATTTGTAACCCCGCCCCCCCGACGAATGAGGCTGAAAATAGGCAGAATTGCATAGCCTTCCTTTCCCTGTCAACAAAAACTAAATAAATCAATCATTTGCAAGCTTTCAATTAAAAGACAGGTTATGTTCTTAGTCCTAAAGGTTCCAAAATTAGCCCTTTTTCCAAACAAATTATGTTTAGAAAGTGTTAACTTTGGAACTGTTTAAGCTAGGAACTTAGTTTTTGTTTTTAATTCAAGTTTGGTGTGAGGTCGACATAAATAATTCCTATTGATACAATTTTTGTGTGTTTTGATTCAGCTCCCTTTTTCTGACTGTGACTACAATCTACCAATCGGTGGACAGATTGCTCGATGGGGGGGGGGGCAGAATTATGTGAGCCCACCACTTTTAATATAAACATGTGCCCCTTCTTCAGTTTAGTGGATATCACCACTGAAGACCAAGCAGGTGAGAGGAAGAGTGTTATCTTCCATCCAGCTTCTTCCTCTCCACCAAGGATCCAAGTCATCCATAGCCATTGGAACCTTATTCATGCTCCTTTCTGACTGTGGCTGCAATCAGCCAATCAGGTGACAGATGGATGACTGCTTGGAGGGGGGAATTCCATGAGCCCACCACTTTTTACTTAATCTTGTGCCCCTGCTTCAGTTTAGTGCACATTGCCACCAGAAACCAAGAAGGTGAGAGGGAGAGTGTTTTCTTCCATCTATCTCTTTCCCCTCCACTGAGGACCCAAGCCATCCACAACTGTTGGAACCTTGTTTCAGCTCCCTTTTTCCAACTGCAGCTGCAGTCTGCCAATCAGTTGGACGACTGCTCGGGGGTAGACTTCTTTGAGCCTGCCACTAACTATAAAAGTCCCCACTGCCAAGCAGCCCTCCTGCGTGGGGCCCTTGCACTAAGGACAAGTGCAAAGGACAATGACCTGGAGTCTGCCAGGGAGGAGGCCAGGGGCCAGGAACTCTGCCTGTTTGACTGCACCACCATTATTCAATGAGGCAGGTACTGTGTCAGTATATATTGAACATGAAGTAATTGACCGTGTTACTGCACAAGAACTATTGGTACCCACGGTTGCATATAGAGTTTATGGTATTCACTGCTGCTGCTGCATGTATTCATTTATTTATGCCCAAACTGCCTATAATTCTGTAAGTTCTCCTAAGCTTGCTACAAACACCCTGTCTGGGTGAGGCCTGCATAGGGTAATTTTACAAGGATATTGCTCTCTGTGGCAGCAAACACCCAGTGTGGGTTTGCCACTTAAGTGCTCCAACTACAAGTTACTCTCTAATATTCTACATTTGCTGCATTTGACTCCAGGTATAGCCTATGTCTCTGAATGCAATCTGACAAATTTTCAGGTCAGCATTTGCAACTTTCTGCTCACAACCTACCCTAGTTCTTTGCTTGAGCTGCTAAACTGCAGTGAAAGTTTCTGCTAGTTATCCTACTGCATAGATATCTTTTACAGCTCTCTTATTCTAAACAGAATTATACCAAAGTCTTCTAATTTAGTCAGCATTAGTAAATTGTGAGCTGCTGTCCCCCACCCTGAGTCCTAGGTCTCAACAATAATGCATTCAGTTCCCTATCAACTAGCACTGCACTGCACTTCTCTGGAAAATTGCAAGCGGTGGCTAACTTGTTTATTTGTGTATGGGGTGTATTGCATCCTGCTACTCCTAAGGATCCATTATGTATTTGGCCTCAGCTCCCCTGTTAAACTCCATAACTCAGATTTCATCCTCGACCCCTGTGGAAGCATCCTAGACCTGTTATCTTACACACTGACTAGAAACTCCAGCCTACATTAAAAAATCCTCCCCCCTTTCCAAGTGACACCCTATCTTGGGTGCACTGTACTCTTCCTCTCTGGTAAGATCCCCAAGTCCAAATTAACCAATTGTGGCCTCAGTAGTCCTAGCCTTTACTCTGATCTCCATAAGTCTGCTGGTGCTCCAAGACATGCTGGTACCCAAACAACCTGCCCAATACTTGTGGCTATGTCTCTGTCTCCCCATGCCCTCTGTCCTTATGGAGACTCACCAAACGTGTTCCTCAACTGGATCAGTCTACACAGCAGAAAACTGAAGGGTACCACCTACTTTATATCTAGGCATGTGGTATTGTCATTTAACAAGTGTTCAGCACCATTTCACAAGTTGCTACCTATGCTCTCCTTATTAATTCTCCTGCTATCTGCTGGGGATATTGAGACTAAGCCCAGCTGCCTCCTCTCTCAACCTCAGAATAACCTCCCCCTCCGACCATACCTGGGCAGACTGTAAGGGACTTAAATTAGCTCGCATTAATGCTAATAGTCTAAGACCCAGGGCTCATGAGCCAGAAGCGTGGGTCACTTTGTATTCTCCTGATGTACATGCAGTAACTGAAACATAGTTGAAACCACATGTCCTTGCAAATGAGGCTGACACCCCTGGCTACAACATGTTTGAGAATGATTGGCCTGGTAAAAAGAAGGGTGAGGAGTGATCTTGTACATGGAATCCTCTCTACAAGCCACTGAACTACCCTCCCCCACTCCTGCCTCCTCACCAAGTGAATTGGTACTTATAAAAGTACTACTTGGCAGTACTAAACCTCTCTTCATGAGGTGCAATAAAATTACAGCCCCCTCACACACACACACACACACACACACACACACACACACACACACACACACACACAGTGGCCCAACCTGCTCTGGATTACCTCCTTCACTGCCTTGTGGAGTTATTCCATGGCAAAACAATCCTGCTTGGGGATTTTAACCTCAGCTGGCTTCAAAAGGGCCCCGGCACCTTCAAAAATTCAATTAGTGACTCAAATCTACACCAAGTCAACAGTGAACCCAGTCAGCTAAACCCCAAATCAGGGAATCACCCCTTAATAGACTGGGTCCTAGTCAGCAGAACAGACTGCATCCAAGCATCTGGTACCTTCTCCCTGAGTGACCATTGTCCAACATACTGTATATGGAGAAATAGTCTCCCAAAAAGTCCACCCTAGAATAATAACTGTCTGAGACTTCTCTGCTTAGGACAGCAATGTCCTTCTCAAAGACCTTGCCATGGTGAACTGGGAGGGCATTGCTCATCTTTGAAGATGTAAACCTTGCTCTAGACATTCTTAGTAATAATTTTACCAATGTTGTAAACAGACATGCCCCCTTTAAAAGAAGGGGTAATGTAGCCTGTTCCAAATGGTTAATTCCCCCCCCCAAAAAAAAACTCATGAAGCAGAGGGATTGAACCTGCATGCATTAAAGACCACTAGCTGCCAGCCAGAATGGATAGCATACAGGAAACTCAAACATTTGCAAGTCCTCCTTAAAAAAGGCCAAAACCTCCTACTTAAAGAGCCTGAAATCCAGTAATCTGCATTATCTAAAGTGTTTTTGGATGCAAACAAATAGCTGGGCAGACTAGTGCACCGCAGTGAGAAATTCTACACAATTCAAATTTGATTAGTGATCTCAAACAAATTGCCAAGGAACTTAATGTATATTTTCCTGACCTCAATGCTGACAAGGACCCCACCGCCATCTCCTCCCCTGGCTCACCCACCCCACAAATGCCCCAATTTTCACTTTAGGCTGGTAACATACAAAGAGGTCCTGAACCAGCTTCTCAAAATTAAGGCAGAAAAACCTGACTGCCATGAACCTAGAGCCTCGACTCCTAAACCAGACTTCTCCTTTTTTGCTCCTCCACTGGCTACCTTCTTTAACCTGTCACTGCTTCATGGCACAGACCATCAAAAATGGAAGACAGCACATACTGTCCCAGTGCACAAGGGTCATTGTAGCCAGGGAAACGATTAGGAACTATTGCCCTATCTCTATTTTGTGCACCTTGGCTAAATTACAAGAGAGGCTAGTGTACAACCAGTTGCTGATCAATACAGAAACCCACTCCCTGCTCATGGACTTTCAGCACAACTTCCACAAACACCACGGTACTGACTCAGCCCTGGTCCACTTTGCCACTGATGTTCTCCTTGCCAGTGACCGTAGTGTAAGCACCCTTTGGGAGCTTACTGGTTAATTTATCTGGGAGCTCTGTTAGTGCAGAGGAAGTTCTGGTGCCTGTGTGTCTGGAGCTGGCAGTCTGGCTGCAAGCAGGGGGCCCCAGCCCAGAGGGTTTAAAAAGGAAGGTGTTTTGGAAGAAGGAGAGAGTCCTTGCAATTTGAGAAGAGAGGAGGTGGCTGGAGTGTAATTGACTGTGAGGGCCGAGGTTCAGGGCCAGGGTGGGTCGCTTGCCATTCCGGCCCATTGCCCTTGAAGACTGGCAGATTACTGTGAGTGATGGGGATGTCCTTGAGCCTTTTTGGGACCACCTGTGCTGTGTGGGAAGCCAGAGTCCGGGTAGAAAGTAAGTGTCCCACCTCATGACTCTCCGGCATCTTGGTGGGGCTGGCACAGGTGGGCCCTGTGCCCATATTTCCCATCCCTGGGTGAGATCAAGTAAGGACCACTGCCAGGGCATCAGGGCAGCATGCTGGTGGCAGTTCCATGCTGCAGGAAGCACGGTGGTGGCAGTCTGTGTTTGCTGGGAAGACAGTGGTGACAGCCTGTCTCCCTTTCCTTTGGCCGAGCCTGGAGGAGCTGGGAAGCCTTTTGCCCAAGAAAACAGCATTGCATAGATCTCCATGGTTTCCAGAGATAACAGAAACTACACTATACTACCACTACATTAGACCCAGAGATCATTGCAAACACCCTAAATGATACCTTCACGGACCTTAGTGGTGTCCTCTCATCTGATTTCTTCACTGATGCTGACCCTCCAATTTCTACTTCTACTACTGCCTCTCCAACCAAACCACCCTTCCATTTCAAACTAGTAAAGGCACATGAAGTCTATAAATATGTAAAGAAGGCCATTTCTAAGTCCGAGCAAGCAGCGACACTATTGACCTTAAACTTCTGTCCCTCACTCTGGAGAAGTACTGATCCCCCTCACAAAATGTTCAATCTCTCCCTCTGCTACAGCCAATTCCCTAGGAAATGGAAGGCTGCAGTTGTCACTCCGGTGCACAAAAGTGGTGATAAGTCACTGCCTGGTAACTATCGCCCGATATCAATACTACCACCTCTCACTAAGGCCCTTGAACGCTTGGTGGCGGACCAACTTTCAGACTACCTGGAAAAGCACAACATCCTATGCACTCAGCAGCATGTATTTAGGAAAGGGCACAGCACATCGACTGCCCTTCTTGAATTCTCAGGAGCAATCCACAATGCCATGGACAAAGGAAACCTAACTGGAGCAGTCTACATTGACTTAACCAAGGCATTTGATACAGTGCACCATGGCCTACTTATCAAACAACTACTATCCCTAGGGCTCTACTTGAAGTCCTGGTGACTGGGTAAAAATTACCTTGCTCAGCCTCTCAATCTGTAAAAGTAGCTGGAGTTCTCTCAGACTCAAAACCAGTTCGCTCAGGAGTTCCCAGGGATCCATCCTGGGCCCCTCCTTTTCAGCCTTTCTAAACTCCTCCCCAAATCCTGCCCTGAACAAATAATCCTCTATACCGATGATGCAGTGATTCTTGCCACTCATAAAGATCAAACCTCTTGCGCCTCAACCTTCAGCATGCTTTTCCAAAGTTGAGATGTGGTTCCTTGAACATAAGCTGGTTCTAAACCACAAAAAACTAAATCCATGCTCTTCTCTAACCCATAAAACAAGAAATGGCAAGTCCACTCACCATTAATACATACCTGGGAAATACCCTTGAACAAGTGCCAATTTTCAAATATCTTGGAATCAACTTTGATCAAGGCCTAACCTTTGCAACTCACATTGATAGTACAGCAAAACTATTAATCAGCGGATTGGGATTCTGTATCTGAACCGACAGCTCCTTACCCATTCTGCACTGAAGATTGCCATCCAATCCTCTATCATCTCAGTCGTTGACTATGGCTTAGTTATATACGGATCTGCCACTACTACAGCATAGGTAGCATTACAACATCCCGTAAAAGGCCTGTGGCTGCTCACTGGTGCACATCGGCGTACCCACACATGTGAACTCTATGCTGACTCAGGTTGGTTGCAACTCTCAAACGGATAAAGACCTTACCTGCCTGATGGTGAAAAAATCCACTCTGGGCCTCACTCCACCTTGTATCCAAGACCTGTTATGCCCAAGCACTAGCACCCGTTTTACCAGAAGATCAGAACACCAACCTCTCCAAGTCCCCGATGCCAGACTTCTCAGGGACAAAGATCATTTGCCTATCGTGCTCCCAGCTGGCTAAATGCCCTCAGCACTCATATTACTGCCTCCACCTCTCTAGGTATTTTCAAATCAAGGCTGTTCTCTCACCTTGCCACCTCCAGCTCCTGTGACTGCCCTGATTAACCTCCTATTTTCTCACTACCCACCCTGTTCCGTTATTTGACAAAGACATGTTTGGGAAACCTTTTCTCCTGCTATTGTCTGCTCCCCACACCTTTCACTTACCCTCTCTGTTCTGGACTTTTTCCCTATTTGTTTCTCCTGATCTGGCATGACCTCTTTCTTGTAATAATAATGTGATTATTGATATCTCATGTCCTTTTGCACAAATGATTTGATATGTATTTGTATATGTTTTCTCACTCTTGACACAGCACAAATTGTTGTGTTATCTATGTAACCTTTTTTTGTACTGTACCTAATTGACGTGGAACCTTTGTAAAAGAGCCTCTGGCTCAAAGGTAGTAATTCCTAGAACAATAAACTAAACTAAACTCCCTGGGATGCTCAGGGGCTACACGAGGCTCGGGACAGAGGAGACTTGCCGATTTCTGTGAGACTTTGTTCTGCTAATTCAGAGATCTACCATTTTGGGAGCTCCGGATTTGAACCACCAGTGCAGACAGTACCACTTGCAGTTTCAGCTACTCTATTTATCTTTGGCTGCCCATGTGGTTTGGCCAGATTGTGTGCCGTGAAGTGAGCATAAAAAGTAAGCTTTGTGCAGGAGAGAAATTTGGGAAAAGAAAATCTGGTTTGTGGCCTTGCTTTTGGCCTGATCTGTTTGCTGCTGCCAGGATGTAGGAGCCTGTTCAGCCCTGAGGGAGCAAAGCAGTGTGAAAGGCTTCTAACAATTACGTTCGCTGCAGACTGTATTGGGCAAGTCGCCCTAATGGTTGCCCACCATGTGAAATTGCACCCACCGCTCCATGGAGTGAGTTAATCAACTTTAATAAATTGAATCACATTTTTTCTTCTTTTAACTTGGGGTGGACAATGGACTTAATTGTTTGCCTGTTGTGTTTGAGCACTAATCAAGTTGCCCTGCAACTGCTGTTTGCCAGACCAGGTCCAGGGGTGCAGGTGCCTGCTGTCAGATGACCTGCCATGCCCACACCGCAGGAGGAGAAACTGTGAAATGATAAAAAAAAAAAAAAAAGACAAGCTTAATCTGCTTGAACCAGTGTTCAAGGGACTCAAAGCTGCTTTGAAGCCCACTAGTGATCCCCAACTGCAGTCTCAGGGCCTACTGTCCTTCAAATATCATGCTTACTTCATTTGTAGCAACATCTTGCTCAGCTCCAGTATCTACCAGAGTCTGCATCTGATCACCCTTGTCCTCCTGCCGTTCACTGGCTGGGAGGGAGGACATCTCCACAGCCTGTTGCAGCTCACCCTCCATCTTGGATTCAGGGCCAACAGCACCCCTTCCAAGAGCAGGGAGGTTTCCCTGGTGTCCTGGCCAAATTTTCCCATTCACTAAAAATACCACCAACAGCACAACCCAATTCAATATGTCAATTTGCATTTGTATACCCCCGGATGAGCTGAAATAGGCAGAATTGCATAGCCTTCCTTTCCCTGTCAACAAAAACTAAATAAATCAATCATTTGCAAGCTTTCAATTAAAAGACAGGTTATGTTCTTAGTCCTAAAGGTTCCAAAATTAGCCCTTTTTCCAAACAAATTATGTTTAGAAAGTGTTAACTTTGGAACTGTTTAAGCTAGGAACTTAGTTTTTGTTTTTAATTCAAGTTTGGTGTGAGGTCAACATCAATAATTCCTATTGATACAATTTCTGTGTGTTTTGATTCAGCTCCCTTTTTCTGACTGTGACTGCAATCTATCAATCGGTGGACAGATTGCTCGATGGAGGGGGGGGGATTCTGTGAGCCCACCACTTTTAATATAAACATGTGCCCCTACTTCAGTTTGTGGATATCACCACTGGAGACCAAGAGGGTGAGAGGAAGAGTGTTATCTTCCATCCAGCTTCCTCATCTCCACCAAGGATCCAAGTCATCCACAGCCATTGGAACCTTTCTGACTGTGGCTGCAATCAGCCAATCAGGTGACAGATGGATGACTGCTTGGAGGGGGGAGTTCCATGAGCCAGCCACTTTTGACTTAATCTTGTACCCCTGCTTCAGTTTAGTGCACATTGCCACTAGAAACCAAGAAGGTGAGAGGGAGAGTGTTTTCTTCCATCTAGCTCTTCCCCTCCACTGAGGACCCAAGCCATCCACAACTGTTGGAACCTTGTTTCAGCTCCCTTTTTCCAACTGCAGCTGCAGGCTGCAATCAGATGGACGACTGCTCGGGGTCAGACTTCTTTGAGCCTGCCACTCACTATAAAAGTCCCTACTGCCAAGCAGCCCTTCTGCGCGGGGCCCTTGCACTAAGGACAAGTGCAAAGGACAATGACATGGAGTCTGCCAGGGAGGAGGCCAGGGGCCAGAAACTCTGCCTGTTTGACTGTAAGAAATCAGTTGAGCAAGAACAATACTGTGAGTCATCGCGTCACTGTCTGGTTGGAATGACTCTTTCTTAGCCTTATCCCTTGCATGATTATAGAGTGCAGCAAGGTATTTCTTGTGATACTTTGCTTCGATGGCTATTAGGTCTCCAGCACCACATAACTTGGCAAGAAGCTTGGTATCTTCCAACTGAACCACTGATCAAATGCATGAGGTGAAACCAAAAGTGCATGCTTGTGTCAGATCACCCACAGAGGACACCTGGTCACAGAAGAAGCATGCTGCTTGAGCTGGATCTTTTTGTTGAATATTGAAAGATGAGCAAGTGCATTTGGGGATTCCTGTTGACTCCTTCTCTTGGTCAGCATCCAATTACTTTCTTTTCACCACTCGACTTAATGTGGTATTGTTATACATATCTCTGCAATGACTTATGCCACAAGGCACTATGCTTGAGTAGAGTTTCTGTAATTCCACCACCTTCATCTAAAGTAGGCTAAGTTTAAAGTGACGGGCAACCCATGAACCTCAGCAAAACCCTGCAGATCCTCTTCTATTGTTCTGCAACCTGCACCAGAGTCCTTTCTCGTGGACTTGGCAGGACACTGGAGGCATTCTTCTGTGACCTTTTGAAATACAGTACTCTTTGACAAATCAATGGCAGTCATTGCAGGCCCTGGAAAAGGACTATCTATTTTCAGATGATATTCCTCAGGATGTTTTTCCATTTTTCATAAGTACCAAATAAGGTCTACATTCTACTGCTTCATTCTATGTTTACTCTGCAAAATATCCACCTAGACAAAAATAAGAAGGAAAACACAAGGAACTAAGTGTTAGTGTTCTAATATTGGAAGCCCCAGAAGATTGCAAACACCAAATTAGATCTGAAAGCATTTGTATAGGTACCTAACTGTGACACAAACTCCGAACAATGAACGTATTCTGCTAATGTTGAGACAACTAAGCTACATATAATGCATGATTATGCAAAGAGGCATCAGAGGAAGTACCTTCACCAAATGCTGAAACTATCTTTATTAGTTCCAGGTGTATATATTTTGTCTTTCTTAACCAGTTAGGAGCAGCAATCTAAACATACTCATAATTTACCATAGGCGTCTTATGGCAGACAATCAGAGACATACTTTTATTCATTTATTTATTCATTGAAATGTTTCACCAGGAAGGCACACTGAACAACAAGCTGCTTGTCTCCCAGTGCGACCTGGGGAAACTAACCCACAGGCAGAAATGAAGGTAAATGGACATCTACATATTGCAAAATACCTCCATACATCAAAAATGAGGGTAGTTTCTTAAACATGATGATTTTAGAAGCCCATCTGGCTTCATGTTTGAGCACATACTGAAAACACATGGTAAATACATTGATTTACATAGCATTTTTATAAAAAATGGTCCTGTAGCTTAATTGGAAATGGCACTATATCAGAAATTAATCTGCTTCACCATGTCTATCACCCTGCAAAGTGTGACACTGATATTAAAATGTGCACAATTTTTCAGCTATGCCGCTGGACTATTAGTGGGTGCACCCAAATACCCCCCCTCCCATGGCCATATACAGGAAAGCACTCTTCTCAGTTCACCAGGAACCTTAGTGTGAAGAACATAGGCTAGAGGTGGGTTCAGTTACCATTGGCATGCACACACTTATCACCGCAATTCTGAAGCAAAGTTGACAAGAAAGGAAGTTTCCTAATGTCTCTCTCCTGACAAACAAGAAGCCCTTGGGGTCTAAATTCAAAGTTACTCATACATCGTCAACTGGGAGTGAACCAGCTGTGCTAGAAGATGGAACGCTTCTTGAGCCTCAATTCCCTCAGATGAAGTGGTGGTTCTACATCTCTCTGTCCTACTTCCAATGAGACTGTGCTAGTGCCTCAACCCCAACTACCTCTGCAAAGAGGCAATAAGGTTTAGTCCACTGTGGACACAGTTATAGTAAATGCCAAAGGATGATCACCATAGGACCTACCAGCTGGGTCACAGTCATAGGCAACAGCCACCATAAGGTATGCCTTACTGTTCTGAATCATTCCCCTCAAGGAAAGGAGAGTGAATTCTAAGTCCAGTTGCCTACAGATCTCATTAACAAAAGCATCAGAAGAAATAGGAGTAGACAGGATTTAAGTTCAACTTTTCAGTGCATCAGCGATCCACCTAGACAACAGTAGCAAGGTGCTCGCAGTAGAAACTGCCACTTGTCAAGTGAATTCTTTCCCAGTTTCATCTCAACTCCAGATGTATAGGACTTTATAAAGCCTGAGGGTCACAATGCTCTGAATGTTGATGATTGAACAACAGCAGCCAAAAAACAGTGAACAACACAAGTAATTTCTTTTTATAGCCCAGAGAACCCAAAGCCAAATGGGTGCTCATATTTCCATGCTTATGTCCTGACCCTGAGCAAATCTGCAAGCACAGTGTTCTGCGAAACTGGAGCTCCTGGGAATGTTTCAGGCAGGCTGCAACACTGAGATGTCATGTGGCAACAGTCAACTCACAGTCACTGTCTTATGCAAAGGGTGATTCTGGTGCCCAGCCATTTCCCCAAATGGTCATTCAAACAGGGGAATCAACAGTGCAAGAGTTAGTAAACAGCAACAGTTAGTGATGGTGGTGGTAGGGGAGGTTACACAGATATCCTTCTTCTATCTGTTTATAAAGACCTAGTATGCAATTGTGTCAAGCAGATAATAAATCTAACATGATCAGTACATAGTACAAACCCTTATCACTTGCAATTTACAGGTCACTGGTTGCTCTCTGCAGAGCAGTGGCAAGAGAGTATCTACTCCTGTAACCAGACTGGAATAGATTAAAACAATGAATTAGTGTGCTAACATCTATCCTTTCAAGAAGCTTTGACTAGAAAAGCAAAAACAAAATAGGTTAAATGAATGGAGTCATTAATAGAAGGTTTCTTTAATAACAGACATGCAGTGCATCCTACTATTTTAGTATTAAGGCACAATTAGGGCTTAGATTACTGTCAATTAATCAAAGCCTAAGGGGTCATCAGGCACGAGGCGCAGCTGAATGCATTATTTGACAGGGGTTAAAATAAAGACCAGTTATGTACTTACTGTAACAGGAAATTTTCGAGAGAAAATATTTTATCAGGCCACACTGATGGAACTATAAGCCACCAGGCTCTAGGACCACACAGAAACTTTGCAAGTAGTCAGTGAGTGGCCGCCCATAATGACATCAGACTTCAGCTGATACATAAATGTTGGCAGCCCCTCTTCTCCTCAGTTCCCCACTGGAGATCATGTTTGTAGAACCTCACTGGAGGGAACCAGGAGAAAACCCAGTACTCTGTGAACCTAGGCAATGCAGAGAGCTAAGGGGACACTCAGGTATGGAGCCATGCAGAACAAAGACTCCACTTTTGAATTTGGTGCCTTTTTTCCGATTGGCGCCTGCTCAGCATCAGCTTCTGTTGGGCTTATTTAATTAATTAATTCAAGCTGCAACTAATTTTACTCTAGGGCTACTGCTGCTCACTAGCTCTAGTGCTGCTCCTTCTCTACTTGATTTTTTTTCCTCACCCACCCGGACCACCTCCGCCCCCGACCACTATTAAATACACTACCTGACCCACCTACTAACTTTCTTAAAGGGGAAAGTACCACTTTACTTTGTACAAAATTAATGTGCTTTCTCGTGTCCCCTTGTACTGTCTTAACTCTGCCTGGGGTCTTCTGTTCTATAGTTCTCACTGCATAGAACTGCATTTACTCTCTCTTCCTCCTATCTAACTGCAAACTATTTGTCGCCACCCCCATACCAGCAACTATGGTCTGGAAAAAACTTCTGCTGCACTCCCTCATGGTATTCACCCTGACTTTTCCTATCCAAATCCATGCTATAGATGGGGAAACCACCTGTAATCTTATAAAACCTGATAATGTTATCATCTCTCACTCAACCTCCACCCCAGCACTCCCTATCATCCCAGGGAGCCCACATTTTCTAGTTCCTACACCCCTAGTGCCTAACAATGTTTACCTAATCCCACCCCCTATAATTAATATGCTCCTTCTAAACAATGAAGTAGTATACTGCAGTGGTTAAGGCTCTGAGCTGCAAATATGGAGTCCTGGGTTTGAATCCCACAGCCCCCACTTGCATACTGTGTGACCCTGAGCAAGTCAGTTAGCTTCCTTGTGCTCCCAGGTCACCACCTGTGAACAAGCTTTCAGCTTAGCGTCTCTCTCCTGGTGAAAAAAAAATGCTCTATCCATAACAACCCCTCCATGTCCTTAAAGCACCTTAGGCTACAGGCAACATGTCTCATCTGGCTGCTACTGCTCCTGTCAGGAGACATACACCAAACCCTGGTCCTGTCGGCAGGGGCACTAACCACCCCATGAAATGTGACTCCCTATCAACTGCATCCAACATCTGCAGCTTGCTTACTAAATTTAACTCGCTGCAAGCCTGGGTTGCTCAGCACAAGCCAGATGTCCTATCTGTGGTCAAGACCTGGCTCACCCCTAGAACTGCTGATACTGAATTCCAGCTCAGTGGATCTACATCATTGAGACTGGATCACACCAGGAAGAGAGGAGGGGGATGTGCCATTTATATTAAGGACCATTTACAAGGTCATATCCTCCCTCCCACGAATGTGGGAAATAATGTGCAAATCCTACCACTTAAGGTTATCCTCAGGGCCCATGGCAAAGATATAACTGTCATCTCCATCTATATTCCTCACAAGAAACAGGCTGAAGGGTTCAGAGTCCTCCAGGACTACCTGTCAGACTGCCTCTGGCAGTCAGAAATGCTAGTGCTGGGCAATTTCAGTTATAACCTGGGAATCCAGCAGTGTTGCTCCCTATAGAGATGCTATTGCAGCTATTGGCTATGAACAGCTAGAAGCCTCTTCCACACATACCAACTACCACGCCAGGACCAGTACCTTACTGGATTGGGTACTAATGAACTACCCAAAATGCATCTCCAGTATGCAAGTCCTCCCAGATGCAATAAGTGATCATTCCCCCATCCTCTGTGCATGGTCTAGCAAGTCACCCAAACTCCCCGCTAAGAAGGCCACCTCATGTATTCTT
This sequence comes from Neoceratodus forsteri, assembly GCA_016271365.2. Classification (NCBI taxonomy): domain Eukaryota; kingdom Metazoa; phylum Chordata; order Ceratodontiformes; family Ceratodontidae; genus Neoceratodus; species Neoceratodus forsteri. Next base: position 619,447,938 of record CM057450.1, on the reverse strand, counting down.
AGAATGGGGCAACTGGGGCCACTGAAAGACCATCTCAGACAGCATGAAACCAATGTACTGAGGCCATTCACCAGGCAAAAAGGCAGTACTACAGGGCTAAGCTTGACAACTCAGAGTGATGGCTGCAAATTCCAGGCAAACATCAAAGCCCTCATCACAGGGAACCCTAATAAATCACCACCTACTCTAATTAACATAAATGGTGAACTATCCCAGGACCTGGCAGATATGTTTAACAAGGCCTTTTCCGATCTCAGTGGAGTCCTCCGCCCCAACTATCTAAGCCTACCCAGCTCTGTCCAGCATACTGCTCCTGACCCTCCTTTCTCTAGCATCGCCCCACCTTTCTACCTTCATATCATCTCTAAAGCTGAAACAAAAAACTAAAAAATACCTGCTTAAAGTGATTGGTAAAAGAGGGGACGGCCTCGACCTGAGGCTCTTATCCCTCACCACTGATTAAATATTGGCCCTCCTCACAAAAATAATTCATCTCTCCTTAACATCTGGTCAATTTCCCAAACTCTGGAAATCTGCAGTGGTCACCCCAGTCTTCAAAAATGGTGACAAGACACTCCACTCATTACCGTCCGATTTCCATACTACCCCCAATCTCCAAGGCATTAGAAAGGATAGTTTACGATCAGTTAGTTGATCACCTAGATAAATATCAACTCCAATATAGTGAGCAGCACAGATTTAGGAAATGGCACAGCACCAAGAAGGCACTGGTGGAGTTCATGGGATTCATCCATGACTCCCTAGATCGACGGCAATTAGTGGGGGCTACGTTTATTGACCTCACTAAGGCCTTCAATACGGTGAACCACAAACTCCTGCTAGCCCAATTAGGCAATGCCACTGTATCCAAGACATCACTGGGTTGGTTTTGGAGTTACCTTTCTGATCGTGTCCAACAAGTGAAAAACGGCAATACTGTTTCCACAACACAAAATGTGACTACAGGTGTACCACAGGGGTCCATCCTTGGTCCGCTCTTGTTCAGTCTCTTCCTAAATTGCCTCTTCCAAGTTTGCCGAGATCACATTCTCCTATGCAGACAATGCCGTAATTTTCTCTAGCTATCTGGACTCTAGAACAAATCATTCAAAATAACTTCACACTAGCTGAGGACTGGTTCATAAGCTTGTGCTCAATGCTCAACTAACATACTAAAATGCCAGCAGAATAGGCCTAACGGTCTTTCATGTCTGCTCATTTGGTCAGCCCCCACCCTGGGAGCTGACCTTGCTGCCTCCCTCACCTTCTCTGGCTTCTCCCTTCCCAGTTCTGGATATTCTCGCTGCACTGGATTTTGCTTCCAGAACCCTTCCCCTGTACCTGTCCCACCCCCTCTTGAACCCCTCCACCGTCTCTGCCTCCACCAGCCCCCTGGGCAGTGCATTCCATGGCTCCACCACCCTCTCAGTGAAGTAGCACCTCCTCCTTTCTCCCTGAATCTTCCCCCCTCCAGCTTCCTCCCATGCCCTCTAGTTGCCCCCTCCTCCTTCCTTCGAAGCACCCTGACTGCTCCTCCCCTATTTATCACCTTCATGTACCTGAAGACCTCTATCATGTCCCCCAGGTCCCTTCTCTCTGCCAATGTGTACATATTTAGCTCTTCGAGCCTCTCCCCATAGGTTCTGTCCCCCAAGCACCAAATCATTTTGGTTGCCCTCCTCTGGACCCTCTCCAGGAGTTTAATGTCCCTCTTTAAGTGTGGCCTCCAAAACTGCACGCAGTGCTCAAGGTGTGGCCTCACCAAGCAGTTATACAGAGGGAGTATCACTTCCCTCCTTCAGGAGGTGATTCCCCTAGCAATGCATCCCAGCATCCTGTTGGTCTTGGCTGCTGCCCTCCTACAAATCTCAGAGTTGTTCATCTTGACATCCACCACCACCCCCAGGTCCCTCTCAGCCGTCGAGACTTGTAGCATTCCCCCCCAGGGTGTACACTTGGCCCATTGTTTCTGGCCCCCAGGTGCAGAACCTTACATTTTACTGCATTGAACCTCAGCTTCCACTTTCTAGACCATCTTTCCAGAGCCTCCAGGTCCCCCTGTAGGGCCACCCTTCCCTCCTCCCCATCCACCACCGCCCCCAGTTTTGAGTCATCCACAAAGAGACTCATCTCACTCCTGATACCTGTCCTTATGTCAAAGACGTAGGCATTGAACAGGAGGGGCCCAAGGACTGATCCCTGTGGGACCCCACTAATGACCCTCCTTGGGGATGAGACTATCCCGCCAACTACGACCCTCTGGGTCCGGTCCTGGAGCCAATTGTCTCTCCATCTGATCATCTGGTTCCCCACCCCCATTTCTCCCAGCTTATCCAACAGGCCCTCGTGAGAAACATAGACAAATGCCTTGCTGAAGTCTAGAAAGAGGACATCCACTGGTCTACCCAGGTCCAAGGCACTCGTCACCCAGTCATAGAACTCCACAAGGTTTGTCTGACATGATTTCCCTGGGATGAATCCATGCTGTCTATCATCCAGGCACCCTGACTTTTCCAGGTCCCCCCCAGCCTCTCCTTGACAATGCCCTCCATCACCTTGCCCACCACCTATGTCAGGCTGACAGGCCTGTAGTTCCCTGCCACCTCCCTTGATCCCCCTTGTGGATAGGCACTATATGCGCCACCTTCCTGTCCTGGGGCACCCACCCTGTCCTCAGAGAGATGGTGAAAAGCTCCGCCAGGGGTTTCGCCAGGACATCCGCAAGTTCCTTCAGCACTCTGAGATGTAATTTATCCGGCCCCGGTGCTTTCTCCATCTTAAGGGACCTGAGGGCTTCTCTCACTCTCTCTGCTGTGATTTCAACCTCTGCTACCTCTTCTTCCTGCTTAGCATTCCCCCCTCCTGCCAGTGATGCTTCCCCCTCCCCCCAGACCCGCTGATCGGTAAGGGTCCCCCCCTCCTCAGTATTACTGTCTCCTCCCATGTATGATGCAGCACCCCCATTTTCCTTGGTGAAAACTGAGGTGAAGTACTCATTTGGTACCTCAGCCTGCTCCCCCTGGTCTTGTGCCCATCTCTCCCCTGTTTTAATCCTGCTAATCTGCCCCTTCACCCTTTGTTTTTCCCCAACGTATCTAAAGAACCCCTTGTTCCCTCTCCTAATTTCCCTGGCCAGGTTCTGCTCCTTCTTTGCCTTAGCCACCCTCACCACCCTAGTGGCCCTTCTAGCCATCACTTCATACTCCCCTCGATCTCTTTCACTCCTTGAGCACTTGAATTGCCTATAGGCTGCCTTCTTTCCCCACACCACCTCCTGGACCTCCCTGGTCCACCAGCAGGGTTTTTGGGCCCTACTGCATTTTCATTTTACTCTGGCACAGGTGCTGGTAGCATTCTGCACCCCTCTCCTGATGATTTCCCACCTACTGTCAGCGTCCATGTCTGACACAATCACATCCAAATGCTCCTTAAGGATCCTTCCCATTTTCTTAAAATCCACCCCCCCTGAAGTCAGTTACCTCCATCTTTGTGCATCCTTCTACCCCTCCTAGGTCCAGGTAGAACCAGACCGTGGCATGGTCACTCCCCGCCAATGGGTCCCTTACCTCCAGGCCCCCAATCTGGTCACTGTCTGCCAGGACCACATTCAGTACCCGTGCCTCTCTGGTTGGTTCCCCCACCTGCTGAGTTAGGAACGTGTCTTGAAAGACATCCAACAACCTCTGTTCCCTGGCCACCGAGGATGTCATAGTCTCCCAGTCTGTTCCTGGCATGTTTAAGTCCCCCAACACCTCCACCTTTCCCCTGCCTAATCTGCAGTGTCTCCCAACATCTGCCACCAGACTCTCCTCCAGCTCCTCCGCCAGTGCAGGGGGTCTATACACCACTCCTATTTTTACTCTCTTGTCCCCCCTTGTTATCAAGGTGACCCAAATCGCCTCCATGGTTCCATCTGCCTCCTCTACTCCCCCTATGCCAATGCAGTTTTTGACTATTATTGCTACCCCTCCTCCCCTTCCCTCCCCCGTCCTTCCTGAACATAGTGTAACCCTCCAGGTTCAGGTCCCAGTCGTGTCCTGTGGTGGCTCAGGTCTCAGTGACCACTGCCACATCCACTGCTCCCTCAGTTAGCATCACCTGGAGCTCAGGCATTTTATTGCCCAAGCTCCTGGCATTTAGCAGGACTACCTTCCACCCTTTCTGTATACTTCCATTTCCCCTGCTCGTGTTCCCATGGGAATTCCATTTTCCCCTGGTTTGCACTTTACCAGTCGGCCTTTTTCTGCATTCCTCCAGCTCCCCGTGGGGGTGGAGAAAGAGTCCCTCCTTTATCGGACCCCCCTAGACAGCCTTTTCTCCCATCCCTCCCCCTTTCACAAGTTTAAACCCCACTTTTCACCAATGAGCCCCTCTACTTTCAACTTAAGGATTTCCCTCCCCTCCAAATTGAGATGGAGCCTATCTCTAGCATACAGCTCCTTATCTTTCCAGGTCTCCCCCCAATCCCCCATCATCCCATACCCTCTGGCCTCACACCACTCCCTGAGCCACTGGTTTATCTCCCTAATCTTTCTTTTGTGTTCCCCACTAGCCCTTGGCACCGGCAGGATTTCCGAGAAGGAAATCGTGCACCCTATGTCATGACAGATCCTGGCAAGCTCCCTGAACCTTGCCTGTATCTCTAGCTCACTATTTCCCTCAATGTCATTTGTACCCAGGTGGACCAGTATGTCCGGGGAACCCCCACAATCCTTTGCCAGCTGATATACCTCATGCTTGGCCCTGTGCACCGTTAGTCCAGGGAAGCATTTTGTTCTAACTGGCCAGGCTTCCCCCTCCCTATCCCATTTGATGCCCCTGATCATAGAATCCCCCAACAGGAGCACTCTGACAGCTCTTTTTCCTTCCTTTCCCCCCTTCCATGTCCCTCATCCTTTCTACCGGCCCCTCCTCCGAGCTGGCTCCTTGTTCGTCCCCCTATCTGGGTGCCACATGCCGGCCCCTCATTTACCCTGGCCACCCCCTCCTCTCCAATCCTATGTCTCTCCTCCTCCCAAGTATCCTTCTGTGCCTCACTAACTCCCCCTCACTGCTCATGACTGGTCCTTCTCTCCCATCTGCTAAACTAGCCTGGCTCATCCTCCCTTCCTTCCTGTCTCTGTTCAGTCCCTCCTTGCTTGTTGTGCTCCCGTGACCTAAACCCTCAGCTCCCTTTATTGTATCCTCCTTGTACTTCTGGTCCTTCTGCTTGCCCTTTCCTCCCAATTGGTCCTTCTTCTTGCACTTTCCTCTCTCTTCCCCCTGCCCCTCCTGCTCTGATCCACTGCTCCCCCATTTTCCTGCATTGCAGGTTCCCCCCTGTTCCTCCTGCTATCTGACCCCGCCTCCTGCCCCCAACTCCCTTTCCATCTCTAACCACTTCTGTCATGGCTACATCAACCCCCCATCCTCAAGCAGAAGAAGAGAATTGAAGCGGTTACTGAGTACAAGGTCCAATCCACCTCCCCACCTTGTTTCCTTCTGTCCAGCCCCAGCCATCTGCCTACTTCCCTGAGAATTTTGTCCCTCTGGCCCCCCTTTGTGAGCGTCCCCAGTTACCTGCCTGCTTCCTTGGTAGTGTCTTCCTTTTGGGCCCCCTCTGCCACGGTTCCTATGTGATCCCAGAGTATTCTCCTGCACTCCTTTCATTATGCCCCCCACCCCTAGTGCTTGGTGCAACCCCGTGGGAGATCCCCTGCCCTGTTCCCCAACCATACCTCCCCCATCCCCCTACTGTCTCCTAATCCCCGTAACCACCTTCCTAAACTGTGCCAGCTGGTAGCACACTGGGCAACCACTGAACTTCCAAGCCCAGTCCAGTATCATGGCTGCCCCACACCTGTGCAGCCCACCACCCTCCAAAAGATGCCGGCCCTAATGACGTGTGGTCCCATCCCCTCCAAGTAGGTTTCCTTGGGTGAACCACCGTTCCCCACTAGTCCAAGATACACCCCTCCTGCTAATCAGGTCACCCACTAATCCTAGGTACAGTCCCACAGTAAACCGGTAACCCTGTTACTAGGTGCAGAACAACACAGTAAACTTATAAGGGAAGTGAACAACTCCATAAGCTCCTCTCTCCCAGCCTTTAAATCCAACCCCCAGTGGCTAGAACTACATGAACTACACCTGCAGCCTTTTCCTCCTATTGCAGGGCAGGTGTTCCCCTATAAATAAGCAGAGCTCTGGGGAGGGTGGGATTAGGGCCTACACCCAACTCGAGAGAGAGAGAGAGAGTATCAGCCCTGTGTCTGCCCCTCCAGGCCCTACAACCAAAGAAACAGCCCCAAGCAAATCCCACCAAATAGGTTTTAAATCAGAAGAAATAGGCCTCCACCAGCACAGCCTGTTACACAGTGAAACATCCAACAAATGAGCCCACTTACAGCCACCAAACCAGTTTTCAAACTTCCAACAGCCCCAAAACAATACCCTGCTAGCCCCTTAGAGTAGTAAGAAAGAAAAGAAATAACCTTCTACCAAGTAAAATCCACAAGAAACCCTGTAAAAACAACAAGAAGCAGCTACTGTACTGAAACACATCTTATCCTGTCCCCTTCTAGTTCCTTCTGAGAAGCCAAAGCAACTAACACTACAACAAAACAAAAACTATGTTGTTCACCTCTACACACAGCAGATTCAAAGTGGCCAAACTTGTCTTCTGCAACAAACAAAACGATATCCTAGACATGGTTAATAACTTGAAGTACCTAGGGGTCACGCTGGACAGCACCCTTTCATACTCCCTCCACATCGACCATGTCGCTAAATCAGCAAACAGAAAGTTAGGGCAACTCTATAGGCATAGGCATTGCCTAACAGATGATGCACCAAGACTTGCCTTAACAAGCTCAGTTTTTTCCATGGTAGTCTACGGGTTTGTTATATACAGTGTGGCCTCAGCTACAGCCCTAAAGAGCATCACGCTGACTCTCAATAAAGCTTGTATGCTCTTTCCTGGGTATTCCTCACCTAACCCATATGTGCAACCTATACTCCTGCACTGGTTGACTTGACCCGGATAACAGAATTAGTTACCAGCTTAGTCTCCTGGCCAAAAAGACTACCCTTGGCATGACCCCCCCCCCCGGGTCCAGAACATGATTACACCTTCTGCACCATCCCGTCCGACATGAGGAACACTCACTAATCCTTTCAAGGTGCCATTCTGCTGCACCTCCTTTGGCCAGAGGTCCTTTGTCTACATGGCCCCTCACCTGCTAAACTCCCTTTTGAGCGGGCTATGTGCTGAAACTAAAATTGGTCCATTCAAGTCAATGCTATGTACCCACCCCGCTAGCCGCCTGATTTATACCTGCCCCTTATAAGCTCAGTTTTCTATCAAGGGCTTGCCCTGACCTCTCTTTGCACTTCTTATCTACCTATGTGCCCCCTCTGCACTTATCTCCATCCAGTCAGATGTCTATAGCCACTACTCTATCCTCCCCAGTCTCTCTTACCCACCCTCTCCTTTGTCTCCTCCAAACTCCTATCCCTATCTCCACTCCATTGCACCTGCCCTGTCCCCGGACCAAAACGTTTTACTCACTCTACTTCTCCTCAACCACCTCACCTTGACAATGGGACTCGGTGCAGCCCAGTCCCTGCTCCCCACCCTATTACCTACTACCTTCCACTGGAAGACCTTCTGCCTCCTGTGTTGAGAAATGTTCATTCTTGATTTTCTGTATAACCATTTACATAACCCAAGTCTATACCTGAATCTCGTATTCATGTTTGTTCAGCCTATGTAACTTGTTATGAAACCTTTGAATATAACCTATATGTACCTAGTGAATGCGTATTGTCTGTTTGATGTGGAACCTCTGCAAATGAGCTCCTAGTTCATAGGTTGTAATCAGAGACTTGAATAAATAAATAAAAATAAACAAGACTAGAATGGAGATAGGAGCAATCCAGACTAGAGTTTTAGGCCAACAAAGGAGGAAGGAGGGTGAGACAGCATGGCCTGATGAAAGAGATCCTCTCAAAGATCTACTGTTATGTTAAGTACATAACTGTTTAATCTTCTTCAAAGATATCTCTTTCATCAAGCCACACTTATAGAACAAATACCAAGCAGTACTGACAGTGAACAGTCTGAGTGGCTGGAGCCTACAAACTTAAGAAAGTAGGCCTTGTAGCACAGCTAAGCCAAAGCCAGCCCTTCTACAAGAGACAGTGTCCAGACTGTAATGTTAGTGAAGATGTGGACAGTACTCCAGGTGGTAGCTGCACAGATGTCTGCAGCAGAAACATTTTTAAAACAAGCAACAGAGGTGGCTATGCCTTTTGTGGAATGACCAGGAACCATTCCAGGAAGTTCATTACAGTACTTCCTGTAACAAAAAGTAATACAGTTAGCTAACCACTTGGACAAGCACTGTTTGGAAGCTGGGGCCCCCTCTTTCCCAAGAGCAAATGAAACAAAACACTGTGAGGACTTTCTGCAGTCCTTTGTGTGGTGTATATAGTACCTTAGTATTCTACATTTAGAGTATGCAGCAATGCTACCCTTGAATTGGAATGCTCAGTATAATAAACTGGCAGGTGGGTGATTTGATGTACAATAAACTAAGACACCACCTTCGGTAAAAACTTAGGATTGGTACAAAAGGAAACCCAGTCTTTGTGGAAAATCAAATAAGGAAGCTCACACATTAGAGCCTGTAGCTCTGAAATTCTTCAAGCAGAAGTGATTGCAACTAAAAAAAAAAAAAACTTTCCAAGAAAGAAAGAGTAAGCCACAAGTCACAGTTAGCTCAAAAGGAGCCAAAGTAAGCTTTTCCAGAACAAAAGTCAGGTCCCAAGCTGGAACTGGATTACTAATGGGAGGTTTCAGATAGTACAGTTATGTAAGAACTTACCATAACAGTAGATCTGCAAGGGGATCTCTTGCAGCAGGCCACACCTATGGAATTATAGCCACCAGGCACTAGGACCACATGGAAACATTTCTAGCTAGCAGTCTACCAGGTGGCCTCCCACTCTGACATCATACACCAACATCTGCCTATCCTATAAGAGTGGGCGGCCCCTGTGCCCTCCTTAGTTCTCCTGCCGGAAATCATAAGCCACCTAGTCCCAGGAGAGGGAACCGAGGAGGAACTGAAGGTTCCCGCCAAAAAGAAAATAATGGAGAAAGAGGTACAGACACAGAAAGACCTCCCAGGTTCAGGGGGAAGAAGGAAGGGATGCCATGGCCTGCTGCAAGAAATCTCCTCATAGATCTACTGTTATGGTAAGTTCTTACATAACTGTATTATCTGACTTTGGGGGCATCTCTTGCAGCAGACCAAACCTATGGTACAAGTCCCAAGCAGTTCCATCAATAGACAGCATAGTCTGGGTGGAGGAAACTTCGAGCCTAAGAAAGTAGGCTTTGGAGGACAACTAGGCCAAAGTTGGTCCTATGTCTAGAGGCAATGTCCAGTCTGTAATACTTGTTAAAGGTGTGGACAGTGCTCCAAGTAGCAGCAGCACAGATCTCTGCAGCTGACACATTCCTGAAACAGACAACAGAAGTGGCCATGCCTCTGGTGGAGTGGTCACAAACCATGCCAGGAAGATCCTTGCCATACTTCCTGTAGCAATAAGTAATACAGTTGGCCAACCACTTGGACAAGCACTGTTTTGAAACAGTGACACCCTCTTTCCCAGGGATGAAAGAAACCAACAGCTGAGAGGACTTCCTACAGTTCTTCATACTGTGTGTGCAGTAATGCAGAATTCTATGTACATCTAAAGTGTGGAACAATGCTTCCCCTGTATTGACAAGCTCTGGGTAATAAACAGGGAGGTGGCTGGATTGATTTAAAGTAAACTCAGACACCACCTTAGGAAGAAACTTAGGGAAAACCAAATAAGGTTGCTCGCACGTGCGTGCCTGTAGCTCAGAAATTCTTCTAGTAGAAGTAATAGCAACTAAAAATAAGGCTTTCCACATCAGAAAGTGTAGCTCGCATGTCACGGCTGGCTTAAAAGGAGACAAAGTCAGTTTTTCCAACACAAAATTCAAATCCCAAGGCAGCACTGGATTGCGGATAGGGGGCTTCTGGTGAAAAACTCCTCTCAGAAAAGTACAGGACACCTACAGTTGTGCCACAGTACAGCAATGAATAGGTACATGGAAGGCATAGATGGCAGACATGTGCACCTTAAGAGAGAAGTACTTCAGACCAGAGTATGAAAGGGACAGCAAGTACTCCAGAATCTGATTCACTGGACAAGTGAAGGGATCCAGCTCACATGAAGCAGACCACAGTGCAAAACGTTTCCACTTCATAGAATAAATAACCCAAGTGGAAGGCTTCCTAGCCACCACCAGGACATCAGCCACCTTGGGTGACCCACCAAACTGAACCATGGCTATGTCCTCAGGAGCCAAGCTTGAAGATGCAGGGATTTGAGGTCTGGATGGACAAGGGTGCCCTGGTTCTGAGACAGCAAGCCGGAACACAGAGGAAGAGGTACTGGTCATTCCACTGTCACCTGTTGCTGAAAACGGAACCAAATCTGATGGTGCCAGAAGGGTGCTATGAGGATAATCGTGGCCCTTCCATCTGGAGCTTGATCAGAACCCTCTGAAGCAAGGGGAAGGGAAGAAATACATACAGAAACCTCCCTTTCCAGGACCTACCAGGTCAATCCGCCGTATGTAAGATGGCGCATGTCAAAGCCGTGCAACACAGACAGTGCGGGTGGGAATAGCAACAGGATGCAAAACCACTAAATGGTCTATGTGCGGTTGTGCACCAGGTCACTGTTCTCTGGCAGAGGATAAGTCCTCTGCTGGGAGGAAGGTCCACTGAGCAGCTGCCATGGCTTGACAGGATGAGCCACAGACAGCAATAGAGGCGATGCATCTGCGGCCTGGGTGTCGAATCCTAGTCCCAGAGCTGTGGAATGTTTCTTCATTTCACACTTTGTGTGATTTAAGTGTCCAACCCCACAGAGTTATTTTAGTTGGGGAGGTGTCAGGGGCACAGCTCCCCATAACAGAGGGTGCGGAGGGGGCCCAACCCTCCCGTAAAACATAGAGAAAAGCCACTGGCAATATATCGCACTGTACTGTCAGTGCGGTATATTACTGTGGCATTGTATGTTGTGACATTATGACCCCATGCCTTTCCAAGAGAGGGACAATGCGTTTTGCCAGAAAACTCCAGGCCTCAGATCGAGTGAGTAAAAATGCGGCAGTTTTGCACTGAGGGGGGATACAAAAAGGTCCAACTCTGGATGACCCCACCTGTCAAACAGGTCTTCTACCACCAAGGTCAGCATCTCCCATTTATGCACCTTTGACTGTGACCAACTTAGGGTGTCTGCCAGGACATTTTGGATGCCTGGGACATGGATGGTCAAAAGTTCAAGACCGTGATCCAGAGCCCAATACCAGACTTTCACTGCTTCCCAGCAGACAGGGTACAAGTGAGTGCCCCCCCTGTTTGTTGATGTAGGGAATTACACTGATATTGTCCATCTGCACTAACAGAAGTCCCAGGGATAGCAGAGTCTGAAAGGCCTGCAAGACATAAAGAATAGCCTGCATCTCCAGGACATTGTCGTGGAGAGAGGATTCCAGATGGGACCAGGTCCCTTGTGTTTGGTGGAGCCCTAGATACGCTCCCCATCCCAACCCCGAAGTATCAGTTGTTAGGATTTGCTGAGGAAAAGCAATAAGGAAAGGAAACCCTCTGAATAAGTTGCTGGGTTCCATCCACCAAAGTAGAACTTTCTTCACTGGAGTGGACACCAGGACTGGCTGTTCCAGGTTATCAGTACGCTGGTCCCACTGGACCCTCAGTGTCCATTGAGGAATCCTCATGTGCAGTCTGGCCACAGGCACTGTGACTATAGCCACAGTCATCAGACCCAAGAGCAGGAGGAAGGTTCTGGCTGGGACAAAGTGGCTGCTGTACTGCAGGCAGACCGGAGCTATCATGTGATCTGCTCGATCTTGGGGCAGGAAAACCATGCCCTGAGAATTATCAAAGTATCCAGGACTGCCCCTTTGTACTGAAGGTGTTGACAGGGGGTCAGAACGGACTTGAGCAGGTTGACCATAATGCCCAGATCCTGGAATAGGTGGGTGGTATGTTCCAGAATCTGTAAAAGGCACTTCCTGGACTGGGCTTTGACAAGCCAGCCATCCAGGTAGGGAGGGTAGCTGCCTCCACTACCAGGCATTTGATAAACACCCAAGGAGCCAAAGACAAGCCAAAGGGCAAGGCCCGGGAACTGGAAGTGTGCACCCTGGAAATAAAACCCCAGGTACTGCCTGAGGGAGGCATGTACCTGGATGTGTAGACACGCATTCTTCATGTTGAGGGAGCAAATCTAGTCTCCCTGGTGCAGATGGGGCAGCAGACCCTGGAACGTCATCATCCCAGATTATTTGTACTAGATGAACAGATTTAACTACCAAAGCACCAGAATGGGCCTGAGATCTCCTGTACATTTGGGCACCAAGAAGAAGTGAGAACAGAACCCGCTGCCCTGTTAAGTTTCTGGGATGGGTTCTATGGCCCTTTTTCACTACAAAGATTGAATTCTCTCCCACAGCACTAAAATGTGGCCTGGAGGGTAAGAGGACAGAACTGGGGATTTCTCTGGAGGCCATTCCAGAAGTTCCGGAGTGTGACCACTTTCTATGATCTGCAGTACCCAGGCATCTCTGGTGGTTTCCCTCCACTTGTCCAAGTGTAGGGAGAAGTGACCCCCTACCACCCCCTCCTGCCTTAAGGGAGGGGGTCAGGCAATGAGTCAGACTGATCCGGCAGGGGTGGCCTGGGTCACACCTCCTCCTCTGGGGGATTTCCCTGTGGAGAAGGAAGAGATGAGCATGGTAGGGGCAGCCCGACATTTACCCTGAGGTTTGCTAGAGGGCTTGGGTCTATGGCTAGACCAATGAAAGAGCATTTGCTGACCACTTTTCAGCTGGTTGGTATGGTACATGGAGTGAACCGATCTTAGGGTGCAGCCCAAGGCTTGTCCTGCACATCTGTGCCAAACAACTTGTAGTCTCTAAATGGGGTATTCAGGATGGACAATTGAACATCCTGAGCCAAGCCAAACATCCTCAATCAAGAGTGTTTATGAAGGCAAATGGCCACCTCGGCAGCCCTAGCAGAGATGTCTACAGCATTGCAGGATGCCCTAAGGAGGTGAGTGCCAACGTCGGACCTGGCTTTAGGAGACTGCAGCAGCTGTTTTAGGGGGTCCTTTGGGAGGGCCAGGGCAGATTCAAGAGCTTGATCCCAGAGCTGGTTTTGGTACTGGACCACATGGGCAATGTAATTTAACACCTTGATGATCAATGTGGCAGAGGCAAAGGTTCTCTTGACAATGTGATCCAGCCTCCATGACTCCTTATCCAGGGACAAGAAACTGAGATGTTTGGGCCTCTTGGTGCAGTCGTGGATGGCATTGGTGACCACTGAATCAGCTTGAGCCTGATCGGTGAAGAAAGGCCTTCCTGCTGGAGCCTGGTATTCATACTAGGATTCATACTAGGAATAATGGACAGAAGAAGGCCAGTAGTGCCCATCGAGACTGTCCCCCACGAAAGTAGGCTCACTTCCTCTCATTCTTGAGTAGATAGTCATCGAATCTCTTCTTGAACTCTATATTATTTCTGTATACTACAGCTTTAGGTAATGCATTTCACAATCTACCTGTCCTTTGTACAAAGCAAAATAGCCTCCTGTTCTTTTTAGTATTCCCTAATAGAATCTGCATCTTATGTATTCTTAGTCTTGTGGGTTTAGTCAGCATCTCAATCCCCATTTCATTCATTAATTCAATAGTGTGCAGGATTTTATACATCATTAGGAGGTCACTTCGAACACGCCTTTGTTCTAGTGAGAATAGTCTCAATGTCTCAATCCTGTCCTCATAAGGCAAGTGATGTAGTCCTGAGACCATCTTTGTAATCCATCTCTGCACCTTTTCCACTCTACCAGCATCACCCCTCAAATACTGGCTCCACAGCTGTATGCAGTAACCCAGGTGAGGTCTTATATAAGTTTTGTAAACTGGCATAATGCAGTTCCTGCTTCTGGACAGGAAGGGTTTTTAAAACAATATATTAGATAACTGGTTTTGTGAACTAATTTAGCACGAGTGCTGAACTTTAAATCTTTATCTATAATTATTCCCAGATCCCTTTCAGTCTCTACCTGTTTGATTTGAATATTGTTTAAATAATATGTTTGGTTTGAGTTGTTTTTCCCCAAATAGACCACTGAGTATTTTTCAGTGCCGAATACCATTTTATTATTTAGTGCCCATTGTTGAATGTTACGAAGGTAAAGAGCTAGGTTATATCTGTCTTCGATGTTTGTAACTACTCCCCCTATTTTGATAGCATCTGCAAATGTCCCTGTGTAACTTAATATTCTCATCAATGTCACTAATAAAAAGTGAAAACAGCATAGGGCTCAAAACTGACCCCTGGGGAACCCCCACTCGTCACCGCACCCTCATCTGACATGACACCCTTTATACGTACTACTTGTGATCTACAACTCAACCAATTATTAACCCATGTTATTATTCTTATATCTAATCCCATCATTTCCATCTTTTTTTTTTTTTTTGGAACTTTCTTTATGCTCCGCAGCCCTGGAAGTCACTCGAGTCACTCGAGTTGCCCCCACTTGCCAACTGCTCTACCACTCACCTGATCCCTCATCTCCTCAGAGGGTAGCTGCCCTCCACCAGACCTAACCAGGAGACCCCCCAGCTCTGAACCCCCTGAGGTAGGGCCTCCACGACTCCGGCACTCTATAATCATCCAGTTCCAGGCTGAGGAGTTGGAGGGACAGAAGGGGAAGAGAGGAGGTCCAGATCTAAGCGTGTGTCAGTATGGCTCTGGAGGGAGCCATCACCGATCTAGGCGTGGGGATTTTTCTTGTTTATTTCCCCCAGGAGTGTAGAACTGCAATGACGTCTGCACAACAGAGTCATAGACATCTGTCACACTCCTCCCCTTACTTCACTCCATGCAAGCTGTGCCCCCAGTCGTCACCAGGGGTCCCCAGTACAGCGGAGATGCCCTGGATCCCTCCCCAGGGAGAGGAGAGCAGTTGTTGGATGCGCAATCCTCTCCCTCCCCTGCCGATCCCCATTGCCCGAGCTTGTTCCCGAACTCAGGTCGCTGGCATGGCGCGAGGTGTGGCATCTAGCACCTCAGCCCTCAGCACCACCAGGCCGACTCATCATTTCCATCTTACTTATTAATATTGAGTGTGAAACCTTATAAAATGCTTTTTGAAAGTCAAGGTAAATGATGTCAACTGGGCTACCTGCATTAATACATTTATTGACTTTTTTTGTAAAAGCAAAGCATGTTGGTTATGCTGGTTCTATTTTTGTTTAAATCCATGCTGAGATGCATCTTGGATGTTTAATTCTAACATATTCTGTTCAAATTTTTTTTTATTATTAATTTCTCCCCAATTTTACAAAGTATATCCGTCAAGCTGATAGGCCTATAGTTGGCCATTGTTTTCCTGTCCCCCTTTTAACAGCTGCAGTAGATGGAGCCTGCAGACGTTTTGCATGTACAAAAGGAGTGATGTCGTGTTTTCTGTCTGAGGAACTGGCTGAAGGTGTAAATAGTCTCCTCCACCTTACCCTCCTCCAAGAAATGTTTTCTACCCTCAAATAAATACGCTTTCATGTTAGTCAATGGTAGCAGTGCACTACTTTCTTAAGTGGGAGGTACAAGGACTGGAACCTGAGTAGTGGGAGGCAACATTAGTTTTTTGGGGGGAGTAAGATCCACCCCCACCTCCACCCAAGAAGCTCCTAAAGATCCCCCCCACCTTTTGGGGGGTTCATGTGGGAGGGACATGAGGTGGATCTATCATGCTGGAATAATTGACTATCAGAGCTGCCTGGGGCATCAGAGCTTAAGCTTCAGAAGGAAAACCTGAAACTGCATCCCTATACAGCACTTGTTTAAACAGCATTGGCTCAGCTTACATTCCTCTCCCGTTCACATATTTTCATAAATACATTCCAAGAGATGGAAAGTCCCTCCTGGTGGATATATGATGTTATTCCGACCTGTCCTCCAACCCCGTCCCCACCACCTTACTCTGTATTTTGCATCAGCTGACGCATGCCAGTATAGCAAGAGGCTGCAGTGTATATTTTTTAATGAGCTTGTAGTTGTAAAGGAGTAGTCCACTCAGAATTTGCAAAAACATATGTTATGAAGAGTGTTTTGATTTGTATGTTAAGTCCTTGTGTGTCCTTCCCTCTGTCTGCTATTAGGAGTTTTTCTTAAATTAGCCTATTAGCAGACACCTGAGAGCTAGCTAACTGGGGTTTCTGTAAGAAAACTGCTACTAAATTAAGCTCTAATTCACTATTGTTGTGTTCTATGTATGTCAAGTCTAGCTTGCAGGAATGTTTTAATTTTAAAACTTTAAATTTCATCAAACTATACACAACCATAAAAGCACAGAAATTGCCCTGATTATTTGCATTATAATTAAAGACTCTAGCTGTTTTCTTACAGAAAACCCACTCAGTTAGATTTCAAGTATTTGTTAAACTATAAATGTAGGTACAGTACCAGCATTCTATTAGGCAGAACTAACATTTAGAGCTGATTTTGCTCTGTGTCATGATTTTCACTTTTTTTTTTTTTTTACAAATGAAGCGTATGGTATGAAGCTGCAGCCTAGAAACTAGAAAATAGTTTAAAGTCACTTTTTCTCCTGTGTGTGTGGTACAGCATGAAAACAACAGGATGGATGACAGTGACTATTTCAGCTACACATTTGATCCCATTTTACAATGGTTCATTGCACTACACATTTAGTGTATCCCACTTTTTCAAATAGTAAAACAAATATTCGCCAACCTAAATAACTCGCATATACATATTTTTATACTTTATTAAAAAGATACTTCACATTTGTAACCAAAAAAAATTTGAAAATCATGTCACAGAGCAAAATCAGCACTAACTACCAATTCTACCTATTAGAATAGAGGAGGCAGTATAGTGCGGTGGTCTAAGGCTCTGAGCCGCAAACCTGGTGTCAAGGGTTTGAATCCCACAGCCTCCACATGCGTACTGTGTGTCCCTGAGCAAATCACTTAACTTCCTTGTGCTCCCAGGTCACACCTGTAAACAAGCTTTAGTGTCTCTTTCCTGCTAAAAAAAAAAAAAGAATGCTGGTACCTACATTTACAGTTTAGCAAATACTTCAGAGCTAACTGAGTGAGTTTTCTGTAAGAAAACTGCTATAGTCTGGGGCAATTTCTGTGCTTTTTATTGTTGTGCGTAGTTTGATGAAATTAAATTTTAAAATGAAAACACATATCACTGCTAGCTAGACATGACACACCCAAAAAACACAAATAGCGAATTAGAGCTATTTAGTAGCCGTTTTCTTGCAGAAACCCCAGTTATGTAGCTCACAGGCATCTGCTAAATTGTAACTGTTGCCATTTGTGCCCACTGGATAAGAACAGTTACAAAGCTCTGCTGTTGTGAACTGATTTTAAAAAGCACTGCATATACTAAATCTATGGGCCTGGCTACGTCACTGTCACATGAGAGAGGGTGTATTGTAGGAGGCAGAAGGCAATAAACCTATTTGTGATGGAGATCCCAAGGGGTCATGAAACTACCCTAAAACTAACAACCTAATTTAGGAAAAGCTCCTAATAGCAGACGGGGGAAGGACGCACTAGGACATTACATACAAATCAAAACACTCTGCATAACATATGTTTTTGCAAATTCTGGATGGACTACTCCTTTAATTGAGCCATCCCCAATCTGTATCCTTCCAAGAACCACTTTGTGGTGTGCATACCAGCGTGTTTATTTTACTCTTATTTACAGCTTTACACCTTTATCAGTTTTTAATTGCAATTGTGTCTAAACGCTCCACCATGTAGCCTCCAGTCTCCCACTATACCTGCACGCGTTGCAGCACTGTTTCACTGCATGCAGGGAGATTGGAGGTTACCAGGACATATGCAGATGGCAGTGTGGAGCATGGGTGTAGGCTGCAATACTGGGATGCCTCTATACCACAGTAGCCTGACAGCTGTATGAGCACCCCCCCCGGATGTACCCCATGCCCCCACCTAACCTACCTCTCTGTCTGCACTTGCCTCCCCGAGGGCCACCTCCTGATAATATCCATGTACTGTCCTTGATTACTCTTCTCACTGTGCCGAGTGTTGGAGGTACCCTGTCTGCCCATGTGTGATGTGGCAGCAATACTACCTGCAGAGCAGTGCCAGTAGTGAACATATACATTAGTGGAGCTCCTGAGTGCATCATGGAGCACTGCTGCGGTGGACAATAGGTGTGTGGCACTGTGTACAGTGGAGCAGTGGAGAACACTGAAGGCAGTAGTAGAGGGTTTGCCTTTAGCCATACAGCAGCAGTACATGAACGTCTGTTGTACCCAGGTGCCCTAATACTGGCAGAACTGATGCTGTGTCTCCTCCTCCCTCTCTCTCTCTCCCTCCCCTTCCCTCCCTCTCACTGACACAGCCCCTGATTCCAACATACAGCTCTCCCCCTTCCTCGAACCTCTGTCACCTCCACAACATAAGTGTGTCTCATAACACTGAAATATGGTGATTCACATAATATGACTGTGCCATATACACAATACTCCATAGGACATGTAGGAAGGCATCTCAAAATGCATCTGTCATCGCCAAGTGCACCATGGGATGTGCACTGCTATTACAGAATTGAGACCACACACACTATCACACTCAGTGTGGACAGGCTATAATGTTTTCAAACCATTATCCACACTGTTCACTGGCAGTGTGGACAGACTGTAACGGATTGAATCCATTACAGCTTTTTCAAGTGTAGTGTGGACAGGGCCTGCATGTCTATGTAATTATCTATCTTTCTATCAATTGCACATATCACTGTTTTTACCTATTTCTAAAACAAACACGCATATCAAATTTGCCTGCACTCTGAGCACATACTTATGAAACTGTGCATATTTGTACTCCACGTCTGCATAGGCCTCATACTTTCCTAATATTCCCATTATCACAAGCATAATTACCTTGCCCTTATCAAAAGCGACCACCTCTGAAAATTAATATCACATTTTCTCTAACAGTCCATCATCATTACACCTGGCTTCCTGGCATCAACACATTGCTTAAATATAACTTGCATCACCTCATGGACAAAAACCCTGTTTCTCTAAAAAAAAAAAAAAACCTGTGTAAATAATCCCAAGGCTGAACATATGCCAGCCATTACTTTTTCATATACTACCACCTTCTGTACCATCATGGGGATTTGCATATGTTTCCCATAATGCTTTCCACATTATTGGGATATGTGCAATTGTGTTTTCTTTAAAATTTGGCTGTCCAGCCAATATCATCCGGGATAACACATACATCAGTGGCATTTGCTCTGGGGTTCTTTTGCAAATCCTACGGTGCTTCCTATTCCTTCCATTAAAATGTACACCTCCATGTATTTTCCTAATAACGTGTATGCCTTCCTTAGAACAGAAACTAAAATAAATCTTACTACTTATAAATCATTGTGTTGTATCTCCATACCTCCTTAACAATTCCACACAACTTCACTAACTTCATTATGCAGCCATGGTGGATCTGACCAGATTTTGTTAAATATTGACATCACTATCGCCTTCTTTCAATCATCTGGAATTTCTCCCTGAGCAAAGGATTTGTTATAGATACATGTCAATAGATCTGCAAGTAGAGCTTTAAGCTCACATACCATTATGGGATATAATAGATCTGGACCAAAAGACTGATAAAGTTTTAATGAATCTAAAAGTTTTATTACACCTGTGTTGGAAAATAAGTTCTTTGATGGTGTATCCAGTTCTGCTGTTCCTCTGCCTTTAATCTGAGGTTCTATGTTGTTCACCTCACAGAAATATTTGTTAAATGCTTTTGTCATATCTTGTGTGTCTTATTTCACTTCCCTCTGAGAGTACTGGACCCACAGAATTGTATAATTTGTCTGTCTTCCTAGGTACAGCGTGTATCAAATTGGGGTGATACCAGGAGGCCACGGTGACATCTTCAAAAGGCTCAGTTAAGGGAGGGATTTTATTTATTTATTTAATTTATTTAGTCATTCATTCATATCTCGATTACAGTAGCTTTGAGTCAATGACTCTATTACAGAGGTTCCATGTAAGAATGAAGACAAACACAACAGAGAACTAAATTCATAGCAAGTGGAATACATGATACATGGAGTTGAGGGTACAATCTGAAATAAAAGTTAGAATCGGGTGAAAAGTGTTAACATTCAGGTTACTGCAAAAAAATTCAATCAGGTGAAATTTTACATTCAAGTTGCAGTAAGAAGTGCAGTAGAGTTCAGAGATTAGGGAGGTGCCATAGTGGGAAAGAACAGGGAGTGATGCTGTCAAGAAATTTTACATTGTCAGTGAGTGTAGTGGGGGGTGAGAGGGAGGACAGTGGGGAGATGGGGAGAAAGGGGTTGGCAAGGGGGCTGAAGGCAGTGTTAGCAGTGGGAGTATGAGGGGAGGAGGAAAGAGAGTGAGGGAAGGGAAAAGAGAGTCAGGGAGGGAAAGGAGAGACAGGGAAGAAATAAAAGGGGGGGTGAGACATAGGACAGGCAATAATGGTCAAGGTAAGGGAGAGTGCAGGCTGTAGGCAGCGTGTGAGGCTAAAATGGGGGCCTATGTGTGGCAGTCACAGCTGCTAATAGCAGTAAGGTGTTGTCTCAGTTTCTGTTTGAAAGGGCCCAGTTTAGGTTATTCTAGAGTGTCCATGGAAAGTTTACTTAACCAGCTTGGAGCACGGAATCTGAAGGACCAATGGACTAGTGTGGTCAAATAGAAAGGGGTCAGGTATGCATGCCTGGAGGCACTCCTGGTGCTGCACTGATTGGGAACATGAGTGAGAAACTGCCAGGAGGTTGGAGGGGTCAGACCCAGAGAGATTTTCCTTGCAAGTAGGCAGGTGTGATAAGTAATCCTACCATTGAGGTTCAGCCAGTTGGTAACGGTGTAGAGATTGCATGCATGCATGTATCTGGGTGCACCCGAGACTAGACAATAGGAATTGTTAAGGGCTGTGTGTATGCTTTTAAGGGATGACTCAGTAATAGTGTTGCTCGGATAGTGCTTTTGTGGATCTGACTATCCTCAGTTGAATAGTGTTGTTATCCGATCTAGGGTCTGGCAAATGGATCTGGTGGTCAGATCCATCGGATCCAACTTCAGATAGTTGGATCCGGTGGTCATATCCATCGGATCCCTGGTCAGATCCATCGGATACTTACAATGGATCCTAGGAGGACAGATCCTTGGACAGATGTCTATGCATTCTGAGGCTATCCAATATCCAATCAAAATGATGGCATCCGATGGGATCTGAATTTGTAGAGTACTTTCTGAGCAATACTACTCGGTAGCTGAGCCATAGATGACTAGGCTGTAATCTATTATGGAGAGCACAGAGCCAGTGACAGTAAGTCAAAGGGCATCTGTAGTCATGCTCTGCTGTGCCTTTAGAAGATCTCTAACCTAGAGTTAACCATCTTGGAGACATTGCTGATATGCTCACAAAAGGATAAGGTACTGTCAGGGATTATACAGAGGTACTTGAAGGTGAAAACCTGCTCCATGGGGACATCTTGGTTGTTACGTATGATTAAGGGGATAGATTTTTATTTATTATGAAGGCTGTCGAAAAGTATTCATTTTGTTTTTTTTGTAGTTCATAACCAGCTTGTGCTGGGAGAACCAGGTCTCCACTGCTGCAAAGTCATGTTTTAGGCTAACAGTTAATGTGAGCGGATCTGAGTGGCTGGCATATACAACAGTATCATCTGCATATTGTAGGAGATTATTGGTGCAGGCAAACAGGAGGGAGTTTAGAAAGAGGTTGAAAAGCAGTGGCCCTAGTATGGAGCCTTGGGGAACACCAGACAGGACTGGCCTGCTGTCGGAGAGGGCGACTCCAGTTTTGACCTGCTGGGACCTGCCGGCCAGATAGCTTTTAAACTAGGCTGTTGCATCTGTCAATAAACCAATGTCAAGAAGGGATCCGAGTAGGAGAAAGTGATTAACAGTATCCAACGCCTTAGTGAGGGCAATGTAAATTGACCCCACTAAGTGCCTACAATCAATGTATGAAATCTGTGTACAGAAGGAGAGCAGATGTGGTACTATGGCCCCTCCTGAAGACATGCTGTTTAGGAAACTGGATGTTGTACTTGGTAAGGTAGTAGTCAGTGAGCTGGTCCATGACTATATTTTACAAGACTTTGGAGAATGGGGAAGGAATGGAAATTGGGCAATAGTTTGAGGGAACTGCCTAGTCCCCAGACTTATGAATTGGGGTCACTAATGCTGTTTTCCATAACATGGGGAATTGACAAAGGCACAGTTTAGAATTTTTGTGAGGCAGGAGCACAGCATCTAGTGTCAGGTGCAGGAGCTTTAGGCCCAGTGAGTCGCTACTAAATCGGGCCTTGCCAAGTGCCCTAAGGAGGTATTTTTTGGACTCCAAGTGTGATTTTCTTGACATGAAAGAGTGGGTTAAGCAACGGTGGACTAGAGTTCTTGGGGCCATACAGGTCAGAATGAGTGTCGAAAAACTCAAAGGGGAGTACACCAGTTAGGTCAGTGAATGCAGAATTGAAGGTGTCTGCTATATGTTTTGGGTCCAGAATGGTTGCGTCATCTAAGTTAAGCATGGGAGGGAGATTGCCTGGGCTTCCCTGACAGTTCCCTAAGATTGTCCCAGAATTTCCTGCTGTCTCCCCAGGAATTGGTTAGGGTGTCCTTGTAGTATGTAGCTTTGGCTAGGCAGGCGGCTTGGGTACAGGCGTTTCTGGCTGCCTTGTACTGTTGCTAGTCAGTTGGTTTTCCACTGGCCTGGGCTTTGTGCCACAGGTGATCTTTATTAGACATTTGATTTAGTAGTGTGGAGGTGATCCAGGGGTTATTAGCATTTTTATCTTCAGTTTTTTGTAGGGGGTGTAGAAGTCACAAGCGGTGTTGAATTGGGAAATAAAGTATTCAAGGGCCTGATCAACGCAAGATGCAGTGTCCAAGGGTGCCCAGTCACAGTTTTGGAGGTGTGCTTGTAGTTGTTTAAGTTGTCACTCTTTGAGGACGCATTGGTACGACCACTTGTAGGGTTGCTTGCTGGTCCTATTGGACCAGTATCAGATGACAGGAGAGTGGTCACTGAGAGAGTCCGGGAAGACCCCTGTACCTGTTATCCACTCTGAGCTTTTTGTAAAAACCAAGTCAAGTAGGGTGCAATTTCCCATCCTGTAGTTGAATCTGGTTGGGGTAGTCACAACCTGTGTGAAATCAATAGCTACAGTAGCATTTTTGTAGGGATTAGTATCCAGTGAGAGTCAATTGATATTGAAGTCACCAAGGAGTATTACTTCCTTGGGGTGGGGTAATTTAGATATGTAATTAAGGATGAAGTCAAAACCATTGGATTGGTCACGTGGGGGGATGTAGGTTGTGAGGAGTGTGAGGGCCTTACCTTGTTGACCCAGGAGTAATTTTAATGCAAGCACCCTGGTGCTACTCCCAGTGACAATTTTGGGGAGGATGTGTCCTTGGAGGGATGTCCTAATGTATACCGCACAGCCTCCACCCCTTTTTCCTACCCTATCTTCCCTGAGTAAGGTATAGCTATCGAGGGAGATGGGATGGTCCAGAACTTTGGGGTACAGCCAGGTTTCAACAACCGTAAGCACATCAGGGTTGTGCTGGGTCACCCACACCTGAAGGAGATCTATCTTTTGGAGGAGGCTATGGATGTTTACTGAGGCGAGTTTAAGACCACCAATGTGTGGGTGGGGGTGCGGCACACGGCCTGGGTTGGGGTGAACATTCCCTGATAAGAGTAGAAGTAGTATTACATTATGGGTGAGAAGGTGCCTGAGCATTTTCAAGTGGAGAGTGGGCCTGATGTACCTTGGTTTAGGGTCCTTAGGAAATGTTGGCAGGATGGAGAGGTGGGGCATGAGGAGAGAGTAATGAGAAATGGGGGGATGGTTGGAAGGGAATGCTTGCCTTAGACAGACATGTAGAGTGGGTTAGTGGAGCACTTGCAGATGACCAGAGGAGGGGCATCCAGTAGCCATAAATAAGTGGCCAGTCGACGACAAGCAGGATCTTGCATCTCTTTGTCAAAGCTCATAGCCAATTGTAACTGTCTTATAACCGAGACAAAAGAGGGGTCATCCAGGGGCTGGGCTACAGGATACACCTCAGGGTCTCCTCACCATGAAACGAGACTGTGGAGAAGGAGTTGTAAGGAGGCCAGCCTGGTGGCACTGAGGGTTGAGGTGCTGGATGCCACACCTCGCACAGCGTCGGCATCCCAGGTTCAGGAATGGTCCCAGGTCATCAGGGGTCTTTGGGGGGGGATGAGTTGGATTGAGCTGCTACCTGGCAGTTCTCCTCTCCTGGGGAGGGCTAGGAACTGATCTGAATAGCGGATGGTGTCAGGAGGGGAGGACACTGCTAGGCACTTGGTGGAAGCTGTGTCTCTGAATGGCTCCCTACCTGGACTCTGGTCCTTCATGCCAGCATCCTCTGGGGCTCTGGGGGTAGATTTGGGGACTACACAGTCACTGAAAAGTAACCATGTAAAATCCCAACTCCACTGCTGAACAGTGTGATCCCCACAACAAGGGGGGTGAGCGTTTGGATTAGCGGCACACTGCCATTGAACCCAGGCTGACAGCTGGGTAAAAAAAAGTGGTATAAAAAAAATTAGTTGTAAGGAGTAGTTCCTCCGTCATTGCCCTCATCAGGAGGAATGAAGTCCAGATGGCACCCATTCTCATCCCCCGAGTCCTGAGGGGGAGCGAGGACCCAGGGTTTTGGGGCATGGGGCATGGGCCATGACCCTGCTGGAGAAGCAGGGGGGTGCTGCAGGGATAGGCCCTGGGGAAGGGCAAGCTTAGCCTGCATACAATCTAATAGGGCGGTTAGCATGGAGTGGAAGTTCATCACTATTGGTGTCAGACCCATCGGTGTCAGTTGAGGGAATACCAGGGTCAGCACCAGGGAGGCCGGCCTTCAGGCTGGGGCCTGCGGGGATGCTCCTTGGTGTAGGTCTGCGTTGGGGAAGGAGACAGCAACCAGGGCTCAGGCCGGGGTGACTCTGGAGAGGGTACAGGCTCCAGGCCCGAGATGACGACTGAAGAAACAGTCAAGGTCAGTGGTGAGGGTTTAGGCTGTGTCCCAGTGACCGCCGATGCTGAGCCCACTGACGAGCCAGCAGAACTATCGGACTGAGTGCCTGCAGAAAACAAGGGCCTGAACAGCAGGGACTGTGATGTCAGTGGGGCACCAGAGCCCCTGGAACCAACCCCTGCCACTGAAACATTGGTAGGGGAGTTGCCAATGGCAGCCCTGCAGGTGAAAGGGTTACGAGGCAGAGGAGGTCACCCCCCCCCGACGAGGACAGCCCCACCATGGTCGGCGCACAAAGTGGCAACCAGGATTAAGATGAGGATGACCGGGTTTTGTCCTTGGGATGGTCCTTGTGTCAATGCTTATGCTTCCCTATAGACTTGTTCTGGGCCTTGGAAGACTGCAAGCACAAGGCTGTCACAGGGGAGGCAGAGTAACTTCAAGCCTGAAGCTCCTTCTCCATCTGGGCAACCTTCTACTTCAGCAGAAAAGTTTTGAGGGTCTGCTCTCAGCACTTCCTGGTGGCCTGGTTGAAGCTGCAACAGATAATGCAAACCTGGGTGTCGTGGTCTCAGCCTAGGCAGCAAACACGGTCCTCGTGCTCATCCTTCTCAGGGATCTTCTTCCCGCAGGCACAATTTTTGAAGAGGTTCTCGAAGGCAGAGCTCGGCATAAATGGAGAGGAAAAATCACTTTATCACTGAAGTGATACACACTCAGGGAGAGAAAAATGGAAAAGGTTGATGAAGAATAACAGCAAAATGGCAGTCGACTGAAGCCAATGGATCTCTGTGAAGTCCGATGTGCGATGGTCAACAGTGAGAAAAGAACTGAGGAGATCGCGGGGGCCACCCACTCTTATAGTATAGGCCGACGTCAGTGTATGATGTCGAGGTAGGCAACCGCCTGGTAGACTGCTAGCTAGAAAGGTTTCCATGTGGTCCTAGTGCCTGGCAGCTATAGTTCCAAAGGTGTGGCCTGCTGCAGGAGATACCCTGAAGTCAGATGTAGAATGCCTCTCAAAAATGTATGAGCCACCTCCAGCTGGGCAACCACATGACCTTCTATAGGCACATGGAAAGCTGATATGGCAGCCAGGTGCACCTTGATAGAGGAGTACTGCATTCCTGAATATGATAAGGACAGCAGATACTCTAGTACCTGATTGACTGAACAGGTGATCGGATCCAGGTGGTGGGAAGTGGTCCATAAGGCAAACCACCTCCACTTCATAGAATAGGTAAATCTGATGGAAGACTTTCTAGCAGCCACCAAAACATGAGCAACTTTTTGAGAAACTCCAAAACAAGCAATGGCTATGTCTTCAGGCATCATGCATGCAGATAAAGAGATTTGAGGACCAGATGGAGCAGGGTTCCTTGTTCCTGTGACAGTACACCCTTGCACAGGGGCAAAGGCATTGGGGTTTCCACTGCCAGCTGTTGCAGTAAGGGGAACCAGATTTGTCAAGAACATAGGGGAGCAGTGAGTATCAGAGTTGCCCCTTCCATTTGTAACTTGAGTAGTATTCTGAATTTGAGGGAAAGAATACAGGAACCTCCGTTTCCAAGAGAGGGAAAACACGTCTCACCAGAAAACTCCAGGCCCTGGAGCAAGGAAACAAGCAGAAAAGTGGCAGTTTTACATTGTGTGGGAACGCAGAAAGGTCCAACTCTGGATGACCCCATCTGTTGAACAAGTCTTCAACAACCAAGGTCAGCAGTTCCCACTTGTACATCCTGGACTGGGACCTGCTTAGCCCGTCTGCGAAGATGTTTTGGACGCCTGCAACATATACTGCTAACAGTTCTAGACCTTGTTCCAGAGCCCAATAGCAAACCCTCATTGCTTCCCTATGTAACCCCCCCCCTGCAAATGGGGGTTCCCAAAAGACTTCCAGGAGCTTGCTTGAATGCTCCAAGCCTGAAAGGTGTTTGGCGTTTAAGCCATTTATCAGGTGAGTGTTTTAGAACCTCTGGTACTGTCTCTTTAAGAGCTGTCTGCTTGCAGACATAATTAGTTTGTATGGGGGACTGTGTTTCTTTTGATTGAGTACCACTCAGCTGCTGCCAATTCACTCCATTTTGCAGTCACTAGGAGTGCAAAGGGAACCTATCTGAAAGATGTAACTGTTTGCCAGAAACCATTTAGAGTGATAATGAAATTACAGTTTGTCTAACCTACTTTCTTTTGCAGTCAGAACAGTGTCTGCCTAGTTCCCCATTCTGGTTTTGAACTGCTGAACTGGACCAATCAGTGTGGGGTAAGCTAGCTCTAAAATGGTGCCTTGGACGAATCAGAACTTGGACTCATAATCTGAGCCAGCCACAAGAGGATTGTATGGGCAGTGACTCTGGGAGATGTAGTTTAGACTTCAGTGCCTTTTTGGACCAACAGCAGCAGTCTATTGTGAGTGACAGCCAATCCAGTCAAGAACTGGGAGGAACTCAAAGGAAGTGCCCGGTTTTGTCGGTTGGAGTTTCAGTTGAGCTTTGGCAGTGAAGAAGGAAGAAACCCGTGCTCCTTCAGTGCACAGTTTCAGTCAAAAACGTGTGCAAGGCCCAGAGTTCCGGTCTGCAGCTTGTGTAACTGCTTGTTAGGACTGAATCCGTCCTGAGAAAAGAATCAAAGGATCTCTGAAGAGTAGAAACCAGGCTCACCCTGTAGAAGACTGAGAAATTGTTGAATTGCACTCTGTCTGTCAGAACTGAATCTGCTGTGTGTTCTCCCGGTATTGTGCAGTAATTGCGATCGGGATAGAGAAGCAGCCTGCCTGGTATAGTACTTCTTTTTTTTACCATATAAATGTGTGAAGAGTCTCTTGAGCTCAAGAGTAGCCCTGCTGATATTGAAGGACCCTATCTTATTTGGAGGTCGTGAGTACTAATTCAGGGTCGCTCCCTGTTGAATTGCCACATTAAATCCAAATGGAATTACTGTACTGCTGACTGTTTAATTTTCCTTTTCTGTGTGAAAGGGCCCCTACCAGCTGCCACGGTTTGACTAGCCACTAGGGCTTGGGTACCCAGGGACAGTAACTGATAGGGATAGGCCTGTCACAGAGCCATAGGTAGATGATTAGAGTGATAAGCTAATTAACCTGATTTCCTGTCCTTGTTATATTCCCCTAAATAAATCAGAGCTGCTTGTTTCAGCAAAGTTATACTGCCTGGGGTATTTGTCTATGTTAAAATACTGTACTGTGATTGTTGCACTGTATCTTATTTTACAGGGAGTCCCAGTGCCAGAAATAGTCCTGGGGGTAAGTGTATACTGTGAAGGTAATTCTGATATATTGTGTGGGCCACTAGTGGGAAGAAAGGGGGGTTGCAGTGTCCCAGAGGGCTGTGACCAAGTAAGTTTAACTATTGCAAACCCTGACCTCTGGGTGGAGGCACCCGCCATTGGATCCAGGCCCCTCAACCTGTTAGTGGCAAATCAGGCAGGGGTAGTAGCCCCTGGGATAGCGCCATCTAAGGGTTACACCTACATAGAGGATAGGAATGAGTACCTCCTTGCTTGTTGATGTAATGCATCACACTGATGTTGACAATCTGTACCAGCAAAGGACCTGGTGACAGGTGGTTCTGGAAGGCCTGGAGCCCATACAGCACAGTTCACATTTCTAGAACATTGATATGCAAGGTGCTCTCCACTGGGGACCATGTACCCTGTGTCTGATGTGACCCCAGGTGGACACCCCAACCCATCCCTAAGGCATCTGTTGTGAGAATCTGGGAAGGGGATGGGATCAGGAAAGGAAGCCCCTTTAACAGGTTGCTAGGTTCCATCCAAAACCAGAGCACTTTGTGAACAGGGATCATGACTAGACCCATTTGTTCTAATTTGTTCTAGGTGGTCTGTAAGCTGATCCCACTGGACTCTCAGGGTCCACTGGGGAATTCACAGATGTACAGCCTGGCCAAGGGTATTGTCACTATACAAACATATGAACATACAAAAAAAAGCCAGTAGAAGAAGCCCTTTTGGTCTACCGCATCTGATCAATAACTGATGCAGGTTTCTCAGCTTACACCAATGTCCCTGCCCTCCCCATCACCTCCTCCTTTCTACCACTCCTCGGTCCCACAGGTTCCCTGTGAGTTTGTCCCACACCCTCTTAAAGGCCCCCAATGTCTTTACAGAGACCACCTCTTCTGGCAGTGCATTTCATGAGGCCACCACCCTCTCCATAAAAAGGTGCTTCCTAACATCCTTCCAAAATCTCCCCATCCACTGCAAGTTATGTCCCCTTGTGGTTCTGTTGTCACTCATTTTAAATGGGCCTTTTCTTTCCACTGTTAATCACCCTCAAGTATTTAAAGATCTCTATCTTGTCACCCCCCTTTCCTCTCTTCCAGGGAGCACTTCCTTAGGGCTCCCAGCCTCTCTTCATAAGACCTACTCTGTTGACCCTGGATCACCTTGATTGCTCTCCTCTGGACCCTCTCCAGCATGCTGATGTCTTTCTTTAGGTATAGATGCCAATACCTTACCCCGTATTCCAAATGTGGTCTTACCATTGACCTGCACAATGGCAAAATGACCTCACTCCACCTACTACTGAGTCCCCTGGCTATACACTCCAGCATCCTGTTAGCCTTTGCTGCTGTCTTTCTGCACTTTGTGGTGTGCTTTAGGTCTCTAGTAATCACCCCCCCCAGATCCTTTTCTTCCTCTGAAGCAGCTACTTGAACCCCCACCCCCCGGTAATACTCTGTCCTAGGATTCCTGGCCCTGATGTGCATCACGTTGCACTTTTTGGCATTGAAGCCAAGTTTCCAAATTCCTGACCACCTCTTGAGTTTACAGTGGTCCTCCCACAGGTCCTGTAGTCCTTTCTTTGTGTCCACCCTCCCTTAGAGTCTGGTGTCATCCACAAACAGGCACATTTTGCCCTTAATGTCTTCCCCAATGTAATTTATGAAGACACTGAACAACACTGGACCCAGCACAAATCCTTGAGGTATCCCACTGGTGACCTCCTTGGTGATGGATAACTCTCCCCACCACTACTCTCTGGGTTCATGGCTGCTGCCATGAGACCCAACACATGTAGGAACATCCTGGCTGAGACATATCTGCTGTTGTGCACTGGCTGTGTTTGAGCAACCCAGCAGTGGGCCATGTCCAGAGGCAGGAATGCTGAGCCCTGGGCCATGTTCTGGCAGCGTAGGTATGATCCGTTATGGTCTCTTGGCTTGGTGTGTGGTATAGACACTTTATGGGTGGATGTCATCTCATTTCACTTTGTTTGTCAGGGCCATGGCACTGCTCCTATATACTGCAGTCTATGGCAAGAGGACAACGCTGATTTTGGTATGTTGACAGCCAACCCCACAGTGTCAGAAAACTGTCTGGTTTGAGCCAAAGTCTGCAGGAGCTCATCCTTAGAGTGGTTTTTCAATAGCCAGTTGTCCATGTAAGGGAAAACATAAAGGCCTTGCCTGTGAAGGGCTGATGCCACTACTGCCAAGCATTTAATAAAGACCCAAGGCACAGAAGACAAGCCAAAGGGCAACACTCTGCACTGGTAATGTTCCCCTTGAAATAGGTGTGTAACCCCTAGATGGCGCTATCCCAGGGGCTACTACCCCTGCCTGATTTGCCACTAACAGGTTGAGGGGCCTGGATCCAATGGCGGGTGCCTCCACCCAGAGGTCAGGGTTTGCAATAGTTAAACTAACTTGGTCACAGCCCTCTGGGACACTGCAACCCCCCTTTCTTCCCACTAGTGGCCCACACAATATATCAGAATTACCTTCACAGTATACACTTACCCCCAGGTCTGGTTCCGCACTGGGACCTCCTGTGAAATGAGATACAGTGCAACAATCACAGTACAGTACTTTTAACATAGACAAATACCTCAGGCAGTATAACTTTGCTGAAACAAGCAGCTCTGATTTATTTAGGGGATATAACAAGGACAGGGGAAATCAGGTTAATTAGCTTATCACTCTAATAATTCATTTATGGCTCTGTGCACAGGCCTATCCCTATCAGTTACTGTCCCTGGGTACCCAAGCCCTAGTGGCTAGTCCAAACCGTGGCAGCTGGTAGGGGCCCTTTCACACAGAGAAAAGGAGAATTAAACAGTCAGCAGTACAGTAATTCCATTTGGATTTAATGTGGCAATTCAACAGGGAGCAACCCTGAATTAGTACTCACGACCTCCAAATAAGATAGGGTCCTTCAATGTCAGCAGGGCTCACTTGAGGTACACAAACCTCTTCACACATCCATATAAAAGAAAGCACTATACCAGGCAGGCTGCATCTGTATCCCGATCGAGTTACTGCACAATACCTGGGAGAACACACAGCAGATTCAGTTCCTGACAGACCGAGTGCAATTTTCAGCAATTCTTCCAGTCTTCTACAGGGTGAGCCTGGTTTCTACTCTTCAGAGATCCTTTGATTCTTTTACAGGACGGATTCAGTCCTAACAAGCTGTTACACAAGCTGCAGACCGGAACTCTGGGCCTTACACACGCTTTTTGACTAAAACTGCACACTGAAAAGCACAGGGCTCCTTCCTTCTTCACTGCCAAAGCTCAACTGAAACTCCAACCGACAAAACTGGCACTTCCTTTGAGTTCCTCCCAGTTCTTGACTGGATTGGCTGTCACTCACAATAGACTGCTGCTGTTGGTCCAAAAAGGTGCTGAAGTCTAAACTACATCTCCCAGAGTCACTGCTCATACAATCCTCTTGTGGCTGGCTCAGATTATGAGTCCAAGTTCTGATTCGTCTCAAGGCACCATTTTAGAGCTAGCTTACCCCACACTGATTGGTCCAGTTCAGCAGTTCAAAACTAGAATGGGAACTAGCAGACACAGTTCTGACTGCAAAGAAAGCAGGTTAGACAAACTGTAATTTCATTATTACTCTAAATAATTTCTGGCAAACAGTTACATCTTTCAGATAGGTTCCCTTTGCACTCCTAGTGACTGCAAAATGAAGTGAATTGGCAGCAGCTTGAGTGGTACTCAATCAAAGAAACACACAGTCCCCATACACTAATTATGTCTGCAAGCAGACAGCTCTTAAAGAGACAGTACCAGAGGTTCTAAAAACACTCACTGATAAATGGCTTAAATGCCAAACACCATTCAGGCTTGGAGCATTCAAGCAAGCTCCTGGAAGTCTTTTGGGAACCCCCATTTGCAGGGGGGTTACAGGTGTAACCCCCCCCACACACACACACCATTTGGGGGTTTACTATAATGTCTTTCTGGGCCCCTGATGCCCGCTGTCAGGCTGCTGTCCCGTTCTAGTATGTTTCTGTGTATTTGCATTAGAGTGCCATATTAAGCCTCCGCGCCTCTCCCTTTAAGAGAATAGCTAATATGTGTTAAGTGAATGGTCTGTTCTGGGTCTGAGTGATTTAGGGCTTGTGACCGGCCAGACAGTGTGTTATTTTGCTCTAATCTGCCGTCACTACTTGCGCAGAGGGAGTCTATGCAGGAACTGTGCTTATTTACTGTTTGTGAACTGTTATAGTTGAGACAGAGAAGTTTGTCTAACCTGCTTTATTTGCAGTTCATTTACTTGGATGGGAGCCACCATGTTAGGACTGAGACTTCCAGTAATTGGACCAATAGAACCACTGGGGACCTAAAATGGATCCTGTCCCCAAGGGTCTTGTGGGAAGGAAAACTGTAGTTTTTGTAGTTTTACTGTTGGCACCTAAATGGACCTGGAGGGGGAGCCCTTACTGTGACAGCTCCTTCAGCCAACTGAACCTTTGGATTTACAAGGGAAATGCCCTGTGTACCAAGAGACAGTGGATCAGTTAGAGTTGGAGGTTGACGTGTGAACAGCTCAAGCCTTCGAGCAGCTGCACCCAGAAGGAGTGTAGGGAAATCAGAGGGAAGAGGCCTAACTTGCCTCCCGCCACTTTTCTCCCGCTTGAGAACTGCCTTTAGCAAAAGTTAGACTTGTCCGACTCCAGCCTGGAACTGCAGCAGAAAGAAGAAGAAGTGTTTGTGCAACTTGCAATTTGCCCGAAGACTTGCTCCTGAAGCAATCGACCCAGCTTGTGTGTGAGATATATTCGGATCAGAAGGTTTGCTCAATAAAACTGCTGAATTGTAACCGGACTAAATCCGAACTGTTTCCTGAAGTAGTTATTTCTTTAAATGTGCTGAATGTGTTTTGTGGGTCGAGATCTGTTGTCCCACGAAATAACCTGTTACGCCAGCTGGAGGCTTCACCAGCAGAAGATCACAAACTCTGCCAGACTGCTCATCCTGCCTGGATCCTGACACTTTGGCCTAGGCCGTTACTCCTTCACCAGGGACTGTCACAGTGAGAGACTGGCTTGGGGATCCAGCCCCTGTGCAGCACAATACACAGGTTATGGCCACCTGGAGGAAAGGCCATGAAGAAGAGGTGTGTCTTGTTGGCCCTGTTTACTCATGCTTTTTCCTTCATCACCACAAGGTCTTCATATTGCCTGCCCTGCAGAAGTTTCCTGGTAGCGCGAGTACAATTGGGGTAGTTCCCTGCAACAAAAGCTCAAATCATTTGTGGCACCATCTAATTGTCTCAGTTTCTTGGGTTGACAAAAGACTGAGCCAGCTGGCTCGGATTACAAATAATTTGTGTGTTTTGCATGTTAACTGCTTTTTCTTCCATCAACGGCCCCAACATCAGCTGCAACGCTGGCCAGCCTCGAGAAATGCCTCTGGCTAGCCAAACTTACCATCTTGGGTACCCAGTGTTGTGTGACTGTTAGGTTGTGACAAAACGTGCATGCAATCACTGAATTAAATCAGATAGCTAATCATTTACCTAAATTCACACCCCTTCCTGTTTACTGCCTCTAAATAAACCTTATTGTCTTGTTTTACGCTTAAGTTGGCTAGTGTGCATATTATTAGTGGGGTTATAGTGTTAAGAGAGTGTTGTTGCATTGCTAACCTTATTTTACAGGTGATCCCCAGGGAAACAGCGGAAGATCTAACCTTGGTGGTAAGTGTGAAGGATGTGTGCACATTATTACTGCTCGATACTGTTTGTGAAGTTATCATTGCAAAAGGAACTGGGACACTAGGAGGGTTGGTGGGTGGTTATAGCCTCCCAGAGGGTTATACCAGAGCAGACAAGCAACCCCAATACCATTTCTCTGGGTGGAGGCACCTTGGTAGCGAACTCAGGCCCCTCAACCTGTGCTTAGCCATACAGTCAGGGGTAGTAGCCCTTAGAATAGCACTGCCTAGGGATTACACGGGAACCTCAGATATTTTCTGTGAGGCTTCTGGATTTTGATATGTAGGTAAGCACCCTCCACATTGAGGGAACAGATCCAATCTCCTGCTTGCAGCAGTTGGGGTAGGCCTTGCAAGGTGACCATTCTGAACTTCATGTACTCTGTGAAGAAGTTCAGCTCCCTGAGATCCAGGATAGGCCTCAGATCTCCAATCCACTTTGGGACCAGGAAGTACCAAGAGTAAAAACCTGTGTGCCTTTGTCCTAGAGGGACTGGTTCTATGGCCCTCTTTTGTAACAAAGTCTCTAGTTCCTTCAAAAGCAGGGGTAGGTGCTCTGGAGGATAATGGTCATTGGCGCTATGTTTAGAAGTCCCAGAGCATGGCCCTGTTCTATGATTTCCAAAACCCAGGCATCTGTCATCACCTCTTTCCACTGGTTTAAGTGAAGGGAGAGGCAACACCCTACAACCACCCCTGGAGGTAAAGGTGCTTGAGGGTGTACAAGGAGTCAGGCAGAGCCGGTGGGGGTGGCTCCCCCTGCTCCACCACCTCCAGGGGATTTTGAGTAGGCACTTGGGGTGGTACTGGGGGTGGGCAAGGCTCCTGCTCCCTTGCCCTTGCCCAACTATCTGGCTGCTGGATGCTGTCTGACACCAGCTGGTCGAAAAGGGCTCTGTGTGGTAATCCCACAGACTACAATATCGATGAGAACAATCTTGAACACATTCCGCTAAATACACATCATACCACATGTCCAAATTTCTAAACCTAATGCAAAAAAAGAAGCACACAGATTGAGCCCACATAGCCATTACGACTGCAAAAAAACACTCCATTTATTAGCAGTACAAACAAAATCCCAGGATCAATCAATCAAAATTTTATTTATATAGCGCCCCTTCCCAGGGGCTTGGAGCACTGTACAAAATATTACATACATATAACACATCATACACAAATACATTTATTCATAAATGTTACGCACATATTTCAGAGCATATCTCCAACCCCCTCCACACCCCCAATAAATCAGTTAAAATTCAATATTCATATTTTCAGTAGTAGATATTAGCCCTAACATATAAAATTATAGCAAGCTACATGCCTGTTCAAACAGGAAGATAGTGAAACACACACTGACCCCCCCAACCACCACAGCTATGCAAAACTAATGTACAACACCACCACATACAAAACAAAGAGAAACAAGATGGCAGTCACCCATAAAGTGTCTATACCACACAGAGCCAAGAAACCATAACGGATCACACCTGCGCTACCAAGTTGTATGCAATACCCCTAAGATAGTCGTAAAGAGAAAGAGTCCCATACTGACTGACAGTATCAGATATTTTCTTGTTCAAGTCGCGATACTGCTGCTTATAAGAGCCCACAGCTTTCCCTACCACCAGCTGCTCCAGTTTCATCTCTGTAAACTGCTGTTCACGTTGCAAGCACTGGATGAACCGGCACACATTAGGGTGACAACACTAAATAGGGGAACACAGTCCAACACAATAATAATAATAATAATATTCTTTATTTATAATGCACTTTTCAAGAAAACAAAGTGCAGAACAAGTTATAGGATCACAACATGATAAAACATTACAATACAAATTATAATAAAAATTATTAATACATTACATCAAACATCATAAGACAATAAAACCAAATCAGTCAGTCGCTTCCCCATAAGCGTTAATCCATAGAAAGGATTTTAAGGCTTGTTTAAAACCCCCCACTGTCGCACACTCTCTAATCCGACATGGTAGAGAATTCCAGAGGGTCGGAGCCACAAACGCAAAGGCCCGGGCACCTGATGATTTCAAAATGACCCTCGGAATCTCCAGCAACCTCTCGCCGGCCGAGAGGAGCGGTCGCTCCGGGAGATAGGGAACCAGGAGCTCTTTCAGGTAGTCAGGGCCCAAACCATGCAGGGCTTTGTAGGTCAACAGACCAACTTTAAAGGTGATCCACCACTGAACTGGCAGCCAGTGCAGTCTCCGCAGCACCGGTGTAACATGTGAAAAACGAGAAGTCCCAGTTAACAACCAGGCTGCAGAATTCTGCACCAGCTGCAAGCAGCGGATATCAACCCCAGGAAGCCCAAAGTAAAGGGAGTTGCAGTAGTCCAGACACGAGGTCACAAAGGCGTGGATCAGCATAGGTAGGTCCCCGGACGGAACAAGGTGCTTGATCCTAGCAATATTCCTAAGATGGTAAAAGAAAACTTTAACAATGGCCGACACTTAATCACGTAGTGTCAGACAATCATCAAGAATCACCCCTAGGTTCCGCACCTGTTCAGAGGTGGGGAGCTCCACCCCCCCAGGAATAAATCTGAGGGATGGTTTATCCCCCAACCCCCATCCAGCGACCAGGATCCACAACCATCACCTCCGTCTTCCCGGGGTTTAACTTCAACCAGCTGGACCTCATCCAACCTTGGATTTCACCGAGGCAGCTATTAAGCACCGAGTGCGCTCTATTCTGGTCAGGTGCAAAACACAGGTAGAGCTGAGTATCATCGGCATAACAATGAAACTCCAGCCCATACCGTCTTACAATGTCTCCGAGGGGAAGCATGTACACCGCAAACAACATGGGCGACAGCACAGAGCCCTGAGGCACCCCACATGACAGAGAGACAGGATCGGAAGAAAACACTCCTGATACCACCCTCTTGAGTTCTACTGGTGAGGAAAGATGTAAACCATCTAAGAACCAAACCTGAAAGCCCACAGATGATTCTCAGGTGCTCAAGCAGAACCCCATGGTCTACAGTGTCAAATGCTGATGACAGGTCCAAAAGGACCAAAATAGACCATTTTTTCTGGTCTCTCGCCATCAGGAGATCATTGAGCACCCGAACCAGTGCAGTCTCGGTGCTGTGCCTCTTTCAAAAACCCGATTGAAGGGGATTGTAGATGCTATGGATGGTCAAGTGGTTGTCTAACTGGGTAGCCATTGCTTTCTCTATTACCTTCCCAACAAAGGGAAGGTTTGAGATAGACCAGTAGTTACCAAGGAAGTCAGGGTCCAAAGAAGCCTTCTTCAACACTGATGTCACCACTGCCTCCTTCAGGGAGCAAGGATATTCACCAGAGTCTAAGGAGCACCAGACTATCCTCGTCAGAACCGGGAAGATAATCTCCCCACAGCCCATAACCAAGGCTGTGGGGCCCGGATCTAAACTACAGGACGTAGTACGCATACCACGGACAATCCTCATAATATCCTCGATTTCCGGCCTCTTGAAGAAACTCCAGGGAATAAAAGGGCATGTGACCGGGGCCAGGTCCACGGCCACTCCCATAGAGAGTGTCATGCAGATCTCCGCCCTGATGTCTTCCAGCTTATCTGCAAAGAACCGGGCGTCTCGCACTAGAATGCGAAAAAGCTTCACGAACCTGCAGACAGGCTGGGTTGCACAGTCTGTCTACGGTTCGAAAAAGCTGAGCCGGTCGGTTCTGAGCAGCAGCAATTTCCCCGGACAGGAATACTGCCTTCTTACGGGCGATTGATGACTGGTAGAGTTGATATTGCTCTAGCAGTCTAAGGTGGTCAGCATCTAAGCCAGATTTCTGCCAACACCTCTCTAACCTGCGTCCAAGTTGGCACATCTCCCTCAAGTCCCCATCGAACCATGGGGACCAAGGGTGAAGGGAGAGAGGATGCACATGGATGGAAGGAATAGAATCCAGGGCATTGGTAATGGCCTTATTATAGGCCAGAACCAAGGCCTTAAGATCCATGCTCATCATCGGAAATTCTGATAGGTCAAGCACCGCCGACAGACCAGCTGGAGTTACATCACGTAAAGGGTGGTACTTGACCATATCCACAGGGGTAGGTCTACACAAGGGGGTGCTGAAATTGAATCTCACAGTGTGATGATCAGACCATCCAACAGGTTCCACCCCCACGCCGGAGGCTTCCATCCCCAGGAGGAAAACCAGATCAAGGGAATGGCCGTATTTATGAGTGGCAGAGGTAACAACCTGTGAGAGGCCCAATGAATTCATCAATTGGAGGAAGTGCTGTCCAAAATGTGAGAGTTCATCGTCGATCCAGGCATTGAAGTCGCCCAGCACCATCAACCTGGGAGACTCCAATACCAGGTCAACGACGAAGTCCGCCACTTCCTTAAGGAATGGCTTCTCATTCCCGGGTGGATGGTAGATGAGAGCCACTCTATAGCCCCCACCTGCCACTACAACACATTCGAAAGATCTGGTCTCCTCAACTGGAACACTAGTGAGACCCAATTCTGTCTTAAAGCAGACCACAACTCCCCCACCCCTGCGATCCAATCTCAGGTGGTGTATCACCGAATACCTGGCCGGAACAGCCGCCTCAAGAACGGGGCCAGCATTACCATCCAGCCAGGTTTCAGTGATGCAAGCCAGATCCGCCATTCCCACCAAGTCCGCTACAAGATGCACATATACATGCCTGACCCCAATGCAGGGGGCTACGTCCCCACACCTCCTAAGGCAGGGTGCTCTGCCCCTGTACTATATATATAATAAACCCCTGTCTGGTTAGCAGTGGAGCAACTGAAATATCACAAGGCAGCAGCAGGTATGTGAGGCCTCCGCAAGGTAGTCATATCTCCCATGCGCTATCCTAGCAGTCGACATTTTTGTGTCGCTATTTATCCGGTAGTATTCTTCATGGGACATACTTGCCGGTTACTGTTGAAAAGAACCCCTACTCCTACCCCTAGGCTGGATATGGTAGAGGGAATGCACAGACTTCCAGGTTCTGCTTGAGGCCTGAAGAGTGGATAGGATAGCATGGGCCTCTGCACCAAATAATTTATGTCCTCAAAAAGAAGCATCAAGAATGGACTGTTGCACATCATTCACAAAGCCTGCCACCCTGAGCCAAGAATATCTCCTGAGACAGTTGACAGAGGCTCCAGCCCTGGCAGAAGCATCTAAGACATCATATGTTGTACTGCGCAGATGCTTGCCCACATCAGCCCCAGCAGTAAGGGCTTTAAGAAGCTCTTGTTTTGGGGTTCCGTATTGTAAGGCTTGTGCAGCTGGCTTGGCCTTCCTCCAGAGGATGTTCTGGTACTTCATCATGCGGGCCTGATAGTTAGCAATGCCAAGGCCCAATGACTCTGAAGCTAATTACACAGCTATACACCAGTGTGT
Source organism: Neoceratodus forsteri (assembly GCA_016271365.2). Classification (NCBI taxonomy): domain Eukaryota; kingdom Metazoa; phylum Chordata; order Ceratodontiformes; family Ceratodontidae; genus Neoceratodus; species Neoceratodus forsteri. The sequence continues at coordinate 619,408,339 of CM057450.1, read as the reverse complement.
GTGCCATGACCTCGGGACTCTTTCTGGGTCATTATAATAAATAATAGTAAAACTTTATTTTTAAAGCGCCTTTCTGTAACCAAGGTGCCGTACAACTCAGCACATATAAAATTCAATAAAACATAGAATTAAATACAGCATGCTAGCCAAAAGATAAATATCTAAAAATAATCAGTCTGGGTAGGCAATGTGCCACAGATGGGTCTTCAAGGCCCTCTTAAAACTCTCCGCAGTCGTGCACTCCCTTATCTGACCAGGTAGAGAATTCCACTGGGTATTGGCTGAATACATAAAAGCACGGGCCCCTGATGTTTTAAGATGTATCCTGGGAATCTCTAGCAACCCCTCATCAGCTGAGCAGAGTGGTCATCCGGGGCAGTAAGACAACAGGAGCTCTTGCAGATAGTCAGTGCCCAGTCCATGCAGGGCCTTAAAGGTCAGAAGCCCGACCTTGAAGGTGATCCACCATTGAATAGGCAGCCAGTGCAGTTTGCACAGCACCTGTGTCATGTGACTCGAATGAGGAGTCCCCATCAACAACCATGCAGCAGCATTCTGCACTAGCTGCAGGTGGTGGATATCAACCCCCAGTAGCCCTAGGTACAGGGAGTTGCAGTAGTCAAGGCACAAGGTCACAAAGATGTGGATCAACGTTAGAAGGTCGCCGGATGGAACAAGGTGCTTAATCCTGATGATGTTCCTAAGATGGTAAAACGAGGACTTGACGACTGCTGACACCTGCAAACGCAGTGTCAGCCCGTCGTCAAAAACCACCCCCAGGTTTCACACCCGTTCAGAGGAAGACAGCCAGATACTTTCGAGACAAAGTCCAGAAGGATGTCCAGCCACCGACCCCTCTGTCCAGCGACCTGGATCCACCATCAACACCTCGGTCTTTCCAGACTTCAATTTCAACCAGCTGGAATTCATCCAGTCCTGGATTTCAGTGAGGTAGTTACTAAAGACTGACCATGCACTATCCTGGTCAGGTGCAAAAGACAGATAGCGCTGTGTATCATCAGCACAGCAGTGAAACCTCAGCCCATATCATCTTACAATGTCTCCGAGTGGCAGCATATACATTGTGAACATTACCAGCATAAAGACTAGCCCCTCTGCAAGCAGAATGTTTTAGCATTCCTAAACTGCTGACCTGTGAGACAGGACATTGTGAGACAGGCACCAGCAGCTCATTTTAGATGCATATGAAATTTGAATGAACATTGTGTAGTGTGCTTTAGGTTTGTGGTACGGAGGAACAATACAGGAAGTAGTCTGGACCTTGTAGTCCTTAACAGAGTATCACAGACTACAACATGAGCATTTTTAACTGTTTTTACTGTAAACTTACATCCCTCACTGTATTTGGGGCTATAGTTGCTTAGGGGAATGAGTTTGCATATTTATTTGGGACTAATTACACAGCAATACACACAATGTGTGTGCCCTGACCTTGGTACTCTTTCTGGGTCATTACCAGCATAAAGACTCTCCCCTCTGTGAGCGGGTTGAGCTGAATGGAGCGTGCCCATCGCCATGCGTGGAGATGCGTGCCAAGACATGCATGTGTCTGGAGGGTGTGGAGGTTGTGAAGGCCCACACATGCAGTACAAATAACAACGTAAAGTAAGTTCTTGTGTAAAGTCCAAGTAAAGCACCGTCTGTATATATCTGTAAGCCACAAATATGGATACTGAGCACATAACGTTACAGCGCTTATGTCAGGAAGGAGTACTAATATGTTGTACCAAGTGAAAAATGACATGGAACCATCAAGGGTAACGCCTGGAATGTTAGAATGCAACAGATGTTTGGAGCATGATACAGATCGCTATAGGTTAAATAATGCCCTAAATGAATTAAAAAATTTAAGAGAAGTCCTAAACTTGGAGCACACTTATAGAATCAATACCAGTATGCAAAACACACAAACTATATCAAATCCCTCCACAGGTATAAAGAAACAAACACGGGAAATAGTCACAGGGGAAACAGATATGCAAGACACAAACTGTCCAAAAAAAAAAGTAAAGATTCACAAAACACTGACAACACAGAATGGTGTAAAGTTCCCAAAGAACAATCAAAAATAAAAATGGGAAGAAGAGCAATCAGTTCAGTTGAAATCCTGACCCAAAATAGATATGAACCCTTAGAGCATTTCCAAACTATGAAACCTGTAGCACAATGGGGAGAAATGAAAGAGGTGGATATGATAGTGTTGGGGGTTTCAATCATCAGGAAATGTGACTCAGTGGTGTGTAATCCTAACAAAGAAACAAGCATTTGTCAATGCCGAATGTTGATTGCGTTGGTCCGTTGAGCTCACTCACTGCCCTTCTGTCACTCGCTCATTCTGTTTCTCCCGGTGCTGCAGGCTGCTGTTTTGTACTGGGCTCCTGCCTGCGTTGGCACCCTTTTCTGTCCTCAAAGAAATCTGCAGCTGTCCCGACGGAGTTCCATTGAGGTGACTCACTCCTCCCTCTCACTCACTCATTCTGTTTCTCCTGGTGCTGCAGGCTGCCCTTTTGTACTGGGCTCCTGCCTCTGTTGGTGGCTTTTTCTGCCCACAAAGAAATCTGCAGCAGTCCCGACACAGATCCATTGAGCTTGCTCTCTCCCCCTCTCTCACTCGCTCGTTCCGTTTCTGCCGGCACCGCAGTCTGGCCTTTTGTACTGGGCTCCTGCCTGTGTTGCCACCTTTTTCTGCCCACAAAGTAATCCGCAGCAGTCACGATAGAGCTCCGTTGAGCTTGCTCACTCCCCCTCTTTCACTCACTCATTGTGTTTCTCCGGGCGCAGCAGGCTGCCCTTTGTTCTGAGCTCCTGCCTGCATTGGCAGCTTTTCTGCCCACAAAGAAACCCGCAGCTGTCCCGACAGAGCTCCGTTGAGGTCGCTCACTCCCCCTGTCTCACTCGCTCATTCTGTTTCTCCTGGTGCTGCAGGCTGCCCTTTTGTACTGGGCTCCTGCCTCTGTTGGTGCCTTTTTCTGCCCACAAAGAAATCTGCAGCAGTGCCAACAGAGCTCCATTGAGTTAGGTCACTCCCCCTCTGTCACTCGCTCGTTCCTTTTCTGCCGGCGCTGCAGGCTGCCCTTTTGTACTGGGCTCCTGCCTGCATTGCTGCCTCTTTCTGCCCACAAAGAAATCCGCAGCAGTCCCGACAGAGCTCAGTTGAGCTCGGTCACTCCCCCAACCCCTTACTCGCTCGATCCTAATCTGTCCCAAACACTGATTTCTGACAGTGACTGCGTTATTCTGCGCCGGAAGTGCGAAAACTCATTTTGGCCAGGATGTGAAAAATGACAGCTGTACTGTTCATAAGGAGGTGTGGAAAAATGCCAGTGTTGAAAATGTGGCGTGAAAATATTACTAATTTGCGAAGTTACAAGGGTGCGTGGAAACTGCACAACGCATGCTCGTAACACAGTCATTTTATGGACTTTAATCACCAAATTTTCAACATAGGCATTTTAGGACCTCTGCTAATGAACAGTTTCACTGTCATTTTCATAATGTCTCCTGAACACGGATTTCCCACAGTGACAGCACTATTCTGCGCCGGAACTGCGAAAACACATTTCGGCCAAGAAGTGAAAAGTGACAGCTGTACTGTTCATAAGGAGGTGCAGAACAATGGCAATGTTGAAAATCTGGAGTGAAAATATTATAAATTCGCAAACTTACGAGCATGTGTGCAAACTGCGCAACGCATGCTCATAACAGTCATTTTATAGAGTATCGTCACCTAATGTTCAACATAGGCATTTTAGGTCCTCTGCTCATGAACAGTGTCACTGTCATTTTCGTAATCTGTCCCAAACACTGATGTCCCACAGCGACCGTGCTATCCTGCACCAGAAGTGCGAAAACACATTTCCGCCAGGATGTGAAAAATGACAGCTGTACTGTTCACAAGGAGATGTGGAAAAATGCCAATGTTAAAAATCTGGTGTGAAAATATTGCAAATTCGCGAAGTTACGAGCGTGCATAGCAACTGCACAATGCACACTTGTAAAACAGTCATTTTAGGATTTTTCCATCAAATTTTCAACATAGGCTTTTTGAGAGCCCACCTCATGAACACCGGCACTGTCATTTTGTTAATCAGTCCCAAAGGTGATTCCACGCAGTGACCACAAATCACCTTTGGGCTGAACAACGCCATGACAGTGGCAGAATTCACGAGGAGGGATCCCAAAAACCCCATGTTGAAAATTTGGTGCCAAAAGTCCAAAAAATGCCTGAGATATGCATCAAAGTTGAAAAAATCCTATCTATGCCATTATACAGCTTACCGGCATTTCCTCAGTTCGCATTCAGCTTTGAAGAGTGCAGACGTGTTTTCCCGGTCCACCGAAGATCGTCGCGCTGGACTCCGGAGGTAAGTATGGGGTGGTGGTGGGGTGTTGGGAGGCAGAGTGCACAGAGGGTGGGCTCGGGTTGGGAGGGGCTGCCAGACTTGACGGGGACCGTTTTTGCTTTACAGGTACAAAAAAAAAAAAAGGCATCCGAGACAGTTTTTTTTTTTTTTTTGACAGGGGCATTTCTGGACATTTGGCATGCTGGGGTGGGCCCCCAGTGTGCCAACCAACTGTTGGGGGTCCAGCTGTAGCCAACGGGGGATTGGGCACCCCCGTCGGCACAAAAGCGGAGTGGGGCGTAAGAGCCAAGGGGGATTGGGCACCCTCTCGGCACAACTCTTCTGCTACTGTTTCGGGGGGGACTTATGCTGATGGGGAGTGGTCTCCCCATCAGTACATCAAAGTGGGAGGGGGACACAATGCTGACGGGAGTGGGCTCCTGTCGGCAATTCATAGCACCGAGGATGGAAGCTGACGGGATTGGGGCCCCATCAGCAAAAACATGCTGCTGGGGAGGAGCACATGTTGCCGAGGGGATTGGGCACCGGCACGGGTTACATTATATTGCCTAGAACATGGCGGCATGCCACCGCCATGTTCACAAACAATATCAGAATACCAAGGTTCCACCCAGCAATGATGGGTCGCTCCCTCATTGCAGTGAATGGCTTATGCTGCAATGACGAGGCAGCCCCTGATTGCAGCGGCTAATTTTTTACTAGGTTGTGGCGCGCTGGCTGAACTAGTGTCAGCAGAAGCAGGCCACGGCACTGGGGAAAGTAGGCCAAGCTTTTAAAGGCTGTGGGGACATTGGTCTCAACAGTGCCGTGCCCCCACAACCTGCTTCTGGAGGAAAGCTGCCGCAATATGTTTCTTCCACATGTGTGCAAGCAAACATAACAACCATTTGTCAATGCCGAATGTTTGCTTGCTGGCATTGGCACTGGTAGTGTAGGAATTACAGAGCTGCATACTAGGAATGGCAGTGAAGTACTGAACTGAAGCCAAGCCTGTCACCACCCTGCAGATAGTGACAGGCATTAGGGTGTGTCTTTGGGTCATCAGGCATAACAGCCATGCCATTTCACCACACCCTACCCTGCAGACACCGACAAGTGTTATGGTGTGCCTTGGGGTCTTTGGCCCTTATGCGCACCCCATTCCATTAGGAAATACGGTGAGATGGGTGCAGTATAGGGGAATGGGGTGAACTTTGGGGCCAAAGAGTCCAAGGCACACCTCAATGCCTCTCACTGGCTGCAGGGTGTGGGTGGGGGTGGAATGGTATGAGCATTGCAGGCAAAAATCCCAAGTCACAGCCCTGATGCCTGTCATTCTGTACAGGGTGGGGCGTTATGGTCAGAAACTCTAATGCCTCAGGCATTCGTTGGTATTTTCACTCCAAATTTTCAACATGGTTTTTTTGTGACCCCCACCTCATGAAGAGTGACAATATCAGTTTGTTAGCTGAAAGCTGCTTTTGCACAGCAACTACGGCATTTGGTACCACCGGTGCAAAAACACATTCCGAACAGGATGTGAAAAATGACAGCGGTACTGTTCATGGGGAGGTGTAAAAAATGTCAATGTTGAAAATCTGCTCTGAAAATATTAAAAAAACTGGTGAAGTCACGAGCGTGGGTAGAAACTGTGCAACGCACACCCGTAATGTAACTAGTTTGAGGATTTTTTACAGCAGATTAACACAGGCATTTTGGGACCTCCGATCATGAACAGTGCCACTGTGATTTTCTTTATCTGTCCCAAACAATGATTTCCCACAGCAACCACGCATTTCTGCGCTGAAAGTGTGAAAACACATTTTGGCCATGTTGTGAAAAATGACAGCTGTACTGTTCATAAGGAAGTGTGTAAAAATGCCACTGGTGAAAATCTGGACTGAAAATATTACAAATTCATGAATTTACGAGGGTGTGTGGAAACTGCACAATGCTGACTCGTAACAGTCATTTTATGGAGTTTTGTCACCAAATTTTCAACATAGCCATTTTAAGACCTCTGCTAATGACCATTGTCACTGTGATTTTCTTAATCTGTCCCAAACATTGTTTTCGCACATCGACTGCACCATTGTGCTCTACATGTGCAGAAACACATTTTGGGCGAGATGTGAAAAATGGCAGCTGTACTGCTCATAAGGAAGTGTGGTAAAATGCCAATGTTGAAAATCTGGCGTGCTAATATTACAAATTCACAAACTTGCCAGTGTGTGTGGAACCAAGCAACGTGGCGCTCCTAAAACAGTCATTTTTGGGAATTTTTTCACCAAATTCTCAACATAGCCATTTTAATACCTCTGCTCATGACCAGTGTCACTGTGATTTTCTTAATCTGTCCCAAACATTGATTGCGCACACCAACTGCACCATTGTGCACTACATGCATGGAAACACATTTTGGGTGACTTGTGAAAAATGACAGCTGTACTGCTCATAAGGAGGTGTGGTAAAATGGCAATGTAGAAAATCTGGAGTGCAAATATTAAAAATTCGCGAACTTACGAGCATGCGTAGGAAGTGCGCAACGCACGCTCATAAAACAGTAATTTTTAGGAATTTTTTCACCAAATTTTCAACATAGCCATTTTAAGACCTCTGCTCATGAACACTGTCACTGTGATTTTCTTAATGTGTCCCATACATTGATTTTGCACACCGACTCTGCCATTGTGCACTACATGCGCGGAAACACATTTTGGGTGAGATGTGAAAAATGACAGCTGTACTGCTCATAAGGAGATGTGTTAAAATGGTAATGTTGAAACTCTGGAGTGTGAATATTAAAAATTCACGAACTTACGAGCGTGCGTAGGAACTGCTCAACGCACACTCGTAAAACAGTCATTTTTAGGAATTTTTCACCAAATTTTCAACATAGGCATTTTGACAGCCCACCTCATGAACACTGGCACTGTCGTTCCATTAATTGGTCCCGAAAGGTGATTCGGTGCAGTGACCACAAAATCACCCTTCGGGCCCGATTAGCGCCATTACAGTGACAGAATTCATGAGGAGGGTCCCAAAACCCATGTTGAAAATTTGTGCAAAAATTCCAAAAACTGCCAGAGATATGCAGCAAAGTTGAAAAACCCTATCTATTACATTATACAGCTTACCGGCATTTCCTCGGTTCGCGGTCGGCTTTGAAGAGTGCAGACGTGTTCCCAGTCCACCGAAGATCATCGCACCAGAGTCCAGAGGTAAGTACGGGGTGAGGGGGGTGTGGGGAGGCAGGGTGCGCAGTGGGTGGGCACGGGTGGAGGAGTGGGCCAACAGACCGCGAGGGACCATTTTTTTCTTTCAGGGACTTTTTTTTTTTAAAGAGGATGACACAGGAAGTTTGCCACACTGGGGTGGGCTCCTAGCATGGCATAGGGAAGGCTGCTTTGGGGGCTGGAGCTGATGGGGGGATTCGGCACCCCCGTCGGCCATTACAGTTTCTGCCATGCTGGGGTGGACTCCCAGTGTGGCACCTGGAAATGTTTTGAGGAGGCCTGGAGACATGGAGCCATTGGGGGATTTGGCACCCCCATCGGCCATTATATTGTTTGCCACGCTGGGGTGGGCTCCCAGCGTAGCACCGGAAAGCTTGTTTTTTTGGGGGGGCCTGGAGCCAACGGGGATTGGGCACCCCGTCGGCCATACAGTGTGTGCATGGGGGAGAGCATGCATGAGCCACAAAATGCAGTGCTTGCATGCGTGGGGGGGGAGAGCTCTGCTCACTGAAGCGGAGCTCTCCCTTTCAACTGTATGCCACTGCATCCAGTGTCCCGGATGACGGCACTATGTTTCTTGCACATGCATGCAAGCAAACATAAAAAGGATGTTGTTATGCTACCCAAGGCAAAAATTGCAGACATACAGAATGTTATACCACAAGTTGTAAAAAAAGAAGGGCAACCTGATTGTAACTATACATGTGGGAACTAATGATGTAGGATATTAACACGAAAAAGATATCTGTTATGACTTAATTAATATAGTTAGAGAAATTAAACATAAGGGTGCAAAAGTTGTAATTCAGGAATCCTTCCAGTATTGGGTGCAGTTTAAGAAAAGAATCAAACTATTACAAGAGTAAATGCAAGACTTAAAAATTGGGGCACAAATGAAGACTTCCTATTTTTAGATTCCTGGGAAGAGTTTAATGGACATAACTATTTGTACAATAGAGACAGATTGCTTTTGAATAAAGATGGCATCAAAGTTTTGGGAAATCTAATTAAAACTCAAATGGAATCAGTATATTTAAACTAATTCAGAAGGGGGAAGGGGAGACTAGTACAAAAATATAATATAAAGAGACAAAACAAAATGCCAGAGTATTGCATAAGGAGCATATGAACTATTTACTGTGCAGTGCAAGGAGTCTAAATAAAAAATTGGATGAATTAAGTGGTAGACTCCAAACAGACAATATTGACATAGCAACATTAACAGAAACAAGGTGGGGAGAAAGTGACATCTGGAATAAAAATATTCCAGGGTATCGAACAATAAGATTAGATAGAAAAAACAAAAATGCGGGAGGAATCGTAATATTTGTAAAACAACATTTAAGCATAATGGACATTTCATCAAAGAAAAAGATGTACTCAACCTTGACAAACATTATGGTTAAAAATACAAGGGGCGCATGGGAGAGAACATGTTTTAGGATTATGTTATAGGCCACCAAATACACCAGAAAATATAAAGAAAGAAATACTGGAAAAAATAAATAAGGCCCTGGAAATAGATAACATAGTCCTGGCAGGAGATTTCAATTACCCAGATATAAATTGGAGTGACAGCAAAGCAACATGTAAACAGAATAAAGACTTCTTAGAAATGTGTATTGAAAACAATCTAATGCAACATGTTAAATCACCAACTAGATTAGGAAATATTTTGGACTCAGTACTAACATCAGAAAGTATATATATAAGAAAGTGTGAAACCTCCTCACCACTGGGGAATAGTGATCATGCCTGTGTTTCCTTTTCAACAATGAATAGTAATAAACATCAGAAGGGTTGTACAGAAATCTATATAGAACAGCAAATGTTATGGGAATAAATGAGGAAATTAACAAAATAAACTGGAATCTAGAATTACAAAATAAAACAGTAAATGAAGGATGGGAATTAATAAAGGAAACCATACACTCTGTAATCCAAAAGCATGTAAGACATGTTAAAAAAACGTAACAAAAATAGAAGAAAACCTACATGGCGTCACAAAGGCATTTCAGCTTTAATAAAAAAGGAAAACAAAGCATATAAGATCTATAAACAGAATAGTACAAATGAAAACTGGCAAGTTTTTAAAAACATCCAAAAACAATGTAAAAATAAAATAAAGCAAAACGAAAGTTTGAGGAAAAACTCGCAATGTCAGCAAAAAAAAAAACAAATCGTAAACAATTTTATGGATACATCAATTCATTAAAGAAAAAAACCTTCTGAATTATTAACCATAATGGTGAATGAAGAACTAATAAGTGATCCATGTAATATAGCAGAAAAATTTTATTCTTACTTTTGCTTAATTTATAACCTGGCAAATTCAGACACATGTACTAATAAAAGTAAAAGCATAGAAAGTAAACATGAAATTCAAATAGAAGATAACATTACACAAATAGATAAATTAAAACATCATAGTGCACCAGGCTTAGACAATATTACCATGGATATGCTGAAACTGATGAAAGTAAGTATTAGCATCCCATTAAAAATACGTTTCGAGAGCTCCTTAAATATAGGTATCATACCAAATGACTGGAAGGTAGCCAAGGTTACACCAATTCATAAAAAGGGCTGTAAAATGAGTATGGAAAATTACAGGCCCATAAGCCTTACCTCTGTTCCATGCAAAATCCTGGAACATATAATAAAGGAGAGAATAGTCGCACAGCTAAATAAAATACCAACTTTTGATAGTAACCAACATGGGTTTACACGCGGAAGATCATGCACAACAAATGTGTTTGTTTTTATGAGCATATAAGTCAACAGTTGGACAGGGTGAACCAATGGATGTTCTGTCACTGGATTTTAGCAGAGCATTTGACTCTGTGCCACACCGAGCAGTAGCGGACAAATTAAATAAATATGAAATTGACTCGCACTTGATTATCTGTATAAATAAGTGGCTTAAATCCAGAACCCAGAGAGTCTCTATAAGGGATTATGTGTCGGAGGAAGGAGGGTTGACCAGCGGGGTACCACAGGGGTCGGTGCTGGGACCTGTCATTTTCCAATTATTTGTTGCCGACTTGGAAGAAAATGTTCAAAATTATATAATTAAGTATGCAGATGATGCAAAGTTGAGTGGTCCATGTAAGACAATGGATCAGATAAAATCAATCCAGGCCAATATAGACTCAATCGCCAAATGGTCGAATAAATGGGATATGACCTTAAACATAGACAAATGCAGTGTATTGCATATGGGTCATCAGAATATAAAGACTCAATATTTTTTGCAAACCAAATTATGCAGTCAACGACAGTTGAAAAAGATCTTGGTGTTCTAATCAATAACCAGTTAAATTTTAAAGATCATTGTCTAAATATTGTAGCTAGGGCTAATAGGACAACCTGGGCAATCAAAGGAAATATCAGGAGTAGAAGTAGGGAGGTGATGATGCCCTTGTATTTGTCATACAGTATGTAAGACCACTGCTGGATCATGCTACCCAGGTCTGGAGCCCATATACAATAAGAGAAATCAACAAAGCAGAATGAGTTCAACGCAGATTTATCAAGTCTATTAGAACACTTAGGCATATGCCTTACACTGCTAGGTTAGAGAATTTAAATCTGCATAGTCTAGAATTAAGAAAGAAGAGAGGAGATATGTTATTCTACTATAATATCATGAATGACATATACCTAACTACAGATTTAAATACTGAATACAAAAACAAACTCCATTACAAGAGGCTATCCACGACAGGTAAAAATAGATCATTTTAGGACAAAGAAAAGAAAATATTATTTCACACAGAAAGCAGACAGCCTTTGGAACAAACTGCCTGAGCATGTTATTATAAGTGAAAATAAAGAGAGATTTAAGAATAGACTGGATAGTTATATTTGTAATAAGGGGAATGTGAACTATTATAATGACTGTAATAGGAGCTAGAAGTTGGTCCTCGGCCTTTTTTTTGCTCCTAAAAATCCAAAGTGAATCCAAAGTGAAAAGTTCTTTTGCGCAGAACATCCAACCTCCTGGATTCTTCATCAGGAGGGGGAACTCAGGTGCTTAGGTGAACTAGACCTGTCATGGGCAGCGTTAATGGCTACTGAATCTGCCTCAGGCTGGGAGGCAAAAAATGGTTTCCCAGAGGGGGCCATCTACATTTTATCTGTTTTCCTGGGTACAGCTGGGATATTGTTGGGTTTGTACCAGGCAGCAAAGGTGGCATCCTCTAAAACAGGGAACAGGGGTGGCACCACAATTGCAGGAGATTTTGGCAACTCCAGAAACACCACAAGCTTTTTCTTGATTGTGTCCTCTTCCTCCAGGTCACAGCACATGGCAGCTTGTAACTGCTGCATCATGGTGAGAAAAGTGGGATCCTCTGGAGGGGACCATGGTGTGTTTACCACAGAGTCCTCACTGTAGGTCAAGACAGTGGAGCTGGTGCCCCTGTCACATGGGCTTTTAGCACAGTCCTCAGCCTTCTACTCATCCTGCACTATCAGGTCAGGATTATATTCATACTTCTCGTCGAGCAGGTTGATGGGAAGAAGAGAGTAGGCCGGCAACATTGGCGGTGCTCTTGGATGCAGTTGTGGCAAGGGTGTAACTTACGTCAATGACGGGGGGATTAGTAGTAGGCCCCATTGATGGACCTCTTTGAACCGGCAGTTTAGGTAGTAGGTGTCAAATCATATCCAAAGGAGGAGGATAGGATCACCTAAGTGTAACCCCTAGGTGGCGCTATCCCAAGGGCTACTACCCCTGCCTGCTGGGCTAGTAGCAGGTTAGGGGGACTGAGTTCTGAAACAGGTGCCTCCACCCAGAGGTCAGGGTTGGTAATGGTCAAGCTAACCTGGGCACAGCCCTCCGGGACACTGTAACCCCCCTCTTTCCTTACTAGTGGCCAGAACAATACACAATAATCACTTTCACAATACCCCTAATACACCACACAAGTTCCCACACTGTTTGCACTTACTACCAGGGCTTTCCTCTGGCCCGGCTCTGGGGACCCCCTGTAAAACAAGGTTATACACAGCAAATAACAGCAGTACAGTACTCTTGCACAAACTGGAACCACAGTCAGGGTAAATGTAAAAAAGAGTTAGATCTGATTTATTTACGGGACTTGAACAAGGGAGGGGCGTAATCAGGTTAATTTGCTTAGAGACTATCATTCAAACAGTTATACATGCACTTCAGGGTCCATAAACAGTCACACACTTTGGGTACCCTGGGGACCCCCTGTAAAACAAGGTTATACACAGCAAATAACAGCAGTGCAGTACTCTTGCACAAATTGGAACCACAGTCAGGGTAAATGCAAAAAAAAAAAGAGTTAGATCTGATTTATTTAAGAGGCTTGAACAAGGGAAGGGCATAATCATGTTAATTTGCTTAAAGGCTCTATCAATCAAACAGTTATGCATGCACTTCAGGGCCCATAAACAGTCCCACACTCTGGGTACCCAGATGGAGAATGGTGGGCTAGCCAGGAACGTTGCAGCTGGTTGGGGCCCTGTGATGGAAGAAAACAATATGCACAACACACACTAGTTGTAATCCGGAGCTGGAGGGCTCAGTTCGTGAAAAGAAAACAACAAGACAGTCAGATGACACACTTTTAGATTAGGCTGTTGTTGCAGGGAGCTACCCTGATGATTGCTCACGATACCCAAGACTGGACACAGGCTGGACGAAAATCGAGACAGCAGGTGATTAATCTGGAGTACCAGTTAAAACAGGGCCCACACGAATCGCCGTGGCATCATTCCTGTTCAAGCATGGAGCAGGGGGCTGATCCCCAGGCAGGTCTCTCATCGATGGCTTTCTCTGTGCAGTGGGTAGTCTGGCTGGGCCAGTGTGGCAAGGCCCCAGCCAAACAGAGACAAATTCGGATACAGTCCTTTTTGGTCTGGATACAGCTCCCAGCAAGCAGAACACAGTTCACACAGTGGGGAACCAAACCATGACCCACTTTCAATACACAGCACATTTACATGTAAGGAAAGTCTACTGTACCAAGCAAACTGCTCTCCAGTCATGATCGCAAAGTCTCTGCACAAACCAGGGATTCAAAAGCAGCTAGAAAATCTGACAGGCCGATCGCATTCATCAAAATCTTCAGTCTTTTTCAGGTATGAGCCTGGTAGAAAATCAGTGCCTTACTCCGTTCTCACAAACTCGGATTTAGTCCAAAATAATTCTCTTTTCTCCCTCTCAGGGGCAGCAGGCAGACATGCAGGTCACAATTCAAGCCTTTCCACAGTTCTCCCTTGCAAATCCACTCAGGACTGCTGATCAAAATCACGTGAGCTGTTACTTATTCACTTCTCAGCTCAGAACTAACTGAAAATTGCAAGCAGTCTGGGATTTCCCCAAGATCCAAATGATTCGGTTGGCTGACCTGTCTGTCAGTCACAACAACAGCACCCCCTTCAGTTGCAAAAAGGTGCTAAAAACCCAAAACTACAATTCCTACAGATTTCGACTCCAGACAGCTCCTGTAATCCGGCTTCGTTTTAGGTCCCACCAGACTGGTTGGTCCAGTTCAGCAGTCCAGGACCAAGATAGTGGAGACAAACAAAACTGTCCTTGCTGCAAAGAAGGCAGGTTACACAAACTGCATTATCATTATCACTCTAAATGATTTTCAGCAAATAGTTACATCTTTCAACAGAGCTCCCTCTCAGATTACTTGTGACTGCAGTCCAGGCAGCTTTTAAAGAGAGAGTACACAGAGGCTATACAGGCACTCTCTGGAAATCACATTTAAACTGTTAAAATGCAGGACACCAATCTGCCAGTGAGCATTTAGGCAAGCTCAGGGAAGACTTTTCAGGAACCCCCATTTGTGGGGGGGGGGTCACACTCTTCCCTGCCTGGAGAAAGCTTGCCGTCCGTGTCAAATGTGTACCATCTTGCATCAGTTAACATAAACTTACTACTTTCCTATACATTTTTACTACACTTTATAATACTATATCCATTTTGACAATACATTAGGCATATTTCACACAAGTCAGTTGAACATTACTATACTAAATCAGGTAATAACTTCTTGTACATTAAACAGAGTAAGAGGGGGCCCTTCCCTATCAGCTAACTTGGGGCTGGATGGGGCAGAGGCACCATGGTGAGAGGGCAGAACAAGTAACCTGGAATGGGCCGTCAAGCTCAATTTGGGCAGTGAGCTCGGTGAAACAAACACCTTTGTGAACCACATGGAGAGGCAAGTCCACAGGCCTCCCCGGAGAATCATTGCTGAAACGCAATACTGGCTTGACAGCTCGGCCAGTCTTTCTGGGGGGGAACAATCACAGTCTCTGCACTCTCAGCAACAGCCTTGGGGCTTTCATCACCTGTGAGGGGTGCCTCTGCCTTGGTAGAAATGTCCAAACTTGGAGCACTGTCAGCTCCTTGCCCTGTAGGCTCTGTTTCTACAACACTTTGCTCATTTTGAAGAGGCCCTGTTACTAAAGGGGTTATCAGCACTCTCATAGTGTTCTTCATGTTCTGGCATGTCACCAGAAAGACTCTTTCCATCAGCCCCTCCCTCAGGCAAATCATACAGTTCCACAATACACAGAGACTCAGCATCCTCAGACGTGATACTTTGCACTTCACTTTCAGGGAGCATTGGCTCCAAGGACAAAGCTGGGGGGGTTAGGCAGTCCAGGAAGCCCAGCTTCATCCCCATGATTAGTCATGGAATTACCCCGAAACAGCTGACTCACTTCATAAGAGAGGTAATAGGCATAGTCACACTCACTTTCGACAGAAGTGGACTGACAGTCACTATCATGCTGGGTCTGCTGTGGAGGAAACCTTAAATCTGTGACCACTGGAGTAGGTTGGCTCGGTCTCTTTCTTGCAGCAGCATGAGTCACTGGCCCAGGAGGCTCAATTTCTAGGGGTTCAGCCTCAATCTTGACTTGGCCGATAGGTAGCAAGTGGTTATGGTGCATGGTCTTGACAGCTTTGGAGTTGTTCTCTGGGCGCACCTTGTACACAGGTAAATCATCCAACTTTCCAACTACTACATGGGGAAGATGGTGCCACCAATCAGCAATTTTGTGTTTACCATGCAGTCCTAAATTGTGTAACAACACACGGTCTCTAGGTCGAAGCTCTTGAGCCTTTATTTTTTTATCATGTTTCTCTTTGTTGGCTAGCTTTCTCTTGGCGGCCATTGTCTGGGCCGGTTGATAGGCATGGTTCAATTGAGCTTTCAGTTTTTGTACATATTGCAAATGGTTTTCGGCTCGGACCCCATCTGGAGAGGCCCCAAAACAGACATCAACAGGCAGCCGGGCCTCTCTCCCAAACATGAGGTGGTAGGGAGAGAACCCGGTAGCATCATTTTTCGTGCAATTGTGTGCGTGTACCAAGGTTCTAATCTGCTGGCTCCATTTATACTTGTCTTTTGGGTGGAGGATGCCCAGCATGTCTAGAAGGCTGCAGTTAAAATGTTCTGGTTGAGGATCTCCTTGCTGGTGATACGGGGTGGTTCTTGACTTTCGCACCCCCCATAGAGAGAACATTTCTTTGATTAGTCGACTCTCAAAGTCTCTGCCCTGGTCAGAGTGGCTCCACCTGGGGGCACCATAGTGGACAAAGAAATTTTCCACTAGCATCTTGGCCACGGTAGATGCCTTTTGATCTTTGGTAGGAAAAGCTTGTGCATACCGTGTGAAATGATCCGTAACCACTAACACATTGCCAATGTTCCACTGATCAGGTTCTAAACACAAGAAGTCTATGCAGACTAGTTCCATTGGGGGTGCTGGTAGTAATATTAACAAGGGGGGCAGCCATCTGAGGCAGGGCTTTTCTTTGCAGGCAGCGACTAGAAGTCTTTACATGGTGCTCAACATCACCCCCCCCATTTTGGGTCAGTAGAAGCGAGATAGTACCAGATCAAGGGTTCTGTCAATACCAAGGTGCCCCATGTGATTGTGGAGGGACCTCGGTACCAGATCTTTAAAGGACATGGGCAGGACCAATTGTTGCTTGTCTACTTTGCCACTACGATCTACTGTCTCTCTATACAACAAATGATTGAGCAACTTCAATCTGGGGCCTTCTTTGTTTATTCTTTTTTCTGCCCTCCTCGTGCTCGCTGGCCCCCACTCCTTCAGGCTCCGAAAGTCTCCCACTAGCCCCACTGTCCTAACCCAGCCCTCCTCTAACTCCTCGTAGTGCAGCCGATCCCTGGGATATCCCGGTGTATCCCTTCGCCAGGCGGGTCCCCCTCCTCCGAGGGGGAAGGCACCGGGGGAGAGGGATGACCCCAGCACAAGCTCTTCTTAGGGCCCGGGGATGCTGTCGCAGAGAAGGAGGCCCTGGGAAGGCACTGGAGGCATTCGGAGACAGAGAGACGTCATCCAGCGGCCAGTGAGCAGTATGTCAAGGTTTCTGAGGTGCGTGACGTCCAGATGTTAAGGCAATAGCCGACGTCTGTCACGCATCACCCAGCAGTGAACCCTGACGTGTTGCCCTACCCCTGGCTTCCATCAGCAGTCGCCCAAAACTGGATTGCAGCCCTCCCTCCCTCCCTGGAGACAACAGTCAGTCGTGGGATGCTCAAGTTGTCTCCCCCCGGCCGACCCTCCAGCAACCCTAGCTCGTTCCCGAACCCGGGTCGCTGGCGTCGCAAGCGGAAATCCAACCGGTGCACCAGCGGGCCGGCTTGGGGCCTTCTTTAAACAATAAAGCAGTTCGCAAGTCAGTGGAATGTAACTTAGACACATCTTTCCCCGCACGCAGGGCATCAAGTGCTGGCTGAATCATAGGATCTTGGGATTGAGCCCACTGAATGCTGTCATTGTCAAATTGAGGCAGTGCACTAATGTCTAAATCAGAGAAGAGGCAATAAGCAGCTGATATGCAGATGTCAGAAAGGCTCAAGCAATCTACTAAACAGTCCACTGTGTCCGCAGACATCTTTTCATCTCTATCAAACTTTTGGCACAATGCTTGAATGTTAGGTTCAGACAGCCTGACCCAATCACTCTTGAAAGTGGGCCTTCATGATAGGGCATCAGCATCAATATGGTTCAGGCCTGGTCTGTATTCGACAGAATAATCATAGGTTGATAATGCAGAAAGCCACTGGTGCCCAGTGGCGTCTAACTTAGCTGAAGTCTGCACATAGGTCAACAGGTTATTGTCAGTCTTCACAATATCTTTGCCCCATAGAGGTATTCATGAAACTGGTCAACGATGGCCCATTTTAGAGCAAGGAACTCTAACTTATGCACAGGGTAGTTTCGTTCGGATGGGGTCAAGCTCCTACTGGTGAAAGCTACTGGTCTCAGGCCATCCTCATGGTCTTGATACAGTACCGCTCCTAGACCCTGTAGACTAGCATCCGTATGCAGCACATGGGGTTTGGGTGGGGTCAGCATAGGCAAGGATGGGGGTATGGGTGAGCTGGTATATGATCTCATGGAAGGCTGCTTCACAGTCAGGCAACCAGCGGGGCCCGAAGAGTTCACCTGGGTGGAAGTATACTTTTTCTGGTTCTTTAGTGGACCCTATATTGTGTTTACAATTGGTAAGAGGGCAACTCTGGGTAAGGTTCAAGACTTGGCAAATCACCTTGGAATAGTCTTTTATGAACCTGCAGTAGTAGCCACTGAACCCCAGGAAACATCGTAGTTCTTTCAGATTATGGGGCTGGGGTCATGTAGTCAGTGCTTCAACCTTACGGGGATCAGTCTCGATCCCTTTTGTAGATACTATGTGCCCCATATACTTCACGGAGGTTTGGAAAAACTGACACTTGTCAATGGACAGCTTGAGGCCGAAGTCTTCCAGTCAGTCTAGGACTTTAAAAAATAGGTTCTCATGCCCCTTTAAGGTGCTCCCAAACACAATGACATCGTCCAAGTACACCAGGCATTCCAGCAAATTCATATCTCCTACCGCACATTCCATCAGTCGCTGAAAGGTGGCCAGTGTGCCCGATATCCCCTGTGGCATCCTCAGAAACTCGTAGAACCCCAATGGACAGATGAAGGCTGTTTTCTCATGGTCTTCTGGGGTCATCGGGATCTGGTAGTATCCACTGAGAAGATCCAGAACCGAGAACCATTTGCTCCCATTCAACCAGTCCAGGGCATCTTGTGTACGAGGCATAGTGTATTGGTCTGGGATGGTCCACCGGTTCAGGGTTCGATAATCAATGCACATCCTCACAGACCCATTCTTCTTAAGCACAACCACAATGGGAGAGGCATATGGGCTCATAGATTCTTGTATCACACCAGCAGCGAGCATTTACTGCAGGTGTCTTCTCACATCATCTCTGTCTGCTGGGGCTAGGCGTCAGGACCGCTCTCGAAATGGTCATTCATTGTGCAGGTGTATGTGATGCTCCGCACCCTGGACACATCCCACATCCCATTTCTTCAACGAAAACACTTGGTCTCTCTGGGCAAGTCTCTTGCTAATTCTAGTCTTCCATTCAGCTGGCAACGGGGATTCACAAAAGTCAAACAAGTCTGGGGTCACTCTCTCCTTCTCACCAGGGTGTTTGTTGCTGAGCAATACTGCAGTGTCTGCACAGTGTACCATAGCTAGGGTGCACCCTCTGTTCACCCAGATCTCCTGATCTGACACATTGTGAATCTGGACCATCACTCATCGTGCATAGACATGGGCACGAGCAGGCAAGATGCTGGGCTTGACCAATAATCCTTCTGGCAATTTTCCATCGCCTGGCACATCCAACATCAGTATTTTGTTCTTGACATCCTTCCGGAGGCGGACCTCCCCTTAAATGGTACACTGGGCGTTAGGGGCCAGTACCATTGAATCAGGATCCTTCTTCCACACGATCCCCACTAGTTCATCCTGGTCGACTTCCTGGGGTTTCTGTTGCAAATCATAGGCCTTCTTGATCAGAGCCAGAATTCTCAGGGCCCTCCTAGTCTGTTGCCCTTGTTTCTTGTGACAGAGTTGCGCCAGTCTCCCACACATATGAGTGTTTGTTCCAAGTAACAGGAGAACCCCATCATACAGTCCGGTTGGGGGGGGGAGACACACTAGGGCCAGTGTCTCTACTTGCTCCTCTATGCTAGTGACAGTTGCAGGAAAAGACAACCAGAGGCAGACATATCCTAAATATGGAGAAGACTTGTCGCTTAGCCCCCACACATGTAGGCCTTCCAGGGATTGTAAGGGCACATCAGGTAAGTATTTGTCATACCAGTCCTGAAACACAATGGTCACTTGCGACCCACTGTCAAGCACAGCCCGAGCAGGAATACCATTCACAGCCACATTAGTCTCCATTGAAGGGCCCACTATCTTGGACCAGTCTGGAGGGACAACAACAGGGGCCTGGACAGATGATTTAGCCACAGAGAGGTTTGAGTTAGGATGGCTGAAGCTTTTACTGCAGTCATTTCGTGCACCCCTTGACCAATGACTCGTTTTCTGAAGCTCCCCTTGGAGTCTGTTTACTACTCTTTCTAAGTCCTTCTGAGACCGGCATTCTTTTTTCATATGGCCATCCTTTCCACAGTGGTGAAAAATGATAGACTCCTGGGTCATCCTGGGAGAGAACATCGTATGAGGAACTGAAGCAGTAGTAAGAGATTGGGGTCTAGTATCCGCTTGCAGCAGTGAGAGTGGTGTAATGTGTCTTAATAGTTCCTTTAGAGTGGCAGTCAATCCAGTGGTGATAGCCTTGGAGCCACCCTCGGTAGTGGATGCCTGTGGGTGCACCCCCACCCCTGTGGCAGTCACATCCTGAGAGGAACCAGAATCTTGTTGCATGGGGGGAACCCTTGCAGAGGTGCCTGCTTTCAACTCTTGGACTTCCTTTAATAGCTCAGCTTTCAAAAACTGGGCCCAGGGCAGAAAGTCCTTTGCATTCTCAGAGAGTCTGTTAGGTGCCGACTTTTGCATCTGAACCCCACTTGGCTGATCACTCTCTGTCACTTGAGTAGTAGCACCAGATATTGGTGCAGTTGCCCCCTGGGTCACCTTTGCTCAACCCCTTGAATTTCTTTCATTAGCTCTTCATAGGAGGAGGAGGGCGATTCCAGTTGGGTGGCGAGGCACAACTAAAGCAGTAACAATTCCGAAAGTGGAGCAGATTTAAGGATCCGGACCAGCCTAGTTTGATCTAATTCATTTGACGGCAAACTACCCTTTCTGAGGTACTCTTGTAGCAGCTTTTCAAGCCAAGGTACATACACAGACAATGGCTCCCCTGGGCACTGCTGAGCATTTCTTACTCTCCACCACATATCCTCATCTGAATCCGGGCTCCCATACACACCTCCAATGCATCAAGATAGTCCTGTGCAGTTGCTTTGGGGTTATTGGCCCACTTGGCATGGATGGTAGCCAGAGCAGGACCTTGGAGGCTCTCACTCAACCTCTTTCATTTTTCTGCTTCTGAGCATTGCCATTCAAGCACTAGAGGGGCAACATAGTCTATCCAGGTCTCCCAGTCATCCTTCCCCTGGGGGGTGGGGAAGGTGCCCGAGAAGATTCTCAGCCTTCGGTAGGAGTCGTGACTAATGGCAGGTACAGATATAGGGGCCAGCATTGGCATGGGCACAGAAGGCGGGGCAGTAACAGGTGCTGGAGTGGGAGGGGGTGTTGGGTAAGGAACACCCCCAGGCGGCAGGAATAGTTTCTTAAAGTCCTCTACAGTTTTCCCTTCCTCCAGCAACAACTTAGCAAATTTCTCCTCAAAAGTCTCAGATAATGGTCACTACACTCTACTAAGGCTATGAAAGTTTGGGCGGTCAAATCAGCCTGTCGACCCAGCACCACAGGGTTTTTTAAACATTCAACTTTGGAGAGTACTCACTGTACAGTGTCTTTACTGGTACCCAGGGGAATATCCAGTACAAGTAGAGCATTTTGAGGGTTGATCTCCTGCCCAGTACACCACCCCACCAACTAGTGTACAGACACTTCTACTGGGGTAGCCATTAATCTTCAATAATAATTTGTAATTTCTGTCCACTAGAAGGCACAAAATCCCAGCGGTGAGCCTCCAAGATGTAACCCCTAGGTGGCACCATCCCAAGGGCTACTAACCCTGCCTGCTGGGCTAGTAGCAGGTTAAGGGGGGCCTGAGTTCTGAAACATATGCCTCCACCCGGAGGTCAGGGTTGGTAGTGGTCAAGCTAACCTGGGCACAGCCCTCTGGGACACTGTAACCCCCCCTCTTTCCTTACTAGTGGCCGGAACAATGCACAATAATCAATTTTACAATACCCCTGATACACCACACAAGTACCCCACACTGTTTGCATTTACCACCAGAGTTTTCCACTGGCATGGCCCTGGGGACCCCTGTAAAACAAGATTATACACAGCAAATAACAGCAGTACAGTACTCTTGCACAAACTGGAACCACAGTCAGGGTAAATGCAAAGAAAATAGTTAGATCTGATTTATTTAAGGGACTTGAACAAGGGAGGGGCGTAATCAGGTTAATTTGCTTAAAGGCTCTATCAATCAAACAGTTATGCATGCACTTCAGGGTCCATAACCAGTCACACACTCTGGGTACCCAGATGGAGAATGGTGGGCTAACCAGGAACATTGCAGCTGGTTGGGGCCCATGATGGAAGAAAACAACATGCACAACACACACTAGTTGTAATCCAGAGCTGGAGGGCTCAGTTCGTGAAAAGAAAACAACAAGACAATCAGATGACACACTTTTAGATTAGGCTGTTGTTGCAAGGAGCTACCCTGATGATTACTCACGATACTCAAGACTGGGCACAGGCTGGATGAAAATCGAGACAGCAGGTGGTTAATCTGGAGTACCAGGAGAAGCAGGGCCCACATGAATCTCCGCGGTGTTGTTCCTGTTCAAGCGTGGAGCAGAGAGGGCTGATCCCCAGGCAGGTCTCTCTTCGATGGCTTTCTCTGTGCAGCTGGTAGTCTGGCTGGGCCAGTGTGGCAAGGCCCCGGCCAAATGGAGACAAATTCAGATACAGTCCGTTTTGGGCTGGATACAGCTCCCAGCAAGCAGAACACAGTTCACACAGTGGGGAACCAAATCATGACCCACTTTCAATACACAGCACATTTACAAGCAAGGAAATTGTACTGTACCAGGCAAACTGCTCTCCGGTCACAATCGCAAAGTCTCTGCGTAAACCGGGGATTCAAAAGCAGCTGGAAATCCCGACAGGCAGATCGCATTCAGCAAAATCTTCGGTCTTCTTTAGGTATGAGCCTGGTAGAAAATCAGTGGCTTACTCTGTTCTCACAAACTCGGATTTAGTCCAAAATAATTCTCTTTTCTCCCTCTCAGGGGCAGCAGGCGGACATGCAGGCCACAATTCAGGCCTTTCCACAGTTCTCCCATGTGAATCCACTCAGGATTGCTGATCAAAATCACATGAGCTGTTACTTCTTCATTTCTCAGCTCAGAACTAACTGAAAATTGCAAGCAGTCTGAGATTTCCCCAAGATCCAAAAGATTCAGTTGGCTGATCTGTCTGTCAGTCACAACAAGAGCTCCCCCTTCAGTTGCAAAAAGGCACCAAAAACCCAAAACTACAATTCCTACAGATTTTGACTCGAGACAGCTTCAATAGTCCAGCTCCATTTTGGGTCCCACCAGACTGATTGGTCCAATTCGGCAGTCCAGGAACAAGTTCGTGGAGACAAACAAAACAGTCCTTGCTGCAAAGAAGGCAGGTTAGACAAACTACATTATCATTATCACTCTAAATGATTTTCAGCAAATAGTTACATCTTTCAACAGAGCTCCCTCTCAGATTATTTATGACTGCAGTCCAGGCAGCTCTTAAAGAGACAGTACACAGAGGCTATACAGGCACTCTCTGGCAATCACATTTAAACTGCTAAAACGTGGGACACCAACCTGGCAGTGAGCATTTAGGCAAGCTCAAGGAAGACTTTTCGGGAACTCCCATTTGTGGGGGGGGGGTTACATAAGTATTTGCACCCATTTGGTCAACACATGCAACTGGAGGAGTCAATGGAGGAAGATGAGTCCCTGACAGTGACATACCAGCTGTACTAGGCCTGGTAGTTCCTGCACTAAGCCTCAACCTTGGTGTTGTGTCAGTGGTTGGGGGAGCGAGCATCATCGCCGCCAGAGTGGACAATGGCACAGAGGAGGTCATACTTGCTGTGTGGAGGGGTAACATGGAACACACTGGGGAGTCTCTCTCCTTCTCCTTGTCTCGGTGCTCATGTTTGTTACTCTTGGCTGTTTTGTCCAGGGATACTGAAGACCTGGACTTGGTAGATGGTGCCAGTGATGCGGTGGTGCTCTTCTACTTGAGCTCCTTCTCCATACTAGCCACCTTCTGTTTAAGGAAGTATTTTTCTGTGGTCCCCATACTGTGTCACCTGGTCATGGAATCAAAAGCCTGACAAATTCCATAGGCTTTCACGTGTGGTCTTGGTCTAGGCAGCAGGCACATGTGTTGAGGGAGCAACTGGTGTAGATCTTCTCACCACAGGCACAATACCAGAACAATTTCGGCAGTTCCTTTGATGATATACGTGTCACTGACAATTGCTATAAAAGTGATTACTTTTTCTGATAAAAAGGAATAAAATGGCAGCTTTTGCAGTGGCATTTCCTTCGGTGGTCCGACGAGTATGGTCGACAGCGGGAAAAGAACTGAGGAGAAGGGCCATACATGTTTATGAATCAACCGACATTTGACATTGTCGTGGGTGGTCCCTGGCTGACTGTTTGCAAAGTTTCCATGTAGTCCTAACTCCCAGTGGCTTATACTGTAGTTCCATAGGTGTGGCCTGATGAGAGATATCCTCTAAGAAGATCAAAGGTAATCCCACTCCTTGAGTGCCTTAATCCTATTAACAAGCTGTTGTCATTTTTTATAGTTAAAATGATAACTCTTCTATTGGCCACAAGGGTTTTCAGCAACTGACCTAACCCTTTTGGAATGCTGTCATCCAATCAGAATGCTCCATTTCCAATCATTATTTTATAACTATAACCAGGAAGGTTTTGTCTTGCTCAGGGTCATACAGTTACTACATGAACCTGAGTAGTCTCTTATCCACCCCAAGAGCTCAGTTTCAGTCATGTCTGAAGCCTCTGACTTGGTAAACCATTCTATCCTTCTCTGCAAATTACGATCAATTGGTTGCTCCACTGAGACTACATATTTGTTTCAGAGCTAGCTCTCTGACCACTCTCAGACAGTGTGTATAGGCTCTGCCACTTCTTCTGCCCTGTTGATCTCAACAGGGGTACCCCAAGGCTCTATTCTGGGCCCCCTGCTCTTTACAATATTCGTAAACACCTTCTCCTCTGACTGCCTCTCCTGCGAATCCCTCCTTTATGCGGATGACCTTATATTCCACAGTGACAACTCCCTTCCTTATCTATCCTCTGTTCTTACCCAGAACTACTGTGTTGCCCATAACCTTTTTTACTGACAACTTGATGTTGGTTAATGCCAAGAAAACTAAGGCCATGCTTTTTGGGTCTAAGCCATTCTTTGCTAGGACCCTTAAAGCTAATTCCTCTCTCATTATACACCCCCCCCCCCGATGGCCCTGCCCTTGATATCTTCCTTAATTTCTAATACTGTGGGTTTACACTGGACCCCTCCCTCTCCTTCACCAACCATATTAACTTCATAGTCTGTAGGATCAAGCAAAATCTCGGTGCTGCCTACTGCACCAAACCCTACCTAACTGCTGAGGCCTGCTTGGCCATTGCCAGAGGTAAATTTCTCTCTATCTTGGCTTACTGTTTCACAATGTACTCACGAGTCTCTACAGCCCTCCAATGTAGACTTTCGTCTGTCTACAACAGTATTTGCCACTTAGAGCTAGCTGCCCCTTATTCCACTCATCACTGTGACCACTACCGCTCTCTAGGCTGGATCTCCTTGCAAGGTCATTTCAATTTTACTCTGGGATGTATCGTAGATTCCATCATTAGATATGACCCTACTTCCCCCCATCCCCACCCTCTGCAAGCACCAACCCATGCCAAGGTGTCTTCAATCCTCGGCTGTCCCTCTCCTTGATGGGCAGGAATACCCTATCGGTAGCTGCCCTCGCGCTCTGGAACAGGCTACCAGCTACACTCAGATCTTCTAGCACACACCTGTCCTTTAAACTCAACTTCAAAACCTGGCTTCTCTCCCGTGACAATTGCAACTGTCTGTCTAGGTAGCATCAACCCCCATGCCATGACGTGACCCTTCTCCTTTGACCTGTTCCTCCCTCCTATTTCATTTGTAACAGGTATGCTAATACAGTGAGTGGGCAGGGGTTAATGTTTCTCCTTGTTCACTGGATTGTGTATTGTTACTTGCAAATTTTATTTCTTGAATTTGTTGTAACCACTGTCTGACTAATGTTTATACCTGTTGCTATTGATAATTTGATATTACCATTGCCTGCTTAGTGTATGTACCTCTTGCTCAATGTAATGTTCATCACTCGTGCTTTAACGGCCTGGGTCGTGTCTGAAAACGGTCCCTTGGATCAGAGCACTTGCCCAGTAAACAAAGTCATAAATAAATAAATGTCCTTGTTTCTCTGTACTTAAACCTCTGAGCTGTCCTTACTCACTATCTCATGTATACTGCATATGTGTGTACACCTTATTTATTTATTTATTTCATTTTGATGACTGGGTAAGCCCACTGGAACCAGAGGTCCCTTTCCCAGGGGCGACCTGGGATTAATTACATATAAATGACTGAATATATAGAACATCAAATACAGAAGGCAGAATACAACATTGGAAACACAATTCACAAATACCAGACAATGGCTGGGTTAATTACTCTACATAGAACAATATCAATTTGGTCATATAAAACATTGTATAATCATAGATATCAGAGCATAGTATAATCCTGAGCTAAAAGGATGCTTAAACATGAGGGAGATGCAATGTGGGAATTATGGTGTGAGCAAGTGTCATACAGGTTCACACTATCTGGGACAAACACTATAACAGAATACTGTAAGTTCAGTGGAAGGTTATTCAGATGGGTCATAAGACCAGGCCAGTATCTAGATAATGTAACCATGGGGATCATACATAACTTAGGTAAGGTGGTCAGTGAAGGCAAGAGCATAGGTGACATTCAAGTAGATGGGTTTTTAGGCCCTTTCCAAAACTGACTAAAGAGCTAGACATTTGCAAGTCCTCCGGAAAGGCATTCCAAAGATTTGGGGCTGAGTAAGCAAAGGATTTATTCCCTAGCACAGATCTAATCCTGGGCACCTCAAGCATTTTTTGCCAGAGATATGGAGCAGCCTGCAGGAGCACTTAGGGACAAGGAGATCATCAAGACTAGGGGGAGCAGATCCATTTAACAGATATACACCATGGTTAACAGAGGGTACGGGAAATGATTAGGTAGCAAGGGCCAGTTTAGGGAGGCCAAAACATTGCAATGGTGCTTCCTAGGGGGGATATTGTTGTAAAGTGCCCAATTTTGTTGTACAGCATCTGCAGCCTGTTTGTTTCAGACTTACTTAGGGACTGTAAGACAGGGGCAGCATATTTAAGTGTAAGTCTCCCTTAAAGGAAGGGCTTATGCTCCCAATTTAGGCACCCTTTCCCCCTCCTACCCCAGAGCTAGGGAGTTTTCAGTGGTGTGGGGGACATTGGCTGCTGGACGCCTCAAGGTGGCAGCAAAGAGTAGGTTTAGGAGTATATAAGAGAGTAGACAGGAAGTTTCGGGGCCTTTCCAGCCCAGGCATTAGGCTAGGGCTGGAGGGGGGTGACTGGAGGAGCACAGATAGGTGGGCAAGTAAGGGAGCTCGGTGAACCGGGCAGGCCAGTGGGGCACCTCCCCCCAAGTGTAGACAGGATGGCTTTCTCAGCGTCATGGCAATCAGGAGCTGGGGAGTGGAGCTCCGTTGGGGACGTATGTTTAGCCAGGTCCTACATCATTGGAGGCAAGGAATGTAGGTGGCCATGAGGGGCCAGGAGAGGTAGAAGCCCTTAGAGACCCCTGTAAAGTGTGTTTCCTGGGACACCAGGGTGTGGGAGCAGTGGCAGAGCCTCCACAGGAGGGAAGCCAGTGGCAGTGGTTTCCCCTTGCACCCAGTGTGGCAGGGTGGCCAGGGTGTGCAGAGGGAGCTGGGGGGCCCTTCACGCAAATATTGGGCTGGTGGGTCGCAGGTCAAAAGACAGGCCTTGGAGGGTAGCTCTTGGCCGGAGCTAATGTAAGCCCAGGATGTGTTAAGGGGATGTGGGCCTGGCAGGAATTCACTGTAGAAGGGACAACAGAAAGCAGTGCTAATTTGGACCAGAAATTCTGGGAAGGCAGGTTGTTCAGAGAGGCCTGGGTGGTGACAGTGCCCAAGGACTCCCAAGTGGCAGGACAGCCAGTTGTATGGGGCTAGAGTGCTGGAGCAGGGCTGGGCTTTGGGGCTGCTGCATCAGGGGACGTGAAGATGAGATGAGAGGCTGAGCAAAATGAGAGAGCAGGTGCTGAAAGGGTAGAACCAGTAACAGAGCCAAGCTCAAGTAGGTTACGGGGCCTGGGTCATACGGAAAATTCTGCTATCCCTTGTGATTTGGTCCAGGGTCCAGGTGGGGGAAGCAGCCCGCTTTCCCGTGCCGGAGTTGGGGTGATGACCAGTGCCAGTGTGAGAGTGGGAAATCTAGCAGTAAAGAGAAAGATATGGCTTACCAAATCCAGAGAGTCAGGAAATTTAGGGATCTCACTCTGGCAGTCCTTGGGTAAAGCATCCAAGAGAGAGTAGAGGAATCTTTGCTTGTTACTGCCTTAAAGCCATCATTTCTGCTGCTCTAAATGTCCAGCCAGCATGTGTGTAAAAAGGTTCGATTAGCCCCATGGAGCTGTTTTATTTATTTGTATGAAGTATGTGACCCCTGCATTGCTGGGAATCATTTACTATGCAGGAGCTAAATAAAAAAGCTAGTTGGGAGAAGAATAGCAGTGATGTGCTTTATTTAACTAAAGAGGGAGTTAATGAAATGGAAACCATTTTCCCCTTTCTTTGCAGTTAAATTCATTCCTCATAAGTTTGATTCCAGATGAAATTGCCACCCCGCCTTTGGCGGGACCTAGGGGCTCTGGGGGCTCAAGAGATTCTGGTGATGTGCAGTGTGGTATTCCTGGTCTGGTGTGCCAGCATTCGGGAAGAATCCAAATTCGTGGGTGAATTGGAGAGTACACAGGGGACCGAAGATGCCAGTAAAGTAGGCCATATCTTTTCTGCCTTGTTAAGGGAGTGCATTGTCTGGGTGATTTAGCGCTTGAGGCGGCCCCCTCCTAAGGCCCCTGGAAGATCTGCGATGTATATGCCCTTGGACAGGTGGCTGGGAGGGAGTTACTTAAATTTAGGAAGCAGGATACTATTCGCTATTGTTAGTCTGGAGTCTGAGGTGAGGTGGCAGTTCAGTCCAAATAGGAGGCTCAGATTATGGTGGATAGTTTGGGTAGTCTGATCCACCTGTGCTTTAAAGGTAAAGCCTTGATCAAATAATACACCAAGGCATTTGACCGTGTCCACAACCTCAATCTTAATCCCCAAAGAGGTTGTGAATGGAGCAGGTGTCTTCAAACAGAGCCAAGTTGTTTGGATCCAACTAAGACAGCCTTTGTCTTTTTAACATTTAGTACTAGTTTATTTGATAGTATCCACTTTTCCAGGCTTACAAAGTCCTTTTGCAGTTGAGTGTTGAGTGCCAAGGTGTCATGAGAGCTCCTATAAAGGACAGCATCATCTGCATACAGTAGGAGTTGACTGCTGCCACAGTTATTGTCAAGGTCATTGATAAATAGTGAGAAAAGTAGGCCTAATATAGAGCCCTAGGGTACACCATCTGAAATTCGGCAGTTGGGAAGATATGGCACCTCTGCATCTGACAACTTGGGTTCTATGGGAGAGATAATGGGTGAACCAGGCGAGCGGGTGGGAGTTGACCTCGTTTTTTTAACTTCCCGATGAGAAGCTCATGACTAACCAAGTTAAAGGCCTTGGTTAAGTCTATAAAGATGGTCCCTGTAGGGGTGCCATTATCTAGTCCTTGTAGTACATTGGTAGTAAACTTTATTAATGCAGTATCTGTGCCATGGTTGTGTCTAAAACCATGCTGCTGATCAGATAACAGGTGGTGCAGTTCAAGATAATCTCTCAGCTGATTATACACCAGTCGCTCCTGAATCTTCGCCAGGATACAGAGGAGAGAAAAGGCCTGTAGTTGTCTATCGATTCCCAGAGACCACCTTTGTGGACAGGGACTATGATTGCCTCTTTCCACTTGACTGGAATTTGACCAGCAAGAAAAGATTTGTTGAATAGCATGGCCACTGTGGACGCTATTGCTGAGGCAGCTGCCTTTAGTAGCCTAGGCTCCAGTTTGTCAGGGCCCACTTAGCTACTGGATTTTATTTTCTTGAGCTTGGCAACTATCTCATTCATAGTTACTAGTCTAAGATGAAATTTAGGGGGTTGGGGACCAGGTTCAGAGAGAGACTTGGTGAGGAGGAACGGGGGGAGGGGGGAGACTGAGGACCCATTTTTGTATTTGTCAAGGTCTGTAAAGTTTTGGTTAAAGGCACTGGCAGCAGACTGGGGGTCACTGATGGTCTGACCATTGAATATGATAGGGCCATTAGTGGAGCTGGGTCCTGACTTGAGCAGAGCATTGACTTGGGCTCAGAATTGTTTAAAATCATCCAGATTATTTTGTTGCATGCCTCTAATGTAATGTTTTTTTTGCTGCCTTTGAGCTGGTTGCTATTAAATGTTCAGGACTGTAAAGCACTGTGGGATACGGTTTGTAGCAAAAGCACTATATCAGACCAAATTCCTTCCTTTGTTATATTGTGCCTAACTCCAGAAAACATCTTAAGATTGCCTTCAACTGAAAATTCAGTACACGTCTCTTGTTGAGCTAAAGGGCACCTTACTGTTTTCTTGACCTTCCCTATACTTAGAATCTTTGGTGAGGCTGTGGGAAAATTATCTACTTTAAGAAGAAAATGTTTTGATCTCAATGTGCCAAAAAAAAAAAAAAGAGCAAAATGTACAGGGACACTGCTGACCTCAAATAAGCCTATTAACTGAATAAACTATTTGCCGTCTCTAGAGATTAAAATAGTGAAGTTCTTAGTTCCCGGGTTTATTTTTTCTTCAACTTGAGAGTATATATAAGTATATATATATATAATATGAATTCTTCTGTTTCTAATAACGCTAACTATTTCTCATAAACTGGAATGCTGCAGCTGGTTAAAGGGGAACAATCAGCAGTAAGAGCCATACACAGAAGTGTTTGGCTAGCCCCAGTTTGTGTGTAAAAACATTTTTTTTACTTGCTATACATTGTACCAGGCTGCTTTCACTGACTTTGGAAACTTTCTGTAACATTAATCCCAGAATCCACTGCAGCTGACATCAGAGGAGAGCTGCAGCAGTGGGAGATTCAATAGCCTGCAGTGCATGTTAGAGTTTTTTTTTTTTAAGTTCTCATCTTTTGTTTGCTGGTCCCTCTGTCCTACCAGGGCTAAGTACAATCACGGAGGATGTTACTAGCAATGGTAGAATGGAGGGACCGGCAAATATCAGATCTGATCTTATAAAATCTCTGACATGCACTGCAGGCTATTGAATCTCACACTGCTGCAGCCCTCCTCTGATGTCAGCTGCAGGGGATTCTGGGAAATGCAGTTAAAGAAAAATGTCAACTTGAAGTCAGCAGAATCAGTGTGGTGCAATCTAGTATATACACTGTAGAAAACAGTACATAAAAAAAAGGTTTTGCAGTCCCTTCACAAAAGAAAGGGTCCTACAAGAGCTCAATAAGCTCAGGGTGGACAAGGCAATGGGACCGGATGGCATACATCCCAGGGTATTAAAAAAGCTAAGGGTGGAACTAGCTGAGCCATTATCAGAACTGTTTAGTGAGTCTCTGAGCACAGGAGAGGTCCCAGAAGACTGGAGAAGGGCTCATGTGATCCCGCTCCACAAGAGTGGTAACAGGGAAGAGGCAAGGAACTAGAGACCAGTCAGTCTTACCTCAGTGTGGGCAAGATTGTGGAGGGACTCCTTAAGGAAAGGATAGTGCAATACCTGGAATCCATAGAAGCCCAGGATCCAAGACAGCATGGGTTTACAAAAGGAAGGTCCTGTCAAACTAATCTCATAGATTTCTTTGACTGGGTAACAAGAGTGGTGGACCAAGGCGGAACAGTTGATGTTGCCTACCTTGACTTCAGCAAAGCTTTTGATACTGTTCCACACAGAAAATTGATTAATAAACTGGGTAGGCTCGGGTGGGTCAAAAGATGGTCAACTGGGTGGCAAACTGGTTGACGAGCAGAAAACAGAGAGTGGTGGTAAATGGTATACAGTCAGAAGAGATGCAAGTCACGAGTGGGGTACCTCAGGGATCAGTCCTGGGGACAGTCCTCTTCAATATCTTCATCAGTGACATTGCAGATGGACTGCAGGGTAAGGTTTGTCTGTTTGCAGATGACACCAAGATCTGCAACAGAGTAGATGATCCAGATGGGGTAGGCAGAATGAGAAGAGATCTAGATAAACTAGCAAAATGGTCGGAAGAGTGACAACTGGAGTTAACACAAAGAAGTGGAAGATCATGCACATAGGGAAGAGAAACCCTGAAGCCACCTATAGGCTGGGAGGGGAGTTGCTGGCAGTCACAAGGGAAGAAAGAGACTTAGGCGTCATCATCACTGATGACCCGAAATCATCCAATCAGACCACTAAAGCAGTAGGTAAGGCCAGAGGGATGTTGGGGTGTATTAGTAGGGGTATCACAAGTCGGAAGAGGGAGGTAATAATCCCTCTTTACAAGACACTAGTTAGGCCCCATCTGGAGTACTGCGTGCAGTACTGGAGGCCACACCTTCACAAGGACATTAACCAAATTGAGGCAGTCCAGAGAAAGGCAACCAAATTGGTGCAGGGACTGCATCAGAAAACATATGAGGACAGATTAACGGAGCTCAATATGTATACCCTAGAGCAATGGAGGGAGAGAGGTGATATGGTCGAAACATTCAAACACGTTAAGGGCATTAACAAGGTGAAAGAGTCTAACATGTTTCAATATAAGAAAAATAGCAGGACAAGAGGACACTCAGCATGAGATTAGAGGGAGGCAGATTAAGGGATAATGTGAGGTAGTTCTTTTTCACAGAAAGGGTGGTGGATGCATAGAACGGCCTACCTCAGGAAGTGGTGGATATGAATACAGTGCAGGGCTTCAAACAGGCATGGGATAGGCATAAGGGAGCAACACAAATGAGTATGAATAGATAGGCCATTGACGGAGCAAAGCCCGATGGCACATTCATAAGGCAGAAAAAGAAATGGGCAGACTGGATGGGCCTTGCGGTCCTTATCTGATGTCAACTTCTATGTTTCAGACAAAGTGGAAATTTGGACCAGCCCTACACTTTGGTAAGAGGCTCTTAGTGCTGACTTTTCCCTTCAAGGAAGTAAGACAAAACAAGTGTTATTTGTGTTGAATAGTAGTAGTAGTAAAAATTTATTTATACAGAAATTACTGCCATTGGGGTTCAAAGAATCCCTATTTGCAAGGCAAGCCTGTGTAGTACAAAATTTAAGTTATTACAAAAGTTACAACAATACATTTCATTCTGATGCACCTACCACTCATACAATTTTACCACAGATCACAGCATTATAATCAAACAACTTGTATAATATTATTTAAGAACTACCTATTACACAAGCATCTAAAATGCAGCTCATGTTTTACTACAGACTGGACCATGACCTTCATAGGTGGGAACAAATGGGCCTGCATCTGGTTGGGCAATTCCTAAAGAATGGCAGCTTGCTGTCTTTTTAGGACTTTATATGACAATATGACATGACATTCGCCCTCAGGATCAGTTCAGATATTTTTTATACCTACCATACAGCTCTTGCCTGATCTCTTCTTATTTTACTAATTACCAAGAGGGGTGTCGGGACCCTCCTCCTCCTCTACTAATACCCCAACTATTCCCAGAGTATCCTCTTCAACAACTCTTCTTTTATTTATTTATTTATTGAAATGTTTCACCAGGAAGGCACGCTGAGCAACAGGTTGCTCATCTCCCGGTGCAACCTGGGGGGTAGGGGAACAGGAGGATAGTATACAGAGATTTGGTACACAACGTAAGATTTACAATTTATTACATTCAAATAAAAGTGAGTAGACTGTACAGGAGCAATGAAATAGCAGAATGCTAACAGTTGTGAACTAGATAGATACAATGCTAACAGTTTTGAGCTAGATAGATATGATAGCACAAAATAACATTTAAAGACAAAATAACATTTAAAGGCAAACGCTAAATGACACATAACTGTGTAGTTAGAAAATGCCCGAATAGAATTCTACCAGTTTGATCTAGGGCAAGTTAGTGAGGAGTAACACAAACGGTTCAAGTTAGCCAAGGTATATCAGAAGTGCAATTGTGTACAAGTGCAATAGAGATTAGGGTTAGCCATAACTGGGGCTACGAATGGGGGTGGGAGGGGAAGGGTGGTGAGAGGCTATATGTAGGTAGGCAGGCAGAAAACGGGGTGGATGAAAGGAGGAGGGGAAGGAAGAGGGAGAAGGAGGAGAGGGGTCTGCCGGGGTCTGACCCCTCCAGTATGCTGAGAACCCTGCCTGCACAAGGCAGAGGTAGAGGGAGGAGGAGAGGGGTCTGCTAGGGTCTGGCCCCTCCAGTATGCTGAGAACCCTGCCCTGCACAAGGCAGAGGTAGAGCATGACAGGAGGGAAGCTGGTTGAAGGCAGTGAGGGGGAGTAGACATCAGGAAGGCCAGAAGAGAGGGTGAGAGTGAGAGAGAAAAGAGGCCAAATCCCAGCCCTTCAGGGTGCAGAGAAACCCTGCAAGGGACTGGGATGGCAGGAGAATTGAAGGGGAGGGTTGGGTTGTGGGTGTAGGGAGAGGGTAGGGACAAGCCCTAGGTATAACTCTGGATGGTTGAGAATCACAGTAAGAGAGCAAGGAAAGGCCTGTAGGGGAGGGAATGGGGGAAGGGGAGGAGTGCTGGTATTAAGGGGGGAGGGAGGTGGTGGTGCAACAGGGGCAGTGCGTGGGTACTGAAAGGGGTAAGGTTTTTCAGGAGCTTGGAGGGGGGGAATTAGGGAGGGACATAGGAACAGCTAGGTGCAGGGTAGTTTTGGAGTAGTAGGAGGATGAGTGATGAATTTGAGGGGAGAGGGAATTCCAAATTTTTGGGAGGTGGTGAGAGTAATCAGATTGGCCAACGAGGGTGGATCTGCGAGGGACCGCCAGAGTATGGGAGTCAGTTGATCTAAGGGAGTGAGAGGGAAGGGAGGGTGTTACAAATGAGGAGAAGAGGTGGGAAGGGAGATCTCCCAGCCAGTGCTTGTAGGTGAATTTAGCACAGTGGGAGAGTCGCCTATTTGTAAGAGTGGAGAAGGATAGGGCATAATAAAGATCACAGTGGCGGGTGTGAGAAGGAGCATCAAGGGCAAAGCGGCAGAAGGAATTGAGGAGGGTATACAATCTGGCCAGGGAGGACTTGGGAGCAGCACCGTAGACTACGTCACAGTAGTCGAAAATGGGCAGGATCATCTTCTGGACAAGTTCACGCCTAGCCGTAGGAGGGATGTAACTACGGTTCCTGAACAGGGCACCAAGCTTGAGGCACAGTTTTTTTCTGGATGGCGTCAATATGTACAGAGAAGTTTAGGTGTTGGTCCAGCCAAACACCTAGGTATGCTGACCATCTTATTTTGTTAGAGCATTATAAGCTCTATCAAACAGAAATTTCCCATAAAAAGGCAGAATTCCTGTCCGAGGAAATTTCTGCTGCTCGGAATCGACCGGCTCAGCTCTTCAGAACTGTTGACAGACTGTGCAACCCAGTCTGTCAGCAGATCCGTCGAGTTTTCACACAGATTGACTGTGAGATCGCTCGGTTCTTCGTTAATAGGGTGGAAGACATCCGGAAGCAGTGTCCCCAACCTCACTCTAAGGTTGTTGCAGTTGACCAGTGTTTTGTTGTGGCGCCTGGAATTTCCTGGAGTACTTTTGACCTGCCAGATTTCGTAGACACTATGAGGATTGCCTGTGAGATGTGCCCAACGTGCTGTAGGTTGGATCCGGGTCCTACTTCCCTGATTTTGGGATGTAGTGAGGTTATCGGCCCGATCCATGCTCGGATTATCTGGTGCTCCTTGGAGACGGGAGTTTTCCCCAGCTCTCTGAAGGAAGGGGTGGTGACTCCCCTTCTGAAGAAAACTTCCTTGGACCCTGATGACCTATCTAACTACCGCCCGATCTCTAACCTTCCCTTTGTTGGGAAGGTTATTGAAAAAGTTGTGGTGACTCAATTAGACAACCATTTGACCATCCATAGTCTATACGAACCCCTCCAGTCTGGTTTTCGTAAAAGGCATAGCACCGAGACTGCTCTGGTTCGAGTGTTCAATGATCTCCCGATGGCGAGAGATTGGAGACATCGTTCTATTCTTGTTCTCCTTGATCTGTCATCAGCCTTTGATACTGTGGATCATGGAGTTTTGCTCGAATGCCTGGGGTCCATCTGTGGACTTTCAGGTATGGTTCTCAGATGGTTTTCATCTTACCTCGAGGGGAGAATGCAGAGTGTAGTCTTGGGATTACCTTCTTCCGGGGCTTTCTCCCTGCCCTGCGGGGTTCCACAGGGTTCGGTGCTTTCCCCCATGTTATTCACAGTATATATGCTACCCCTCAGAGACATTGTAAGACGGTATGAGCTGAGGTTTCACTGCTATGCTGATGATACCCAGCTCTACCTGTCTTTTGCACCCGACCAGGTTAGTGCTGTCTCGGTGTTGAATAAGTGCCTTGTAGATATCCAAGACTGGATGAATTCCAGTGGTTTAAAGTTGAATCCGGGAAAGACTGAGGTTATGGTTGTGGACCCCGGCCACAGGGTTAGGGATTTGGGGGTGGGGTCCCCCTCTGGAATAGTTCTTGGGGGCATCCAGATCCCCATTTCTGAACGGGTGCGTAACCTGGGTGTAGAGCTTGACACAGAGTTGACCCTTCGTTATCAGGTGTCCTCTGTTGTCAGGACTGCATTTTTTCATCTGAGAAACATCTCCAGGATTAGGCACCTGGTTCCTCCTGGTGATTTGCCGGTTTTGGTCCACGCCTTTGTGACATCTCTCTTGGACTACTGTAATTCCCTGTACCTAGGGCTTACTGGGGTTGATATCCGCCGCTTGCAGCTAGTGCAGAATGCAGCAGCACGTTTGTTGTCCGGGGTTTGAAGAAGATCTCATATTACCCCTGTGTTGAGCTCTCTGCGCTGGCTGCCTATACAGCGGCGGATCACCTTTAAAGTAGGTCTTTTGACCACAAAGCCCTACATGGGTTGGACCTGACTACTTGAAAGAGCTTTTGGTGCCTTACACCCTTTGAGACAGCTTCTGCCGGCTGACGAGGGGGTTGCTGGAGACCTCAAGGGTTAATCTGAAGTCTTCTGGAGCCCGTACTCGGCTTTGTGGCTCCATCCCTTTGGAATTCTCTACCCCGTCCACTCCGAGAGAGTACAACAGTGGATATTTTTAAAAGGGCCTTAAAGTCCTTTTTATGGAATAAGGCCTTTCCATCCTTGTTGTAATTGGTTTTACTTGCTGAAATTGCTGTTCTGTTTTATTGTATTCATTGTTTGTTCTTTTGAACTGTACAGTGCCTTGAAAACTTGAAAGGCGCTTAATTAAATAAATTTTATTATTATTATTATTACCTGAAGGAGGATGTGTCCTCAAGTAAAGTCCCATCAAGGATGTGGAAAGTGGGCAGGGAAGGGAGCCTAGAGAGTCCCTGCCTTGTGCCAAAGGTAATGGAGATGGTCTTCTTGGCATTGAGGAAAAGTTGATGGTTAGCAAACCAGAGCTGAACCTTGTCGAAGTCTTGCTGCAAGCTGGTAGAACCTCAACTGGACATAAGCCAGATGCATACAGGACCATATCATTGGTGTACATGTATATGGCAGAGGAAGGGGAGCAGACAGAGGGAAGGTCATTTTAGAAGATGGAGAATAGTAGGGGCCCTAGCACAGAGCCCTGGGGGATGCCAGTACTAACAGGGAGGGGAAGGTAAATGACATCTGAGATCTTAACTGATTGGGTTCAGCCAGTAAAGTAGGCCTTAAACCAGCTAGTGACAGAGGGAGACAGACCAGTTGCTGGAAGAGAGTCAAGAAGATTGGGAAATGGTGTCGAAGGCATCAGCCAGGTCAACAAAAATGGCAGAGGTGATTTGGCCATTGTCCATCCTGGTCAGGATGGAGTCAGTAAGCCGTAGGAGAGAGATGGTGGTGGAGTGGTTTTTCCTCACTCCAGATTGGAAGGGGGTGAAGGAGGAGTCAGATAGAAATGTGGTAGCTGGGAAAGGACAATGTGTTCTTGTAGTTTGGCTAGGGTAGGGAGGAAAGAGATGGGGCGATAGTTGCCATGGGATGACAGTCACCTCCTCTAGGAAGAGGGAGGACCACTGCATGTTTCCATGGAGCAGGGACTGAGGCAGTTGAGAATGAGAGATTTAGGATTATAGAGAGGGGAAAGGCAATGGCCAGGGCTGAGAAAAAGAGAGGAGTTTAAGGTCGAGGCCATCAGGGGAGATACCTTTTGAGGGGTTGATGGTAAGGAGGGCTCTTAGAGCATCATTTGGGGTTACTGTAGTGAAGGAGAAGGGATCTGGGAGGGTGGTGGGAGGGACACTGTGTTAAAGGGTGGAGAGGAGGGGGGTAGGAGGGGAGGTACTTCAGTAGCTCAGTTGCACAGGTGGTATAATAGGAGTTAAATTCCACAGCTACAGCAGGCGGTTCCGCCACTAGGGATCCATTTAGTTTAGGCACTGGGGGGGAATGGGGGTTAAGAGAGTGTGGACCACCTTCTAGAACTTGGAAGGGGAATTTATGTTTGTGATAAGACTGATTTAAAGTAATCAAACTTGGCTAGCCTTGTAGCCCTGGTGCAAGCATTACGGAGCTTGTGGTAGTTCGTGAGGTCGCTAGGAAGCTGGGTTGCTTTATGGCGCTTCCAGGCTCGATCCCTAGCTTTGAGGCAGGCCAGAAGTTCAGGGGTAATCCAAGGCAGGTGGTTACCCCTAACTCTGGTTTGTTTAAGTGGGGCAAAGGTATTCCAATTTACAAGAAATATTTCTTCAAAGTAAGCAAGGGTCTTATCAACTGAGGGGAAGGAAGTTAGGAAGACCAGTCAGAAAGGGCAAGATTGCTCAGGAAAGATTCAAGATTGAGAGATTTGAAAGAGCGTAGTTGCAAGATTTTATGCAGTGATTTAGGTCTGTGGACTTTCCTGATTATGAATATTGGGTTGTAGTTGTTAAGTGCATCTGGGAGGATACCAGAAGTGATGATTCAGTAGGGGTGGGAGGTAAGAGCCCAGTCGAGTAGTGAGTGTTGTGTCTTGTGGTTTGGTTGGGTGGGTTCCAAGATCATTCGGGAGAGGTTTAAGGATCCAATGTCGTTTCTTGTTTTGGTAGTTTTAGGTGACAACTAATTTAAATTGAAGTCACCTAGGATGAATAGTTCCCCAGAGTGAGAAAGGGCAGTGATGGAGGTTAGGAGGTCTAGTGTAACTGAAGGCTGGACATTTGGACGGCAGTAAATGCTGGTTACAAAGATAAGGAGAGTGAAAGGCAGGGTCACATGAATAGCTAGGGCATCATGGGTCGTAGAATTGGAGGAGGAGGAGTAGGTGATGGAATATTGGATGGAGGTAAGGACATATAGGGCCTAACTGCCTTCCCTGCCAGCATGGTCTTGCCTTAGAAGAGAGTAGCCAGGGATGGAGACCGAGTGGTCGGGGATCATGTTCTTTAGCCAAGTTTTGGTGATGATTAGAATGTCAGGATTTAGAGTGCGCGCCATGGTTTGAAGGTGGTCTATTTTTTGCAGTAAACCATGGATGTTTAGATGTAGGATCTTGAGGCACTTTGGGAGGGCTGAGAAAGGAGAGGAGGAGGGGATGGCAGTACAGGAGGAAATACCAGAAGAGAAAGGGGCAGTCGGACCAGGGTTGGGATGGATGTTCCCAGCAGAGAGCAAGAGTAGAGCGAGGATGAGGAAATGGAGCTTAGTGGACTTGGAAGGGGCCGGCGAGGAAGTTAGAAGTTTGGAGGAGAAGGGAGAGGAAAAGTGTGAGAGCAGAAGATGGAGAACCACAGAGAAAGTAGACACTTAACAAAGCCGCCTGAGGTATAGTAGTAGAGTGTGCCCCACAGTTCAAAGGGGGAAAAGGAGCAATAGCATAAATGTGAGTAGAGGATTGGTGATAATAACTGGTAGGGATGGGAAAGTTAATTGGTATTGGTAAGTAGTGAGTTAGTGGAGGCAATAGGCAGAGGGATATGAGCAGAACAAGGGGGTGAGAGGAGAGTAGGAGTTGCATTATTCAAGAAGCGATAGTAATAGAGCACTCTAGTGGCCAGGTTTTATAACTAGTAAATGGGAAACTCAGTAGTTAGTACTTCACAAGACAGCTATCCATGTGACAGCTTACAACTATAAAGCTACGTGACCACAGGTCCCCTCTCTATATACTCACCAATGTAGATGATGCTCTGTTCTATTTCCAAACTAAATTAACTGAAATATAGGACAAAGGTGCCCTTCTTAGAAGGCCCACAGCTCAGCATCATGGACACAGGGGGGAAGGAGATGAGCACTACTCCCTTCACAAAAGAAAGGGTCCTACAAGAGCTTGCGAAGCTCAGGGTGGATATGGCAATGGGACCTGATGGCATACATCCCAGGGTACTTGAGCTAAAGGTGGAACTAGCAGAGCCATTAGCAGAACTGTTTAATGAGTCTCTTAGCTGCAGAGGTCCAGAAGACTGGAGAGAATCATGATCCCGCTCCACAAGAGTGGTGGCAGGGAGGAGGCGGGGAACTACAGACCAGTCAGTCTTACCTCAGTAGTGGGCAAGATTATGGAGGCACCTTAAGGAAAGGATAGTGCAACACCTGGAATCCATAGGGCACAGGATCCAAGACAGCATGGGTTTACAAAGGAAGGTCCTGTCAAACTAATCTCATAGATTTCTTTGACTGGGTAACCAGAGTGGTGGACCAAGGGGAGAGTTGATATCGCCACCTTGACTTCAGCAAACCTTTGACACTATTCCACATAGAAGATTGATAAATAAGCTGGGTAGGCTCGGGGTGGGCAGAAGTTGGTCAACTGGGTGCAAACTGGTTGACAGGCAGAAACAGAGAGTGGTGGTAAATGGTATACAGTCAGAAGAGATGCAAGTCACAAGTAGGGTACCTCGGGATCAGTTCTGGGGCCAGTCCTCTTCAACATCTTCATTAGTGACCTTGCAGATGGACTAGAGGTAAGGCTTTGTCTGTTTGCAGATGACACCAAGATCTGCAACAGAGTAGATGATCCAGATGGGGTGGGCAGAATGAGAAGAGATCTGGATAAACTAGCAAAATGGTCAGAAGAGTGGCAACTGGGATTTAATGCAAAGAACTGCAAAATCATGCACATAGGGAAGAGAAACCCTGAAGCCACCTATAGGCTGTGAGGAGAGTTGCTAGCAGTCACAAAGGAAGAAAGGGACTTGGGCGTCATCATCACTGATGACCTGAAATCATCCAAGCAGACCTCTAAAGCAGTAGGTAAGGCTAGGGGGGTGTTAGGGTGTATTAGTAGGGGTACCAGGTCGTAAGAGGGAGTGTAATCACTCTTTACAAGACACTGGTTAGGCCCCATCTGGAGTACTACGTGCAGCATTAGAGGCCACACCTTCACAAGGACATTAACCAAATTGAGGCAGTCCAGAGAAGGGCAACCAAAATGGTGCAGCGACTGCATCAGAAGACATATGAGGACAGATTAACAGAGCTCAATATGTATACCCTTGAGCAAAGGAGGGAGAGAGGTGATATGATCGAGGCATTCAAACACCTTAAGGGCATTAACAAGGTGAAAGAGTCTAACATGTTTAAATATAAGAAAAATAGCAGGACAAGAGGACACAGCATGAGATTAGAGGGGGGCCGATTAAGGGGAATGTGAGGAAATTATTTTTCACAGAAAGGGTGGTGGATGCATGGAATGGCTTACCACAAGAAGTGGTGGCTATGAATACAGTGCAGGGCTTCAAACAGGCATGGGATAGGCATAAGGGAGCAATACAGATGAGTATGAATAGATAGGCCACTGACAGAGCAAAGGCCAATGGCACATTTATAAGGTAGAAAAAGAAATGGGCAGACTGGGTGGGCCTTGCTGTCCTTATCTGCCATCAACTTCTATGTTTCTATGTTTCTATGTCTTGTGTCTGTGGATCCCACCTCCCCTGGATCTCTACAGAGCTAATTTAACTTACGGTATTCAAAGCTCAATAGGTTCTACACAAGCTTTGGAAAGCATCACCAAAATTCCAGGTCTGCATCAACTTCAGCCAATTGGATGAATTGTGGTATAAGGAAGTGATGTCACAGTCTCACTTGACCAAGACACCAGGAAGAGAATGGGAGGGGGCATAAATGCTTCAACCTAGTTCTACTCACTCTCTTTTTGCTGGGGTTTCTGTGTGAGCGCCTTCAAAGGAGGCACCCCGACTGTGTGTCTGTAGAGAGAGACTTAAGGTAACAAAAAAACAGTGTGGACATTAAGTTAAGAAAAACCTGTAACTGGTAGGGAACATATAAGGATTTACCTGCCCAAGAGTGCAAGCATTCTTTGTAATCCCGTATGAGTACTGTTGTTTGGCTATGTGTTAACAGTATAAACATCTAAATATTACTGATGTATTTGGACAACCAGTGTTAGTACTAATATAGTAATTTTTCTAATGACTGGAATAATGAAGGAGCTTGCAAGGCATCACAGGAGATGAAACTTTGTCTGGGGGCATGACCAAGGCCACCTGGATAGACGGGTAGGGGGAGGTCAAGCAAGGACCGCCCAGAAGGGGCAGAGAGGAGTAGGCGTTACCAGGGGGGAGGGAACTTGCGTCCGGGGATGGGGAGGAGCTAAGCCTACAAAAAGGGCTGCACAGGAGAAATTTCTCCTCATTCCTCCCTTTCCCAGGTCACAAGTAGAAGCGGAAGGTACCAGGCAACAGGATCCCCAGGACACTCTAAAAAGGTAAGGCCTAGTCTTGGCCATGCAGCCGCAGGGCCTGAGAGGCTAGCACTCAGTCTTGTGTACTAGGAAGTGGAGGTCAAATCCCTCCCCAGACACTGGATGTAATTCTCAGCCTTTGCTGAGATAGTTTAAAGAGGATGGGAAAAACATTGTTTGTTTTTCAGTTAACGCCTGGGAAGTGAAAGTGGTGTTTTCCCCATCCAGTGGTGGGGCCCAGCCTGGAGACCTGGGGTGAAGGCTAATCGGTCTCCGATGGTCCTTCCCTCAACTTCTTGCCTCGCCTGTGTGCCTGGAAATTGTGATAAGGCTGGCGGGTCCCGGCCAGCCACTCGCAACAGGCAGGGACCAAGGAGGCGGTGGGGGGCATGTGGTGGCCCACTTGGGTTTCTAAAACAAAGGCCTTTAGCTGCCAAGTGGATGGAAACCTCAGGAAAAGTCACAAGCTGCAAGCCTCCCCCCTTTTATTTCTCTGTTGTGGTTGAACAAGAACCACTGTAGGCTTACCTGAGACAGAGCTGCCCGGTGCTGGGGCTGGCGGAAGCCTCCCATGCTTGTGTGGTGCATGCATCTCCCAGCGGTCGTGTGGGTAGCTCAGTGGATAGTGCTGCAGCCTTCCAGCTGATCAAATGCTGGGAAAAAAAATCTGCATCCTCCACGGTTTCAGAAGTGCTCAAAACGTTTCCTGCCCAAGTAGCGGTCCTGGGGTGGTTCCCCCCTCTCTGGGGTTGCATTTAGAGTCCTTTTGGCTCAAGATAGGGTGTTAGGTTGTGGTAAGAATGGGAGGAGCGTGGACAGGCCTACCATGGGTTAGCGAGCCCGCATAGAGTGCCCCTCATGCAGCAGCCCTGTCTCCTCCTCTTCTCCAGTCGGTCGCACATAGTGTGCGAGGGTTAGCGCGCACGCAAGAGGTGGCCAGGGGAAGGGCGGCATGCAGAACATTGCCGTGGACCACATGGTCGGCTGCTCCCCCATGCACGTGGTAAGGAGGCTGTGCTACAGTATAAAAAATACATATAAATAAATTAATTAATTCATTCACATTGGAGCAAGGTTTAAGAGCCCGGGCTGTGAACCTATGGGAAACCGAGAGACTGGGTCAATCCCACAGTCACAATTGGTCAGTAGGGCACAGTGGTTAGTGTTGCTGTTAATGTTTAACAGGGCCCAGAATGAATACTGTTTTAAGCGGAGCACTGAACTGTGCACCTGGAGACCCAGAAGACCTTGGTTTAATAAAGTAAAATAAAATACATAATGAAATAATAAGCT
This sequence comes from Neoceratodus forsteri, assembly GCA_016271365.2. Taxonomy (NCBI): domain Eukaryota; kingdom Metazoa; phylum Chordata; order Ceratodontiformes; family Ceratodontidae; genus Neoceratodus; species Neoceratodus forsteri. The sequence goes on along the minus strand of CM057450.1, from coordinate 619,364,349 downwards.
ATATGCATAGGAAGGTCTGGCAGTATAGCCTGGAGGTTAGAGGAGCTGTGAATGAGCATAGTGCACCAGCAGACCTGGATTTGATTCCCACAACCTCCAGTTGCATCCTGTGTGACTCTGAGCAAGTCACTTAACCTCCCCAGTGCTCCTGGGTCTCCCCTGAAACTAGACAAAAAGGGGGGGGGGGCTGGCAGTATAGCTAGAGCTTTTGAGATAATGACCAGGGAAGTAGCTTGGCCTAACAGTTCGAGCACAGAGCTGTGAATGTGTTTGCCTTCCACAACAATCAATACTCATTGTGTGACCCTGAGGACAATGCACAGCTACCTGTGTCTAATCACCCCAGGTCTATTTTAGGCACGACTCGTGAGGTCACACAGATGGGTACACAGGTGCCCCTTGCAATGGAAGCCATGCAAGAGGTCACTCCTGGTAAAGGAACAACTGATGTGTATGTTGGAAATTACCGTACTGTGGGTCGTACAGTGGCGCATCATAAAATGGCAGTCATATAGGGTTGGGTATTAAGACTCTTCCACGGTTAATGACCGTTTGTTGTGGTGGCAGTGAAAGCTTAAGCGGCAGCAAGGGGAGTGTGGCCATAGCTGTGTTTCTGATAACAGATCAACTACCAACACCTAACGAATATGAGAGGAGACTTGGAGCAGCAGCTGGTGGCCCTCATGCGGGGCAAGGCTTGGTGGGATATGCTCTTCCAGGTGAAGGGTGAAGGGTAAAGTGGGGCAGGGCCTTCAGGGCCAGTGCCCCTGCCTGAGCCCAAGGACCCAGTCAAGTCAGTCCCAGAGAAGCTAACAGAAATGCCGGTGTTGCTGACTCAACCGCTAGACCCTTAACCTCACCGAAGGTGCCAGGCATACTGGGGCAAGTGCCAGAAAAGACGATGCCTATTCCAGATGATCTGCCAGTGTGTAGAGGGGGTTGTGGGATAACAGATAGACCAAACACTGAACTTCAAGTTCAACACACAATCTCTGTGTGATGTTTATTCAAAATACAGGAAAATAACCTTCAGCAATGGCATATTCCTTCTTCAGTACATCAGTTTGAAGCAACAGATTATGAATGTCCTTTCTGTGCACTTAGCCAGCACCTACTGACACTGATCTCTGATCTACCCACTTTTCAGTGAAAACCCTTCATCCCTATGTGGGCTCCATTTGCTTTGGTAGTGGGGGCTCAAAAAGAAAACAAGCTATAGACAAAGAACCTCAATGTAGAATCACTGAAAAAGGGCATTGGCAACAAATCAAGTTTCAAAGAAATACTGCATCATACATACTTCCATAATGCAAAGCATCAAGGATATATGCAAATCACCATGAAATTTCAGACTTGTTCAGTTTACAGCAATTTCCATGCACTTTAAATAGCACAACTAACAATTTCTATAATGGTCACCTAATACTTTTTACCATTATCAAAAACATCTAGTGCCATGGTATTTTCAACATTTACAGGTTTCATAAACATAAATTCTATTATGACATAGTGCTATAACATACTAAATCCAACAACGATAAACACAACCGGTTTTACAAACAATTGGAGGTCACAACAATAACCTCCCTGTACGAGGACCTGAGTGGAAAAAGGAAAATTAAAGAGGGCATAATAGCATAGTCAAGAAAAGGAAGGGGGTGCCCATAGGTGGCCAACTTTATGGACTAGAAATTGTAAAGAGTAGATTAGGCTAAACAATAGAACTGTTGCAACAGATTTAAGAAAAGGTCGGTCCTCAAGAGTGGAAGGAGCTCCCTGTCACATATCCCCCACCTTAATACAACCCATGGCTTGGCAGCAATCAACGTCTCACTCCCATTCATATGGAACACCATGCAAGGTTCCCTAAAACTCTCATTCCTTCCAGGTCCATTCACAGCACTAATAGCTAGGTACCTGAAGGAAATCTGCAGTTGTTTTTAGGTGTCTATGTACCTGTAGCCTTGGGCATATTACATGAAGCCATTGTCAGAATCTACCTCAACTTGTAGCACTCTTAGGTGGTACCCAGCATTTTTTAGCCCTCCTCCTCTTCTCCTGGCCCTCACGATTCTATCCTCTCTCCCCTTTTCACATACTTTCTCCTCTTCCCCTTCCCACACTTGAGATGTATCATTACTGCTGTTGTCTGTTTTGTTTTGTCCACTTTATTTTGCAAATTGTATTGATGTCCAGGACCACTTTGAAAATGTGCCTGCTCAATGGTGTTTACGCCTGGTTAAATAAAGTGTGTGATTGATTGATTGAAATCCATTGGACTACTTGTCCTACTGGGTTGAATCATCCTAAGCATGGACTTATTTTGTATGTTTTGTTCTGTGTGCTATATTTATCACATAACTGTGCTATCCCTCTTTGTATAGCCCTATTTTAGTTCCTGGTATATACAGTTTTTTTATTTCTTAACTTGTAACTGCCTGTGAGTATTTTTATGTCCAGGACCACTTTGAAAATGAGCTTGCTCAATGGTGTTATGCCTGGTTAAATAAAGTTTGATTGATTGATTGATTAAGAGGGAAGCAGTTACTACAGACTGCTTACCACCTTCCTTTCCCAGGAAGGGATGGAGCTTCCACCCATCCATCTTCAGAAGCTCTGTCTCAGGGTCCTTATTAACGATAAACATTCTATCATAAACATAGTGGATATTATCATTCTTTATCCTGAGGCATTAACACATTTCTCAACAGAGACTAACAGTACCTTTCCGGAACTATCCGCTTTTTAGCGAAAGTACGTCATATTTCTTAATCAAAAAATCTGGACAGCTGTAAAGTCCAGTACCATAGAAACAATTTCTCTGGAGTGAGTGATTACCTGCTCCAACTCCACCAGACATGTCAGTTTAAAGCAGGGGCCCAGTCCTAGGTTCAACCCTCTACATAAACCCGCTTATGACTTTTTTTTTTTTTTTTTTTTACTTTGCTTCCCTCTCCCCCGTCATCTTGTCAGACCTCCGCCCTGGTCACGGTGCCCCGAGATTCACTGCCTAATTAGCCCCTAGCTCTCCCAGTCACTCCTAGCATACCCCCCAGGAGGCGGGGCATGGCACCGTAGGAGGGACCAGCACTGTGGGACCGTATCTGGTTGGGGAGCCCTCGGCCAGGCAGCTGATCAACTCTTTGGGGTAGGGCATCATAGAGATGTCTGACAGAGAGGGAATTTTAATCCCTATAGGCTGGGGCAGAGACATGCAATGACGCCAGCGTCTGTCCCACCCCAGTGCCCCTTGATAAGGCATCAGTGCTCAGAGTGATGCACCCAGCCGCCGCTAGGTGTCACTCCCACACCGCATGCAGGAACCCCCCCCCCGGAGAAGGAGAGCAGTCCAAGGGACGCTCAATCTTTCTCCACCCAGCCGGCCCTCCGATGACCCAGGCTCATTCCCGAACCCGGTTCGCCGGTGTCGCAAGTGGAAATCCAACTGCTGCGCCAGTGGGCCAGCTGAACCCACTATGACTCTTGATTCATTTCACTTGTTACAGATATAGACACCTGAGGCTAGACACTCAAGGTGTTACCCAGCACAGGATATAATCCATTTTCCACCCACTTCTCCTTTGTAGGTTTTCACTCAAAAGAATAAAACACACATACCACCTCAGACTCCTTGTTTGCCCTTGGGTACCTCTTTCTTTGACATCAGGCCTGCCCCTGACCAAAGATGCTACACTTTTGCCTACAGAAAGGGACCATTGCAGAGCCGCATCTAGCCTTGCCTGCAACTAACTAGACCCCTCTGTCTTACACAAAGTGTCTACGGGAATATGGAAGGAGCAGTAGCAGTTTCTACTCTCCTGTTTCAACCTTTTATAACCTATGACCCCAAATCCGTGGTCATCTTATCCCCAGGCAGGTCTCTACAGAAACCTACAGGAAGCCAAGGACCCTCCCATGCTGAATACCCTGCAATGTTAAACAGTAGGTTCCTAAACCTTTTAACTCTGGGGTGTCTTCGTAAACATCCTTTTAATCACTGTGTTATTTTCAGCCTTCTGTTACCATCTAGTACCTTGTGACCTATGTGTGAGTTTTTTTTTTAAATGACCTCTACCCTCCTTAACCTTAACATACTGTAACACTTTGGCAACATTAGCATTTTTTAGCATGCAGTATACCCCAGTCAATACTGTTAATAGATTTAGCTGTATCAATACAAGAAAATGTTCCTTCAGCCTCATAGGCTTCTTCTTGCTTGTTTATTCAAAATACAGTAAATAACCTTCAGCAGTGGCATATTCCTTCTTCAGTACATCAGTTTGCAGCAACAGACTATGAATGTCCTTTCTCTGCACTTAGCACCTACTGACACTGATCTCTGATCTAACTACTTTTCAGTGAAAACCCTTCATCCCTATGTGGGCCCCATTTGCTTGGGTAGTGGGGGCTCAAAAAGGAAAAAGACAAAACAAGCTATAGACAAAGAACCTTGATGTAGAATCACTGAAAAAAAAGGGTTACCCCAAAGGGCATTGACAACAAATCAAGTTTCAAAGAAATACAACATCATATATACTTGCATAATGCAAAGCATCATGGGATATATGCAAATCACCATGGGATTTCAGACTTGTTCAGTTTACATGCATTTTAAATAGCACAACTAACTTAATTTTTGTAATAGTCACCTAGTACTTTTTTACCATTATCACAAACACCTAGTACCATGGTATTTTCAACATTTACAGCTTTCATAAACATAAGCTAAATGCACTGGGACCTCCCTCTTTTTACCATTTGCCCCTGTATAGCCCTATGCTGCTGCTGCACTATTCTACTCACAGCACTTCCTCCCTTATCCCTTTCCTGCCCTCTTTTCATCCTACCTCATCCCCCTTCCCTTGCCCCTCCACTCCCACTTCCCCCCTCTTTCCTCTGTTTCCTCACCTTGTTCTCTCCCTCTACCCCCCCCACCCTGTGGGTCTTTCCTGCTCAAGCTTCATTGTGGAATGCCCTCCTTGCTCTTTTTTTGCTCCTTCCACCACTCAATTCACCCCCTGTACTTTCTCTCTCCTCGTAAGCCCTTTCACCCCTCTTCAGACAACCTTGCTGCACTTGACACAATATTTATCTTGCCATATTGTTCTTTTGTTTATGTAAATACTTTCCTCATGTTGTACTACTTACTGAAACCATTGTAATTTGCTATTCTTGACTTGATGTGGAACCTCTGTAAAAGAGCACTTGGCTTAAAGGTCTTTCCGATTTGTTAAATAAATAAAAAAATAAATAAAAAGATATATTATGACATAGTGCTATTACATACTAAATCCAACAACGATAAACACAACCTGTTTTATATATGCTTGGAGGTCACAACAATAACCTCCCTGTATGAGGACCTGAGAGGGAAAAGAAAAATTAAAGAGGACACTATAGCATAGTCAAGAAAGGGAAGGGGGTGCCCATAAGTGGCCAACCTTATGGTCTAGAAATTGTAAAGAATAGATTAGGCTAAGCAGTAGAACTGTTGCAACAGATTTAAAAAAAAAGATTAGTCCTCAAGAGTGGCAGAAGCTCCCTGTCACACAGTGCTTCCACCACTGCCCAAAAAAGCATGCAAGAAGAGATGTGATCAAGGAGCAACAGCATCGGAGCAAGTAACAGGTATGCCTGATTTAGACCAGCTGTCCACAGATGAACTTGAAGGCTCTGCTAAGGAGTGGAGGTGCCCCCATAAAAAAAACAGGGGCAACCTCGGCAGTGGGACAGCAAGGCAGTGTCCACAGAATTAGAGCCAATAGGGCCAGTGAGAGGGAACTTGGGGGGACAGGTACAGCAGCATCCCCAAGCCTGGGGCAGCAAGGGAACCTGCTGCTGGGACTGCCTTCCCTGCCACAGGTAAGCTTGGGGGTCAACGAGCAGGTGAGGTCAAGCCAAGCAGTCATGTCTCAAGTGCTTACCCCACCTTGGCCAGTCAGACTGTGGCAGTCTCAACAGTTCACACAGGCTGGCCAAGTCACGCAGCCTCCTGCAGTGCTCAGAAGCCTAACTGGGGCAGTGCCACCTGGGGTGGGGGTGCCAGGCCCATGCCAGTCCAGGGTATAGTAGAAGCTCAACCATTTGTTAGCATTACTGGCAGAACAGGGTAGTGCCTCATCCAGCACAGTCCTGGTGCCCCCAGCTCCAGGGGGAGGGCCCAGAAGTGGGAGCACGACAGTGGCAATGTTACAACCACAAACCCCAGGGTAGCAAGGGGTTGTGAGTTTCTTATCACTAGCTGAACCCAATGGGTCACACTTGCAAGACCAGGTGAGGCAACAAAATCTTAATGGGGAATACGTAGACGTCTTTTCCCTGCTTAACCACCTAAGGAGGCAGAAAAAGACAAAAAGGAAAAAGACAGACGATGGGGTGGAACAGAAGCTCAAGGCAACAGTGGGCCATACTTGGGAGAAATGGACTGTGGGCTTTGCGATATACACAGGAATACTCACACAAGACAGCCCGGGTAAAGCTGAGGGGCTGTAGGTTTACTTTAACAGGATAATGACCATGCACACTAGTAAACCGGGAGGGGGGTGGTTGGAATATGATGAGGAATACTGGAGGAGAAAACAGATGGATATGGGGAGGTCATGGACGGTTTGGACCTACCACTTCTTTGGACCATAGACTTGGGAGGTGGGGTGCAGCATAGAAATAATGGCTTTCCGGTGAGGCTCTGTCTTTAGCCCAAAAAGGGGTACAGGGAGCAGTGAGGGGAAAGGGGGGGTGCTTCAATTACAACCAAGGGTCATGTAAGACTGAGCATTGCAAGTACAAACATGAGTGCATGGCTTGTGGGAAGCCCCACTTCTTTCAACAGTGTGGGAAAGCTGCAAAGTCTGGGGCAGAGAAAGTCAGTAATCTTTGTTCCTTTCGGAAAGGGGAGGCCAAGGCTGCCAAAACCAATCAGGGCAGAAAGTACTGAGGGGTGGTTGGCTAACTACCTAGATAGGATGGCTGCTTGTTCATTGGCAGAAGGGTTCAGGGAGGGGTTTCGTGCACCGTGCCAAGGAGGGCATATGAAGCAGACAATCTGAAGTCTGCCAGGGAGCAACCAGATGTCATGTGAAAGAAACTTCAGAAGGAGTTGGCCGCTGGATGGATCAGTGGCCCCTTTGCCAGTCCTCCCTGCCCTCACTTCAAGATGTCCCCTATCGGCTTGGTTCCCCAAAAGGTGCTGGGTGACTTTCAGATAATAAATCATCTGTCTCACCTGGAAGGGGATTCGGTCAACCATTACATTGACCCAGCACATACTGTACCGCAGTGACATGGCGGCTGAAGTGATACAGAAGACAGGCCAGGGTACCCTCTTAGAGAAGGCAGACATAGAGTCCACCTTTCATTTGTTGCCCGTTCACCCAGAGGACAGGGAATTGTTGTGTATGAAATTTGAGGGGTATTACTATGTCGACAATTGCATGCCGATGGGATGCGCAGTGGCGTGTGCTGTCTTTAAACAATTCAGCACATCCCTGCACTGGCCATGATTCAGAAAGCCCAGCTTAATCACATGGTGCACTACCTGGATGACTTCTTGTTTGTAGGGAAGGCCAACACTGGGCACAGCTTATGGAGACCTTTCAAAATGTGTGTGTGGAACTGGGCGTCTCATTGGCAAAGGACAAGACTGAAGGGCCATGCACTCAGCTTTCATTCCTGGGTATTGAAATAGACACAAGGGCACAGGTATTCCAGCTACCCCAGGAAAAGTTGGTGGCCCTGTGGGCCAAATTGGAATCGGTGGTAAAAGCTTGCAAATCACTTTGTGTGAGGTCCGGCAGTTGGTTGGTCACCTGAACTTTGCTTGCCAGGTCCTCCCCATGGGCATGACCTTCATGAGGTGCCTGGTGGGGGTAGGAGTGGGATGCACTAGACTGCACCACAGAATCCGTGTTACAGCAGTGATGAGGGACAATTTGGGCATCTGGCAGACATTCTTGTGATGTTTCATTGGGGTGTCTCTGTGGCCAGTCCCAGTGCCTAGTCAGGACTTGGAACTTTTTACAGCTGCCTCAGGGATTTGGGGCCTATTTTCAAGGCAAGTGGTGTGCAGGCCAGTTTCCAGCAGACTGGGATAAGCTGGGCATTGCAAGGCAGATTATGGTCCTAGAATTCTTTCCCATAGTAGTGGCATTGGTGATCTGGGGTGATCTTCTCAAGGACAAATTGATCAACTTTAGGTCTCACAACACCGGTATAGTGCATGCCATAAATAGATAGCTAGGGGGCAAGGACCCAGTGGGCAACCTCATGCTGGTTTTTGTACTTAAATGCTTATTGTTGAACATCAATTTTAAGGCCGAGCATGTTCCAGGTATTGAGAATGGTATAGCTGATGCTCTTTCTCATTCACAGTGGAAGAGATTTCCAGAACTGGTGCCAGCAGTGGATGACCAGCCCAGGGAAGTCCCAGCATTCCAATGGGAATTGATAACCCAGAAGCCTGGGAGTTACTGAGGAATTCACTAGTACCTAGGACACAAGCAACTTACCAGAGGGGGCTAGACAGTTTCTTGGCGGTGCAGCAGGTGCAAGGGTGGACGACAGCATGGCCAATCTCAATAGACCAGCTGTGTGACTACATCCCATACAAGAAACATGGGGGGGGCATGCCAGCTATGGTGGAATAGCACATGGCTGGCATAGCCTGGTTTCAGAAGGCCAGGGGCTATGCGGATACCATGAAGGCTTTCCCCCTCCAGAAGATGCTAAAATGTTGGGCGCACTCTGCCCCAAATAGCCCAGATTGTAGGCCCCCTATTAGCCCTTTTATATTTAAATCTGGGATGAACTTCTGAAGGTATGCTCATCCCCAGCTGAAACACGGCTGTACCAGACAGCTTACTTGGTGGCTTTTTGCAGGGCCTTTCAAGTATCCAAACTCGTGCAACCCAGTAAGGCTGCTAAGCTTCCGTTGGTGCCAAGGGATAATGACATTGAGGTCTCAACAATGGGAGTCTTCATGCACCTACAAAAAAGCAAGGCAGGTCAAGAAGCCTGTGGGCGTTGGTGCAGCTTGATGGCACTCCAGGGTCTCCAGTGGGATATCAAAGCATGGGCACAGGACTATGTAAGCATGCGAACACCTATGGGGAGGAGGAAGCCTTCTTTAGACATGAGGATGGGGCACCGTTGACAGTGTACCAAGTCAGGCACATGTTGCAGAAGACCCTGTGGCAGCTGGGCTTCGCAGTGGAGCAATTTAACACCCATTCCTTTAGGATTGGCACAGCATTGCATGCAAGGGCAGAGGGATTGTCAAAGAGTCAGAAACAGGTGTTAGGCAGATGGAGGTCACAAGCATTTGAAAGATATGTTGGATCTCACATGCTATAACTCCTTTTTGCTTTGCTTTGCACAGGTGATGCAGCCCGAACAGCACAGATCTGGATTTGTGGCCTCTCGTATATACACTGGGAAGCCATTCGGGCCAGGCAGTACCAAGGAGGAGCAAACTTAGTTTTAGCACCATAGCAGGCTGAGGTGCACTGGTTGGGTCATTGTGGAATGAGATGGGCCAAGCTGCTTGCAAGGTTACAAGCCAAAGCCCAACAGAATGAACAACCCACATATTGGTGATTCATTTAGAGGGAAATGATCTGGGAGCCATAATGGCAAGGGAATTGAAGGACAGGGTATGGAAGGACTTGATATTGCTAAAACAATGGTGGCCACAAGTGCATATTATTTGGTCTGACATTGTGCAAAGGCAGCAATGGTGGCATGCTTGGAACATCAGGGCAATAAAGAAGAAGTGCCAGCTGCAGAAATCATCAATGCAGCCAGTTATGGACTCTGTGGGGGGTTGATAGCAAGGGATTCCCAACTACCCTGTGAGAGTATACTCGATGTGCCTCAAGGCTGGAAGGAATGTTTTCTTAATTCCTCACTGTTCGGGTTGCTTAGTGAAGTGTGGTCTGTCCAAAGCACCTAGAATTTGTTTGGCTCCCACCTGGACAAAAGTACAAAATCCTGCATGTAGCAGCACACAGCACCAGGTTGAACCTGTTGAGGGAGGCCCAGCAGAGTGTGGCCCAAAGGAAGATGGTGTAGATTTACTGCAAGGGTAGATTCCTTGTGATGTTTCTACACCTGTGTTGCAAATGGACAGCACAGAGGAAGGATCCGGGAATTCATGGAGAGAGGGTCCTAGTACTAGCCTAGATAGGGAGGACGAAGTTTGAGAAGCTTTAGAATGGGGAGGTGTCCACAGGTTTTAAGTGAGGAAGAGGAGGAAGAAGATGTGTATCTTTCTTTTGAGGGTCCCAGTCTGTGGCCTCAAGCTCCTGCCTCGAAAGAACCAGAGAAAGAAGTTGGTGACTCCACTGCCCTGCCTGCAGATATGGTTGGGGACAAGTTTTTCCATGCATTGAGTATGCAGCACTGGTTTAACCAGGACTGGCCAGCCTCAAGCTGTGCCAGTGGCCGTGTACTGGAGAAGAGTAGTAAGGAGGAGAGACTGGTTCATAGGAGTGCAAATGCCATATGTGGAATGTCCTTTCCTACCTTTCCTCGGACAGTCTGGGAGAAGATTGAGCAAAACAGGAAATCCTGGTTATTGGAAGTGCAAGCAAGAATCTGCATCCAGGTGTGACCCCTTGTGTCAGAAACAGTCTCATAAATGATGAGCTAAAGTTTTGGAAATTGGGCAGGACATTATTCATGGACACTGTATGATATGTGGACAAAGCAGGAAGAGAAACTTTCTACAACGACAATTATGAACGCCCAGATGGGGTCATAGTTCTTGCACCTGATCCAGAGTTGTACTACCCTTAATGGTGCCACTCTCCTGTGAATATGCCCATGCCTACCCAGAGGGAAGCAGAGCAGTGACAGCGAAGTGTCTGCCATCCAGCAGTTGCTGTACCCATGTTGTTCTGCCAGACTGGTGTTCCAGGATCCAAGGTGCGTCCAGATACATCAGACCTGCAGTGTGCCTTCCAGTTTCCTTGCCTGGACTTCCAGATGACTCCAACCTAGCTGTTTCCTGATTCATCACCTGGGATGCCAGATGACATCCACCCAGCTGTTGGTTCCTTTTCCATGGTTCGAGTTCCGAGATGACATCAACTCAGCAGTTTCCTGTTTTATCATCTGTTTTCTGGAAGATATCCACCCAGCTGTATTCGAACAATGCTGCCAGGGAGGGAGAATCTTTGGCTGGAGAAGTAGATGATCCTGTTGTTCGTTCTTCAAGGGACTAGTAAGTCCAGACTTTTCTTACTTTATTGACGTTGCAATACACATCCTACACCTGCCAGACTACAAACTGTTGAACTGTACACAAAGATGTTCCCCTTTGGGACTACAGTACTTCAAGAACTGTGCTTCGTTGGGCTCCAGCCCAGGAGAGACTCTTGAGTGGACCTTGCCTTCGGGCACAACTGTTTTGTCACTAGATGGAACTTTTAGGGCATTTCATCCCCTTAAAATGTTGTAGTGTACATAATGTCAGTATTTTCTACTGTTTTCTACTTTTGTACTTTTCTATAAAGTATTTCTTTGGGGATTCTCCAGTGTTTTGATGGAGGGAATATGGTACTGTGTTTTGCAGATTTGGGGTATTTTGTTTGTTTTTTCCTCTTTCAGGTGATCCTGACGAAGAAAGAAGAGAAAACCAGAAGAGGATTTTGGGGGACTCATCAGAGTTCCTCTGTGCTTTAAAGTGTTTTTTAGAGTACTGTGTAGTTGTAAACATGTGTTAACCTTTTCTTCCACAGATGTATTTGTGGGGGAGTGTTGGAGTGTAATGCTTTGGTATAGTGTTATTGCTCTGTGTTTTGGTTTGCAGGTTCCCTGGGTTGGGGGGAGGTTCCCTTGTGGTAGATTTTTGGTTAGCTAGGTTTTCCTTAGAGGGCTGGGGGCTAGATAGGCTGTGGTCCTGACCGGCCACAGATGTCACAGTTCTGGTCTGTTAGGGCCATGCTCTGGGCAGTTCTCCTAGAGCCACTGATTCTCCACAGTAAGATCGTAGTGTTGGGGCTGATGCGTCAGCTGATGGCCTCTGGGCCCTTAGTGTTGCCTGCCTGTGCCTAGCACATGGTAGGAGAGGGCCTGATCACCCCTCTCCATAGGTAGCACATAGGGTAGGATGGTCCAGTGCTGGGTACGGTAATGAAGGGGACAGTCATTTTCCTAGCTAAGGATGGGTATAAACCCCTTGTTCCCAGGGGTTATTAGAATCCTGATTAGAATTAGTGGCAGGCAGGTAAGGCAGCCAGTGAAGTGCTAGTTAAATGGGTTTCACTCTGTCTCACTCTGTTGTCAGTCTCTGCTGAGCTCTGGAGGGATGATGTCATTTAGAACTGTCGCAGTTGCATAAGCCACACTAGCTAGCAGCTGCTAGAGCTAGCTTTAGAATGTTGAGAGAGTCTGTAATTGGAGTTCCAGGAGGAGACTGCATTTAGGCAGCTCCTCACTTCAGCTGTTAGAGAGCTACCAGTTTTTTGTTTTTTTTGTGTTTCTCGCCCTAGTGGCTGACAACAGTTCCTGTGTAGAAGTGGTAGAGAAAATTCACCTTCAAGGAAATGCAGGTACTCCTGGGTCTACACAGATAAACCACACAAATACTCACAGAGCAGTTGCACAAGGCAGCTTTCCTAAAGTCCAGCTTGGACCAGGGGATTGCCCCTGAATCCTGGAGTTCACCCCATCCCTCCTGGGGTGGGGCACAGGAGAAACCATTAAACAAGGTCTCCACCACTTCTACACAGGAATGGTTGTCGACCACTAGGGTGAGAAACACAAAAAAAAAATTGGTAGCTCTCTGACAGAGCTGAAGTGAGGAGCTGCCTAACTGCAGCCTCCTCCTGGAACTCCAACTACAGACTCTCTCAACATTCTAAAGCTAGCTCTAGCAGCTGCTAGCTAGTGTGGTGTACGCAGCTACGACAGTTCTAAATGACATCATCCCTCCAGAGCTCAGCAGAGACTGACAACAGAGTGCGACAGAGTGAAACCTATTTAACTGACATTTCACTAGCTGCCTTTCCTGCCCGCCACTGATTCTAATCGGGATTCTAGTAACCCCTGGAAACAAGGGGGTTACATTCACATCTTGTCTGTACATATAAAACATGTCAATGGCTAGCACATTTCTACCTTTAGGAACTAAATACACCCAAACAAAGCTCATAAGAATTCAAATTTGTTCAACTCTAAAAGGCCATCATAACCTTTCAAAGGAAGTAATCCTCATGCTGGTGCTTTCCTACTAATTTGGCTGTTTTAGAGGATCTGAGCCACTCAAAGACTCATATGAATTGCTCTGTTCGGAAAGTAAAAGGGGGAACACCTTAAAATTGAAAAAAATAAATCGTCTGAATGAGCAGGATTAACTTACTAGAATTCTTAAGGAGATATACAACCACTATTCTCATAACAGCATATATTTCTTAATATGAACATAAACGGCTTCTCACTGATCATTTCTATCTCTAGAACAAGGGAACAAAATACGTTCCCATAAAACTTGTTTAATAAGTGGTAGAAAATAGTAAAGAATTAATATAATGTTGAACCAAAACTTCAGCAGTCAGATAATAATATATAGAATAATGCATGGGGAAGCGTGTATATTATTTCATGCACACCCTCAGCGTGCGATGCCCCATAAACCCCGAGGGCAAAGCCAGAGGAGTTTATCAGGGCATCGCACACCGAGGGTGTGCATAAAATCTGAATTTTAACACTTCCCCATGCTTTATTTTTTATATTTACTGATTCTTTGACTCATGCTTTTTATTTCTGTTGCAGGAAAGAATTAATGTGTCAGCAGTATTGAACTGTAATCTAAGTTTATTGCAGTACAAGGAACAGAATGATCATTTTTATATAGGGTAAGATTTAACTATACTTTTTTTAAAACAATTTTAACATTTTGTAACAGATTTTGAACATTTAAAATATTGCCAGATACTCCTGCATTGCCATCCTCAGTCCAAAGCAGTTCTCCTGTAAATTGCTGTTAGTACAAGTGACTCTGCATCAAGGAACAATATTTTTTAAGGTTTTGAAACAGTTTTCTTTGTTTTTGTTTATTATAACTGTTTTCTATTCATCAGTCAACCATCACTGTATTATGGATTTTCTCTCTCTCTCTCTCTCTCTCTCTCTCTCTCTCTCTCTCTGTCGTCTTTCTGGGTTGCAGCACATGCGTCGTCTAAGATTTGTTCTAATTGATGAGAAGTCAAGTTCGTCATGCTGGCAGTTTTCTGTCACAGCACGAGCAAGCTGATAGCATGAGGAAAGGCCTTTGTGAAGCTGTTTCCCTGGCATAGAAAGTCTTTTCAGAATCTTTCTGAAAAGTAGTTAACCAAACTCCATTATTCACAGTTCGTTATTCGCACGTCTGAATAACGGAGTTTGTGGGCTTCTGCCAGCAGTTGATAATTGATAGTAACCAGTAACTATACATATATTTCTGCAAGTATCCTATGCCCCACCTCCATCCCTTGCTGTTCGCATAGCGGGGTGTCCCACAGAAGTCATTAAGATTCTTATGTTATGAGTTCCTGCATGCTAGATGGGTCAGAGGTCTCCTAGATTTTGTTAGAGAGAAGTAGGAAGGCTATACTATCACCCAAAGGGAATCTGTTGTGAACTATGTCCTAAATGTTCAGAACTGGCTAAAGGAGTTCATTTGTCTTGCTCAGAATCACTTAGCTGCAGTGCAACAAGCAAAAGACCTGGTATGATATAGGGTCCAGAGCTTGATCATATGTAATAGAGCAGATGGTAATATTACACACCTCAGTGAGGTATAACACACTTCAGGCAGCATGTGAGGGGGCTATATTAGGTCATGCACCAGGTAAATGATATAGATTATGTCAAAGAGTTGCCCAGTAGAAGGTGCACTCAGCTGGTTTTCTATATAAATATGAAGAAACCCTATTTAGACTGTGTTGACATTGTGTTATGGTCTGCAGAGCAGCAAATGGAGATCAGGAAGAGCCTGTTCCAGACATGCTACAGGAGAGTAAGGAAAAAAACCTCCTGGAGTGCGGTGTCTGAGGGGATCATACTCAGACAAACAGGCCAGATGAGTAGAGTGCTCAAAGACTTTTCTCCACTTTTTACTGCTCCTAGGGTGTACTGCTCTCACAGTACATAAGTGAAAACTATTGTAGAAAAGCCCATAAGGCAAAGGCAATATCTGGTGCCTGAGGCAGTAAAAAGAAAAATGAGGGAAGAGCTACAAGAAATGCTTGGCCTAGGAGTGATATAGCTGTTCAACAGTCCCTGTGCAGCCCCAGTGGTGCTGATTCCAAAGACTGATGGAACAGCCAGGTTCTGTGTCTTTTACTCAAGCAATAATACCCGACAAGATGGGCGGTATTGGGCAATACCGGACCACCCAGGGGCGTAATGAGGCCCAACGCCACAGGTGGAGGGCCTTATAGCCCCTAGAAGGTCCGGTATTGCCCATACCACCCACCCTGGAAGGTATTGTTGCACTTAGAAAATGGGCTAACTGTAACAGGGTTTTTTTTTTTTTTGCAATATTTAAGAATAAACATAAAAAAAGATTAAAAATTAACTTCTACTTGCTTGGTTAGTAAAGTAGTCCCTCTACTGGTATTCTTGACAATATGTACCTGTAGAGGGCAGTGCAGCATTTCACTGTTTTGTTACCACTGTGTACAGTATATCCCACCCTTGGCACTTGAACCCATCAACTCCCCGCTCACTTGAGTTACATTTTTATTTTACTGAGACCCTGCTTACAATCATCTGTGTTTTGTACTGCAGCGGTAGCCTGGAGCAGGCTGTCCTCTGTGTTTACTGATTGCAATGGGATCAGGAAGGACAGTGGAGTGCAGGAGAGGTAATGTTAGTACTACGCTACTAAGCTACTTTATTTCTCCCACTTCTTTATTGGGGTGAGCAATAAAAATGATGATATTGCAGGAACAGCGCTAGTGCTGTGAGGAAGGTTTCTTCCTATACTCAGAGAGCAGAGCTAAAACTAATGGCTGCGTGCATGAGCAGTCCTGAAACAAATCACTGTGTGTGACAGTACCACTGAAACGAGCCATCGCGTGTGTTCTGGTGACGTGGTGGATCTCTGTAAAAGAAAAAAACATCTTTTTTGTGTTGCTTCCCTTTAGTTTGTATCTTTTTGTGTGGGTAGGAGGGCTGTTTATGTACAACAAACTTGTGAGTTCATACCTGTCTGTGGTCAGTGAGCAGTGGCAGCGAGTGGTGGCAGTAGGGGCTTTAGGCACAGAACAAACAAAGAAAAGAAAGCCAGCTCTACATCAGGAAAACCCAGCAAACATTTTATTTTGGACCGCTAGTGGGGATGCCTGGTCAAAAGAGTGAGAGAGAGTGGGGGGGTGTGGGGGGTGTCTCACTAGCTGTCTCGCTAAGTGATAGAAAAAATGGTGGCAGTTTCAAATTACGTGCCCAGTGCTTCAGCTAATGAGGGAGCAGGCTGGACACAAAGATATTTGGCTGGGTATGAGGCAGGTGTGGGCTAGGACTTTTTATTTGGTGGGCATCTATTGAAAGTTAAAGTACCGCTGTGGCATGGGTACCAGCCAATCAGATGCCTCCAAATAAAAACCCCATTTTCTAAAGGTGGATAAAGTACAGCTACGCAAGAACTCACCGTAACAGTAGATCTTTGAGAGAGGCTCTTGCGGTAGGTATTTCACATATAGGACTGACCATAAGCATCAGGACCTCACGGAAAAATTTAGCCTTCTTGGTCTCAGCGGGACACCCCCGTCCAAGTGACCGGCGTCATATGACATCGGTATAAAGGCAGTCCCCACGCCTGCCTTCCAGTTCTTTCCAGCCAAAGACCAAAAGAGGCAAGATGAGAAGAGGATATTTCCCCCCATGGAAATGGAGCAAATGAGCTTAGTGGGACGGAGGGCGGGAAGGCAATACCTACTGCAAGAGCCTCTCTCGAAGATCTACTGTTACAGTAAGTTCTTACATAATTGTACTATCTTCCTTCGAGAGGGCTCTTGCAGTAGGTATTCACATATAGGACCGAGTCCAAGCAGTCTGGAACAAGGAAAAGTACTCAGGAGGAGGATTGTCATCCATAGCATGGAACCTCAGGCTGAACGGGTCTCATGAAAGGAGACCTTGTAGAACAGCCAACCCGAAGCCTGCTCTACAGCGAGAGGCAATGTCCAAACTGTAGTGTTTCATAAAGGTATGGACAGAAGTCCAAGTTGCAGCTGCACAGATGTCTGCCGCTGACACATTCTTGAAACAAGCCGCAGAGGCAGCTGCTCCTCTGGTGGAATGACCTCTGTCTTGACCCAAAAGGATCTTGTTGTACTTGTCATAATAGAAAGTGATACAATGAGCCAACCATCTTGATAGGCATTGCTTAGAAAAAGCATTGCCTTCTTTTTTGTAAGCAAAAGAGACAGAAAGCTGATCAGTTTTCCTGAGATCCTTAGTCCGAGTGGTGTAGTATCTCAGTATTCTGTGAACATCCAAAGTATGCAAGAGGTACTCCCCTTGATTGGAGTGCTGCGTAAAGAAACCAGGTAGCTCAATAGATTGATTCAGGTACCACCTTAGGGAGAAACTTACGGTTGGTGCGTAGAGCCACACGTTCCATGTGAAAAATCAAGTACGGGATTTTGCACATCAAGGCCTGAAGCTCGGAAATGCACCGAGCAGACGTAATGGCCACTAGGAAGAGTGTCTTCCAAGATAGGAACTTTAAATCAGCTGTAGCTGCCGGCTCAAAGGGAGGCAGGGTAAGTTTCTCCAAAATAAAATTCAAGTCCCAAGGAGGGGCAGGAATGCGGATGGGGGTCCCCTCTAAAGAAGGTCTTGGAGACTTCCAACTGAGCAAAAGTCCTGTCTCCAAAGGGAACATGGTATGCTGAAATAGCGGCCATGTGGACTTTTAACGAGGAATGGCTGAGACCCAGATCTTATAAGTGATGCATGTAGTCCAGGACTTTATTGGCTGGGCAAGTGAAAGGTTTGAAGTCCTTCAAATTGGCCCAAATAGAAAATCATTTCCACTTCATGGCATAGGAGGACCTGGTGGAAGGCTTCCTGGCCTCTACCAAGATGTATTCTATGAGAGGAGAAACTCTGAAGCGGGCTTTAGCTATATCTTCAGGAACCACGCATGTAAATGAAGGGATTTGAGACCTGGATGAACGAGGGTCCCCTGATCCTGGGTCAACAATTGTTGTGACAGAGGAAGAGAAAGTGGAGGTTCCTCTGAAAACTGTTGCGGAAGAGAGAACCAAACTTGCCTGGGCCAGAATGGAGCTATGAGAATCATTCGAGCTCCCTCTGATCTGAGTTTTTTCAGGACCCTTGGAATTAAAGGAATGGGAGGGAAGGCATAAACAAATTTGTCCCTCCAAGCGAGAGATTGAGCGTCCTGCCAAAAAATGTCTCATCCTAGAGTAAGCGAGCAGAAGGCAGGAAGTTCTGCATTTTGGGGAGAAGCAAAGAGGTCTATCTGAGGTGTCCCCCATTGCTGAGTTGGTCTGCCAGTGTGTTTTCCACTCACAGAATGTAACAGTCAACTGAAGGTAATGTTGGGTTGCCCAATGCCAGACTCTCATCGTTTCCCAGCACAGAGGGTAGGAACGTGTTCCTCCCTGCTTGTTGAGATACCAGACTATGCACATGTCTGATTGTATGAGGAGATGACCAGGGAGGATGAAGGAGAGTAGAGCCTGAAGGGCATAAAGGACTGCTCTCAGTTTGAGCACATTTATGTGCAGATTTTGTTCGAACTTGGACCAGCTTCCCTGATTTCTGAGACACCCTAGATGGGCACCCCAGCCTTCTCCTGATGCATCTGTCGTCAACATCTGGGAGGAGGGTTCTATGCAGAATTAAACTCCCAGGCACAGGTTCTCTTGAACCATCCACCATTGCAAGTCCCTGATCATGGGATCAGACACTAGTACCTCTTGGTCTAGATTGTCCATGGTCTGGTCCCATTGCTACCGAAGTGTCCACTGAGAGATCCTCATGTGGAGCCGAGTGAGTGGGACTGTCGGAACGGCAGCCGCCATTAGCCTGAGGAGGTGGAGGACTGACCTGGCTCCAGCCCTCCTGCAACTGGACAAAAGACGGGCCTGAGTCTGAAGGGTGTCTATCCTGTCCGGAGGCAAGAAGGCTTTGCCGGTGGTCATGTCCAGAATCGCCCCTATAAATTGGAGGCATTAGCAAGGGAACAAATGGGACTTGGCTTGACTGATGGTGATACTCAGACTGGTGAAAACCTGCATGGTAAGGGGAAAGGGAGTGCAGAAGTTCCTCCTCCCTGGATGCGGTCCGCCAGGAGCTAGTCATCCAGGTATGGGAATACCTGTACTCCTTGGGTACGCAGGTGGGCTGCTTCCACAGACAGGCATTTGGTAAACACTTTGGGGGCTGAGGAAAGACCAAATGGGAGGGCCTTGAATTGGTAGTGGTCCCCCTGAAAGCAAAAAAGAAAGGAATTTGCAGTGAGAAGGGCATATGGGGATATGCAGGTAGGCATCCTGCATGTCAAGAGTGTATAGCCACTGTCCCTGCTGAAGAAGTGGTAGAAGGCTCTGCAAAGAGAGCATTCTGAAGTGTTTGTACTCCATGAACATGTTCAGGGAGCTGAGGTCTAGGATAGGCCTCAGATCTCCTGTCTTCTTTGGAACTAGGAAGAAATGGGAATAGTAACCTGTTCCCCAAAGATGAGTGGGAACTGGCTCTATCTCTGCCTTCCAGAAAAGGGAGACGATTTCCTCTAGGACCAGAGGAAGATGTTGCAGGAAGTAAGATGACTGGGGGGGGTGGTCTTTGGGGTGGTTTCTGTAGAAACTCTACTGAGCTTCCTACTGATATCAACTGGAGCACCCAAGCATCTGAAGTTATCCTCTCCCAAACCGGCAGATGGGAGGAGAATCTCCCCCTACCGGTTCCTCTGGAACCTCCAGAGGCAGTGGAAGAGGTAGAGAGTCAGGAGGTGAGAGTCAGCGCAGCAGCCAAGGCTCCTGCAGCTTTTTTGTTGGGGGGAGTCTTGGTTGCTGGAGGGGCCCAACATTTTTTGGCCTGTTTGCCCTAAGGTTTTTGTCTTTGTCGGTTTTGTCGATGAAAAGGACGCCACTGCCCTTGAGGGGGCCTGTACATACAGTTGACAGACTTGAGTGCAGTGCCATTCTCCTGCAGTTCGGTAATGATATCCTTGACATCACCCCCAAAGGGAGCATCCTGAATGGCAGATTGCACTTCAGGGACCAAATCTGACACACGGAGCCAGGCATGACGCTGTAGGCCTACAGCGAAGGCCGAGCTTCTTCCAGCTGTGTCCACTGCATCGTAAGTGGCACGAAGCATATGCCAACTGGCCAAACAAACAGAATGGACAAGATCCACCACTTCCTGCTTCGTCTGTGACTCAGGAAGGGAATCCAATTTTGATTCCACCTGACTAAGGATAGTCTTCTGGAAATCCCCCATATGTGCCACACAGTTAAGGGCCCTAATACCAAGGGAAGAAGAGGAATAGATCTTCTTCCCATGTTGGTCCAGAAGCTGGGATTCCTTATCAGGTGGAGATGAGCGGAGGTGTTTGGGATTGACGGAGCGGCCGTGAGCAGCACAGATGACAACCGAGTCTGCTTTGGGGTGGAGGCTAAGAAAGTCTACACCCTCAGGAGCCTGGTATAGCCTGTCTGCCTTCCTTGGAAGGGGGGCTAATGCAGAAGGTTATTATCAAATGGTGGAAACAAGATTCACGTGAGGCTGTATCCAGGGTGGAATCAGTGTAGGAGCAGTCTCAGGCAGATCCAGATGGGCAGCAAGTTTTTTACGCTGTGGGTCTGGCTCCACTGATTACCACTGACGTACCTCCTGGATTTTCCTCAATAAATCCAGAAAGGAAGGGTCCTCCAGAGGAGACTACGGAGGAGTCCTTGGCCTGGGGTGTTCCGGAGTATGGGGCTCATCTTCGGGGTCAGACTGGCCGGACTCTGAGTCCAAGTCAGAAGTATCTAATGAAGAGGAGGAAAACTCCTCCCTATGAGGGGGAGGTGTGGCCCCTCTGGGGAGTTCTCTGGGGTGCGTATCCTCCCCTGCTCGGGCACCAGAGGGCTCTCCTCTGGTGTCGGGGAGGGAGTCTCCCATCTCCGATGTAGGGGATCCTGTATTCGGTCCGACATCGGTAGGCAACTCTCGACCTCCCTAGTGAGCCAAGCCTTGGCCTCAGCCTACCAGGAGGCCAAGGTCTGCTTCAAATCCACTGGCGACTGGGGAGTGGGTGGCGGAGGTGGAGGAGGAGGGGGGGTACAGCTATTGAAGGTATCCGTAAAAGGAGTATCTGTAACCCAACAGTGGGTAGCCTGGCATCAGGTATTGAGGCATCGGGTACTGGGGTGTCAGATACTGAGGAGCCGGGTATTGCAGCACCAGGTATTGCGGTGTTGGGTACCCGGTGCCAGGGGTTCTGATGGAGCAGAGGGACTTGGCAGAGGCCCTGCTGGTGGGCCAGACGGTGGTAACACTGGCCCCGCGGGTATCGGGTCCAGCATGGGTATACCTTCGAGAGGGTCAGAAGGACCTGACGGAAGGATAGGCCTATTGCCAGGTAAGAGGACACTGGATGGCATCGGGTAGACCAGCGTCAGGACTGGCATCTGGGGGTCCGACGTCAGAGAGTCCGGCCCAGGAGGAGGGTTCTCTGACGGCAGCATCCTAGTATCCTCAGTGACAACTGGGGAAGGAGGATTATAATCCCGGGGAGGGGTCAGTTGAGGAGACACGGGGACCTCAGAGGGCAATGTGGTGAGATGCTGCAGAGAGCCTGGGGCATCAGACTGTTCTATGGGATCCGGCGCAGGTTTTTTGGATGGGCGGGCGTCGGTGGAGCCAGCGTCCAACTTATCAGCCTAATCCGGGTAGATGTTGGAGGAGCCAGCGTCAGACTTATCGGACTTCCTACCCAAGGAAGCCCGCGAAGGAGATGCAGCCTTGCTGGGAGGTGTTTTGGCTGGGCACTCCCCCAAAGGGGTAAGTGACTTAGCAGCCTTGTCCAGGTGAGTGTCGGTGGGACCGACGTCTGACTTACCGAACCCGCTCTGACCTGAAGGCTGCGTGGAAGAAGTGGCCTTCGTGGGAGTGGAGGCCTCCTTTGCCCGGAGGCTCCTGAAGGGCCCAAGCATGAGCCAGATGGAAGGGGTGACGCCTTCTTTGTAACCACCAAGACGGCCGTCGTGGAAGCGATCCCTGGAGGATGTTCTTAAGTGCAGCCGCGACTCTGTCCGGAGTTGCGGCTGCTGTGGAAGCCAGTTCCCGCTCCCAGTGCTTCTCCTTGTCGCGCTTTTTCTTGTGACCCTCAGGGGAAGTAGACGCCTGCCTAAGTTTCTTTAAATCTTTTTCCATGGTGGCCATTTTCTTCTTTAGGATATGGACTTCCAGGGACTGCTGCCTTCTTTTGTGGGTAGTGGAGTTGAACTTCTGGCAGTGCTGGAACTTCTCCATGGGGTGGTCTGGGCCCAAACAGAAGAGGCACAAAAAGTGGCCATCCTTGTGTGGAAGTTGGGAACCACATGAGTTGCACTTGTTCTTATGCAATTCAGAGGGCATTGGGGATGACATACACAGCGAGTCATTGATAAAAATCGAAAGATAAAGAAAATAGGTCGAAAAGTTCAAAAACTTGGGGAACGACGAATGACTGACAAGTGCTGTTCTACTGCGAGGAACTTTCACAAGCCGATGGTGGGCATGGGGGACTGCCCCTTTATACCAACGTCATATGACGCCAGTCACCTGACGTGGGGGCAGTCCCTCACCAGAGACTGCTAGCTAGAAATATTTCCGTGGGGTCCTGACGCTTGGTGGGTCAGTCCTATATGTGAATATCTACTGCAAGAGCCCTCTCGAAATAAGATATGAAGTTACAGTACCTGATGCATACCCCATGCACAGGACAGGTTAGGTGGGACTAGGTACCTGAACGCAATAGCTATAACAATGGTATACTGGCAAGTACAGCTATCCGTGGACACTCATATGAAGTCAGCATGTGTTCACTCCATTCGATTTGTTTGAATTCACTGTTATGCTTTTCAGCATAAGGAACACATTCACTTTCCAGAGGCTAGTTGAGAGGGTCCTGGATGGGGCTGGGCACTTTGCTCTAGCCTGTATTGATGTTGTAAGCATATTTTGCCAGATGTTGACAGAATAATAGATCTATCAGTGAGCAGCCATCTAGGGTCCAGTGATCACCATACAGTGTGGTTTAAGGTGAAGACAGTAGTAGAGTCAAGCCATTCAAATGTAAAGGTCCTGGACTTCAAGAGGGCAGACTTTGCAAAAATGGGGTAACACCTCCGGAGAATCCTGGTGAAAGGGGGGGAGTGGAGGAACAGTGGGAGAAACTTAAAGGAGTCATAGCAGAGACAACAGGCCTCTGTATAAAGCTGGTAAACAAAGCAAAGAGAAAGAAAAAAACACTATGGTTTTCAAAAGAAGTGGCAGGGAAGGTTAGGGAAAAAAAAAACAGGCGTTCTGAAAGTACAAGGAAACACAGAGGGAGGAAGACAGGGAAATGTACCAGGCAAAGCAGGAGGAGGTGGAGAAGGCAGTCAGGTGTGCAAAGGCGTAAACTGAAGAAAGGATAGCAAAATCAGTAAAAGAAGATGGTAAAACCTTCTTCAGGTATATCAGGGAAAGGAAAAGGACCAATGGAGGGATCATGAGGTTGAATAAAGGGGAGGAGTGCAGAGGGGGACCTAGAAAAAGCAGACATTCTAAACAAATTCTTCTGCTCAGTATTTACAAAGGAAGGCTAAGGGAAGATCAAAATTAGGGGTAGAAACACACACGGGGGAGGTGGACATCAGTCCATTCACAGAGGAGAGAGTCCTATAGGAACTCTCGAAACTAAAAGTGAACAAGGCAATGGGACCAGGTGGGATGCATCCCAGAATATTGAAAGAACTCGGAGAAGTACTAGAGGCACCACTGACAGCCCTATTTAAGAAATCACTAGAGGAAGGACTGGTACCAAAGGACTGGAGAAGGACAAATGTAGTACCACTACACAAAAGTGAGAGCAAGGTGGAGGCTGGAAATTACAAGCTGGTCAACTTGACCTCAGTCGTGGGGGAAATCACGGAATCCATCTTAAAGGAAAGGATTATGGCATACCTGGAGGCTAGTGGGGCACAAGACCCAAGGCAACATGGATTCACAGCAGATACATCTTGTCAAACAAATCTGATAGATTTCTTTGACTGGGTAACCAGGGTGGAGGATCAGGGAGGGGCAGCGGACATGGCCTACCTGGATTTTAGCAAGACATTTGACACTGTCCCACACAGGAGGCTAGTAAACAAGTTGCACAGTCTGACAGTTGGTCCCAAGGTGGTATACTGGGTCTGAAATTGGCTGAGCAACAGGACACAGAGGGTGGTGGTAAATGGAGTTCAATCCCAGGAGAGGGAAGTGACAAGTGGTGTGCCACAGGGCTCAGTTCTGGGGCCGCTCTTCTTCAATGTCTTCATTAGTAACATTGCGGAGTAGCTGGAAGGGAAATCTCTTTGCAGAGGACACCAAGATCTACAATAGGGTAGACACTCCAGATGGGGTGGAAAAAATGAGAAGATACCTAAGCAAATTGGAAGAGTGGTCAAGAGAGTGGCAGCTTAAATTCAATACAAAAGAGTGCAAAGTTATGCACTTGGGCCACAGGAACCCTGGAGAGGAATACAAAATGGGGTTGGGGGAGAGATACTAACAACAAAACTGGAAAGGGACCTGGGGTAAACATAACAGATGACCTGAAAGTGGCCAAGCAATGTGAAAAGGCGGTGGGGAAGGTGGGATGGATGCTGGGGTACATAGGGAAGGGCACCACCAGTAGAAAATAGGAGGTGGTGATGCCACTGTACAGACAATTGGTCAGGCCACATCTGGAATACAGTGTTCAGTTCTAGAGACCGCATCTCTGGAAGGACATTGACAGAATGGAGGCGTCCAGAGAAGGGCAACAAAAATGGTGAAAGGAATACACCAGAAAACACATGAGGAAAGACTGAAATACCTCAATATGTATACCCTGGAAGAAAGGAGGGAGAGGGGGGATATAATAGAGACATTCAAGTACCTCAGGGGAATTAACAAAAGTCCAGGAGGGCAGCATTTTTTAAAAAAGAGATGTGAAAGAACAATATGAGACTAGAGAGGGAGACATTCTGGGATAATGTGAGGAAGTATCTTTCCACAGAAAGGGTGGTGGATGCATGGAACAGCCCCCTAATGGAGGTCATAGAGGCTAAAATGATTGGCGAGTTCAAGAATGCATGGGATAGACAGAAGACAACCCTAGTGATAGGAAAGAGAGGGTAAGCTGCTGATCATTTATGATCTGTGGAGTTTAAGTAGGTAGGGAAATGGGCAGACTAGGTGGGCCAGGCAGTCTTTATCTGCTGTTAAAATCTATATTTCTATGGGATTAGCATCTATCCCATGTGAGGGAAGTCCTGACAAGACAACAGAATGCAGAACTGACTGTCAAGCCAGAGAAGTGCCATATTTGAGGCATTGTGTATGAAGGGAGAACATTGGGCCTGTGCCAGCTAGGGTTGAGGCTATTTGGGACTGAATCCCTCCCAAACTAAGAAGCAACTGAGTGCATTTCTGGGAACTGTGGGGTGCTATCACAAGTTTATTAAAAATTATAGTACTATTGTGGCTCCTTTAACAGACAGCACAGCTAAGAAACTTCCAGAGAGGATTCAGTGGATGCAGCCGTAGGAAACCACCTTCCAGCAACTGAAACTGGGCACCACTACTGGTGAGCCCATATTACGGTTTGAGATTTATTGTTCAGACAGATGCCAATGGCAAGGACCTGGGGCAATGCTCTCTCAAGTATCCAAGGACAGGGTAGAAAGGCAAGTTTTCCCTCAGCCAAAAGCTGCTACTGAGGGAAACGAACTGCTCTGCCATTGAGAAGGAGTGTCTGGCCATTCATACCAAGGTTCATACTAAGGTCACTGAGGAGCGAGGGGAGGCAATAATGCCCATAAATGCTCCCGTACTGGTAGAAATAATACTTAAGGTCTCCACTTGAAAGGATATAGTTACCCAATGTTTTCCTAAATTCTTCCTTAGTTTTGCTAATAACAATATCCAAAGGCAATCTGTTCCATGGTCAAATAACTCATGATGAAAACATTTTTTTCTGGAGTTGGAATTAAAGATTCTGCCCACTACTTGTAAAGGATAACCTCTTGTGCAATAGCCCTTGTCCTTAAAATCGAAACCTAACTCATTCCGGAGATAGGGGTCATGAATAACATCATACATTAGGAGCAGATCTCCTCTGAGTCTTCTTGTTTCTAAAGGTATTAACCTGAGTTTGTCCAGTCTTTCCATATAAGTTTTATCTTTAAGTTCAAATAAGTTTTTTTATACATTTCCTTTGAACATCTTCAAGAGATTTTTATACAAAAGGAGTAAGCAGATAACCCATTAGATAAAAACATATTCTCACTGCAGTGTGATAACTCCAGATATCGCACTGTGGTGACATCATCAAAAAAAAAAACAGTACAAAAACACAGTCCTATTGTATAAAAGAAATACATGATGGTTAGGTGTGTGATACAGTATATCTGAACTCTTGGCAAGTGAGCTCGGGGAACTATCACTTGTCACTCCGCCCACTCATGATATTCCCCGGCTCACTTGCCACTCATTCAGATATATTCTGTATCACACACTTAGCCATCGCGTATCCCCTTAATATCAGTCATTTTAAAAGGATACCAAACCTGTGCAGCGTATTCCAAGTGTGGTCTGACATAAGCTCTGAATAAAGGCTTTAAAACATCACTTTGTTTAGCGTTAATGTTGCATTTAATAGACAAAATGATTCTGTTGGATTTGTATATAGCAGCATTTGATTGCAGATAAAAGAAAATTTATCAGAGACAAAAGAGGCTAGAAGGGGAAGGAATCAGATTCATTCCAGTGCAGTAACTGCTCCTTGCCACTTTAAATTGCTTCTTGTTGATTCCACTTGGTGGCAGGTGATTTTTTTTCTTACTACTTATAAGGGGCTAGCAGGGAATTGTTTTGGGGCTGTTGAAACTTTGAAACCTATTTTGGTGTGCTTTAAGTCGGGCTGTTATTTCTTGTTTCACTTGGCAGCAGGCTGGGTTTTTCTTACTTCTTAAAAGGGGTTAGCAGGGAACTGTCTTGGAGGTGTTGAAACTTTGAAACCTATTTTGGTGTGCTTTAAGTGGGGCTGTTATTTCTTTAAATTGGAGGTCTGTTTCTTCTGATTTCAAACCTATTTTGGTGTGCTTTTGGTGGGGCTGTTTCTTTGAATTGGAGACCTGTTTCTTCTGGTATCAAACCTGTGTTTTTGTGCTTTTAGTGGGGTTGTGTTTTGTTTTTTTAGCTGTCTTCACTAGCTGCAAAGTTTAGTGCATAGTGGGGGGAAGGGTGCTAACTGTCTAGCCTGGGGCCTCACTCAACTACCTGATACTGGAGGCAGAGGTGAATCAGGTTTGTGGTAACAGGTTGCTTTTGGCTTCTCAGAAGAAAGTAGAAGGGGAAGGAATCAGATTCATTTCAGTGCAGTAGCTGCACCTTGCTGCTTTTAAATTGCTTCTTGTTGATTTCACTTGGTAGCAGGTCATTTTTCTTCTTACTACTAAGGGGCTAGCAGGGAATTGTTTTGGGGCTGTTGAAATTTTGAAACCTATTTTTGTGTGCTTTAAGTGGGGATGGTATTTCTTTAAATTGGAGGCCCGTTTCTTTGGATTTCAAACCTATTTTGGTGGGTTGTTGGTGAGGCTGTTTCTATGAGTTGGGAGACCTGTTTCTTCTGGTGTCAAATCTTTTTTTTTTTGTGCTTTTAGCAGGGTTGTGATTTTTGTTGCTGTCTTCACTAGCTGTAAAGTTTAGTGCATAGTGGGGGGGGAAGGGTGCTAACTGTCTGGCCAGGGGCTTCAGCTACCTGATTGCCCCTCACCCCACCTGTCCCAGGTACATCATTTCCTTTATATCAGGGGTTCTGACATTACTTCTCCATAAGGGCAAAGGACATGCACCTGTCATAGCAGCAGTGGACATCCAGGGAAGGAACAGCAGAGAGTGAAGAGATGACTGCTATCTTCAGGGAAGGGAAGTAACTGCAACATAAAGTGCTTTCATATTTATCTGTTTGCATTGGCGTTTGCATTGTGAAAAGGAGGGGTAGGAGTTAGAAGGAGGCTGTGCAATAGTTTATTAGTTTCTTTTTGGGTGTGGACAGAAGGGGTAAGAACTTAAAAGGCAGCTGCTCAGTCTATCTAAAGTGTATGACAAAGGGGATAAGGGAAATTGTGAAAAGGAGAAGAATGTTTATTATTTTATTTTATTTACTTTTTGTTGACTGGGTAAGTGCACTAGACAAATCCTGCCTATTTTCAGGCGCGACCTGGGGGAGGGGGGATACAGACGAATGCCAACTGACCTTGAACCAGATTAAACTGTTGGTGGTATTTTTTAGTGAATGAGGGAAATTTGGCCAGGACACCGGGGAAATTCCCCTACTCTTTTTGAGAAGTGCCATGGGATCTTTAACATCCACCTGAACTTCTGGTTCAATGTTTTGCAATGATAGAGGGGGAGAGGGGAGATTTGCGGAAGCATTGGGTATCCTTCATCTGGAAGTGTGGGGGGGGGTCACTGGTGGGCAACGTGAGCAATGGGTAGGGAAGTAGGCTGCAACAACTGCAGTGCGCAAATCTTTCTAAAAATTGTATGGAGAGTGGGGGGCTATTTAATGTGCAACCAAACAGGGAAACTTAAAATGGAGATCAAGAGTCTGCAGGAGGAGCTATGACAGGCAAGGCAGGTTGGAGGAGATTATAGCCCAACACTGGAGGGAGGGGGGGAGATGAGGAGAGGGAGGTCAGTTTGGGCTAACGGGGGAAGGAAAGGGTCAGAAGAAGAGAAGCATAGACAGGGGGACACAGGCCAAGGGGGACAGCATCAGGGAACCCAGGTCAAGGGAAAAAAGACAACAGGAAGGAGGAGAAAGGGACTGGAGAGGGGAGGTGGAGAAGTGGCAACAGCCATGGAGTTGAAAGAAGGGAACAGGCTAGTATGAGGAGTGAAGAAGCAGGCATAGGAGAAGGGTCTTCAGAAAATCATTTTGCAGTACTAGAGGGAAAGGAGGAGGAGGCTGGTGATGAGGTTGGATGAGTAGTTCTGTTAGGGTAATTACAACAGGGGCAGAAGGGGAAACTACTGTGCAGGAGGAAGAGGAGGAGCCGGGGGCAAGAAGTGGGGAGGAAGAGAAGCAAGCAGTTGGTAAGAGGGGTGGAATCTTAGTGCTGGGGACTCAATACTAAGAGGAATCAGGTGGAGTAGCAAGGGGAAGAGGCATCGTTGCATATGGGTGGAGGCCATGCTGGGAATGACAGCAGAAAGGGTGGGACAATCTGTTCTAAAATATGTTAGAAAGGGTAGGGAGAAGCCTCAGTTATACATTTGGGGACAAACATCCTGGCTGATAGGACAGTAGATATAATCCAGAGGTGGTTTGAGGAACTAGGACAATTATGTGAGAGGGCAGGGAGATCAGTAACTTTCTCAGAGGTACTTCCAGTGCCCAGGGCAACTACAGCAAGAAAGCTAAGAATAGAAGAATTTAACAGATGGCTAAGAACCTAGTGTCATGCTAAAGCATATGGGCTGGTGGGGGGTTGGGAAGGGATCTGGGAGGACAGTAGTATCTATGCCAAGAATAGACTATACTTGAGTGAGGAGGGAAATAAAGTGTTGAAGCAGAGGATGGAGGAATACATAGCGGTAGCTGGGAATTTAAACTAGGACTGGTGGGGTGGCAAGTGGCCAAGGGACATGTAGAGACCATAGGTTGGGAAGCCATATAAACTTAACCCCATGACAGTGACAAAGGGCAAGTACTAGTGATGATGCTAGTAAAGGAGGGCAGTGGGAGGCCCAGTGGTGCTGAGGGTTGAGGCACTGTATGCCACACCTTGTGCTATGCCGGCAACCCATGTTCAGGAACGAGCACGGGCCACCAGGGGTTGGCAGGAGAGAGGATCGAGCATCCAACGACAACTCTCCTCTCCCAGGGAAGGGTGGGCATGCCATCCCACTCCTTGGTTGCCCCCTGGTGGAGGCTGGGGGGTAGCACTAGAGTCAGGGAGACTTATAACATGGCATCGTGGCATGCGCGCACCTCCACACACATGCGTTCACAGCCACGGGGAGAGGGTCCAAGAAAATAGTGGAAAACATTGCCTGTTGACTCCATGGAAGCCCCTCCACTACTCCTATGCTGTGGCCTCACAGAGCTCCCAGACCCACTCTGGATATGTGTTTGGGAGGGAGGGGAGGACGGCCCTTCCACCCTGCCACAGGGGGTAATCCTTGGGG
Source organism: Neoceratodus forsteri (assembly GCA_016271365.2). NCBI lineage: Eukaryota > Metazoa > Chordata > Ceratodontiformes > Ceratodontidae > Neoceratodus > Neoceratodus forsteri. The sequence continues at coordinate 619,333,935 of CM057450.1, read as the reverse complement.
GATACAGGGCCTGGGAGGCACCAGGGAGGTAAAATAGCAGTGGTTGGGGAGTTGGAGGAGGAGACAGAACTGCTGGATGGGCAAAGAAGGATAAACAAATAATGGGAAAAAAGGAGGGTGAGGGGAAGGGGTGGAAGGTGGTCACGCTGAATGCTAGGAGCCTTGGGAAGAAAACTGCAGAGCTACAGACTCTCATGGCAGAGGGGGAGGTGGACATGGCAGCCATCACCAAAACATGGGCCAACTAATACAATGACTGGGATCTGTCATTACCAGGGTACAGGATATTTCGTAGGGATAGAGTGAATGGGAAAGGGGGGTGGCACTATATGTGAGGGAAGGACTGAAATGTATACAGGAGGAAGGGGAAGAAGGTAGTATAGAGTCAATACCCTACTACCCATTATTGTTGAAATACTGTTTTAAATCTGTGTTATGGTTCCTCCTATAGGGGTTACTGACCTATACCTGCCATTTATTACTGTCTGCATTTAGTCAAACTCCCTCTGATATAATTCATGAATCGTATCACCAAGAACCTATAGTGATGCTCAAAAATGGCCTATTTCCATTGTACAGCTTTATACCCAAAGCTGAACAGACCCAACCAAGTTTTAATGGCCAACTGAGGATACCTTGTTGCAATTTATTAGGATCCGTGTAATATCCAGAAAGGCCAAATTTTCTGGAAATCATGCTTCTAACTCTTGTCAAGTGTACTGCATTCTCAGGCAGCTAATGCTCCCATTGCTTACAAATGAACACAAGGTTCCATGAGCTAAGGATGTAGGTGCTGGCAAGGAAAGAAGCAGACATAGGCGCACACAGTAGCCGCACGCTGGGAGCAGTGCCAAAGTCAATTGTACAAAATAAGAAAATCACAGAAACCGAAGAGAACCTGCCAGTGCAAATAACTAAAAATAAATGTATTTGTACTAGCATGTTCTCCACGCTTCCAAAGATTTTCTTATTTTGCTAAACTAACTTCAGCACCGCTATCAGCCAGTGTGTAGCTACTTATGTGCTGCTGTGTCCTATTGTCTATACTTGCTGGTAATGTACACCCAAATCCTGGCACATCTGTGCCAGTTGTATCCTACAGGAACTTCTTGGATTTAGCACATGTTAACAGTGGGAGACCTTATGTCTAAACTGGATGAATTCAAGATTTGGGTGATTGACTCCTAGTATGATGTTGCTGTACTGGAATCCATGACTTATTTCAGGATTTCAGATAAAGAAATTGAAACTTACTCCTACGTCCTATCTTGGGAAGACAGGGGTACTAGGCAGGGTGGTGGAGGCCTTGTACACATTACCTCCTGTCTAAAAGTTGAAAAACCTACTCTCAGAATGGATGCCTCAGCTTGTGAGCTTCTAGCTCTAAATATAAAGCTTGGGATAAATGCTGGGGAAAAAAACTCAATTTCTTGCTGGTATATGTCCCACCTATGAATGTTCCTAGGGACCTTGCCTGTTTTGTCAAAGCAGCTTCTACCTTGAACTGCCAGCATTAACAGCCTGTGGTTGGAGATTTCCAATTGTAACTGGTTAGCTGGTAAAAATAAGGACCTTAGAGACAAAATTGCAAACATATAACTCACTCAAATGTTCTCTAAACCCACTTGTGTTAACTACGTAACAGGCACTGCTACCTTATTAGTCACTGTGATAAAATAATCTCTAGTGCTGTCTTGTCTGATTTCTTAAGTGACCACTCCCTGGTCACCTGTAAATGGTCTGCCAGCATCAATAAATATGAACCAACCAAAATAAACTCTTGGGTTTTCCACATGCAGAAACTTCCATATTTCAAAGCCCTTCTGTAACAACTTGACTGACGTTTCCTAACCCTACCCAGCATGTTAACTATGCCCTTGACTATTTCATCCTGCAGTTCAACAGGGTAGGTGACACTGCTGTCCCATTTAGGCAAATTCCTCAAAATTGTAATTCACAAGACTGGTTCACTCCTGCAATCAGAAATCTGATAAGAGAGTCGGACAGAATCTGGAAAACTACAAAGATCTTGGCCAACAAAAATATCTCCCAAAGTATAAAGAAATAAAGAACTCCATAAAAGTCCACATCTAGATAGCCATGGCTGATATTTACATATCACACCAAAAGATCCTTCTGGCCCATCCCAAACAACTTTGGGACAGTATCAGTGGGCTCCTTGGTAATGCTAAGAAATCACTCCCCTGCACCATTATTAAAGATGGGTCAGCTGTCGGTGGTGACAAACATAAAGCCAATGTTTTAAGTGACCTATCAGCTATATACCTGCTCCTACTGTGCCAGTGCCCTACTGGAGGACATCCCTAGTTTAAAGAGCAGCTGATGCCTTTAGGAGAACTTTAACAAAACATAATATTTAGACACAGTTCGGCTTGTATTTCACATTACTTCTGTATTCCTCCTCTTCTCCATTATTTATTACTGGTGTGATTTGCATGGAAACAGGATCTTTGCTCCTGAAGAGTTTATCTATTCCTGTTGCTTTCTCCCTAACTGAGGTCATTATGCACTGCTTGTGACATCATAGTTACTCCCATGGCAACAGACTGTGATATCACAATACAGGATTATGACTTGAAGTATGGAGTAAGCTCCTTCAATCACTCTTCTTCAATCAATCATTTATTGGATGGCAAACTGAGAGTAAAAACTCTTTTCCAATTGCGTCCAACATTAAACATACTTGATACATAATACATGGTTACAAAGTTACAATTCAATAAACCATACAACATTAATTATAAAATAGTCATCCATAACAATCACATTTTGTACGTAATAATCTACTAATACCAGATTTAAAACAAGAAATAGGCAAAAGGGTTAACAATTTTAATTTCTTCTGGATGGCATCCCAAGTGTGAGGTATATTTATGGACAGGGAATTTTCCCATTTTGTTTGATAACTCTGAGTCAAATACTGCATTAATTTTGTTGATCTAAGTTCACAGTTATTGTTTGGCCTAGGTGTCAGTAAATTCAATAAATAAGAGGGAAGTGCACCAACTACAAAATTATATGCAGAAAGATACCAATGCAATTCACTCTTTATTGCCAAGGAATGCCAACAAACTACTGCATAGACGTTGCAGTGGCGAGTTTTCCATGGTAACCCAGTAATGAATCTCAAGGCACTATGGAATAATGGATCCAGAGTTCCTAATAGAGTCACCGATACCTTTGAATATAAACAGTCTCCATAGTCTAGTTGAGACATGAAAAGTGAGTTTACCAAATGCTTTCGAACGAGGAAACTAATGCATGATTTATTCCTATAAAAAAATGGCAATAATCTCTTTTGTCTACTTGATAGTTTTTGAATATGTAAGTTAAACGTTAAATTTTTAACTAGGTACATTCCCAGATATTTATATGAATCAACCCAAGCTATCTCAACACCTTCTAATGATCTAATAGTTACATTAGCTTTATCTTCTACTTTTTTATTGGTAAAAAAAAAAAAACACTGTTTTCCCAACATTCAATAACAATCTCAATTTCACTAGCGCACTCTGTATCTCAGTAAAATAATTTTGAATTATATGCATTGCTTTTGAAATATCTTTGTCTTGTGCATATAATATAGTATCATCTGCATACAGGAATGTGTTTGTGCAGGCCGTGCTACATGTTGGAAGCTCATTAATAAAAATCAAAAATAAGAGGGATCCCAATACTGATCTCTGTGGGACCCCCCCCGCCCCACTAACATCGATCAGGTCTGAACAAAACTCTCTAATTATTGTCTCAGTTGCAGATAAGAAGCAAACCAGCACAAAGAATGGAAACCTTGACTAGAAACTTTTACTCTATTTAATAATATAGTACGACACCCAAATCGAACATATTTGATAAATCCAGGAAAACTGCTGGAACAGCAATCCCCTTATCAAAGGATATAATAATTGTCACAAACCCACTCAGCAGGTCAGGCCCTCTGCTCCCACAGTGCCAACCTCTGCGCGCAGTATTGTGAACAGTTAACAGAACATGTAACCCTCCTGTCTGTTTTGTGGGTTCGAATCAAACTTTGGTCTCACGTTCTGGAGGGATTCAAACTGTGAACCTCTTGCTAGCATACCCAATGTACAGGCTCAGATAATTCTGCTCTTTGGGGGGGGGCAAACATCTTTCGCCTACAGGCACCTAACCAGGAGTACAAAATTCTATTAAAGACCTTAGAATAAACTCTTACCTTTTCCCAGTTTGGTAAAACCAGTAAGCTTTGCACAGTGTCAACTTTAACCATGTATGCTTCACTTGTCAAGGAAAAAGAATTTCAAAGGCACACCAAGTAGTCTCTAAAGTAAAGGTTTACTTAAAAATAGATAAAATGTAAAATGTAAATACAGAACCATATATCACAAAAACATACAATCATTTAAAAGAATAAGGTTTTAAAAAGTGCAGATTCCTACCACTAATACACTTAGACTTATCTGTTCTAAGGTATTCTTATCTCACAGTGCTGTAGATGTTTCTTTTTCAGAGTCCAAACATGTGTGTTCTAAGTGGAAAACAGAATACTGTTTAAAAACTGGCTTTGCCCACCTCTCTGCATGAGGTCACCTAGCTCCTCCTTGTCAGAATATAAAAAAATATATCTATACAAAACAGGATGTCTTATCAAAGTATTAAATTCTGTGACCTCAGCACAACTCATTTTCTCACATGACCCTTTGATGTAGAGTGTCTTCCTGTTCTTCACAGACATCAAAGAAACATTTATGACTTTGCACCAAAGTGACATAACCTGTATTCATTCTCTAATCATCATAAAAGTTTATGATTCTAGCCTAGCAGCTGGCAAGCTACAATAAAGCTTGATTAGCAGAAGATGCTTAATTTAGGCCTCTTCTAGCCTGTAATTATCTCCTGCCTTTCATCTTTTAGCTGAAACAGCGTGTCTCATGAGAGACACTCAATACCACATTTTTATATTACAAAAATCATAGTGTAATCAGAACCAGCTGTCCAGGTGTCACAATCCTCCCTAGACTGAATTTGGGGGCTCTATCCCCTGCATGGGATGAGCTTCCCAAATCACTTCACTCCTTGTAGATGAGAGACAAGCCATCTGAGTTCTGATTTTTGGCTCCAGCCCTATGTAATATTGTCATATCATACCCTTGCAAAGCAAGACTCCATCTTAGCAATCTACCATTCATCTTTCCCATTTGTGTCAGTCAAACCAGGGGGTTGTGGTCAGTCTGTACCACAAAATGCTGCCCATACATGTATGACTAATTTCTTTAGGGGCCCACACTATGGCAAGACACTTCTTTTCCAACGTGGAGTATGCCTGCTCCCTGGGAAGTAACTTTTTACTCAGGTATACTATTGGGTGATCTCTCCCTTGGCTGGATGTCTGACTCAGTACTGCCCCAATACCCATGTCTAAGGCATCAGTCAGAACTACAAAGGTTCTGCTATAGTCAGGACTTGTCAAAACAGGAGCACTGCACAGTGCCTTCTTCAATTGGTAAAGGCTTCTTCACAGGCTGGTCCCCAGGTAATTTTCTTAGGCATCCTTTTCTTTACCAGGTCAGATAGGGGAGCAGCCAGGGCACTGTAATTGGGTACAAATTTTCTACAGTACCCTGCTGTCCCAAGAAAACTCCTGACCTGCTTCTGCATTTCTGGTCTGGGCCACACCCAGATTATCTCTATCTTTATTTGGTTAGGATGGAGCTGTCCCTGGCCTACCATATGCCTGAGGTATGCCACTTCTCCCATGGCCACCTGGCACTTCCCGGCTTTGACAGTGAGTCTGGCCCTCCAGATCCTTCCCAGCGCTTCCCTAAGGTGGGACAGGTGTTTCTCCCACCTGCCACTAAAGATGGCAATGTCATCCAGGTACACCATGGCATACTCCTCAGCACCATTTAACACCTGGTTCACCAACCTTTGGAAAGTGTACGGGGCATTCTTCATTCCGAAAGGCATTACTTTAAATTCAAATAAGCCTATTGGAGTGATGAAGGCTGACCTCTCCCTAGCTCTGTCCATCAACTCTACCTACCAATACCCCTTGGTCAGGTCAGTCATCTTAAGGTAGGTTGCCCCTCCCAACTTGTCCAGGAATTCATCCATCCAGGGCATTGGGTGGGCATCTGACTTCGTGACTGCATTCAGTCCATGATAGTCCATACAGAAATGAGTAAAGCCATCTGGCTTGGGCACAAGAACTACAGGTGAGGCCCAGGGGCTGTGGGATCTCTGGATTACCCCTAAATCCAGCATCTCCTCCACTTCCCTTTTAATGTCCTTTTGGATAGCCTCTGCTGTCCACCATATGGGTGTCTGTGTCTCTGTCTCCACATCATGCATCGCTAAGGGGGTTAGTCCAGGCTTGGCGCTAAACAGTAGGGCAAAGTCTGCTAAAACCTCCCTTACTTTCTGGATCTGGTCTGGGGCCAGCTGGGGAGACAATTTTACTGCCTCCACAGAGGACTCCCACTTGCTTTCTATCAGCAAGTCCAGAAGGGGGTCTTCTTCATCCGTCCCCTCCCCAGGACTACACACTGCAAACACCATGTCAGCCCTATTTGCATATGGCTTCATCATGTTGACATGGTACATCCTTTCTGTCTGTCTTCAGTCAGGTAACTCTACAATATAGTTCAACGTCATTTACCTTCCTAACCACTTTGTACAGTCCTGCCCACTCAGCATGCAGCTTGTCTTTCCGGACTGGAAGGACCATGACTTCCTGACCCACCATGTACAAGTGAGCTCTGGCTCTATGGTCGTACCACACTTTTTGTTTCTGTTGGGCAGCTGCCAGGTTGCTCTGGGCTGCCCCCATAAGCTCCTTCAGTCTTTCCCTAAACCTAAGGACATAATCCACAATGGGAGTTCCCTGGGTGGCATGCTTGCCTTCCCAGTCCTCCTGGATTAAGTCTAGGGGCCCATGTACCCGGTGTCCATATAAGAGTTAGAAGGGGAAAATCCTGTAGACTCTTGGAGCACCTCCCTGTATGCAAACAACAGGTGGGGAAGGTATTTCTCCCAGTCCCTCCCATGCTGTTCAGCAAACGCCCAGAGCATTGACTTCAGGGTACCATTGAATCTTTCCACAAGCCCATTGGCTTGTGGGTGATACGGTGTCATGCTTCTCTGCACCACCCCACACTTCTCCCATAAACATTTCATCAGGTCCAACATGAAGGAACCCCTTGATCGGTGATAACCTCCTGCAGAAACCCAACACAGGAGAAAATCCCAAGTAAGGCATCTGCCACTTTGTCCTCAGTGAGGATAGGGCGACTGCCTTCGGGTAGCGGGTGGCATAGTCCATCACAGTCAGGATGAATCTCTTCCCTGAGGAGCTGGGGGTATTTAAAGGCCCCACAATATCCATTACCACCCTCTGGAATGGCTCCTCCAGTATGGGCAATGGAATCAGCGTGGCTTGGGTTTTCTTGCCCGCCTTCCCTATTTCTTGGCACCAGTGACAAGACCTGCAATACTCCTTCACCTGCTGGGTGAAGTTGGGCCAGTAGAAATTCTGGGTCAGCCACTGCGTGGTGCGTGCAATTCCCAGATGACCAGACAAGGGAATATCATGTGCAATCTTGAGCAACTGTTCACAATACCGCTGGGGAATATCAAGCTGCCTGCCTAGCACCCTTCCCTCTGTCTGCCCAGCCTGAGTATACATCAGTCCATTTTCCCAATAAACCTTATGTCTGCTGTCACCTCCCTGTGCCCTATCAGAGTCTGCCCAAGCCCTCAGCTTCTCTAGACTAGGGTCACTTCTCTGAGTAGCAACAAGCCGCTCACACATTCCCAAGGCATGGGACAGGTCCCCTTCAGTCGCTAAACTAGGGTCCCTGGCACTAGCATCAGGGCACTCAGGATCACTGTCATCCCTAACCCTCTGACAAGGGGTCACCCCTCCCTCTTTTGAGTAACCCTCTGTAGCTGTGTGGTTAACTGCTACTGGGGAAATTTCTACCCCCTTTTCATTAGTCTCCCCATCTGGAGACACAGGCTGGGGAACCAGCCTCTCAGTGGTTTCCACAATGGTTTCTTTGAGGTTCAGGGAACTACAATTTTCCCTTGCCGCTTGGCTATGGGTAACTGCACACACCATCCCTAGTTTTAGATTGTTGCCCAGGATCACATCCACTGTTAAGGTTTTAGCTACAGCCACCTGTTGCAAAGTTCCCCGTTTCACCCCAGTCCAGAAGAACACTAGCGTGGGGCAATGTTGTCTCTTCACCAGTAAAGTCCTGTACAGTGACGTATTTATTGGGTATAAGCTGACCAGGCTGTACTAGATCCCCTTTTACCAATATCAGGAATGCCCCTGTGTCCCTTAACCCATGCTTCTGTACACCATTTACCATGACTGGGTGCATGTGTTCCCTCATGTTCACAGGCATGCTTCCAGGGATACACAAACAACCCACTTCCTTCCTAGCACCACCTTGCATATTATTGTTCGCCTTTTGGGGACACTGTCTGGCGATATGCCCAGTTTCTTTACATAACCAACACTCGTTTCTTCTCTCAGAGAAATATTTTCTCTGAAACCTGGGGCTAACTGGTTTTGCTGGAGGCAGTGAGGGTTTTAGCTGTCCTGAAGGCTCGCTTTTCCCTTTCTGCACTGCCACGCCCGCCCCATTCGCTCTCAGAGCAGGTCTGCTCTTGGCATAGCGGTCTGAGAGTTCAGCATTCTCTTGCACTGTTTTGGGATCTCAGTCCTCCAGCCAGGTTTTCAGCTCTGCTGGGCATGCCCAGAAAAACTGTTCTAACAGAATCACATTTTCAATTTTATCAACAGAGTTTGCTGCAATTCCTTCCCACCAACATTTTAAAAACTGACATTGTTTCGTGGCTAGCTCCTTGTAGCTCATGTCAGGGCTTCTCCTGAGCTTACAGAATTTAGCTCTGTATGATTCAGCAGTTAATTCAAATTTTTGTAACAGTACAGCTTTACGTTTGCTGTAATCATCACTATCACCAAACCTCTGGTACCTAAGCAATGTACAGGTTACTACTACACTGCCTGGATCCTAAGCTACGTATCCATAGGGCATAGCAAGAGGTCCATCCGACCACTGGACCCATGCGCTTTAGCCTGTAGCAAACGCAGAAAGACCCGTACTCTTAAAAATCTCCTTGTCTATCTGAGAAGAATTCTCCTCCTTCTACTACTGTGTGCAGGAGACATTGAACTTAATCCTGGCCCCACAAAGTTGCTTTCATCACCGTCCGAAATTACTACTTTGAAAGGAATCAGCTTCCTGCATGCTAATATCTGCAGCCTCCTAAAAGTTGGATTCTGTCCAGGCTTGGATCATTCCTCCTCTCCAGATATTTTGTGATCTCAGAATCATGGCTCGAGCATCTCGCGGACAGCGAGGTTAATTTCCCAAATTACCTACTTTTCAGAGCAGACAGAAAGGCTGGGGGTAGCAATTTATGTTAAAATAAATTCACAGTATCCATATTAGGCGCTACATCCAGTGGCTGGAGGATTTGAATGCCTGTCTCTCAGAATTGAAGCATCTCACTCAGTGGCCTTCCGCATAATTGGCTGCTACAGACCTCCTGCAGCAGGACCACAGCTCTTGACTCACCTGTCATCACAAATGGATGCAACACCCATGGAGACAGTCCTACTAGGTGACCTAAACTATGACTGGCTAACCAATGGATCCCTACCCCTAAAGCGATTCTGTGACTCACATGGGTTCACCCAACTTATAACTGAACCAACCCGTATCAACAAAAAAAATCCTATGAGGAGCACCCTCCTGGATGTGCTTCTTGTTAACAAACCTCAATACTTTTCACCGCGGTATCCTGCCAGCTAGCGTTAGCGACCACTGTATAACAGCTGGCATCAGAACCATCACCAAGCCACTATCCACTTCAAAATTCTCTATCAAAAGATCCAAGCGGAACTTGACCCCACGGCTTATTTTAATGATCTAAAAACTCTCTGCTTTGGCAGAGCTTCTACCTAGCAAATCAGTGAGTGAGGCTTATGATATTCTGCGAAATCATAGCCAGTGCCCTCAATACCCATGCTCCCTTGATCAAAACTCGGATAAAAACAAGGACCTGCTGTTGGTTCACACCAGAACTAAAAAACGCCTTGCTCAAAAGAGACCAGCTATGGAAAAATGCCCGAAAATCACAAGCTGATGCTGATTGGTGTCTCTTTAGGTCAGCTAGGAATGCCTGTACAAAAATGATCAGGGAAACTAAGGCTATTTATTACCAAAAGGAATTATGCTCTGCATCCACCAACCCTACCAAATTCTGGTCCACTATAAAAGAACTATCTGGACACTCACCAAGTAGTATGCTACCATCTAAAATTATGATTGACAATGTCACTGTCACTGACAGATCTGAAATTCTCAAGCTTTTAATAACCATTTTGCCACAGCAGGCATGGCTTTTGATAATGCACCAGTAGCAGTCTTCATCCGCTTTCCAAAGCCCAGCCATATGAACCAATTAACATTAGTATGACTTTTCCTTTCCACAATCAACATAAAAGAAGTTGAAGACCTGCTGCTACGGTTGGACACTAAGAAAAGCGCAGGAGCTGACTTATAGACCCATACTTTCTGAAAATAGCTTATCACATACTTGCACTCTATTTCGCACTTATTCAACCTATCCCTAACTCAAGGCTCTCTCCCCACAGAATGGAAAACTGCCCATGTTATTCCGCTTTTCAAAGCAGGGGACCCAAGTGACCTGAACAACTATAGGCCAATCTCCCTACTACCTATACTTTCGAAAATGCTGGAAAAAGTTGTGGATACACAGTTGAGATCATTCCTAGACAACTCTGCATTTTTTAACCCCATGCAGTCCGGATTTAGAGCTAAGCACAGTACTACTCTTGGCACTATTAGCGTTACTAATGACTGGCGAGACTTCGATAAAAAAAAAAATTTGTTTGTGCAGTGTTTCTAGACCTCAGCAAGGCGTTTGACACCGTCGACCACTGCCTACTTCTTCCACGCTAAACACCATAGGTCTGGACTCTATCTCACTGAAATGGTTCCAGGACTACCTGTCTAGTAGGCAGCAACAAATCAAAGCTGAAGGAGAACTTCTCCATCAAACCGCTAAAAGAGGAGTCCCTCAGGGTTCCATACTGGGCCCTCTACTGTTCAATATCTACATTAATAATCTGGACTTAGGAATCAAGAAAGCCAATATCCACCTGTTTGCTGACGATACAGTGCTCTACCTAAGTCGTGACTCTCCTGGAGCCGCATGCTCAGAACTCCAAGTCGAATTCAATACGCTACAAAACCAGCTTATCAACAAAAAACTATTGCTAAATGCAAAAAAAACAAAGGCCATGCTGTTCTCTCCATCCAGCACTGGGGCCAAATCCACACTAGCTGGTACAATTCCTCCTATAACCACCCTACTAGGTGAAAATCTTGAGTTCGTAACTAAATTCAAATACCTGGGTCTATGGCTGGATAACAAACTCTCCTTTATGGAGCACATTGAAGAATTGATGAAAAAACTAAGGCAGAGGCTTGGACTACTTTATAGAATCAGACATCTCCTGACAGTAACCGCAAAAAGACAGCTAGTTCACTCTACCTTCCTCTCCTTAATCGATTACGCTGACATCATATATGGACAATGCTCTGCCTCACACCTTGCAAAATTGGATGTACTGTATCATAGAGCATTAAGATTCATTACTGGCCTCCGTCCTCCACACATCTGCTTGTTATACACTGCAGTAGGGTGGCCGTCTCTAATACAGGCGACATAGAAATAGCAGCTCTCTGGTTACTCCGTTACACTTACCAACAAACTCTAACTACATTGTTGATTGCCTCCCGTTGTGTCCGTCAAGTACCTATGCCATAAGAAGCCTCTCACTAACTTCACTAAAATCCCCAGAATCAATAACCACTTTGGTAGGGCAGCTATAAGCCATGCCTTGCCTACACTCTGGAGAAGGATACAAGGCTCACTGAAACTTAGCTCTCCTATCAGTATCTCCGTGTTAGGAACCTGTATGACAGAACATTTGCGAAATCTGAAAATGTTTCCATAGTACATAGTAGTCCTGTTGATAGCTCATGCAGCCTCACCATATGCAGCATAACAGACCCCTCCCGCCATACATAAACCTACTCAGCACTCAGCTGCCATGCTGACCACTAGAACCATAAACATTTTCTTTTCTTTTCCTTTTCTCCCTCTGCCACCCAAATCGTGAACAGCATGGGCTCCCCAAAGCCCTGGTCACCCCCATGCACTGAACCACCCTCCGGGCCTGTAATGCTATTAAACTTGTACCATCCTGTAAAGTCATGGACAAATATGCAACTCTAAATCCTCGTCATTAAAGGCTGTATTTAATGTCATGTAATCCTATGTGAATACTTGGAATTGTATTTATTGCACCCACCTCATGTTTGTAAGTTTATTCTTTTGCCTTCCGTACATTGTTTAACTCATCTTTAAGTTATGTGTGTATAACTGTCTTTTTACAAACGCAGGTCCACCTTGTAAATGAGCTTGCTCAACGGTGTCTGCCTGGATAAATAAAGATTTGATTGATTGATTGATTGATCCCTATTGTCCATTTGACTCAATGCATCCCGAGCTTTCCTGGTAAGTAGCAGGAATAGCTGGAAACTCCAGGACTCCCTAGGAATTTTAGCCTGAATACAAACTTTTTCAAAAGAATTTAAAAAGGCATCCATATCCTCCCCCTCTTTAAATTCAGCTATCAATTTGGAATTCAATTTGTAACCCAGTCCTGTAGTCCCAGTTAAACCCAAGCCACTTACCTACTCTGGTGCCACTGGTTGGAGTCACAGCTTCTCCAGTTCATGTTGCCTCTGGCGCTCACGCTCCTCATGGTCTACCTCTCAGTGTTCTTGCTCTGCCTCTCAGCATTCTCACTCTGCCTCTCAGTCTGCCTCCCACTGTTCACAGTCCCTCTCCCTATGGAACTCCAGCTCCATTCTGTGCAACTCAATTTGCAGCCTGAGTATGTTTGGATCCATGATACTGGTGACCTTCCCTTGCTGCTGTGGCCCTTTGGCCCTCCTCATTGGATCTGGACACTGCACTGGCCGCTAGCCCTGCCACACTCAAGGTCTGGTCCTTTTCAGTCACTGTCTGTGACTCAGTGTTCTGGGTATCTGCTATCATCAGGGCATCCACGAGGTTCTGTTTGCTGGCTTTCACCTCAAACGGGACTCTTCTGTCCCCACACAACTGCTTTAAGCAGTCTACAGTATGCCTGCTGTAGTTGGAAGCCATCTTCTTCCCTAACTATGGCTACTCTGACTTGCACTTTAGAAAAAATAAAACTGGTAGGAACTTGACTGTACGCCAAGTGATATAGTTCTGTCTCCTTTTTTAAAAATAAATCTCTGCCTTTTTCTTTCTTTGCAAGTGAGCCTATGGTCTCAAGCTGACACACTGAACAATAAAAGATTGTAATACCAAACATATGTACATCGCTGCCAACCAATCTGTCACAAACTCACTCAGCAGGTCAGGCCCTCTGTTCCGACAGAACCAACTTCCGAGCGCAGTCTTGTGAACAGTTAACAGAACAGGGTAACCCTCCTGTCTGTTTTGTGGGTTTGAATCAAACTTTGGTCTCAAGTTCAGGAGGGATTCAAACTGTGAACCTCTTGCTAGCATACCCAATGTACAGGCTCAGATAATTCTGCTCTTCAGGTGGGGGCCAGAAATCTTTTGCCTATGGGCACCTAACCAGGTGTACAAAATGAACCCTTAAAACCTCTGTTAAAGACCTCAGAATAAACTCTTTTACCTTTTCCCAGTTTGGTAAAACCAGTAAGCTTTATACAGTGTCAACTTTAACCATGTATGCTTCACTTCCAGGAAAAAAGAATTTCAAAGGCACACCAAGTAGTCTCTAAAGTAGAGGTTTACTTTAAAACTAGATAACAAAATGTAAAATGTAAATACAGAGCCATATATCACAAAAACATACGATCATTTAAAAGAATAAGGTTTTATAAAGTGCAGATTCCTACCACTAATACACTTAGACTTGTCTGTTCTAAGGTATGCTTATCTCACAGTGCTGTAGATGTTTCTTTTTCAGAGTCCAAGCATGTGTGTTTTAAGTGGAAAACAGAATACTGTTTAAAAACTGGCTTTGTCCACCTCTTTGCATGAGGTCACCTAGCTCCTCCGTGTCAGAATATGAAAAATATATCTATACAAAACAGGATGTCTTATCAAAGTATTACATTCTGTGACCTCAGCACAAGTAATTTTCTCATATGACCCTTTGATGTAGAGTGTCTTCCTGTTCTTCACAGACAAAGAAACATTTGACTTTGCACCAAAGTGACACAAGCTGTATTCATTCTGTAACCATCATAAAAGTTTATGATTCAGCCTAGCAGCTGGCAAGCTACAATAAAGCTAGATAAACAGGAGATGCTTAATTTAGGCCTCTTCTAGCCTGTAATTATTTCCTGCCTTTCATCTTTTAGCTGAAACAGCATGTCTCATGAGAGACACTCAATACCACATTTTTAATTTACAAAAATCATAGTGTAATCAGAACCAGCTGTCCAAGCGTCACAATAATATCATCAATTACTCTGGATGTGACATAAGTGGTGTTATGGCCTTTTCGAAAACCTGCTTGGTCTTCGGTCAGAATTTGAAATTTAGTTAAGTAATATGAAAGTTGTTTATGAACCATTGTTTCAAATATTTTTATTACTGGTGAGAGTATTGAGATAGGGTGATAGCAACCTGGATCTGCTGCATCACCTCCTTTGAATATTGGGATTGTATAGGGCACTTTCCAGTCCCGAGGCATTTGTGAGGTTCTTAATGAAAAGTTATACAAGTATGTTAAGTGACTTGTTAGTAATTGAGCTCCAATTTTATAAAAAACTGGGGTCCACATTTTCAAAGGAGATGCACAGCGCAAAGTAGAGATGCACCACCCATCTCAAAAAATGTGCTAAAGCACGATATTTGAAAGACAGATGCACCATCACATAGAAATAATGTATGCAGCACAAATAAAGGAGGCATTCCCATGAATATGCCATGCATCCCTATATTAATTCAAAATGTGCTGCACATCTGCCGCACATCTCAGAAATGAGCCACCCAAAGTTAGGCATACAAAAGGGTGGCCTAAATCAGCCAGCCACCCACAGGCAGGCTGTGGAACTGCAGGCAGGCAATCCAGAGACAGCCCTCAGAGGTGCACAACAACATGTTTCAGGCACCCACACACAGCAGTCATGCCAGGATAGACAAACCCTGAGCCACAGGTGCCATGTCACCACCGACACCATCCAGGGAGCAACATCCCACACCGCACCCTGGATGTAGACACCCAGCAGCCACATGCCAGTGCTGTTGTGTGCTCCCCGGACACACCAGCAGGGCAGACAGTCACACTGCAGCACATGTAACAGGGGCCAAGACCAGCACCCATGCAGTCTGCAGGGTGCCACCCAGTGATGGCATGTACCCAGGGTGACATCTGTGGCAGTGGTGTCCAGGTTACCTGGTGGTATTAGTGTCCACATGGCACAGGCCAAGGACTGACCAGTGGCAGACACACACACACACACACACACACACACACACAAGGTGGCACACCATGGGTGCACACAGGTGGGACCCACCCACCTGGGTACCTGGTCACTGTCAGCACACTGCCATACTGGGGTGTGTGGGGCACTGCAGGTGACTGCATGCAGCATATGGAGCTGGTGTAATACATACATGTGGCATCCCGATCAGCCTGTGTCACCTTGTTGCATGTTCAGGTGGGCCCCCTGTACATGGCTATGGAGTGTAGCACTGTACCCAGGCCAATGCAGTAAACCCACTCACACACTACCATCCCAGTACACCCGCCTGCTAGGCTGTAGTACCTCCTGTTCACCTTTGTGGGGTGGTGGGGCAGTCCTGCAAAACTGGAACTGAACATGCCCGGGGTATGCAAATGGCCTGAATGCATTCCAGTAATGAGTTCCAGCATGTGGGGTTTGAGCTCGGAATGTGCACTGAGGTCATTTGCATATCCTGGTTGAATACTGTAAAGTTGTGCCATGCCCTCCTGGTTGAGTATTGCAAAGTTGCACCATACCCTCCTGGCTGAATATTGTAAAGTTGCACCATGCCCATCTCACCAGTCCCAGAAAGCCTGCCAGACGCCGCGCTGAGGGGAGGCGAGGGTGACCTGCTCCTAAAGGTCCCCCCCCGTGCACTAGAAAATCCTCCTTGAAAGCTGAGTGC
Source organism: Neoceratodus forsteri (assembly GCA_016271365.2). Classification (NCBI taxonomy): domain Eukaryota; kingdom Metazoa; phylum Chordata; order Ceratodontiformes; family Ceratodontidae; genus Neoceratodus; species Neoceratodus forsteri. Next base: position 619,317,639 of record CM057450.1, on the reverse strand, counting down.
GAGGTGCCATGGGCTCTGCAGCTCCGGCGGGCCTCCTCGGTGGATAAAAATCAGACTTAAAGCTCCTGGCCCCTGCCCAGTGCAGGAGAGAGTTTGTCGACAGATCTCTTTTTGTTTCTTCCTTTTGCCCTACCTTGGACAAGCACCAGAAACTCCAAAGGGACTTTACTGCAAGTGAGGGTGGCTGTGGGAGGTCATGAAGCGTGACCAGGACCACATCGCAGAAATCCATATACCAGGACTCAGACTCTGTATTTTTTGAAATTGGTGCCAAAATCGTCCATCCCCATTGGTCCTGGACGGTTGGTGATGCTCTCTTCACTGCTCCTAAATAGGGAGAGCTTGTCCCACCATCCCAAAGCCTGCCAGATGCCATGCTGAGGGGAGGCTAAGGTGACCTGCTCCTAAAGGTCCCCCACCCCGCGCACCAGAAAATCCTCCTTGAAAGCTGAGTGCGAGGTGCCGTGGGCTCTGCAGCTCCAGCAGGCCTCCTCGGCAGATAAAAACCAGACTTAAAGCTCCCGGCCCCTGTCCCGGTGCAGGAGAGAGTTTTTTCGACAGATCGCTTTTTTGTTTCTTCCTTTTGCCCTACCTTGGACCAGCACCAGGAACTCCAAAGGGACTTTACTGCAAGTGAGGGTGGCTGTGGGAGGTCATGAAGTGTGACTGGGACCTCATCGCAGAAATCCGTGTACCAGGACTCAGACTCTGTATTTTTTGAAATTGGCACCAAAAGCGCCCAGCCCCATTGGTCCTGGACAGTCAGTGACACTCTCTTCACTGCTCCTAAATAGGGAGAGTTTGTCCCACTGTCCCAAAGCCTGCCAGACACCGCGCTGAGGGGAGGCGAGGGTGACCTGCTCCTAAAGGTTCTCCCCCTCGCGCACCAGAAAATCCTCCTTGAAAGCAGAGTGCGAGGTGCTGTGGGCTCTGCAGCTCCGGCAGGCCTCCTCGGCAGATAAAAATCAGACTTAAAGCTCCTGACCCCTTCCCCGGTGTAGGAGAGAGTTTGAATTTTCGGCCCACCCCGTTCCCTCCTCCCATTAAATGCTCACTGACTCTGCCTCCTGTGTGCTGCCTCACCCTATCAGCTAAAATGGGAGGTCCTGCTCATATTCCAGTGACATAGCTTCCCTAGAGAAGTCCTCCCCACTCTCACCTCCCAGACCATGTTGTATAACTTATTCTCAACTATTTTACTGTTATTACCTGTGTTATGATGCTAGACTGTGTTGGTACTTCTATTGACCAAGTTTCTTAGTTATACTGCCTGCGCCATAATCAATCTTTTATCTAGCTGTTATTATACCTGCTGGTCCCTATAGATCTGCCCCTTGCCAATGGTAGGTCCAGCCAATAGGGAGGTTTCTCACTTGCTAGAGCTGTCAACTGCCTGCCTAAAGTGGCCAGTGCTGTAATTGGTCCTTAATCCAAAACTACCACCTATAGTGCCAAGCTAATGCCTGCCTAAATTGACTCAAAGCAGAAAACAGTTTTGAGTATGCTCATAAAGGGCTCGGGCAGGTGCTGCCTTCCAGGAGTCTAGACTGGTTCCTTTCTACCCCTAGCTATCAGCACTCCTAGCACTGCTCATTCCTTATCCAAAAATTGCTTGTTACTAACTGAAACAAGTTTCCAATTATCCTATTTCTCCGCTTAGTATCTCCTTCGCCCCTTCCTTCCCAGCAGCTCCTCTCTGGCTGACTGGGCACAACTCACTAGCTGACCTAATGCCTCCAGCCAGGATACGGGCTTGGCACCCCAACCCTCTGACTAGAGAAGGTAGGGATACTCACAAGGCAGAGGATAAGGGTGTGCTGACTGCCACCTACAGGATGCTGGTCCTTGCAGGTCTTGCACTGGGGCTTACCCTGCTCCAAATGGTCACCATCCCCCCAATGTCTTTGGATGGAGACTGGAAGGGGTCTCCCTCCTCTGAGGCAACTGACTTCACCTTCTCAAATATCCTTGTGACCAACAAGGGCCACCGCTGCAGTACCTGCTGCCTAGACCTTTGGTGCCTAATGTGTACAACCAGGGTCAAGCGTATCCGCACTTGAAATCTCCCAGATGGCCAATCCCACATGAGGTGGTATCTCCCCTGGCTCCTTCTCTTAACACTACTTGTGGTGGGAGATATTGAATCCAACCCTGGTCCAATTAATCTGGCCCACAATATCCCTCCTGCATGGGGCATGGGTAAGGACCTAAAAGTAGCTCATCTCAACATTAGGAGCCTGCTGTCTAACCGTGATGAGCTAGTAGTGTGTGTGGCACTCTACAAGCCCGATATCCTTGGAGTGACGGAGACCTGGCTTAAACCCTCTGTTCCTGATTCAGCCTGTCTATGAGTTCACACGACTGGACAGAGCTGAGAGCAAGAGGGGGGTGGCATACTGATCTACTACAGGAGTCATTTAAAAATCTCCTTAGTTGCCCACCAGCAACCCAGCGTGTCCCCCTGTGAGTTTCTGCATGTGCTACTGCTACTTGGGGACAAAAAGAAACTGCACCTAGTGTGCCCCTACAACCCTCCAAGGGGTGGGCTCTCCAGACTAACCCACCTTATGGACTCTGTCAGTCCCAGAGTTGGGGAAAACAAACTCATTATCCTGGGTGACATTAACCTTAACTGGGATGGTGGTAATGTGAAGCAGTTCGAGTCCCTACTCACTAACCTTACCCTGACCCAACTTATCCAAGAGCCAACCAGGCAGTCGGCAAATGAATCCTCCTGCACCCTTCTGGACGGGATCATGTCCAACCACCCAGACAGGATCTCATCTGCGGGTACGCTACCTGACTCCATCTCCGACCACTCTCCAGTCTTCTGTGTATGGAAAATTCCCTTCCCCAAAATTCCTCACAAAATTATGCATGTCAGAAACTACTCCAGGTTCGACCCTGGGGGATTCCTGGAGGACTTAAGGCTTACTGACTGGTCTGGGGTGCTTGGAGCCACTGACCCATCAGTGGCAACCTCTCCCTTCCTTACCACCTTTGGGGCCCTGCAAGACAAGCATGCTCCTAAGGTCACCCGTAGGGTGAGGGGGTCTGCTACCCTCTGGCTGAATGGGAATCTCTTAGCCTAAATGCGGGAGAGAGATAAGTGTTGGGCCCATTTCAAAGGTTCCGGTGATCCCACTATTTTTCCAAAATACAGACACCTTAGAAACAAGTGTAAAAAGGCCATTAGGGTTGCGAAAAGTGACTTTTGCAAGTCCGCCCTTCTCAGCACCTCCAGCGATCCCAGGAGGTTCTGGAGAAATATAAAAACCCTTGTCAGTGGGTTCTCCCATCCGGGGGTAACGGACATGGTTATCAATGGGGTTTCCTGCAATAATTCCTATACTATCGCCAACTCCCTAAATACACACTTCTCAGACCTCTCGGCTTTCACTGCTCTCTTCCCAGCCAGTGAGAGCTCGATCCACCCCCCTACTCGGCAGGTGGATTACCCTACTCAGCAAATGTTTTACCTTAGGGCTGTGTCAGTCCTGGACATGCAGAGATGCCTAGCAGGCCTCTCCCAGTACTCTAGCCCTGGCCTAGACAACCTGGAGCTCAAGCTTCTAAAGCTTGGTGCTGCACACATTGCCTCCCCAGTAGCCCACATCTTCAACCTATCCCTTGGATCGAGGACCATCTCTGACATCTGGAAAGAGGTGAGGATAGTCCCTGTTCTGAAGCAGGGCAATCCTAAATCACCGGATAACTACCGTCCAATTGCTATTCTCCCATCCCTTAGCAAGCTCCTTGAAAAGGTAGTGGCTGAGCAGCTCTCGGAGTATATCCACTTTCACGAGCTGCTGTCCCTGGCCCAGCATGGTTTTTGAAAGGGGCGCAGCACCACCACAGCCTTGATCTCGGTCACATCAAGCATCAGAACAGCCATGGACATGGGCAAACTCTCTGGTGCCATATTCATCGACTTGTCCAAAGCCTTTGACCTTGTTGATCACGCACTGCTTGGCTCACAGTTGTGGTCACTTGACCTCTCCCCCCATGCTATGAAATGGCTTATGGGCTACCTGCACAATAGAAAGCAATGGACCTGCTTCAGTAAAGTCCTTTCTGAGCCCCTACCAGTGACCTCTGGAGTCCCTCAGGGTTCAGTACTGGGCCCCCTCCTCTTCTCCCTCTTTATCAATCAACTACCCATGGTGACAACCAACTGTAGTGCCACCCTGTATGCAGATAACCTGGTGATACTGGCTCACTCCCAGAACGCCACCACTCTAAACCAGTGCTTGTCAGATGACTAACAATATCTTGTCCTGGGTTACTAATCATAAACTGGTCCAGAACCTGGAAAAAAAAAAAAAACAGGCTATTCTCTTTGGCTCCAAGGCCAAAATCAAAGCCTCGTCAGCCTTGCTAAACATCACCAGTGCCGACGTAAACCTCACTACCAGTAGTGACCTCCATCAAATACTTAGGGGTAACACTTGACCCCCAACTTGACATGGGGAGTCATATCCTTAACATCTGCAGGGCAGTGAACTGCAAATGGGTCTGGCCTATAGGGCCAAGTACAACCTTACACTGGCGACCAGGCTTGCCCTTGTAAGAGGTGTACTTCTTCCCTCCCTCAGCTATGGTCTGCACCTGTTTGCTCGCTCCCCTAAAACTCATCTCACTCAGTGGCACACTGCATATAATAGCATCTGCCGTTTTGCTCTGGCTGCCCCCCGTTTCACCCACTAATGTGAGCTATATGATAAACTTTGCTGGCTCTCCCCAGCCAGATACCTTGATTTTGGGGTGGGGTGCCTCTCGGGGAAAGTGGTCAGAACTGGCATCCCCCAGGGACTGGCCTTGCTTCTACCACAAATGGACACTACTCGATACCATCTTAGGTCCCAGACCTCAGGGATGCTCAAAGTCCCCCCACCCGTACCTTCATGGGGGATCGGGACTTTGCCGTAAGTGCGTCCAGACTCTGGAACTCCCTTCCTGGTGATTTCCGCTCAGCCCCCTCCTATCAGAGTTTTCGCAATTCCCTGTGGGGTTTCCTGAAACTAGCCTCTGTGTGTGACTGCCCCAAGCCTCCCTAGAGTAATTCTAAACTGTTGTCAAACTTGCCCCAAGCTGCCTTCTGCTGAAGCTGCTTGAAACTTCTTGCAGTCTCCAATGATTCTATAAATTCTATCAATTACCCAGGTTCTTGACTGTTGGGCATACTTTTTGCCCACAGCATTGCACCTTGAGCATAAGCAGGACTGTCTACTCCCATGTATCCTGGTCCTGCCTTAACTTATATGTCTCAAATGTGTGATGACTTGTTAAAGTTTGTCTGTGAACCTTCTTGCCTTGGGGGTGCCTAACTATAAAGTTATAAGTTATATTATGACCAACCATTCCTTTGGATAGTGTTCCACTCCTGTATGTTACTCTTATTTGTTACTCTTATGTACTTTATTTCCCATACGTTCATTATATTTGTCACGATGTACTAGCATCCTTTATGTACAATTATCTGTATCCCTATGTTGTATTCTCCCAGGTCCTTCCTGAAAATAGGCATAATACTTGTCTGGTGTACTCTCAGTAAACAAAAGCTAAATAAATAAATTTCCCTATGTACCTGCCTGTGGTGCACAGTCCCCCGCCTGAGATGCGCTGCACATCTTCAGATGTGTGATCAGCATGTTCGGGACATTCAGCCGATCGTGCAGCACATCTTCCTGCACATCTTCTGAATATACCATTTTGTTGAGCTGGCACATCTCAAAATAGCGCAGGCACTTGAACAATTTTGCAGGGGACTTTTGAATATGGGAGCCTGGATCAATTCTACCTAGGCCAACACTTTTTTTTTTGGTTTTAACATCAAATTTATTTAGTTCCGGGGACAGAGCCAGCAGCTGAAGGGAACAGACTGCTTCAGGAGAGCTCCGTTCATTCACAGACAACTCATATATTTCTAAATAACTTACTAAGGCATCACCTATTGATAGCTACTGGAAACAGCTTTTAAAAAGGCACAGGCTGATACATTTTTGGCCAGGATATGCCATGGGGAACCGGAAGAAAAAATCCTTTCAAGACTGCGCTGGTCCAAATCAGGGAAAGCCGGCAGAGCAGGGAGGCATGGCGGGAACCTCGGAACCAACAAACGGAGCACTACTACAAGTGATTCAACTTCTCGATAAAAAAGTGGACAATCTCGCCGATCGCATCGCTACTATGGATACTAAAATTGTGAAAGCTATAGCGACTACTGATGGAGCAGCAGAAACGGCCAACAATACCTCAACTGTGGTGTCCGGAGTACTGGCAGAAAATTAGGTGATGAGACTTCGCCTGGAACAACTTGAAAAGGCAGCCCGTTTAGCATATTTGCACATTCTGGGTGTCCCGGAGCAGTCAGAAGGACAGGACACTGTGGGGTTCATGGAAAATATGCTGTACAAGATCTGGGGCCTTGATCTCACTGGGACTATTGTGAAGGCCTACTGTATTACTCTCAGATGTCATCAGCCATCAGAGAACTTGCCCCGCACTATTTTTGTCATCAACACTGGACCGCATGTCAGGGATAAATTCTGCGCTGCAGCTAAAAGTAAGGTAACTGCTACTCTAGAGTCTGGAGAAAGAGTACACTGTTTTCCAGACCCAAGCTACTCTACTTGGAAACACTGTAAAGCATTTGATGTGGTCTGGTCTGCATGCTTTGGAGGTTACTCATGCTCTCCAAGTCCCAGCGCAACTCCGGATTTTATATGCAGGTAAAAGCTACATATACTCCAATCCAGTTTAGGCAGGGGAAAAGATTTACCATGATCCAAAAAGACTTTGCTCAGAAAGACTCTAGCAATTTGCTGGATGATGGGGACTGAAGGAAAGGGAGAGGGAAAATGTTTCCTTAAACCTAAATGCCTTCTATGGTACTCTCTGTGTGGCTGATATAAGTTAACTGTGCCATAGTTCTGTATTGAATGGTTTACATTTAAAATCACTACTCTCAGGGAGGATAACAAATAAAATAGAAGATAGGTTCTGGTATATTACAAGGTAGTAATTCCATCGAGAGGTTCTGGGGACACAGAGAACCTCGAGAGCAAAGCTCGAGAGGTTTCATGTGTCCCCAGAACCTCGTGATGGAATTACTACCTTGTTATGCCAGAATCTATCTGTTATTTTTTTTTAATATATGGATAGGAAGTGAATTGACTCACCTATGTTTAAACAGTGAAGTCAGCGGGTCCATGTGAGTGCTGGCAGGGTTTCCCAGTGCAGCATGGATGACCGGTGCTGTGAGCTTCATTTACCGCTGCTTTTTTTTTTTTTTTTTTTTAACTGTTTGTCAGCAGTGGTATTGGGGGGGAGCAGAGGAGCTCAAAAAATGTTTTCAAAAGTGAAGAAAAATAGTTGCAGCGGCTGTTGACCATTCACTCACTAAGCGAGCGAGCAAGCCGCTATGTTTTCCTACTGGTTGTGCCTGCCCACAGAGCAAAAGCGGCCAATCAGAGGGCACGCTTTGTAAAATTTCGGGGATACACTTGCACATGCCTTCTTCAGCTTTCTTGATAATACTATCAATCGGGTGCCAAACGATACTATTACAGCACCCGAACGATAGTATTATCACTTACGAACAGTAGTATTATTGCTCCAGGAGTGATGGTATTACAAGAATTTTTTTGTATGCTTTTCAAGCATATTATTTTCACAATCCATATATTAAAAGCTGTTAAAATAGATAATTTCATTTACTGAGGCTGTTGATCAGTGTAGGAACAGCTGTTTTTCTATTTTGTCTGGTTAACATCTTTCATGGCATGCTTTAAATATGTTCAATTTGGGATGTAATTTGAGATTTGCCTGGGGGTAAGCAGGGGTGCACTCCTAGGTGAGTATCTGCAGGGAATGTTGAAAATAAAATTATCGTATTACATGGATCATAATGCTGCTTTTAGTGGCAATTACAAGTGCACTTAGAGGCACATGGACTCCAGTTTTGGAATTACTAATTTTCATCTGTTGTCATGTTCTTGCTGCATGGTAATTTAATATTGATTGACCTATTTAAATTGAAGAAGAATGCCCCCATATGGTGTAACTATGGATGATGAGTAATGTAATCCTAATTATGTGATGTATACTTTAAATGCTTCCTGTACTCAAACCCAAGGATGGAATTCCATGTATGTATTTACTATGAAATTAAATAAAAATAAAGTATAAAAACATGTATTTAGTTCCTTTAAAACATTGCATTCCTTAAAATCGTAAAAGGAAAACAATGGCTTTTTATTTTCCCTAGAAAAATTGACATCCAAAACAGTAGATGATAAATCTGGATGTTCCGTACCAAATGCATAACCTGCTTCTGAAAAAAACTGATTAAAAGCACTCACTTGTTCCCCAGGACTATACATGACTGAATCCTCATAATTTAACACATTTGGTAATGTCAAATTACTGTTTCTCCTGCATAGTTTTTATACCTGCCTATATTTTCCTATTATCCAAAGAATTTTTAAACCGATCATTATAAAACCTACTTTTAGCCTTCCTTATATTGAGAGTGCATTTGTTTCTTATTCTATAGGCCTGTTAAACTTTTAAGTCTTTGGCTCTATTCCATAATTGATCTTTATCTCTTAATAATTTTCTTAAACTCTGATTAAACCAAGGTGCAAGTGTTGTCCTTTTTTTTTTTTTTTAATAAAAGGTGCATGTTTGTCTATTACTGCTATACCTCCACATTGCTTGACTGGGTCTTGTCTAATCGACTGGACCACATCTCTCACGTCTCGGTGCTCCCGGATGTACCTAGTGACCATTCACCAGTTGTAGTTCACTGGGCTAGCAACTTCTCCAAACCCCCACCAAAAACAATTATCCACAGGGTCCTTAAACACGGTCACCTTGAATCACTAAAACCCGACCTTCGCCGGCAAAACTTGTCTACAGTCTACTCTTCCAGTTCTGTTGATGAAGTCTTAAACCAGTTCATCCTGCTGTTTAATAGAATGTGTGACCACCATAACCCACTAAAAAAGCACAAAATCATAGTATCAAAGCATAATGTGTTACAAGCTCAGGAGGTATTACCTTTATGTGAGCTCACCACCCGATGTATTCAAATTTTGTATTGCCCATATGCTGGTCTAGCTGGTATTTAAATGTATCCATAGTATTACTTTCAATAATTGATCCTGGAAGTATATTTCATTTGTTAACCATTCGTTGTGTGTACCATTGGCTTCCTTTTTTTGTTCTACAATGTGCCCCTCTTAATTTAAGAGTATGAGATCTAGTCTGAGTATTATTAAAATTAGTTTCTAGGCTAAGTGTCTCTATGAGGACAGGTTCTTTAATAGCTTTATATGTTAAGCAGAGGTCACCTCTAAGTTGATGGTACTTCATGGAGTGTAAGTTTAATTCTTGTAATCTTTCCCCATAGGTCTTGTTTGACATGCCTGTCATTTTTTTTTTCATTTTTCTTTGAACTCCCTCAACAAGTCTCTTACCTCTATTTGTATAGGGAGCACAAAAAGGTGCACAGTAATCCAAATTTGATCTAACTAGACTAGTGTATAATGGTATAACAATGTTTGACTGCCTGCTCTTAATGTGCTTAAAAAATGCATCCAAGGGTGCGGTGAGATTTTTTAACTTTTGATAATGTGTTACCGAAATTTTGTTATCTACTATTACTCCCAAGTCTGTTTCTTGTAACAGAACTTGACTCAGTGTATATTTGTATTTTAAATTATTGTGACCCAGATGCATTACTTTACACTTTTGTATGTTAAACATCATTTTATTCATTTTTGCCCATAATTCCAGTGTGGATATCTCTTTCTGGAAGTTAGCAGCTGCCTCAGGGGAGTTAACTATACATCCAACCTTGCAGTTATCTGCATACTTAGACATCCAGGTGTTATTTGATGACTGCATTGAGGAAATCAAGATGTTAAACAAAACGGCCCAATACCAAACCCTGGGGGACTCCACTTGTAACCTCAGCCCATGCAGATGAAAACCCTTTAATAGAAGTGCATTGTCTACAATTATTTAAGCATGATTCTATCCAGTTTGTTAAGTATTGGGGGAATGCTAGATTTTTCATTTGCTGTAACAGAATCTCATGGGAAGCTCTGTCAAAAGCTTTAGCAAAATCCAGAAAAATAATATCCACAGGTAGGCCAGCATCTAAAGATGAACTAACATTTTCAAAGAAGTGCAGGTGATTGATTAAACATGATCTGCCTCTGGTAAAGCCATGCAGTGTGATATCTTTAAGGTTGTTAAGTTCTATATGTTCTTCAACTCTATGCATGATGAGTCTTTCAAAAGTTTTCCCTATTACAAAGGTCAGACTTATTGGTCTGTTGTTTGAAACATCTGTCTTATTTCCTGGTTTAAATATAGGGATTACTAAAGCATCTTTCCATGCTAAGATACACTCCCCTTTTTCTAAGGATAAATTAAATAATTTACTCATTGGCCCAGAGATTTGAGTAACACTTTCTTTAAGAAACCTCGGATGTATTCCATCGGGACCTGCTGAGAAATTGATATTTAAGTTCAGTAGTGCTCATATGGTTTCCTCTCTAATAATTTGAATAACTTGAGTTGTTGGAAGTAGATATATTATCATCAATATTGAGGGTTTGGTGCCTCTAAGGGAGCCTATATAATTGTAAAACTTTGTTTTATTGTCAGCTGTATCAGTGGCAAGTCTATTGTCTATTTCTTTCTTTGCATTCTTAATATGTTGTTTTACTTTATTAGACAGTTTTTTTTTTTATAGTTATTCCAGTTGGTTGTTGATGGATTTGTTTTATATTTTCTATAACTTCTATGTTTTTTGTTAACTAATCTCTTAATTTTATTGTCCCACCAAACTGGAGTTCTATATCCATTTATATATTTTTTTTTCTTTGGGGCCCAATTATCAAGGCAGTAGTTCATTTTGGACAAAAAAAGTGACCAAACCTGTCGGACATTAAGGTTAATAAATTCTGTCTCCCAGTTCCATGAGTTTATATAGTTCTTCACTTCGTGATAATTTGCTTGAGTACAATTCCTAACTAATGTATTACCTTTTGTAACTTCTGTTTTAGTCTGGATTTGAAATATGATCATATTGTGATCACTATTGCCTAGTGGTGCAAGTATACTAGGTTGTAAAACTTTTCCCTCATATTAGTAAGTATGATATCTAGAATATTATTATTTCTAGTTCCAATTTTAACGATTTGCTCCAAATTTTGATTGACCATAATTTCTAAAAGCTCCCTTTCAGCAGTTCCCATACAGTGGGACCTTTCCCAGTTTATTTTGAGGAAGTTGAAATCTCCCACAAGAATATAGTTGTTACTAGGTTCAAATTAATCTTATGAGTTTAGGAAATCTATATTCTGATCTTCATTAAGATTAGGGGCTCTGTAGACCAGGCCAACACATAGTTTCATATCAGGTAACTTAATCTCTGCCCAAATTATTTCATTATCATTGTCTGAAGTACGTTTAGGGGTAATGGAGTGTGAGGTATAGTCCTTAGATATATATAGAGTGCTATCCCCCCACCATTTTATCATTTCTATTCTTTATAATTTTATTGTGTTCTGGTATATCTGTATTCCAACAATCCTCCTGAAACCAGGTTTCAGTAACCCCACAGATTGCGACAGACTCTTTTTGTATAATGTATCTTAATTCATCCATTTTGTTTATAAGGCTGCAAGCATTAAGTAGTAATATATTTATTGTATTATTTTCTGATTTGGTGGGGTCTGTAATAATAGGAGGTATATTATTCGATATTTTTGTTGATAAAAAATAATTCTGATAGTCTATAATAATAGGTGGTATATTTTTGGTAATGAGAGTTCTAATAATCACTGTGGTCATTACTTAACTATGTCCCTCCCCCCTGTATTAGTTTAAATGTTTATTAATAAAATTGGTAAAATGTTTACCCAAAAGTATGTTCCCTTTTTTACTTGGGTGCAAGCCATCTGAACAATACAGGTCATCATGATGGAAAAACTCTTCCCAGTGAGTTAAACACTGGATTCCTTGCCTAATAGTCCATTTTCTTAACCAGTCATTTAAATTTCTGATTTTCAAATTTAGTCTTGGTGAGGCCCTTGGTATGGGCAAAACCTCAGAAACAGCAATCTCACATCCATAGGCAATCAATTTGTTGGAAAGAGCAACCATGTTGTTTGATCTCGTCAATAGGATCCCTAAACATGTTATTGGTTCCTACATGAATTAGTACTAGTGGATTGCTACCCATGTGTTTAATACTGGATTTGCTTATAGATGCTAGATCTGCTATTCTAGCCCCTCTATATGAAGACAGTGTCCTGTGGGCTTTGTCTGGATTACACACTTCTCTGTCCAGATTTTTTATCATGGAATCTCCCATGACCAATAAGTGTCTTGGAGGTTGACTGATAACAGGATCCAGATTTGGACCATTCACTGTTGTAACAGGCTGTGAGTTATTTAGTGTGGGCAATAGGCAGCTGCCATAAACTGTATTAGAGGGTGTAGATTCGGTAGGAGTCTCAAAGGATATCAGCTCTAGTAGTGAAGTAGAATCAGAGTCATTGTCTGGTTCTATTAAAGTAGTAAATCTATTACTAAGTGGAATACTAAAATTAGTCGCATGCCTTCCTTTTTTAAGGGGTTTCACATATTGAACATTATACCATAAATCATCTATTTCAGAAGAAGGGTCTTCTTCCCTATTCCTTTCTTTTTTTGTAAGTTTCCTTATATGGCTCATCAGGTCTTAAAGCCGTATGTAAGGTTTTATATGTTGTAATGATCTTAGGAACATCACCATTTATGTGGGTTATATAGGTAGGAGGATTAGTCAGCACTTTAGTTTGTGGAGATAGTTTGGTGCCAAGTCTAATGGCCATTTCTTTTTGACTTTCCTCAATTTGTAGTAGTCCATCAGTGAAGGCTTTAAGTTCAAGCAACAGCTCTTCATTATGAATACATTTTTCACATTTAAAGGGGTCTGGTGGGGCCTCTATGGTTACTAGGTACATGAGGCAGGTGGAGCATTTAATGCCAAGTTGTCCTGTCAGTAAGACCAAATTTTCAGCCATTGTGAGAGACTGTGTAAAAAAGAAAAGTAACTTAATATGGTTTGGGGGGGGGGGTGCATAAAGCTCGAAATTTAAGCTTTCTTTTCCTATTTATGTCTTATTACCCCATCTATGTTGCTGTGAGTGCTCACTCTTATTGAGCCTGCCCTTCTTGCTATAGGCAGGAAATATATTCCGAAGTTACTAATAGAAAGTAATACACTTAAGAAGGTATAGATACCAAATGTAACTCCTCTTATTAATGTGAGCAGTAATATAATTAGATTACTGTAAAGAGCAAAGCTGGTTGTTATAATTGTTTATCAAACAAGACAGATTATTTTTTTAGTATACTGTACAAACCACTTCCACACCTTATATTAGTAGCCACTTTGTGGAGCTTGCAGACATATCACAGAGGAACACGATCAGTGTAGCCTGTTATTAAAAGGGCTAGCATTTTTCTTCCCATTAGTGGTAGTGATACTCACTGCCTAGTTAATATGTTGTAAGGCTACTGGGTTGTAGAACAAAACTAAATGCAATACAGTTACCACCTCTCACCTTCTAGTCCTATGACATTCACAGTTCTTATACTCTCCTCAACCCTCCTAACAAGCGCAGATGCGTGTGTCTTTGCGCGCATCTTCATGCGCTCGCCCTGCTCGGGCAAAGGTTACAATAACCCCTGGTTCACACATGAGCTCCCTGAATGGATGAAATCAAGGGATCATCTGTGGCATATAGCCAGAGCTACGGGTAAACAAGTGGACATTCATGCCTACAAAAGAGCCCGGAACAACTGCACTAGGGCCATACGTACAGCAAAAAAAATCAATATTACAAGGAAGCCCTCACTTGCACTTGGAGTGATGGTAGAACATTCTGGACAAGCCTTAAAGAAGTCACTGGCAAGGACACTAAGTCAGCCCCCACTATGTTTAACACTGATGGTGTACCCACTACAGACCCCAATTCCATTGCAAATTCTCTCAATGAAGCCTTCTCAGACCTCAGTGGCATCCTCCCCCTGATTTCTTCCTCCAGTCTCATCTTCTAAACCAAGCTCTGTAGTCCTACTACTCTCTCACCCTCCACTCCACTTTAGAACCATCTCTCATGGTGAGGCTAGGAAATATCTCCAAAATGTCCTGGGTAAGTCCAGATTCAGTTGTGACTCCCTCAACCTCAGATTTGTGTCTCTAACCCTAGAAGACATTCTGGCACCGCTAACACACATAACACCTCACTCAGACTTTCTCAGTCCCCACAGTTATGGAAAGTGGCCCTGGTGACACCTGTCTTCAAGAGTGGTGCTCGAACCTCACTAAGTAACTATCGGCCCATCTCTATACTCCCGCCTCTATCTAAGGCTCTTGAAAAAAATAATTGCTGATTAATTAACTGAATACACAGAAAAGTATAATATACAGTGCCCGCAGTGGCATGGGTTTCACAAAGGACACAGCAGCACTACTGCGTTGCTAGAGTTTATCGGTTATATTCACAGTTCCCTGGATCATGGTGCACCAGTCAGTGCCACATTCATCGACCTGTCAAAAGCTTTTGACATGGTTAATCATAACCTTCTAGTTGAACAACTTGCATCTATCTGTCTGTCTATTAATATTTTCATCTGGTTTAAGAGCTACCTCACAAATCGCCCTCAAAAAGTTAGGATTAATAATGTCCCAACAGTACATTGGTTTGCTCCAGTGTGCCCCAGGGCTCCATCCTGGGCCCCATTTTATTCAGTTTGTTTCTAAACAGGCTCCCACTCATCAGTAGCTGTCCAATCCTGCTCTATGCAGATGATGCAGTCCTTTCTACAAGTGACCCCAATACCTTTACCTTGGAACACAAGCTCCAAGATGTCTTTACTACAGGTGAATGATGGTTCAGAAAACAAAAACTCATTATGAACTATAAAAAAAAAAAAAATACTTTACTGTTTTCCACTCCCCAGAATAGGCATCGTTCAAACCCACTCAATATAACAAACAAAGTCTGGAACTACATTGGAACTCGTCCAGCATTTCAGATACAGTATTTGGGGGTCACTATAGACAGCACTATGTCATATGCCTACCACATTGAAAATGTTGCAAAAGCTGTGAGCATCTGTATTGGTTTGCTTCATAGACATAAGCAAAGTCTTACCCCGGAGGCCCTAAAACTCGCTATCCAGAGTACAGTGGTCTCTCTTGTTGACTACGGCATATAGTAGTCTATGGCTCAGCTATAGACACAGCCCTCAACTGTATAAAAGTCACTCTAAATAAAGCCTGTCTACTCTTAATTGACTCCACATGGCTCACACATATGTGTGACCTATATGACCAGGCTAACTGGCTCCAGTTCACAGGTAGGCTCAAGTTCCAAATGTGCCTCCTGGCCAAGAAAGTGTGTCTGGGCCTCTTGCCAATGGGCACCCAGAAGCTCCTTTCTCCCTATGAAAACAACCGTTCCACCAGAAGCTCAGGTAGCATGGTCTTTAAAATTCCTAGGTGTCGCACCTCCCTTGGTCAAAGAGCTTTTGCCCACCATGCTCCTAAATGGATTAATAATCTTCCTCCTGCCATCTCCTCTATAACAGCATTAGGCCCCTTCAAACGTGAGCTCTGAAAACATCTCAATGCTAATGCCAGATGTGACTGCTTCCCTTAGTCCCTCAACTGCTGTTTTACCTCGTGCCTAGGCAGCACTCCCTCATGACCACATGGCCCCTAGTATCCTGCACTTGCTCCTCTCCCGTCCTGTGTCTTAATCCTTCCTCGATCAAACTCCCCTCTTACCCCACTTCCTCTTTTCTCCTACAATCCTCTCCGTCTTCAGCCCAACCCCCCAAAAAAATGCTTCGACAAGGCCTTCCTGGGCAGTTTCTCTACTTCTTGAGCAGGTGTGGCCACCCTGGGCTGCTATAAGTCCTGTACAACGCCCTCCATCCCGACAACACAGTCTGCTGCAGTACCTCTCTCTGCCTTTCAGGCACCCCAATCCAAGTTGTCCTCTCTCCCTTAACTGCCTTAACCCTCTCAGATACTCTTTGTGCTTATAATAGCCTGTTGACTTAGTCCACTGTCTTTGTCTTCTTGTTTATATTTAGATTTATACTCCTATTTGTTATTAGCCTGCACTTACAGTTCTACTATATACCTAAATGTCTTTTTTATTAAATCACTATTAATGTAATTCTGATGTGGAACCTATGTAATGAGCTTGTTCTCAAAGGTGTGTTAATCCAAAATCACAATAAATAAATAAAACAAGAATGACTTAAAATATTCCCAAGCTGAATAGATGTTAGGGCAGGCATACATCAAGGACCAATTAACTTTGTGTAAATCATGTAAAAAAGCTAAAGAGGCAGATGAACTCTAAATATAAAGGTCATATATTCATGCAAATTTCCTCAGTAATAAATAATGGAGGACACAAATCTATAGACTATATAAGGAGTGCAAGCTGAATTGTGCCTCAATATCAGGTTTTTCAAAGTTTACTTTGAGGCGTTAGCAGCTCTTTAAACAATCATGGCCACCTATCCAAACATAAAATTAAATCCAGGATGGGTGTAGGTAATAACTGATATGAAACTCTGAAGCTTGGTCTGAACTGAAATGACCTACCCAATCCAATTAATCTTTACCTTATCATTAATAGGAAAAATTCCAGAATTATCTAAAAAAGCCTGTGTAGTTCCAGTGTGTAAGGGTGGGGAATGCATGCATCCCTACAAACTTCCCCTGATCTCTATTATCTCCTCATTGTCCAAAACCTCAAGAGGGCAGTGAATGACCAGCTGGTTGAATACCTAAACACATCTGAGCTACAGGCCAAAGAACAGCATGACTTCAAGACAAACTTCAACACTAACATTGCACTGCTAGAATTCCTTCATGAGGCCATAGACGGGGTGGGTGGGGGGCCTGGCTGTGGCCATCCATGTAGACTTAACTAAGGTCTTCAGTCTTGCAGATTATGCATTACTATGTAATAAACTACACTCTCTTGGCCTATCTTTTGATGCTGTTGGCTTGTTTAATGACTACCTCTCACACAGAAGTCAAGCTGTGAAATGCAGAGCCACATGAGGTGCCCCAGAGTCCCATACTCAGACCCCTGCTTATTAGTCTATTCATTAACCAGCTACCCTCTGTATGACAATCTGTGGACATTATTCTTTATGCAGGATAATGCTGTAATCTTTACGAGTGACAAAAATCAAGATCTGCTATGACTAACCCTACGAGATTTATACTTTATCCATTCCTGGCTTACCCAGAATTTACTAGTAATGAACACCAACATAAATAAATGCATGCTATTTAGCACACGTTAACCTAGACACCTTCCCTGCTTTTAAAATTTGCACAGTCTGGAGATACCCTTGATCAGGTGACCAATTTAAGTATGTAGAGGTGTACCAGGACAGCACAATATCTTTCACTGTCCGTGTTGGCCACCTGACTAAAGTAGTAAGCTCTCGCTTTGCCCTTCTCTACCATAACAGAAGGTCTTGGACATACATCCAGTATTGCCCCCTCAAATTCCTCGACAGGAGTAAACTACTTTATGATCTGGCTTTGGCTAACTGGTCTCCAGTCCTTTCCTCCTGCTCAGTTGACACTATCCTTACCCACTTCACATCTACCTTCTTACAGGTCTGGGACACCCATGCCCCACTAAAAACAATTCAAGTTAAATGTACCCATCATCCCTGGATAACCGCAGATATTCTGGCCATGTACAGAGCTCGTGATCTCTCCTGGCACCGTTCTAATTCCTCTGGTAACCAGGCTGATCTGCTGGCCTTCCGCGCCCTCCGCAATAAGTGTACTATCAGTATCCACCGCACAAAATCCGATTTCTTCAAATCACATTTGCACTCCTCAAATACTACTCCATCATCCTTCCAGAAGGATTTCTGTTTGCTCCTTCACCCCCCCAAATCTTCCCCTCCCTCAATCCGTGAGGCAGGTTCCATAATTTCTGATCCCTCCCTTGTCGCTGAAGCCCTTAACAAGTTCTTTACATCTTATGCCATCCTCCAGGAGCCCATCCTTTCTCTTCCTGCTCCCCCACCTCCTCACAGCCTTCCAACTTTCAACTACCACCAATCTCCCCCTCAGAAGTCCTCAGAGCTAATCTCGCTTAACTCCTCCAAATCAAGCTTCCAGATGGCTTGCACCGCTCCTCAAAATCTCAGCCCTTTCAATTGTTACCCATCTTACCTTCATCCTAAAACTTTCACTCTCCCCAGCAACTGTTCCCTCAGCTTAAAAGTCTGCCACAGTCCTCCCCCTCTTCAACCCTTAACCCCAGGTAATTACCACCCTGTTTCCCTTGTCCCTTCCCAAACTGCAAGAATCCCTTATCCTCTCTAGGCTCAGTGAATTTCTTCTTGCTGCCAACACTCTCTCTCCTTTCCAATCTGGTTTCAGAAAATGTCATTCTACCAACTCCTCCATTCTGCACTTCATTGACATCATCCACTCTACCACGGATCTTAGATCACGTTGGCCATTTTCATCGACTTAGCCAAGGCCTTTGAATCTGTATCCCACCTTTTCCTACTTAAACTAAGCCTCACTGGCCTATTCCCCGGTTCAGTGTCCTGGTTCAGCTCCTATCTAACTGGTCATTCTCAATCAGTTTCAATAAATAATATATCTTCCCCCCTCCTTATTCTTGCAGGCATGCCCTAGGGATCGGTCCTAGGTCCTGTTCTTTTTTCCCTCTTTATTAAAGCTCTACCCTCAGTATGTACCCATACCAATATTCACATGTACATGGATGATACCGTCCTTTTCCCATCTGGCCCTTCCACCCAAGCCATCCAGTTCCCCCCCCCCCCTTCAAAATGATCTCACTGCACTCACATCATGGTTCAATGCCAATTACTTAAAACTAAACACTAATAAAACTGTTGCCATGACCTTTGCTTTAAACAAAAGCTCACTAGGATCCCCTTCCTACCCATCTTCTCCTCTGCAGCCAACACTCCTTTAGAAAAATGTCCCCACCTACAAGTACCTTGGAGTCTGGCTCTACCTCTCCCTTGATTTCTCCTCCCATTTTTCAGCACTATATTCCAAATTGCACCCTAAAGTTGGGCTACTCTACTGTCATAAGACTAGTCTCTCCCTTCCTGTCAGACATGATCTTGTAGTTAAGTGGATCCTTCCAGCCTTCAATTATGCAGACACAGTTTTCAGCACTGCCTCTTCCTCCTCCTCCCTTGCCAAACTTGCTGTTTCATGCCTTCTGTAGGTTTGCCTCTAACTCACCACTGTGACCTATACTCCTCCCCCCTTTCCCTCCAGTCCCTCTCACAGAGACGCTTCTCACACTACTCCACCTTCATCTCAATTCTGGTTTGGAACTCTTCCATCCTGCCACCCCCTCTCCTTACTCCTGCCACCCCCTCTCCTTACAACTCAAGGACAAACTATGCCCGCACCTTTTCCCTCCCACGTGTATGCACTTCCACTGGCAAACTCTCCTCATATACACTTCCATTCCTCTGGAACAGCATTCCCCTCCAAACTCGTCTCACCCCCTCCTTTCCTGTTCTCAAGCACTTACTCAGACCTACCCCTACTACTTCCTGTATCTGCCCTCCTACCTAAAGTCCACCTCCTTAATTTGGATGTTTTACTCCTTACTTTGGCTGATAGTGTGCATCAATGTTATATCATGTGTTTACCTTCTAGAAATTTCACTATGTACTCAGCACTTGTTTTGTATTGTATACTTTTCGGTATTTTAATACACCTCTGTTGTTTTATTGATGTATTCTGTACCCCCTCCCCTGGGTCGCACCTAGAAATGAGCTTCTGTTCATGGTGCTTTTCCCAGTTATCAACTTCTAAATAAATACCAGAAGAAATCTCCTTCTGGAAACTAAAAAAACTGTTGGTTCAGTGTCTTACACCGAGCATAAATGACTATAGTATTGTGGTCTATGGCTCAATGTGCCAGAGACCATCAAAGGTGAAATGTCTACAATAGAGCCTGCCAATTTGCACTGGACCTCAAGCTAGACACCCCACAAGTGTCCTTTATGACACTGTGGGATGGCTAAACTTTAAACTACAGGAGCCACTCAATACCATGATCATGGGTAAAAAAAAGCATTACTTGGATTGCTCTACAGGGGTCTGTTATCCAGCTTCAAACACATTGACAATAAATATTCCACTAGCAGCATGTCTAGGAAAACTCTGTTATTACCATGTAGAAAATCCTTGATGGGCCAGAACTCCTGGTTCTACAGGTTTGCAAAATTATAGAATGCATTATCAGACCAGTCAAAGGAATGTTACACCATCTCCTTCCCCAGGAATTAACTGCTGAATTTTCTCAGTGCCTCTTACTCCTGTAATTGCTTTTAAACCTTATGGCATTATCCTTTATACTGCTACTAGGTCAGTGTATGCTGCACAATATAGTCCTGCACTATGTGCATCTATCTGTAACTTATATCTCTGTTTTTGTAAGCTTGAACAACCATATTTGTATGCAACCTGTATGACCCTAGAACCTTTGAAAATTGGCACGTGCAAGGATCTTTTATGTAATAAAAACTAAACTAATCTGAGACCATCAGCAACTAGCATGCACCTGACTAATCATTTCCTGCTGTCCTGTAGAACTATTTGTTCATTTCTAAAAAAAAATCCATTACAGGAAGCATCAAGGTGATCTCCTCTTCCAGGTGCAGAATCAGCTGCAAGAAAGAACAGTATGACATGTCCATATGATTACATCTCCCTGCAGAGACTATAAGGGAAAAGAGGCAGCTCAATAAGATAGACAGCTTCTTTAATTTATGTTGAGAAAATCTAAGAGCTGTTGGGTGTCACTAATCATTTGAAGTGTTCTGGGTAGCTAGGCTTTACTGTGTTACAATATATGTTAACTGAGGAAGAACTTGGAGCCTTGGAACATTTTTTATTTTTTTTATTTTAGTCTTTGGTAACTGGGTAAGGCCCACTAGGCACAGTGCCTGTTTTCAGGGGCGACCTGGGAGCACTGGGCGATTAAGTGACTTGCTTGGAGTCACACAGTATGCAAGAGGAAGTTATGAGAATCAAACAAAGGTCTGGTCTGCTGGATGTACCAAGCTCGTTCACAGCTCATTACATTAACCTCTAGGCTATACTGCCATGGAGGACACCAACATCCTAGGTTGCTAGGCACAGCTTTTTAAAGCTATATGTATGTATGTGTGTCTATCTAATGTGTATTTGTTGTTTTTGTCTGGTTTATTGTATCTGTTGTACTGTTTATGGAAACACACTAAAAAGTTAAAGTTATAAAAATGCATAGCTGTACTTGTAACCCCTTGTCAGAAGGTATTAATACTCATTTGTGAAAAAATCCCTTTGACAGCACTGGAGCAAACAGGAAAATAAATTATGGTAAGTCAGACAGAATTTCTTCTTTTGTAAACACTGTGACAGACATTTGACCAGATTGATCTAGTAATTTATGTTTGTTAATGTAATAATGTTGCTGTCATAAGTGGGCACAAAACACGGCTATTGTTGTCACATGACCAAACGGGTCTTATAGGAAACAGTGGCCAATAGTTGCTCAGTGGAATATTCCCCTTGGGAACATTCAACCACAGATTCTGTAATGCAGATTGAAGAGTGCTAGTTTAAACACCTCAGTCAACTTAAAAGGCAAGAAGCATGGGGTTACATACCTTGGACATTCTTCAAAACAGAATCATTAAGGTGGACAGAGATGGGGTGGGTGTGGAGTGAGCCAGCTGTCCTGAATGATGTCATTCATCCATACACACACCCACAGGCCCACCCATATTGGGGGGCAGTGGAGGACTGTCACTCAAATGGGGTGATACCCCTCCCCACAGGAGAAAGGAATAAACTGAGGTGCTGTAAGAAAGTACTTCTTCTTGGACTTGAAACATCTGAAATCCCAGAGCCCTGCAGCTAGAGGTTTGGTAAGAAAGACAGCTTAGGGAATAGTGTTTTTTTTTCTTCTCCTCCAGATAGAAGCAGGTAAATGAATAGGTTTTTAGAGTGAGAATAGTTCAGATTCTTCTATCTGCAACCTGTTCAGTGTAACTTCATGTATTTTCATTTCTAAAACTGTAATCCTTTTGTCTGACTGTACATAAATCCCGTTGTAAATACTTGTAGCCTTTTAGTAAACCATCTATTTTTTATAGAATAAGTGACTGCCTGTTTTATTGAGGGTAATTCTACTATTTCTGTTGGACTCTGTTTGCAGTCTGTCTCTGAAGGGGCACTCTACCCAGTAATTGTGTTTGACCTTCCTGACCTTGTGCAAAGGAGGAGGTAAGAAACAGGTTTCCCTTGGTCCTGTTGGTAAAACCCCTTGGTGGTGGCAGTACACTTAAAGTCCCTGGTGCAGGATTTTGGTCAAATTGGTGGCAGAGCAGTAGGATCCATGTGGCAAGTGGTACCAGTGCAGGGCAGTGGACAGTGTGCTTTCCTGTGAGGCAGGAACTCAGACAGAGATAGCACACTGGTGACAGAGCCCCCAGCAGAAATATACCTTAACTGTCACAAAACAGGATTTCAAAAGGTTGCATTGTTTACTACTTTTTTTTTTTTTTTATTTCTAGACACCTTAGTGCAGCATAGCTAGAGCAAATGAGTGCCTCAGGCTATGTCACATTTCATGTATAGCAGCTTCATGAGCTGTGCGCAGAGAGGGGGATTGTCTATGAGGGCATGACAAAGAGTTCACTCATGGAAGCCCTGTTGGCAAATGACCAGCTGCAGGAGGGGCAGACCGTCTCAGATGGGCATGGCCTAATACCTGGTCAGCAGGCAGTCACTGAGGGCAGTGACCCAGGTAGCAAGACTGAGGTCACAGTGGCTGAGCAAAGGGGGGGCACCTTGTGGCACAAGCTGGGGAAGCTGTGCAGCCCAGTCAACCTCAGCTTGAGAGCCTGAAGACAGAGTTTATGCTGAAGGATGCCAAACTGCAGAGGGAAAGGCTGGAGGCTGAAAGGGAGAAAATAAGGCTGGAGGTTGAGGAAAGAGAAAAGATTTGCCAGCATGAGATCCTTATGCGAGAGGAAAGAGAAAAGGTTCACCAGCATGAGGTCCTAATGCAAGAGGAAAGAGAGACAGAATGACCAGAGTGAGAGAGAGAAGGACCGCACAAGATTGAGAAGGAAAAACTTGCCAGCAAATAGCATGGGAAACCATAAGTAATGGCAAAGGGGGTTCAACCCACAACCCCCCCCCCCAATTAATTCTAAAATGTTCCCGCAATACCAGGAGGGAGATGATCTCGATTTGTTTTTAAAATCATTTGAGAGGGTTTATGGGCAGTTTAAATTAGACAAGGCTCTTGGATGATCCACCTGACCCATTGCTTACTGGCCTTGCTTTCATGCATTTGCTCTGATGGTCAATAATGATTACATGGATTATAGTAAAGTTAAAAGAATGTTATTAAAATATTTTAAACGGATTCCTGAGGCTTATATATGGAAATTTAGAGAATTAAAACAAGGCCCAGGAAACAGCTATGTAGAACTGCATGTCCAAATGTGTGCTTATTTAGACCATTCGGTAGATGGGGCTAAGGCAAGGACTGTAGAGCAAAATAAAGATTTAATTGTAAGGGAACAGTTTCTTATAATTCTACCTGATGACCTGTGCATTTGGTTGCTCGATCGGACATGCAACTCTGCAAAGGAGGCAGCAGAAAGTGCCGATTTATATATGGCCAGCAGACCACATTTGCAGCATAAGAACTATGGGGGTGGGGCAGCACATAGCTTTAAGGGGACCCAGGGAGGGCAGCCTAAAGAGAGCCAGCCTTCACCCAAGCCCAAAACAGAACCTACCGGTTCTAAGGGGAACAAGGAGCCGGGGGCAAAGGAATGCTGGATTTGCCAGAAAGCAGGGCATCTATCCTATGACTGCCCTAAAACCAGGAGTAAAGGGCAAAAGCCTGCAGGAGTGGGTGACCAAGACAGTACATCACAGTTGGTAAACTGCACACACACTGTAGTGCTGCCAAACTCCACCAAGCATATGCACCCTATTCTAGTCAATTGGACAGTAACACAGGGATTGAGGGACACAGGCACCTCCATCTCCATGGTGAGGTAGGATCTGATCTAGGCAGAGCAGATTCTGCTGGGGCAGTTCCCCAAGATTCAGGGAGCCACAAGTCCAGTGGTCCAAGTGCCAATGAATCAGGTGGTCCTGAGCTGAGAGGGTAGGCATGGGGTACAGGAGGTGGGAGTTGTACCTGATCTCCCTGTATATGTGATCATGGGGAATGATTCTTATCACAGGGAAGAACTATTATGTGTTATTACACATAGCCAGGCAAAAAGGCAAGCTTTTGAGGATGAGGAGGGGGCAACACAGCCTGTGCAGACCCATCCCTCAGCAGTTGAGGAAGTGGTTGGTGTGGATGAGGGGCTAGCTAGGAGTAGCAGCCCTGAGCCCCAGCTGCAAGCAGAGGAGGTCACCACCAGGGGCAGCTTTCCTCCTGAAGGGGAACTGGGGAAGGTCAGATGGAAGGGGCTGGGCAGGGCACAGCAAGCTGTTTCTACCCTTCAAAAATTGAGAGAGAGAGAGAGAGAGAGAGAGAGAGATAGCAGATAGTGCCAATACCCCTCAAGAGAGTAAAAAGTCAGTTTTATTGGGAGAATGGGCTGTTGTATAGGGAGCGTACACCACAGACAGAGTTAGAGGGAGAGGTACTCCAGCAGCTGGTAGTCCCCTGGGACTACCGAAAGCAGCTTCTGGCACTGGCTTATGACATTCCTTTTTCAGGCCACCTGGGTATTAACCACACAAAAAAGTGGCTTGCCAACAGTTTCTTTTGGCCAAGCATGTACACAGTTGTGGCAAATTGCTGTTGAACTTGTCCAGTGTGTCAGTGGGTTGGAAAGTCAGGGACAAGGCTAAGGCAACTTTGGTGCCCCTGCTTATTATTGATGAAACCTTTAAGAGGGTAGCCATGGACAGAGTGGAGCCCCTAAGTACCCCAAGTCACATGGGCAAATTACACATACTGGGTGTTGTGGATTATGCAATCAGGTACCACGAGGCAGTGGCTATGTCCTCCATTGAGGCAGAAAATGTGGCTGATGAGCTCCTGGGAATCTTTAGCTGAGTGGGATTTCCCCAGGAAATTTTGTCAGACCAAGGGACAAATTTCATGTCATCATTAATGACCAGTTGGTGGAAGAAGCGCGGGGTGAAGCAGCTCCATGCTTCACCCTGAGACAAATGGCCTGGTCAAGCAGTACAATTGACTCCTAAAACTATGCTCAGGGCATTTGTTGACCAGCACAAAAGGGAGTGGGACAAATATTTGCCCCACCTCCTGTTTGCATACAGGGAAGTCCCACAGGAGTCCTCAGGGTTCTCACCCTTCAAGCTCCTGTTTGGTAACAGGGTGAGGGGTCCCCTAGATTTAGTCAGGGTTAAATGGGAAGGTTAGTATGCCTCCCAAGGGGAGTCTGTTGTGGAGGACGTACTAAATTTCAGAGCCAGGCTTAAGGAGCTCATGGGCCTTGCCCAGGAGCACTTAGCCACTGCATAAGAGCAACAGAAAGCTTGGTACGACCATGGGGCCAGAGCCTGGGAGTACGAAGTCTGATAGCGAGTGATGGTACTTGACCCAGACTGACACAATAAACTGCAGGCAGCATGGGAGGGCCCATTCTCCACAATCAGGAAGCTGAGTGATGTTAACTGTATAGTAGGGCTGCCTGATAGAAGGCGCAGGCACAGAGTATATCATGTGAACATGGTGAAGCCCTACTTTGATAGGGACAAAATTATCCTCACCGTGTGCAGTGCGCCAGAGGAGGGGAACGAGGTTGAGCCACTGGTGGACCTCCTCGGGGAAGCCTGGGAGGGATCCTCAGTGAATAACTTCACCCTCTCAAGGCAGCTGACATCAGCCCAGGCCGTGCAGATGAGGAGGGTGCTGCAAGAATTTAGGGACATGTTCACAGGGAAACCAGGGTACACCACAATGCCTGAACACCACAAGGACACTGGGGCCCGAGTTCCACTGAGTCAGTCCCCCTTCAGGGTATCTGAGGGGGTTAAGAAGACCATGCTGGAAGAACTCAGGGAGATTCTGGCCCTTGGAGTGATCCAAGAATCCAGAAGCCCCTTGGCTTCACCTGTGGTTCTGATCCCCAAGAAGGATGGTACCATGATTCTGTGGTGACTACCACAGGCTCAACAGCTGTACGGAGTCTGATGCTTACCCCATGCCCAGAATAGATGAGACCTTGGAACGGCTGGGGGGGGACCTGGTTCCTGACCAATATAGACCTGACGAAGGGCTACTGGTAGGTGCGTTAATCCCTGCAGCCAGGGAGAGGTCTGCTTTTGTTACCCCATATGACTTATTTAAATTCAGAGTAATGACATTTAGGATGAAGAACGTGCCCGCAACCTTCCAGAGGCTTGTGGATTGCATCCAGGCTGCGGCAGGTGAATATGCACTGGCTTACATAGATGATATCGCCATTTACAGCCAGACATGGGAGGATCACGTCAGGTATGTGAGGGAGGTATTCCACAGACTGAAGGCCACAGGGCTGACAGTTAAGGTGGAAAAATCCCAATTAGGCATAGCGGAAGTGTCCTACCTTTGGCACCGGGTGGGCAGTGGATACATCCATCCAAAGCCAGCAAAGGTTGATGCCATCCAGGCCTGGCCCACCCCTGCCACAAAGAAACAGGTAATGGCATTTCTGTGAACAGCTGGTACTACAGGAGGTTTGTCCCTCACTATGTTTATTGTGGACAAGCCCCTGACAGATCTGATGAAAGAGAATGCCTGAAAAAGTTCTCTGGACAGAGGACTGTGAGTCTGCCTTCCAATGGTTAAAGGAGACATTATGTGGTTCTCCCATGCTTGCCAGCCCCAATTATGACAAAGTTCATAGTAAATGTGGATGCCTCCGACCGTGGGCTGGGTGCCATCCTGAGCCATATTACACTGCAGGGGGAGGAGCACCACATAGTGTATCTGAGCCGGAAGCTTCTGCCCAGGGAGGAGGCATATGCCACAGTTGAGAGGGAATGTCTGGGGATAGTGCGGGCTCTTCAGTAGTTGCAGCCATAACTGTACGGGAGGGAGTTCACTGTGGTCACAGACCACAACCTGTTGACATCACTCCATAGGGCTAGTGTCAAAACACAAAGTTATTGCATGGGAGTTTGGTACTAGTCACATAATATGATAATTCAGCACCAAAGTGGGGCTCAGAATGCCAGTGCAGATGGACTGTCGAAGCTGGGCTGAGTGCATGACATGTTCCTTTAGGCATTCCCTAGGCCCTGCATGAACAGCAGCGTCTCTTGGGGGTCACACAAAAAAGACATTCCTTCATTTCCTGAGGGTGGGGGAAGAGATGTGACATGAGACCAGATTGATCTAGTAATTTATTTTTGTTAATGTAATAATGTTGTCATAAGTGGGCACAAAACATGGTTTCTGTTGTCAAATGACCAAATGAGTTTTATAGGAAACACTGGCCAAAAGTTGCTCAGTGGAATGTTCCCTTGGGAACATTCAGCTACAGATTCTTTAAGGCAGATTGGAGAGTGCCAGTTTGAACACCTCAGTCAGCTTAAAAGGCAAGAGGTGTGGGGTTACACACCTTGGACATTCTTCAAAACAGAATCATATAAGTGGACAGAGCAAGGGTGGGTGTGGAGTGAGCCAGCTGGCGTGAACAATGTCGTGCATCTAACCATACCCACACACACACACAAAACCACCCATTGGGGGGGCAGTGGAGGACTGTCACTCAAAGGGGGTGAGACTCCTTCCAACAGGAGTAAGGAATAAATTGAGCTGCTGTAAGAAAGCACTTCTTGGACTTGGGACCCCAAAGCCCTCCAGCTAGAGGTCTGTAAGAAAGACAGCATAGGGAATAGTGTTTTCTTCAGACAGCAGCAGGTAACTGAATAGATTTTTAAAGTGAGAATAGCTCAGATTCTTCTATCTGCAACCTGTCTGGTGTAACTTCATTTATTTTCATTTCTAGTAAACTGTAATCCTTTTGTCTGACTGTACATAAATTATGTTGTAAATATTTGTAGTCTTTTAGTAAAGCATCTATTTTTATAGAATCAGTGACTGCTTGTTTTATTTAAAAGGGTAATTCTATTGTTTCTGCTGGACTCTGTTTGCATTCTGTCTCTGAAGCGGCACTTTACCCACAGTTATTGCATTTGACCTTCCTGATGTTGTGCAAAGGAGGAGGTTTAAAAAAAAAAAAACAGGTTTCCCTGGGTCTTGTTGATAAAAACCCACGGTGGTGGCAGTAAACTTGAAGTCCCTGGTGCGGGAATTTTGTCACAAAAACACACAAAAAAATCATTTTTAAATAGTTTTCAGAATTATTTTTCAATGATTAGGCACACAGTATAATGCAATACAATTCAATTTACTTTGCCTGTGATGTTTTGCCAGGATAACATTCCAGTGAAGGTCTCAGCTGACCAATCATGTTTCAGAATTTTTTTCTTGACATTTATTTTTATTTTTTTTAATGATGCCTCTCAACCTATTGCATGAAACATTGGACACTGACCCTCAAAATGTGGGGACATTGAGAGATACTGGTCCTCATTATGTGGGACACCTTAAACATGAAGATACAGCTCAATACTGTAAAAACCAGTGCCTTTAATTGTGCAAAGTGTAAGGACAGTATGAATTTCTGCCTTAAAGCCTGTATTTATATTGCAGCACATTCTCTGAGTAGGCAGCACCAATTCCATATGGGACAAATGTGGGATATTTGAAGGGATAAACAAAAGGCAGCTCTCAGAATGCGGGACACTGTAGAAATGTGTCTTCAATTTAACACTCAAAGTGCCCCATACTGCAAGCAAACCCCAGAACTAATACATAGCAAAGAATACAGGACAGAAAAAGGCAAATCTGAATCTTATTTAAAACCAAATCCAAACTCTGCCTGGATTTGGCAACACCAAAACCAAATCCACCCTAGATTTGCCTATCCCCACTCCGCAGTCATCTCAGCTTAGAATGGATATGGCAAAACCAAGTTTACTGCATATCTGCCCATCCGTAGTTCAGAGCTCTGCAGTCATCTGTCCCTTCCTCTCCTCCACAAAGGTAAGTATGGTGCTCTGAGTGTACTTTGCATCCTGTGAAAGAAGACATAAAGAGAGAGCATATGCAGGGACAGATCACAGTCTTTATTAAGCATTCAGTTACTCAACATATCTGGATGCTGTACAAGTATATGATACTAAAAGGCCCATTTAATATCTGAGGTATTGGTAGAACATCCAGTTCACCTCTCATCTCCTGTCTTGCCACCCCCCATACAAATACATACCTTTTAGCCCATACAGCTGTTTCAAAAATGTCTCCCTGGGGGACCCAGTTAGAACTGCACAAAAAAGAAATAACATTTGGAGCACAGTGTAAAGATTTCTTCATTTTATTTAATTAAAAGAAACGAATAAAAGCAAAATATTACCCATATAATTTCTAATTGTAACAAGAAATCAATATATAAAAAAAGAAAATAGAAACACCCAGTTTTAAGCTTCTTAAATAAAAAATAGCGCTGTTCCCTTTTGCTGTAGGTTAAGAGGTTCTACATTTAAAGCTACAGTACATATCACAGTTTGTATAGATCTGCATAGCTTCTGGCACCTATGAACTATACTTTCTAAATTATCTCTTTTGTTAAACGGTTCCTAGCTCTCCATACCAGATGGTTTCAGATCCCACCCTCTTTCATGACATAGGTTTGTCTGAAGAGCACTCTGGCCATGGATAGACAATTCACTATAGAGCTTTGCATTCCAGTACCACTTGAAGTGATGTGTCTGACCAACAACTTCCTGCAGTTTAGGTTAGCCATGGAGCTGCCCAGCCAGTGGAAAGGCATGTCCCTTCTTGATGAATTTGCCTGACTTCTCCAGGAATCATCTGCATACATCTAATATAAAAAGACCCCTTCCCCAACATTCAGTATGTGTCCATATAAAATATCTTCCTGGTGCTAACCATTTCAGTTTTTACTGCCAATGACAAGCGTAGTAGCCCCTTCCTTTGTTATATCCCCAGCTTATTCATGGTTCAGGACTCTAAGGGAAGGGGTGCTTGCATTAATCTAATTGTAAATATTCACTTGGAAACAGTTTTGGCTTGATTTTTTAAAACAATTTGAGATAGATTCCATTGGGGGGCATTTCACACAGCATAATGCTTGGCATATGTATTTATGGGATATGACAGGGTCAAATTAAAATTAAAAGGCCACCCGCAATGAATGGGCCAATTTTGACCCTTTCTAACAAAACTGGGGTGGGGTTTGTTTGCCCAATTGGAAGTTGTCTTAAATAGTAAAAGAAAACTCTGTTTTTGTTTTCTTAATATCGCATGGCACTATTTACTTATTGTTTTCAATTTATTTATTGAAATGTTTCACCAGGAAGGCACACTGAACAACAAGTTGCTGGTCTCCCGGTGGGACATATGCCAGCAATGAGAGCACATTCAATACAACTGAACAAGCATGCTACATTTGTACAGTAGCAAACAAAAATTTAACTTTTTTTAAAAGAAGCAAATAAGTAAGCAGTAACTCTTGCCAAGCTGAGCATCGTGGGGAACCGATGCACGCACGTATATTCTGAAGCACGAATCACTAGCGTGCATTCAGCCAACTGGGAGTGCATCAGTTCCTCCTAATGCTCACCCAGAAGGGGTTTAACTGCACATTTAAAATGCTTGCTCATACTAAAAAGAGAGCAGCGTGGAGCTGTGCTGTGACAGGAGGTGGCTCTGGCAGCACCTGCCATGTTATCTGACGCATGTCTTACAAAAGTAAAAGTTGCAAGCCCTAGAAAATATTTTCATTGCAAAACAGGCTAATTGGGGGGGGGGGTAGGCTTTGAAGGGTGGGAGTTTTAATGAGAGTTTTCCTTTAACAAATCATGGTCTGTAATCAGCTGAAGTGTACCACTAGGTATTCAATTCCCCATAAAATGGGTCTTTTATGGAAAATACAAGAAAAAAATTATAACACTTTTATAATTAGTTTAAAAGGTGAATTGTGATATGTTTGTTTTGTTGATCTCTTTACTATGCAAGTACATGGTTATCACAGCATTCTACAGAACTCTTACTTTATTACCGTGTGCATTGCTAAGATGCAGAAGTTGGTTTACACAGCCAGTAGTGTGGGGGGGTGATGCATGATCATGTGACATGTATTAGTCAATCACAGACAGGGCCGCAGTAATGGGGGAAAGTGGGGAAGTTGTCCGGGGCCCCGAGCTCAGGAGGGGCCCACCTGAGGAGCTGGCATTAGCTGGTTTGAGAAACAGGGGCCCATTTCAGATGACTTGTCCTGGGCCCCAAAATTCATAGCTGCAGCCCTGATCACAGATCACAATTTCCTAAAACAGTACAGCATAAGGTGAAAATTCTGAGCTATACCTTTTCCTTCCATGTTAGATCACCCTTTTCTCCCATCTTGTAAGATGCCTTTTCCCCATTTTGAATCTTATTAAGCATTTTTTCAACCTGACATTTGAAAGAACTGAAAGAGACACGCCATTTAATATGGCTGTTCCCGGGTTTTCCCTACTGTTGTTGGCTGTTTTTGAACACTTATTGTCCCACATGGTCAGGGAGCAGTATGTATTGATCTTTGGTACGCTAGTTCATCTTCGGCACAAGAAATGTAATGCAGACATAATTAGGGTGTTTAAAAACAGCAGCCAATATGGATGAACAGTGTTGGGGAAGTTACTATTAAACTGTAGAGGAGAGAATCTAGAAACCTTATTGATAAAATCCATGACCTGACCGTGGTTTAAAACAATATCAACGCAATGAAGATCTAAACAAAATCTGATTACCAACCGTGTTATGAAATGCACACAAACAAATAATTTGGATATTTCTTCTCTCCTAGCAGCCTTTTATGGATCCCATATACTGCATCTCCTGCAAACTACATCTCCAGTATGCTTGCTTTGAGTGTTCTAATTGGACATTACCTTGGGGTTCTGGCATCATGCCTGGTTGAGGTTATGATGGTAGTACACATAGGACTCCCAAAAAGGACAAAGCATGTGTTTCTGCCCTGTCATTCTCAGCCTATATTAGATCAGACGTACGTGCCTGTTTAAAAGGGGATGTCTGGAGCCAGCAGGGTGGTGCTGAGGGTTGAGGCGCTGGACACACCTCGTGCCACGTTGATGGTTACAGAACGAGTCTGAGACATCGGGGGTCAACGGGAGGGAGGCTGGGAGCTGGATTGAGGATGTAGGACAGTTCTCTCCTCTCCTGGGTAGGGGACCCAGTCGTGCCCGCTGCAAAGCTGCCCCTGGCGTGGAGGCCCAAGGGTAGTGCAGATGGGAGTGGCAACATAGGGAAGGTGCTGTGGATCGCTGCATGCATGTGCCTCCATGTCGATGCGAATCGCCGCGGCAAGGGAGGGCAAAAAGTGAAAATGGCACTGGCAGGCTCCATGAAGGCCCCGCATCACCTGCACCGGCCCCCTGGAGTCTGGATGTTGGTCTCCAGGAGAGGGGAGAAGTTGACGCCCTTCACACACAGCCCTGTCATTGGGGGCAACCCATGGGGGATTGCTGGGAGGGTCGGGTGCAGGAGAGTATGGAACTGGAGAGCGAGCCCCTCCGAGGGAGGGGCCCAAGCCACCTGCCAGCTCCACAAGGAGCATAAAATATATTTTAAAAAAATTAAAACAATAAATAAATAAAAGGCGATGTCAATGTCTGTTTGGGTGATGACTTGTCTGCCTGACCTCCACAAGAGCTTGCATACCCATGATGCTTTGATCTGGGACGAGGCTTGAGAGTATGTGTATGGTTTGGAAAGATGCACAAAAAGCAAACGCATACCAACTTTCAGAAACAACCTTCCCGCCCTTTTCTCTCTGTCTGCTGAATGCAGCACAGTCCCCCCCACCGCAACACAGGTGTGTGTTAAGCTTGCAATCAGCAGCAGTTCACCCACAATCACACACCAACTTGCTCTTCAAGGGACCACAACAGACTATTTATTTCTAACACTATAAAAACATTAATGTGCTGTTCTGTTGCACTCATACAATTGTTTGACTATTTTCTTAAACATGCTTGCGGTACCTATTCCTATTACAAAGACAATTTTATAAGGGGAGTACATCACTTCAGGCTGTGGTTTGAAGGATTTTGATGCACTTCCAGAACTGTACGAGCACTCATCCTGCTCCTGGGCATGCACCCAAACCCTTAAAACCATGGCCTGGAGTAGCTTATTCCTTTCATATATTATAGTCAATACTAGAGATATTGCCAAGTTTTAATTCACCGGTGAAGTTAAGGCAAATTTGCCTTTGTGAATAAATCTGCTGATTTTTTTCTATTTAATAGGACATGCAACTTCGCCCTTGGGGTACACCCAGGAGAAGTTAGGTCAAAATGAGGCTACTGATACACAAGTGTCTCAAGGTCAGCAGCCCCTTGCCCCCTCCCTACTCTGCAGCAGCCAAAAGCCCCTGTGCCACTCCTTCCCCATGGGGCAACCACCACAGGCTGCGTCCACTCATCAATCTAAGTCATGGGCAATTCAAACATTTTCTGACCCATGTGTGATCCGGTTACGCTCTTCACTGCCAGCGTGGCATGCTGGTGAATACCAGAAGTGTTGTTACCACCGCAGTTGGGCTTGGTACAATTCTTCCCCAGGCCAGAGTCAAATATTAACCAAGGCACCTGTGCCCAATGTGCTGTAATGCACAGATGGGAGCAACCAACTAGCCACCATTCCACAAATCCATACTGAGATGTATGTATGGGGATGTTAAATATAGCAGGGCATGGATTACCATGGGTGAGACACCGTCCCATAAAGTTCAGGAATGGCAGAAGTACGTTTGTGAGGGAATCTGTCATTTGGGACAGGCACGTGGCATCAACTTTCTAAATCCCATGTTCTTGCCTAAAAGAATGGCAGTAGATCAATTGGCAGCATTTCAGTGATCGCTGCATTCAGTTACCGTGCAACAGCATAACCGGGTAGGTGTTTGGCATGATGCTCAAACATGCTATGCAGTGTAGGATGGACTTTTCTGGGTGTTGGGCTAGCAAACAACTGGACTCAGCATGGTGGCATTGCTAGTGGGGTAGCATTTGACTTGGGGGGGGGGGGATTCACGGATCCTCCTCCAAAGAAAGCAGTGATTTGTGGTGGGGTTTTTTTTTGTTTGTTTGTTTTTAAGACTTACTTTTTGTGCAAAACATACAGTTGTATCTCACACATTAGTATAAAGCAGTCATCTGTCAAAGTCATAGCCCCCTCCCAACAGGAAGATCATTCCATTGGTACAAGAGCTCTGATATAACTTTCCATCCATTTATATACTGAGCCTGAATTTGGTAGCTATCTAAGGGGGAGCAAGTCGCTGTACACCCCACAGCCGTAGATATGGACACATGTCTTGGGGCCTAACTAGTCAGTCAGGCATCGAGTTGTGATACCTATTTGGACGGAGGAGCATAAAACCTTACCCAGGGATCCAGGGAAGGAGGAATGCATAAACATACATGCACAAAAACACCAACATAACAAATATTCATCTGGCAACAATTTTAGTATTTATTTGCACACCCTAGTTAATAATTCTGTGACATAATCATGGAGTGCAAAGCACCACAGGTTCAGCAGGATCACCAGTACTTTCTTCTTTTCAGGTTCCCATAGGTGGTCCCCATAGGGGGTCCAAATAGTCACCCCCCACCAAGGCTGATAATCTCCTCTTTCTGAGCTGTCCTCATCTTCACTTTCTCTACACACACTTTCTTTCTCATCATCCTTAGTGAAAGAAAATTTTAAGTTCAACCTTTTCTAACTGCACAACAATCAGATCGCCCTTCTCAGACTCTGACTCCGGGTCAATCTCAACACTCTCATTTGGGAATGGGAACTTATCCAGATCAGGCTCAGTACCATCACCACCAGCAGTCATGGGGACACCAGCAACTGCCTCTTCGACATCTGCTCCTGAGCCAGAGATTCTGCTACCTCTTGGACTGATCCTTTTGTCACCGCCTCCCCCAGCACCAACCAGTATGGATGCCACAGATGTGGCAGAGATTTATTTGGCAACACTAATACCACCACAACTTCCATCAACTAGTCCTTTGCAGCAAAGTTTAAATTCACAGGTGAATTTCCCATGAATTCGCCCTGCGGATCATTTCACGATTTTTTCCTTTTTGATCAGAAATTTGCCATTTGTGACTTTGCCTTGCTGTTGAGTTTTTTAAGTGAACTGAACCTAAAAACCCCAAAAGCAGGGCAAAGTTACCAAATGGTGACTTCTCCAATCGCTAGCCCAAATCCCACTCCCTAATGTCTAGTGTCCTCCACTACCACTGATCACTCCAATCACCATTAAAGTTTCTCCCTGGTGTGTAGTGCCCCCCCTTTTGCCAGTCACCTGCCCGATATTAAATAACATTTTTTCCCTGGTGTCTAGTGCCTCCCCCTTTCACCGATCCCCTGCCCGATATAAAATAAAGTTTCCCAAATCCCTGGTGGCTAACAGTCCCTCCCCCAACCCAAACCCATGCCCTGTAGTGTAGAAAGTATTCCCTGGTGTCTAGTGGGCCCCCCCTTCATTGATCACGGGCACAATATAAAATAAAGTTTCCCAATCCCTGGTGGCTAGCGGTCCTCCCCACCAGAACCTATGCCCCGTAGTGTAAAAGAAGTATTCCCTCATGTCTAGTGGACCCCCATCCCAACCAGGTAGTGCCCCACCCTCACTCCCCCCACACCCCAACCCATTGCCATTTGGCCCTCCACTCTCCAACATGGCCAGTCACCCAACTGAGCTGTCAATGAATGAGCGTGTACTTGTACAAGCACGTGCTCATTCATTGACAGCCAGGTCAGATCACACTTACTCATTGAGCTCTTTTGGGGGCACAGACAAGAACAGAGGGCTGTTTCATTCACTGGTTGGGGGGGGTCAGAATGGGAGAGAATGGCGTCGTGGAACCCCTCCACAGTCCATGATGCTGCCCCATCCCAATTCTGACCCCCCACCGGCCACTGGAGCAGCCTTCTGCTCTTGTCTGCACCCCCAAAAGAGCTGAATGAATGAGCATGAGCTAGGAATGAATGCGCACATGCTTGTACAAACACACACTCATTCATTCCAATTCAGTCAGACGCCGGCTGTGGTGGAGCGTGGAGGGCTGTGCCAGTCACCTGCTGAGGGTCGGTGTGGGGGGCACTACCTGCCAGGGTGGGGGAGTCCACTCGACACCAGGGAATACTTTTTTACACTACGTGGCATGAGTTTGGGTAGGGGAGGGATCGCTAGCCACCAGGGATTGGGAAATTTTAATACTGGGCAGGCGATCAGCAAGGGGGGGCACTAGAAACCTGGGATTTTAACTGTTTGTGGGGCAGTTATCAGTGGGGGGACCACTGGACACTAGAAAAAAAAACACTGCAAAATGCAGAGTTTGAACTTTGTCAGCAGAGTTCAAACTCCATATTTTGTGGAGTTTTTCCTTTTGGTGGGTGAATTTGGGCTCTGCACAGTGGATTACCTCCACAAAATTAGGAAAATTCACATTTTTCATGGAGCAGATTTTCCCAACTTTGCACATCTGTAATTGCCAGCCCCAGAGCCCATGGATGAAGCTGCTGAAGATGTAGTTTTATTAGGTGCAACAACCTTTTGCTCCACAGAACCTATACACTTCTTGGCCACCTCAGTGGCACCTCTCCCTTTACTTGAGCATCTCTTTCTAGTCATTTTATAAATTTACATTTTAATATGGGGAGACACTGCAGTAAAACTAAATACCAGCAGCAGCAGCAGATAGCATCTCACCAGAGGGATTACCAGGGTGGTCTGAATCGGAACAGTATACTGAGCTAACAGTAGCTACAGTAAAAATACAAAACAAGTTTTTTGTTTAACATGATGGGAATTAACAAGACACACATGACAGGGGTACCTCAAAACAAGTTACTGTAAGTAACACCGGCACTTCAAGAACTAAACAAAATAACTACAATCAATATAGAAACAGACTGACAAAAATAATTCACTTAACCACACAAAACTGTGCTACAGAAATAAAATGACAAATCACTGACCACAGACTGAGGAAAACAAATCAGATTAGTGCCCACAGCTGCCTCATTTGCTATCTGAAACACCTCCCACCCATCCCACAAAGCACTGTTTCACTAGACAAAAGCCTTACTTTCAACTAAATAAACCTGCAAAACTACAAACAGCAGTAAATCAACCTACAAAAGGAACTCAGCATATTTTTTTGTGAGCAATCTGGTTCAAAATACTCTGCTTTTGTAGTAATTTTAACTTTTTTTTGCTCAGACAAGCAGGGGCAGACTTTTCTCCAACTCTCTCTCTCTCTCTCCATAAGACTGCACTGTATAGTACACAGCTTATTTCTGTACCATGTTACCTCCAATCTCATGGTACACTGCAACCTTCACCTTTGGGCCCAGCTTCACTGGAGAAGTTACTAAACGTCACCTGGTCAGGTTACCAAATTCACCATTTGCGGTGTTGGCCCCATATTGTGAACTGGAACTTCACAGGTCAGACTAACTTCATGAATAGTGGCAAATTTGCAAATGAATGTGCAAAGCAAAGTTAGCCAACTTTGTATACCTCTAGTCACTAGTTACTACATAAAATTTGTAACACATTACAGTTGCATATTACATTTTTAGAAAAATAACAGTATGCAGCTGTAATAGCAATGCATATTACTTTTGATGTGACTTTCTTACTTTTTGTTATGTGTCTTCTACAGATACAGTATGCATTTTGTTTTAAGAAGCAAATTCTGTGTAGGCAATGTTGGTGTACCTGTTGAAACTAAGCCCTGGATGTCATTTTTCAACCCAGTGCTGAATTTTATGCACATCCGAGGTGTGGGATGTTACATAAACCCTGAGGGCAAAGCCCAAGGGGGTTATCACAGCATCCCATACCAAGGGTGTGCATAAAATTCAAGTTTACACTTGTCCCCATGTGTTATTTTATGCCATTGCTGGGGACAGTTTTTTTTTTTTGCCAACCACAGTGTGACTAACCTGGGGACAGCCATGCAGCAGATCAAACGTGAGCTGTCACTTTCACTTTCCACAGGGAAAGCTGGCATGTGTTTGCTGTTATAACCCATGGGTTCTAATGGCAAATTATAACTAGCTTTTCCTATGGAAAAAATATTCCCCAGTTATTACATTACAGTTACTAGTTACTCCTCAGCACTACTGTACTGATGAAAACCTGGGAATAGCCAGATTAATAGGATTGCTCCTTTCAGTAATTTCAAACCTGACAAGTGCTAAAGCAGACTCAACATGAGGGGAAGAGCATTTTATAAGAAAGCAAAAAAAGGGTGATCTAATATTTCATCGCCTTTCTCAGGCCAAAAATCCTAAAATAATAAAAATAACCAAATGGAATAAAAAGGTACAGGTTTAAAATGTTCACTGCAACACACACTGCATGTCTGACAACATACAGAATGATGTACAACATGGACCACAATAAACAAGGCTGTATTTCCATTGAGAGGTTGAAGATGGCATCACAGGGACCCAGAGGGTTTAACTCAAGGTCCCCGATGTCGTCAAAACCCTCAGATGAAAATACAAGCCAAGCTGGGCATGGTTGCCTATATCTTATTATTTACAGGATGTGGATTTTGAGGCTTGTATAAGTAGAACTGGAAGTGCTTTTTGTCCAGTAAAGTGGAAACATAAATTAGTCTTGCCCCTTTTTTTCTTTTCCTACTCAGTTACCATGTGGAAGAAAAAAAAAAAAAACACTATGTGACCAAAGCTTTCAGCATCCACCATAGTGCCAAAGACCAATTCAGCACTGTAACCATTTCTGTAATATTAAATTTACTTGTTAGAAGTAGTGCAGCACTGAGGAATCAATCTTTTGTGTAACTGCTTCCACTATTGAAACAGAAGTGCTAATACAAAGGACTGGCTGCTATTCACCAAACTGCTGGGTTTTGTTTTTTTTTGCTTTCTTTATTCTTTTCGTAACCAGATAAGGCCCACTAGGCACAAGTGCCTGTTTTCTGCGGTGACCCGGGAGCACCAGGGAGGTTAAGTGACTTGCTCTGAGTCGCACACTATGTAAGTGGAGGTTGTGGGAATTGAACCCAGGCCTGCTGAATGTACTAAGCTCATTCACAGCTCGTTACTCTAACCTCTGAGCTATACTGCCAGCCTCTAGCTGTTAACTAGTAATAAAAACCAAAAGTGTGAAAAAATATTTTTGACACTGGGTTCGGGGTGCTAAGAGTTGTATATAGGTGGGTTTGTTTAAAAAAAAAAAAGAAATGGAAATATTCTTGTTTGGGAAAAGCAGGTGGGGCACATTACTAAAAAGAAAAGTATATGATTTTGACATCAGAACCCTATGCAACAATTTTTAGTGACCTTTGAACTGTGCACAACATTTGCCATGTACAACATAGAAAATAAGGCATGGGCAACCATACATGACAAGGCTGCATTTCCACTGATGGGTAGAGATGACATCATATGGACCTCGAGAGTGAAGCTCAAGAGGTCCATGATGTCATCTCAATCCCAAGATGGAAACACAGGCTTATTTGGGTATGGTTGCCCATGTTTTATTTATTTGGTTTTATAGAATATGGTCCTTTATTGTTATGTCAAATGTGAAAATTTCATTTTAGTTAGGGGGACCCATCTGTTCCACGCCAACCCACCTTTTTTCCTTCATAGTCTGTATGTATATTACAGCTAAATGATGTCAATGTGAAGATAATCATACACCAACTTTCTGTGACCTTTGAACTGTGTGCAACAGCTTTGTATTACCCTGGAATTGTGCACAACAACTTTTTCTGACCTTTGACTGTGCACATTTGCCCATGCACAAGGATTTTGAGTGCATGGAAATCCATACACAAAACAGCACTTAGGCATGTACAAAGATTTTGAGTGTATGGCAATCCATCTCGAGCCTCACTCCTGTGGTATATGACATCACCACAATCATCCAATGGAATCAAACAGATAATAAACGCTGCCCAACCATGACAAACAAGGTGGTAGTTGTTAAGAGTTCTTTGAGAGATGTCACTCAAAGAATGAGAAAAAATACTGAACCCCTGTTCATTATGGCTAAGTAGTGGTTGTTATGTACTGTATAGTGTGTGAATTGTCTTACAAAATTACCTAACTGGAAAAAAGTGTCTATTACCTTCACTCACTATTATACAGGCTGCGGGTGTTTTTAACTCTTCAAGAATCTTCCTACATGCAGATCCTCCCCTGCACCTCCTCTCCCCCCCCCCCCCCAACCATGACCAGTTCCTGTGATCTGAAAATAAATATGCATTTCAAGTTTGAATGCAGATGGCAGGGAGTTCAGCTGTGACACACTCAGGCAAGCAAAGCAGAATGTGCGACTCCTCTAAGTCAGCAGTAGTGCTGATGATGCACCCATGTTACTAAATATCAGGAATGTATCATGGTGATTTCTCTTGCAGTTATCTTATTCATACTTTATACTGTAGTCCTACAACTGCTGGTGAGCCTGTCTGATTACCCACCTGCCACTACTTTTAAATGCCATAATAACTGTCTTTTTCCATAATACACGGCCAGATATTGACATTCCTGCTAATCAAACACATTCCAATGTGAAAATCCGTATTTTTTTCATGCACTTTGAAAACATATTTATTTATTTAGTTAGTTATTGTTGACCGGGTAAGTGCACTAGACAAATCCTGCCTATTTTCAGGGATGACCCAGGAGGATACAGATGAATGCCAACTCACATTGAACCAGATTAATCTGTTGGTGGCATTTTAGTGAATGGGGGAAATTCCCCTACTCTTCCAGCAGGGGGGCTTGACTCCCTGGGAGCAGAGTGGAGGGGCCCAGTTGGGAGCCAGACAGAGGAGGAAGAGGAAATGCTGATGTGGCAGGGGAGATGTTGCAGGAGAAGGGGACACTGTGTGTGATGGCTGACGATCCTGAGAATGCTCAGTTGGAGCAGGGACCTTCAGGAGTGCAGATCTCCCTTCCTGTAGGTATGGAGCAGGAGATGATCATGGAAGAAATGTTGGTGGCCAATCAGCGTATATAGCTAATGGATGGTGAAACTATTGAAGGTGGATTTATGGACTTCCAGGCAGCAGGTCTCCAGCAAGAAGTAGAGTTTGTACAGTCCCTTACCATAGAACAGCAACAACGATTGCTAATGGTTCTTTCAACGCCAGGTCGCAGTGGACGGCAGCAGCCGCTTGTGGAACAGATGGAGGTAACAGATGCTGTGACAACCCATTCGCAGATAAAGCCTGCGGTAGGATTAATATATGTAGTGAAAACCCTTCTCGGGGTTTGGTTACGGAACAGCTGCTCAATGATGCAGCAACAATCACGGGAGCGGGCAGGCTAGAGGAGAGCGCTGATTCAGTGAAGGTTTCCACGAACAGTTCTTCCACAGTGAGTACAAACCATGATTTGGCTGTATCAGGTGTAGATCCCTCTGAAAGTCCCAAATCTACTGAAAATACTGATGAATTGCTTACCGAGACTGTGTTACAGATGGCTAGGCCTGGGAGTGGACAAGATCCTGGGAGTAGATGTTTGACAGTAGACTCAAGGTCTCTTGGATCAGAAACCAGCAATATTGATTCAACCCTGATCGCTGCAGGTTAGAAAAAGGTTGGGGGTAGATTCCGGATGAAATGGATTTACCAATCTCTGATTTGAGTGAAAATATTATGCAAGATCCTGTGTGAGTACAATCTGCAAACCAAGACATGGCTGTCTCTGGTATTGCGACACAGGTAGAACCCCCCCCCCCCCCATATTGAGCTAGATACCTCTCCTGTATCGGAGGCCACTGGCCCCGCTGCCCCATAGAACAACCAACTTGGGGAGATCAAGCAGATGATTTGGACCTTACCCCTGAACCACAACCAGTACCTATACAGCCTTCCTTATTATGGAGACAATTCAGTAGGAAGGAGGCTGTTTTTTCTAACATAATTCCTGCCCAATGGAAGAATGCAGTCTGCATTCAATACACTGGCGGCCTGCCTCTCCTGCCTGATAGATTGTATATCAGGAAAGTACTACTGAAAGATTCTTTCCAATTTTTTTTTCCAACGAAATTTATGCACTAATCCATGCTTCTGGTGACATGAACTTCGATGTGAGTTTTAAAACTCCAGCTGGACTAGACCGATTTTGGTCCATGTATGAAAAAAAAAAAATTCAGCTTTATGGATGACCTTTCATGTTATTCCAGTTCCCAGACCGACTATTAATGAAGGAGTATCAGTGCATGACATTAGATACTGGCTCCAGAAACAATGCGATGTTCTAGAAGATCTTAGATGATGAACACATCTGGACAGGAGGATAGAAATTTAAGGTGCGTCTAAAATCTGACCCACAAGGCCCAAAGCACCTGCCTAGTGCTTTTTTTTTTTAGGCAATGAGAGAGGGTAATTGTTTTTATCAAGGGCAGCCGAAGACTTGCTTCTGCTGTGGATCACAACAGCACCTAAGTAGTGTTTGCGACAGGGTGAAGTGCACACTATGCATGGAATGTGTTCACTCCAACAGACTGTACAAACGATCAAGCTTGCAACCTTTGTAACCTGCCAGACCATGTGCATCGATCTTGTGAATGGGCTACGCATAACAGATCGGACAGACCAAACCAAGAACTTGTAGTGGGAAAAATCCAAAATGCTAGCATTGCTATACAAAAAAGGGTACGTGAACAGAATACAGCGGTGGTGTCAGAGGTACAACTGTCTAACCTACCGCATGTTGAGAATTTAGCCCCCTGTGATACCCCCTCTCTTCCTGATGGTGATGTGGAAAAGACAGTACCAAGCGAGTCTTTAAACCTGACTAGGACAGAGCAAACAGTGCTCTAGAATTCATTACCAGAAGACCTTTGTCAGGCTGCAGAAACTGCAGGCCCACGGATTGACACAGAACTAACTGTGCAAAATATGCCACCACCTGAGACCACAGTTGTGGCATCAAAAAAACGACAGCTGAAGAATGTTAAACCTAAAGCTAAAGTGCAACATATGGGAAAAAAGAAAGAAGATGAAACTTTCCAATGCCTACGAGGTACTACAAAGCTATGATTCAGATGGTGGTGACCATTCTGAATATTCATCTATGGTCTCCTCACAGAAAGGTTTTTCCATGGAGTCGGACGAAGAGCACTCTATGGCAACTGTATAAGTTGTGCGGACAAAATCTAAACAGCTAGGGACGAAACCCAGACATAGCCAACGCCTGGGTAAACAGGCTGCAACTTGAAAGGGCATGGAGTATCTGTGAGTAAAGTTAAACATTTCTGTCTCCATGGCTGATTTTTATAAATAT
The DNA here is from genome assembly GCA_016271365.2 of Neoceratodus forsteri. NCBI lineage: Eukaryota > Metazoa > Chordata > Ceratodontiformes > Ceratodontidae > Neoceratodus > Neoceratodus forsteri. Next base: position 619,274,080 of record CM057450.1, on the reverse strand, counting down.
AATGTTGCCACTATTAATGTAAACAGCATAAGGTTAAGATATCGCTTGCTTACAGGATGTTCATTTTTACACTACTAATGATGTAGAAAATGCTAGAAAATTATGGTGCCGAGGTCCTGCTTTTTTTACTCTCTCTTTAGAACGGTGTGGGGGGGTGAGGATCCTTTTTTCAGGGTGGGATCTCTCTATCACGAGGGTGTTAGAATTATGTATGGGTAAAATGTTACTGATTTTATGCATCTTCATAGACAATGGCGTACAATTACTATTTACGCACCACAGACAGAAAGAGAAAGGGTAGATATGTTTATGCAAATCAAGCCATTTTTATTTACCTCACGTCTCCTAATCTGGGCAGGGGATTTTAACTATGGCCTGTCAACTTTGGATAAAGGGGGTGCCACAAAAAAAAATCTTCTGTGATGTAAATTCACTGCAAAGTGTGCTGACTTTGGTCTGAATGATGCTTATCGGAGTATTCATGCTTCAGGGTATACCTTTTATAGGGCACACCTTGCAACCAGCATTGATCATGTTTTTTCTTCCTCTTCCCTAAAATGTGTTTCTGCATTTACTGTACCTTTTGAAACTTCGGACCACCTACTGGTTAAGGTTCAATTTTCTTTGGGGGAGAGGTTCAGAGAGGCAGGGGTGTATGGAAACTGAATAATACCATCTTGACTGATACAGTATGTGCAGCAAAGGTACAGGACCTATTATGGGCACGTCAGTCTATGGCATTTTTAGAAGGTAATATCACAAGGTGGATTATTCGGACAAAATGTGATATAAAACATGTTTTAAAATTATGGAGCTATCACATCCACTCTGAAAAATATTTGCAGTATTTGACACTACGGGGTCAGTACATGAGATTGGTCTCACACATAAATGAAGGTTATGGTGAATATGATGACCAGTTAAAACTATTAAAAAAACAAATGGAGGCCTTACAATACAGCAGAGAGGAGTCTCTGCTGTATAAACATAGGATAGGTACCCCCAGAAAGTCAACAACAGGAGATATCTACAAAAGCTGTAGAACAAGATTGCATCGGGGTTCCATGGACTCCCTTATTACAGGGGAGGGGGAGGTGGTACAGAGTACTGCAGATATATTGACTGTAGTCAATACCTATATGAAACAATTATATGCCACAGCAGATGTAACGAAGGATATGGTCTCACAAATGCTGGCATCCTGTCAGGTTCCAGTAATCCCAAATAAATCTTACAGAACCTATCACAGATTTAGAAATTAAAGGAGTTATTTGTTCACTGCGAAACAATGTTACTCCAGGACCAGATGGCCTCACTTTGAAATTTTTCAAAACTTTCATGGCTGATTTGGTGGAGATTCTCCGTGTTGTTTTCAATACAATTCTGGAAGGAATTGACATAGCACCACAATTTGGACAAGCCATTCAAATTTTCTTGTATAAGAAAGGGGATAGGAAACTGTTGAAAAACTGGCAAACTCTTAGTTTAATGAATACGGATCTCAAGATTCTGATGAAAATTTTAGCTCTTAGGTTGGGAACTGTTGCTCCTTTTGTTATTGACCCTAGCCAAGTATGTACTATTAAGGGGAGAAAGATTACCGACAACCTTCTTTTATTGAAGGAGATTTTTTCACAAGGACAACAAAAGAAATTAAATGGGTATATCATCAGTCTTGATCAAGAGCAAGCATTTGATAGGATTCCCCATCTTTATTTACAACTGGTGTTGGAAAAATATGGTATACCAACATTTTTTGTTACCTGGCTCATGAGGTTATATGCGATATCTTTCTCGAATCCACTAATAAATGGATATCTGGGACAACCTGTACATATTAATCGGGGAGTCCGACAATGATGCCCTATGAATCTGATTTTGTAAATTTTTTGTTTAGATCCATTACTAAAATTAATACAGCACACCAGTCAGATTAAGAGTCTTCAGATTCCGGGAGTAGTGGGGTTGACAAAAACTTTGGCTTATGCTGATGATGTGTGTCTTCTCATAGCAGACAGAAGCTCAGTTGAATGTGCATTGGATGTGGTTCATCATTTTTCTCAATTGACAGGCTCTGCTTTAAATCATGGTAAATGTAGAGGGTTTGTTTTTAGTGATGATACTATACGACTAGAAGACATACAAAATATTTCTATGACAAATACTTATATCACTATTTTGGGATTGAAATTTGGGGATATAGATATAGCAAAGGAAAACTGGCAAGATGTATTGGCCAAAAGTAATCAAATAATTCAGATATAGAAAAAGTGGCAACAGACAAAGAAAAAAAGTGTCAATAATCAAAACTTTTTTTTCTACCACAGTTGACATGTGGGGGCTGTGTTTCTACTCCCTGGTTTTTTGGATGTTACTCTCCTCAGTCAAACATTTCAGCTAGTGTGGGGTAGCAGGCTAAACCCAATATAAAGAGAGGTGTTGTATCGGGATTATAAACTAGAGGGCCTGACTCTGTTAAATCCGATTAGCTATTTTTTTCAGTTTGTTTTTATATAATACAGCCTTGACATTTTTGTTGCGGGGGGCCTGGAAACAAATAGCGGCTATGTGGTTGAACCCCTTGCTTCAGTTATGGAGACAAGGTTCTCTAAAAGTATGAAAGCAGGAACGTTGGCCTCAATTTGTGAAAATTGAAAAAGTGAGACGGTGGAAGCTTACTTTTTCACAGGTGGCTGTCCTGCGTAGTAAAATAATTTATGAAGGGATACATTCTGGCTCTTACTTGATCCCCGTAGTTTATCCAAATATCCCTCAAGAGAAACAACATTTATTGGAACTTTATTTTGTAGATAAACGCACCCCTCCGCGTATGTGGGACGTGGTATGGTTAAGTGCGCATGGCCATTTGGGGGTAAAGGGTAATTCAAAGCATAAATGCAAAGAAGAACGAATGTGCCCTAGGGAGCAATGTGAAGAACAACTTGAGACCATGGAGCTTTATTTTTTTATTACTTGTAGCTATGCTAAGGAAATGTGGAGTAGGACCACTCAAAGCTGGGGGGATGAGGCCTGGAGTTCAACTACTTACGAAAATGTTATTACAGGTACTATTCCTTTATCTGTTATTATTGAAACTGGTACTGTTCGATTATTGTTTAGATGCATAAAGTTTATTTTATGGCAGACCCGATGTAGATATGTTTTGCAACAAAAATTTGTTACACCTCAAATCTTGATTCAAATGATTGAGAAATAAATAGTTACACAGATGCAATATGATAAACAATTGTTGACTTGGGAACAGTGGAAAAAGAGATGGAAGGCTGCGTACTTTCTTAGGTTAGATTAATGGAGTAAGGAAGGGAAGTTTTTTCTTTTCGGAAAACAATACCCTGCAGATTGAAAGAATGTTGTGAACTGTGTGTTTTTTTTTTTATTAGTGTGGTTTTCTTTTCTCTTTTTTTCCCATTCTGTTTTTTTTTCCCTTTTAGGTATGACATCATCCAGAAGTAGTACTACAGGGATTCCTTATGATGTTCTGAATAGATTGTGTGGTTTCATACTTACTTCATATTCTTTCTACAATACTGTTTTTAGTATTTGTCATTTTGTATGTCTTATAATTTATACCAGTTCCTGCATTTTCTTTTTGCAGTAAAATTTCCCCTACTCTTTTCGAGAAGTGCCATGGGATCTTTAACATCCACCTGAACTACCACCACAACAGGCAGATGGGACCTCAGTTTAACATCTCATCTGAAAGACGGCACCTCAGAAGTGCAGCACCCCCCTCATGCTGCACTACAGTGTTAGTATTGGGATATTAACCCAAGTGCCTGGTGTGGGGATTGAAACCGCCATTCTGTGCTTCACATGCTACACATGTCTGCTCCTAATAAAAAAGGTGAAACCCTACCTTTGCCACAGACTTTGTCAACAACTGTACCAGAAAGGTAATTTAACTGTAAGTTCACTTACTGGTCTTCTCACTGTCCATTTCCTGCTAAGGCGAATTCTTAAATTAGAGTTTGTCTGTGAAGTCCAACCCAGCAATTATATAAAATGAGCTATGGATTGTTGACATTCTTTTTTTCTTGCACACTCACTTCATGTGTGATGCCATCGCAAACCACTTGTGCTTCTTATATCCTGGGTGTGTAAAACAAACTCAGAATACCCTATACATTATTTTCTATGTTGTGCATGTTTCCCCAGCCACTGCTGTATACATTGGGAACCTTGCTAGCAGTGTCACATAAGAGGCCAGGACTGAATGGGCATGGAGTTTGAACTACTCTCTCACTTGTAAGCAGAGGCTTTTCCATGGCAGGTTTGGGGGGTGACTTGCACTTGACTACACATCCTGTACCTGTCATGTGGACAAAAATAATTCCAATTGGGTAACTTTCAAAAGCATTAACATTCACTGTCAAATAACAAAAGAAAACATGATTAAACAGACAAAAAGGAGAGGGAAAAGAGGTTTATCTTGTGCATTTTACACAGCTGGTATGGCAGAGTGGCAATGCACTCACTCGCCTATAGAGCGCCGTAACAGATCATGAAAGTTAAAAGGCAAGATTAAATCAAAAAAGCAACAGTATTTATTCAAATGTTAACAATGTGTAAATGTGCTTCATTCAAATGGTGGTGTTCCCCATAGACAAAACCCCCTGTGTTTCATGCCTGCACATGGCACTTCATCAAGGGTTTAACTGCAGACATCCCCATTAGCCAACAATACCTTGCTCCTAAAATACATACAGTTTTAAATAAGTCCATAAATTAGGCTAAAAGGAGCTGTAGAGAGACAAGAGTACAATTTCAAAAGGCAAAACAATAATTTAAAGCGTCACATGCAAAAAAATTATCCTGATATAATAGATTTTAAATTACCTATGGAGAAGTGGAGTCTAATTCACAATGCAAGACCAAAATTTCTCCTTGCACTGAAGTCACTAGTAAATATCTAAAATAGAAGCTACACACTCTCTCTAGTCACACACGTTCTGGTTAGCTCTGGTCAGAGCCAGAACAGCTGCTAATGTAATGGTATTGATATAATGTAACTGGAAAAGTGGAGTATTATTCACAATGCAAAATACCTCCAAACAAAATTTCTCGACATTGCTGTATTCACTAGAAAATATCAATTATATAAGCTGTATACTCTCTTAAGTTACACAGAGGGGTAGTTTGGGATCCTAGTTTGCTTTAGTCTGGAACATACAAGAGCTCCATAACTTCTCCAACTTGACCAATTTGGATGTACTCTATCACAGGGTCCTCCACTTTTTAACTAGTTTCACCCCCAGGACCCATCACTGTACCCTTTATACCACTGTAGAATGGTCCATTCTGGCCACTAGATGGCTAAAAAACCTTTACATGTTGTTCCTTAAGGCTTTACCAAATGATCTACCACCTTATATTATGGCATTGTCCCACAGAACCACTAGTCCTTACATGCTGAGAAAAAGCAATGCAATTCTCCTTGAGATACAAAGGTTCCTGTCTCATTTCAGTAATGCTGCACTCAACTGGTCTGTCCCTACACTCTGGACCAAGCTGTGACACACCTTAAAATTCGGTACCTTACACCTAGCACTACTGCCTCTAACAATCCCTGGAAACCTGTTGAGTCAATGTGTGCAACTGCTGAATTCTCCTTCGGATCTTTTGCAAGACTGAATTTCTTTTGTAAACATGGTACGTGCTACCGCACACAGCTTAAGTATTATGAGTATACTGTAATACATGGGTACTGGCTTTTCCAGCAGAAACTCTGGAGTTAGAGAAACCCATAACAGCACTATTGTGACACTGACAAGTCATAATACCATCAATCTGACATCATATCAATGGTATTATAATTCTGAATCCTGCTCCAACCTATGTTCACGCTAGGTTTCAAACCATGGGTCACAACCTCCTGAAAACCAGGCTGGTAATTGAAAAAGAAAGTGACACCATTAACACCCACTGCCATTGCCATGGTGATGGAGAGGGAGTAGTCAGTGTATGTGTATTCATAAGGGGAGAAGCATCTCAGACAGACTTCAACAGCTCAGGGAAAAATGGACTTTAACACAACTTTGGCAGCCCAGAGAACCATCTTTTATGTTACTGCTAATGGTAATTGTCTACTCTTATGTTGGGAGGGGCTGTAGAACAGTACTCAGCTTCAAGAAATTGGTGCCAGTTAACAGAGAGGGATGCCATGTATTACTGGAAACAACATACGACTCCCTATCTGTTACAGGGCTTGTACCTCCATCTCAGGGTTCCAGTGACATCATAAACCTCTCAAGCTAGGCTCTCTAGGTTTATGATGTCACTGGAATCCCTCGATGGGAGTTACAACACCATAACAGATATAGAGCTGTATGTTACTCCATTTATATTCTTTACTACAACTGTATTGTTTTCTTTACTATGCTGTATTCTTGCTCAAGACCCTTGTCATAGTACCTATATTGCATTCTGTATGTTTCTCCTCTGAATTTGATAATGATTTGGTTAACTTCCTACAATGTATCTGTATATGGTGCTGTCCAAACTAGGCTCTCCTCGTAAATGGCCATCGCTCAACGGAGTCTTTTCCTTGTAAAACAAATAAATACAAATAAGAAAATCTACATTTTCACCTAACAAGGATTTTGAAAAGGAAAAACTATGTTAATTCAGATCAGTAAAGAATGTTGGTTAATGCTATTAGCTTTTTAATTGCACCCGTGTAACTTCATAGCTCCATTTAGTCTGACTAAATGGACTTGGTCGAAACTGCACATCTCTACCTATAAGACTGAGGTATTTATGACTAACAGGGATGCTTATTTGTTATTTTATTTGACCATGTTGGTAATTAGACCCTTGACAAAGCACCACGCCATGCACAAGTGTGAAGGTGAAGCATCGTGTTTTTGCCTGAATGGAGCACATTCATAAGTTACCTTTTGAATAAACATTGTTGCTTATTTTAATTCTGCATTTTGGCCTTCGTGATCTCGTGTAGTCTTCTGTAGACCAGTGAGTGCAATGCTTTCTCTTTTTTGCTGGAAAGGTATTGTTAGCAAGTTGTACACCCTCCTAGCATTCTGAACTGCCTTTTTGTTTGATATGCCAGACTGCTTTACAAGCCATGCAACGCACACAGAGAAGCTATGTGGCATGTGGAAAGCTCAAGGGGGGTTGGTAGTGAGTGAGGCGGTAAAGCACTTGGAGGTCAAAGATCATGTGTGATGACATTTTTAGAAATTAAACTGGCAGCACCATTCATTCGTGCCTGCTGGTGTTTTATACAAAGTCTACAATTTCATACCATTTTAAAGCATCTGTTGTGTGCTCTCCTTCACCTACACAGGCTAGGTGCGGAGACCTGCTGTTCTCTGTGGCAATCAGCATGTCTCCACCATGGTGATGCCCTTTGTTGGGCTATTCTCTTTCATCAATATAGAAGTCAGCGAGATTGTCACAGTGGTGAGGCATGGAAAGACTTTGTTTTCTGCTTCTGCACTGGTTGCAAGAAACTGAGAGCCAATCAGCCAACTTGGTTATAGCTTTGTCATGCTCGGTGTCAGTAATGCACAAAAACGGTTTATCACTTCAGCCTGTGCAGAAGTCAGGGACAGTGGCACATTACTGTAAGGTCTGCAGACTCTTGAATCTGTCAGTTCTAGTGCAAGACCTACTGTCATGTTGAAGACTGTTATGCTCAGTCACGCTGGACATTCAATAGAGGTGACAGCTCAGGATAGCACTAAAGGTGTGTTTACACTAACCTTGTTTACTGCCCTCCCATCTGCACAGCTCCCTACCACTCCTCCTGAAACGCTGTTGCCTGGCATTGACAGGTAGCAGCACATGGATCACTGCAGGTCAGTTCCAATGTTGGAGTGAATATCCTGTGTTGCGCTTGTATTTCCACCTGAGTTGATGGGTCAGGGATTGGCTCAGTTCCCAAAAGGGCAAATAAATAATATCAAGAAATAAACAAAATGGCAACATTCCACATACTGGCCGGCAGCTACCCATTCCATTTTAAATAGCTCCACTCTTTAGTTAGCATTACTGTACATGATTAGATCTTCTCTAACAAATCTTATATGTGGAGAGATGGAATCAAGTAATCTTTAGAAGCAGGTATGTTGACTCTACAGGCTAATACAGTTCTCAGTTATTGTACAGTGTGAGCATATCTCACCCGCTCTTTTAAATGTTAAGCTGAAGTTACTACGGGGTGTCATGGGGTGCACTGGAACAGGCGACGCAGCGTGTTTAGATGCTTACAGAAAATACACAATTCCACCCAAACAGGGATCATGGTTCGCCACAATGAAACAGCCTACAACACCCCGTAAGTTGTTTACACAGCTGATCTGCACTGGTACAACTCATCTGCATCATGAACTGTAATGGTGCAGATCAGGCTGGGTACACAGACCCTAAAACAACAGCTGCCTGTAAATGGGGATGGGAGAGGTAATGCTGTTTTGAAACCTTACTAAGAGAGTTCCGATACACTAGCCAGCCCACTGTTTACTCCTGGACAGGTTTCTACTGGACTTAGATTCATGCTCAGCTGTTTTTTTCTCCACATTAAAATGATCATTAAAATGATGATTGTGCTTTGAAGTACTGTTCATGCATACATGATTAGCACAGCGATCTATGGTATATCAGGCTCCATCTTTTTCATCACTTTGCCACAAAACAGGTTAATATGCAGGTCTTTCAGTAGTTTTAAACGTAACTTAAAGACATATTTACTAGATAGCAGTGTCTGGTCTTGCTTTTGAAATTATATACTTTAACATTTGTGCTGTCTGATTATTTTTTTTTGTATGTATAATCATTATATCTTGTTATATTTCAATTCTGATGGGCCATGAAAATGGGCAATTTGCTCAAGGCCTTATCAGGTCTTTTAAATGAAAATGAAACTGATCATCTTACTGGGGCTAACCCATCCATCCCTAGTAGGAATTAAGACAGATTAGGCCCCTATTAAAGGGGAACAGTCAGCACAAAAGGGCCCCACACTCGTATGTGGCTGGTCCCAATGTGTACTTTGTGAGTAAAAACATTTTGCTTTACTTATTGTTTACTGTAGTACAGTAGATTGTATCAAACTAATTTTGCTTAGTTGAAGGCTGACATCTTTTGTAACTACAAATCCCAGAATTCCCTGCAGTTGACATCAGAGCAGTACTACAGCAGTGGGAGATTCAATAGACTGCAGTATATGTTACAGTTTGTTATCTCTGATCTTTTGTTTGCTGGCCCCGCTGTCCTCTCAGGGCTACATACGGTCACAGAGGACTGTACTTAGCTCCTGGAGAAAAGCAGACCTGGAAATCCTTTTATGGGAGATTATGAAAGTTCTAATATGCACTGCAGGCCATTGAATCTCCCAGTGCTGCAGTACTGTTCTGATGTCATCTGCAGGGGATTTGGGGGAGTTATAGTTACAGAGTTTGTCAGCCTAGAAGTAAGCAAAATTAGTCTGATGCAATGTATACTACTGTAGGCTAGAGTCCCTGGGTTTGTATACTCTAGAATACAGGAGGATGTGCGGTGATCTTTATCTATTGTTCAATGCACTAACAAGTGATGATCTCTGGGAATGCCTAGTATTTGATTTTAGATAAGAGTTATACTACTAGATCACATACACTCCAGCTCAAGGGGGAAACCAGTACAACAAAGCGCCAGACTGGATGGTTTAGTTAGAGTCATGGCGGGGTTTGGAACATTTTACCTAATGAGGTGACAGGAAGTAGCAGCATGGTGGAGTTTAAGAACAGACTGGATGATAATTGTAGAAAAGGATGCTTAACAGGCTATCACCTGGTACAGGGGTGAGCTTTGCATGGGCTCTTGCCTAATAAGCTTGTATCAAAACTGATGAAACCTACTGTAAACAATAACTAAAGCAAAATATTTTTGCACAGAAAGTGCACATTGGGACCAGCCCCACATTTGAGTGTAGAATGCTTTGTGCTGACTGTTCCCCTTTCCAACTTATTCTAAAGCAGGCACTGACCAACAGCAATGGAGTTACCAACATTACACTACTACTACTACTAACTTCTGAACAGGCACAGTAGACTAGCGTGACAGACATCATCAGCAGTCTAGAGGAAGGCTGACTCAGCATCCAGCAACCATGCAGAAACAGACCACACCAGAAAGGCACTAAAAAGTATGAAATTGTTGATTTTAGATACAAAGCCTGGAACGCACAGTTTTTATAGCAATGTTTATTGGGTTGTGCTGCATGTTCTAGTTCTGAAAACCACTGCACATGATCTTTACGTGGCTTGCTCAGGGTCACAATGTAAGTTACGTGGCAGTTGTGGGATTCAATCCTGGGTCTCCAGGTTCACATATTCATGCACTAACTGAGCTACTGGGCCAGACTGCTTCAATGGCTAAACACACAGAACTGAACTGTCTGTTTATGAGGTGATCAACCTTCTCCCCCCCCATTCTAGTTGAAAGGGGCCAACATTTGACCATCAGAAATCAACAGTTCTCATTTAAAAAATTAAAAATACAGCATTTTTTTAATTAAAAAAAAAACACAAAGTAGCAGCTGTATTTGGCTGTAAAGGCAGCAATATTTTCCAGTGTATCTAAATGATATAAAAGAATCCCAGTGAATTAAAGCTCATATATAATTCAAATCTACCCTATAAAAAAAAAAAACTTAAATGTGAAACCCCACTACCAGTCACCAAAATTTGCAATAGAAATTATATACTTTTTGTTCAAAACAGTATATCCCAATGAGAGAGAAAAAAAAAAACAAAAAAAATCAATCCTCCCCCCAAAGGCATTCCACGGTAAAGTGGCTAGCATTAAAAAATCATATATTTAAAAAAGGTTTAGAGCCATTGTTTTGACATTTTTAAAGTGCATTTTACACTTTATTATTAACACAGACAAACAGACTGGAACTATTGCTGTGAAGTGTCTCCCTGAAGCGCAAAGATGCCATTTCAATTCCGGCTTTGTATCAGTTTTCTCAAATATTAACTCAAAAAGGCAGTGCTGAAACTTCAAGTCCTAGTCTCTCTGGGAAACATGCCATGCCCCCAAGACTATTTACTTTAGACTTTTTATATCAGAATAATTTAATCATCATAACTATTTACTTTCAAAGGCAGCCTAAAAGTGGTTCAATTTTCCCAGGCACTGTTAACAATTACTCTATCCTCGGAAGGCAAAGGGTTAAAGATGACCCATCCCTCAAATGTCTGGTGACGACATAGGGCAGGGCCTTTCCTAAGTTGCATGTAGTCCCAATTTCTGAAAGCCTGTGGATGTGCTGGTATTCCCACAGAAAGGGAATGAGACTGTGGGTCTACTCCTGCGTGCTACGTGACATTTCGGAAAGTTTCCATTTACTGTAAAATGAGGGATGCGGAAGTGTTCAGTAGATATCAGATAGTCACTCTGTTTCATAGGCCCCAGGATACAGCTAGCCAGAATTAATATTTATGCTTCCTTGAGGCCAAGTTTTATAGTGTACACTTAATTCTATCAACTTTTCCCCCCTGCCATACTTCTTAGTTCAGCAAATAATACTTAGAAATAACTTGACATAATTGACAGAGGGCTTGACCTTCACACTGCTGACAGAGATTCAGGGCACCAACTGAGAATCTGCTTTTACTAGTGAACGGAGACCAGTGCCATGCCACAGTGCCAGCGCACCTGCTGATCATCCTCAACCTCCCCCACCAGAAACCCTCAAGGGTGATCACCACTGCCAAAATCTGAGCTTTGTCCTGAGTAGGGGTGTGACAGTAACGAACAGCATTTCTCGAATACCAGGGATAATAGATCCAAATAAACCGTGGCACTGCTCGTGTCCTGTGCCTGTTCGGGGAAATACTATTTAAGAGAAAAACAGCCCCTCACCCTCCTCCCTAGCCCCATCCTTTAAAATACACCCCCCCCCCTTGTAATTTGATATTCTGAATATTTAATAAATATTTTAAAAGAACTCCCACAATGGGTGACTGGCACAAGCCCCCCGTTCTCTATGGCTGGCCACTATCTTTGGTTTGGTGCTCACTTTTTGTAAAATAAGTATGTCCCCACATCTTGAGGCACCCTCATCCCCCCCCCATGCACCCACTGTTTCTTACAAGGAGCCAGGTGTGACAAAGGTGACGGACACAAAACTACCCTCTTCAAAGGCCCGTCACCTTCTACTGAATGAAAGCACTCCCATGCTTCCTTGCAGAGAACCAAAAAAAGTAGAATGATAATTTAAGCTTCATTCTTCTGCTCTTGTAATGTATAATGTATGACCAATTCAATCAAGACGTTTAAAAAAACTGAAGATCATGTGATCAGACAGTTGTACTATGCAAGCAAGCATGCGAGCTGGGGAGGAGGAGGATTTTATTTTAATATTCAAAATATCATGGGTACTAGGCGAGGAGGGTGGTTTGAAATTCTAGCAGAGGATGAGGGAATGGCGGTTGTGTATATTAAAGGATTGGGTTGGCGGGAAGCAGGGGGCTGTTTCTTTTAATTTTTTTTTAGCAATCCAACCAATACCAAATACCTGAATATTTGGGGGCCTGAATATAATATCTGGCCCCAGTACTCGAAGTAAGGTATTTGCTTAACCCTAGTCCCGATTCATAGTATCATGCCTCTCAACGTTAAAATGCACTGCACTGGCCTTTCCAATGCAGAGCAAATGACCAGAATGCATAGTACTTTATTATGTTAAAGGAAAATAAGTTTAAAGTTTAAGAAAAGTGGGTTGAATATATTTAGTGCCAAGGAATTTTTCTACCACATTAGCTTCACTTTGTAACCATATTGTGTCCATAAATAGCTGTAGTAGAATAAGGAACATCAATAAATCTTCACACAGCACAGGTAGATCTGACAGTAAGATGCACTGCACTATGCAAAATGCATAGCATTTGAGGGACATGCACTGTATTTCAAACAGAACTGGGTCTCACATTTTAAACCCTCGGGGCTGGCCAGGCATGCCCTTCTTGAAATGAAACCAGGAGAAAGTTGGTAATGCATAGATCTCACTAACAATACATTGTTAAACAGGAAGGCAATTAAAAGGCAAATCCACTTTGTGTTGGCTGGGCACCATGATGCCTCTCCTCCAACCCAAACAGGTCCGATTTCCAAAGTTTCCACCATAAATTCTCCCAAACTTCTGAAAGATGCTTGCTTGGACTTTGCCAGTGTGTCTTTTTTTTTTTTTTAACATGCCACAGTATCACACAGGCACTGTGCCATGCTCAGGACTTGGAGAAGCTCACCCCAGGTGGTGCACGCATTTTGCATAAGATGCAGTCCTGGTCCAACTCCTAATTTAAATACAAGTTTTGGAGGCCTTTTTTTTGTGTGTAACCTTCCTCTCAAGTCTGCTACACCTGCTAGGGGACCAAGGCAGGCATCACTACTATGTAAACGGCCCTTTTTTTCACCAGTTAGGATGGCACAGAAATAGACTGGCACAGTAGCAGCCATTGCTGAGCATTTGAAACATACATTGGAATAAGAAAGTCACAAGGATGATTCTCGCTACCATATTCACCATAAGCAAAGAATATATAAAGACAAAACCAAAAGGCCAGTTTGAGTTACAAAACTCACACTGCTGCTTTAAACAGTACAAAGTTTTTTTTGAATCTAGGGGAAAAAAAGAGAGAATTCTTGTTTCCAATTCCACTACAATTGTGACATTTTTTTTGGTAATATTCAAAGAGAGACAAGTGCTGTGGTCATAAAGATACCTTTCCACCTAAACGTTGCACTGCGCTACTCTTCTGAGACTCAAACGTCTGGCTGAACTATTAAACCAAATACTAGACATTTTAAAAAGAAAACATCTTTCTGCTTCAAAGAATGCACAACAGGCACCTGGCATTGTGGCTTCTACAACCCACCCTGAGGAAACCACCTGACTGGCAGGTGACTGTAACAAGGACATCACTACTCTAGTATCAGCAGGTTTTATCAGTTTGCACAACAAAAAGAACACGTCCATATACCCTCCCCCACCCAGTGTTTCCTTATACAGTGTCACCTCTGCAGTACATTAAGTACCAAAACGCAGAGAGATTGCCCTGCTGAATGTTAAACAAATGTCAAACCCAAGCTCAATATGATGTACTGCTCAGTTCGAAGGCTGGCTGTTTTGGAGAATTGAGGTAACCATGACTTTATCCAATACTCAATCAGGTCTGTGTGTCTCTGTATTTCCCTATTTAGTTTTCCTTCTGCAGACCCTGTATCTAGAAGTATCCCCCTCCAGCCCTGACACTGACCTGTCTCATGGATTTACAGGTTAACCACCACTTACACAGAGCCATATTGGCAGGTAGCCTGCCATGTATGGTTGTGCAGTGCCTGCGGGGGATGAAGAATGAGCCAGGGCTTATTCCTGTTCTCTCAACCCTTGGGTGTCTGCATGACACAAGTGCGTACATGTTTACTGACACACTTGCATGCTACATCAGCAGACTCCGCTCCCCTCCCCCATGCCCACTGATCCCGTCGTGCTGCCTCACGGCCTTTGCCACGTGGTATGCAAGTGACAGGACTTAGGAGACCCCCTTCCCAAGGGAGAAGAGCCATCTACGGACACTCAATCATCCATCTCCCAGTCAGCCTCCGAGCGACCCTGGCCCGTTTGCGAACCCAGGTAGCCAGTGCGGCACGCAGTAAGTAGCCAGCGCCTCAGCCTGCCATACTGGGTCAGCCAATTCTGTCTCTCTTTTACAAATAAAACTAGGCACGGGATAGATTTAATGAGACTGTAGTACTACATGGGTTTCTGTAAGAGAAGAAATGGCCGAGACTCAGGCATTGCAAAAAGCAAGAGATCAAGCAATTTAACATGTCATGGCATCAGTTAATCTGCAGCCTCGGGCACGGATAACCCTTGAATGACCTCTTGCAGTCCCTCCAATGATTAGAATCCCCTCAACCTGCTATTCAGTAAAAAGTAATGTCCGTTTCCTCTTACTGTTGGCGTTCCAGAGTAAATGGTATTCACCCAGCTCAGCTGCACTAAATATGTACTGCATTAATGACAGTGGGACTCATACTGTATGTTTTGTCAAAAAAATAGTTTTCAAAGACTTAAAAACATAAACAAGCATTAACAAAAGCAGCACAAATCTTTCTATCCGGTGTCGCGGATATGCCTTTCAAGCCTGTAACCCAGGCCTTGGAAACGTGGGACCCATCACCTTTTTTTCTGTGATTGTGTTATGCTATAAAAGTGCAACATTGTTGATTAGCCCTTAAAATGTGTAGGCTGGAGAGAGAGAGAGTCATGAGGTTGCATAGTTTGGGGGGATGCTTATGTCATCGTGGCTACCATTTCTGCTCTAACCATGCTGGCTCCTACCTTGAACAGCATAGCATCCACCCAAACTCCATGCTGAAGCATTGGTAGATGGCGGGCATATGCAGATTTCACAAGACATCAATCTCTGGCATCCTGACCCCTCCTAGGCATGACTCCCCAAGCACCTTCCAGCCACCTTTCTGTTCAAAATGACCTGGCCTGAAAATGCTAGGTAAATGACTTGTGGTCTCATGAGCTGTGTGTGAATGGATCAAAAAGGTATCAGTCAAACCAAGCTCTTGTCTCCTTGGCATTTCTGCAGTTTGGCAACATGTTACTTATAAAATTGCCTGGTTCTCTCTTTTTTTCTTCTTTTATTGCTAAATCAAAACAATGGCCCCAAGCTCAATATAAAAAAGCAGTCTGTCATTTT
Source organism: Neoceratodus forsteri (assembly GCA_016271365.2). NCBI lineage: Eukaryota > Metazoa > Chordata > Ceratodontiformes > Ceratodontidae > Neoceratodus > Neoceratodus forsteri. Next base: position 619,258,334 of record CM057450.1, on the reverse strand, counting down.
TTTTTCTGTTTTTCTTAAAAAAAAAAAAAAAAATCCAACTTTCTGTCTCTCTCTTCCTGCCAAAAACCAAATAGGAATGTTCCAGAATGTTCTGGTCCTTGGCGTTAGAATTTCCCTCCGATCCTGCGGGGGCAAACGGTCCCCGGACAGTTGCAGCTGGAAAAATGGTGGTGCAGCACTCTGTGCCATTATGTGGACCCTCTTTTTCTCAGTTCCTGGATGAATGCTACAGGAAGGACAGGAAAAGAGCAAAATATTACCTCGCAAATTACTAGTTTTTTTTTTTTTTATTTTCTCTTTATTGAACATTCAGCTATGTAAAAACCAGAAGTATAAACAGCCCACATGCCACCACACTCACTTATCTCCACAGCGCTTCTGTCAGAGGCTCCCTGCAACTGTCTGTTTCTCTGAGGGGTCGCCTCCCTCACTGGGGCCCTGTCAGACAGCCTCAGCACAGCTGGCCACCAAGGAGCAGCTTAAGTCTCCGTGGAGAGGATTTCGAAGGGTATATCATGGTGTCTGGGTGGGAGGACATGTGCGTCATCCTCCTGCTAGCACTAATGGATGTTTTTCCCCTTTTGTTCTGGCCCTCCAACCTCCTCTGGCAGTAGCCAATGTCACCCACCATACCGTCTGTCTGGTAGGTGACAGCCAGTGCTGTATAGTGTGAGATACTCATCTCCTGCCCTCATTCCAGGGTCAGCATGTGATTTAGTATGCATCGTGTCCATATCCCTTACTGGCCTGGGATAAGGGGAGTTGGGGCCTGGTCTTGAAACCGGGTCTCCCACATGACGGACCATGTTCCAACAGCCGGCAACATCTGGCCAGGCTATCAGTTTTTAGCAGTAGGGTTATATGTATGATTACAAATAAGTCTTCCCTTTCAAGGTGGCTAGTCTTTATCCCTCACTTCAGCAATTGTACACTTTGCAGCAGGAATTCTATTCTATTGGTTCTGCCAACTTGTGACAGAAAAGTTGATATCTGAACATTTCTTAAAAGCAGTATGCAACATTTCATAATATGCCCCCACCACAACCAACTTGTTGATCAGTGCTAGTTCTCCTTTTTAATTATTCTTCTGTTTTTCTTAGTTCTTTGTCCCGTATCACCTCTGTCCCCCACATTAATGATTAGCCTCACCATGGCCCCATCTTTCTTCCAACTAGGATAGTGGGCAAGTAACACCACTAACTGATTGTCCAGACTAGAGGTGCAGCAATGCAGGGCAGTCCATGCCTTCCTTCCCAGACACTTGGTTCAATGCCAGATGCAACCTGGGATTCCATGATTCACATGCGAACCCCAGTCTCCGAGTTGGCAGGAGACAACGCAGCCGCCATGCTGCTGGTCCAAGCCTGCTAGTTCTTTTATATGGAGGGGTTGCATTTCAGTTGATTTTTTTCTTAGAACACAGCCTTGTAGGAGCTGTGATTTTGTGGGCTGGAGTTTGCCACAATGTCCCCACTTCAGAAATAATTATAGGAGAACGGTAGTCAGTCCCAATGTGCACTTTGTGCACAAAAATCTTTTGGTTTACTTTTTTACCGTAGTGTAGTAGGTTGTATCAGACTAATTTTGCTCAGTTGTAGGCTGAATCTTCTGTTACTATAAATCCCAGAACCCCCTACAGATGATATTAGAGCAGCAGGCAGCAGCGAGAGATTCAATAGCCTTCAGTGCATGTTAAGAGTTTATATAATCTTCGATCAGATGTTTTCTGGTTCTGCTTTTCTCCAGGGGCTAAGTATAGTCCTCTGTGGCTGTACTTAGCCAGGGAGGACAGTGGGACTGGCAAACAAAAGATTCAGAGCTGATATAAACTCTAACAGGCACTGCAGGCTATTGCATCTCCCACTGCTCTGATGTCATCTGTAGGAGATTCTGGGATTTGTAGCAACATAAAATGTCAGACCATCTGTTTCTAGGGCAGAACCAGCAGAGCAGGAGTCATCCACTGGGCAGTGATCATGGCATGCAGTCAGCTAAGCATGCAGCGTATAATCTAGTCCAGTGCTGGCTATGGGAGAACAGGGTTGCACAGAAAGGACACTTTAAGAGTAATCCCTGCTTCATGACCTCTTTTAACCAATGCAGGGCTAGGCTACAAGTTTAACTGAGTGGCTGCTGTGCCCACTCAATGCCTGTCACTTTTCTAGTGGTTCTCTGGAAGTGAAAGATTTAAGCCAGTGAAGAAGCTAAAGAAACGTGGATAATAGCACGGCTGGATAGGCAGTAGCCTTAGAAGGGTGGTGGGGAGCTTGGGGGAGGGGAAGGGAAGATGTATGGACTTCTGTCTGGGCCAGCTAGGCAGACCACTTCGTACTGGAGCAAGCTGGTGGGGCACTTGGATGGTAATAAAAACTGTGTTTATGACATTTCTGCAAAACAGGTTTTTGCCAAATCTGAATGCTGAATACTTTAATTATTTGGATAGCCCATTGAAAACATACACCAAACTCAAATATCGGGGTATTCGCATTTATCCGGGTTCCCCATAAAAATGGGCATTTGATGCCCTTGGAGTTTACCAGGTAAACAAATTTAAAATACATTTTGCATGCCTTACTCTCTGGGTGCATTACCATCAAAGTCTTGCTTACCTTCAATAATCTCCTCCTTTACTTTCTGCAGTTCTTTCCTTACTTCCTCTAGCAGCTCCTGCCAGGAAAAGAGGAAAGCAGAGGTAATCATACTTCAGGCCAAACAAAGGGCTGTGTGCTCCCCATAGCCAAGGTCTGAATCTTATCATGGGTAAAATACTTCGGAAAAATCAAACACGGTCAAAATCTGTACCAGCAATAGTTTTGAAAAAGTTGTCCCTCCTTCAAAGACTTTTAAACCACATTACTGACATTTCTTCCCTACATCTGTGAGAGTGCTTTTTCTGGTTCTATACACACATTCTCCAAAGCCTCACTCCCAGTGCAAGGCATCACAGGTAAGCAAAACACTGTGCAAGAAGAGATGCACAATAAAAAAAAAAGCAATTTGAATATTTTTTCTCTCCTAGCACCGAAGGATCCATGCTGGATGTGGTTCTCACAAATTCAGAAGCTGTAGGGGCCGTAAGAGTAGGGAACCACTAGCAAAGAGTGTCCATAATTCAGTTTGGTTTTATTTGACCCTAGGGGTCAAATCAAAACCCACTTGAGAACAGAGGGAGGTCCTGGACTTTAAGGGGGCAGAGTTCAAAAAATGAGAATGCTAGTGTGGGGCAAACTAAACCAGGGTGGGTGATACTGTAGGGTGTGGAAGAGATATTTGGGGGGGGGGGTTATAAAAGGGGCCATACCGGAAGCAACCAAATTATGTGTGAAGACAGTAGTAACAAACTCTGGTCAGAGCCACTACACCTGCTAATGCATTAACTTGATAAGGGTGTTTCATGGGCTTGAATGTAAAGATGAATTGCTGTAGGCAGCTTTGTGTGTAAATTTCATTTTTGGTAAAGTTAGGTCATTTATCTGGTTGATCCTGTGTTTCCCATGTGTTTAAAGTGCGGGTAGCAAGTGCGTCTTGTACTATGTGGGGAAGAGGAGGGAGCTCCACACCAAGGCCTTCAAGTTATGTTAGAAAAATGGTGCAGCGAGGAGAGTTATGGCTACACTGGGGACTGAGGCCCAAACTGGAAGGATAAGAGCCTATACTGAAGTGAATGTCAGCTTCTATTAAGGAGGGAACCATAGTCTTCAGTGTATGGTTTAAATGTTACTTTGATGGACATTTAAAGTAGCCGGGGGTGGTGATGGAACAAATAGGGGAGGCAGAAAGTAGGCCACCTCAGGCTAAGATAGAGAGTAGGGATATCTCAGGCAGGGGGTTAACAAAGGAGGAAGGGAGAGGGAAGGAGCAGTCAAAGAAGAAAGGTGAGGAAGAATTGAAAAAAAGAGAAAGTGACAAAAAGAAAGCTGAGGGATGTCAAAATGGTGCAAAATCTACATCAGAAGCCCTATGAGAGGAAATTGAAAGAGTTCAATATGTACAACCTGGAGGAGAGAAGGGAGAGTTGGCATACAATGGAGCCCTTTAAATACCTCACGGGGGTTAATAAGGTAGAGAAGGGAGGTATGTTTCAGAGAAAAAGGTGCTGTAGAACAAGGGCTCATGATATGAAGCTGGAAGGAAGATTTCAGTTGGTTACCATCTGTATCCCCCCTTCCCCCAGTCGCCCCTGAAAAAAAGGATTTCAAGTCTCAGTGGGCCTACCAGGTGAACAAAATTCAATAAATAAAATCAAATTAAGATTCAGGAGAGATGTAAGGAAGTACTTCTTCACAGGAAGGGTGGTGGATTCCTAGAAAAGCCTTCCATGGGAGGCAGTGGGGTGAAACCAGTGGTGGGTTTCAAAAATGCCTCAGATAGGCACAAAGGAACCCTTGGAGAAAGGAAGGGGATGGAACAGAAAGTGCTATAGATCAAGCTGGGTCTCCAGCAAAACTGATCATAATTAAAAATGGGCAGACTAGATGGGCCCAGTGGTCATTATCTGCCATCAGTTTCTATATATATATCAGATTAGGCGATTCAAATGGATAAAGTGTAAAATTATTAATATGCACATTGTCGATACTGTAAACTGTGTGGTACAAAAAATTCATATTGTACTATGCTACACAGATATGATAAATCAGTAATATATGCATTGAGCAAGGCTGAAGAAATCAAGAGGAACACGTGTGAAGGAATATACTACTGAATGAGTGGTGACACCATGATAGGTACATAGTGTATGAAGTTACTTTTTTATGATGGTACCCAGCTGTATACCAATGTTAAGTAAGCTACAATATGGAATTTTATTTATTTTTATTTTATTTTTAATAATCCAGACATTGTCTACATAGTAATAACAGATAGCCAAGGGTGCTCTCTACAATTTGCAGCTTTTTTTTTTTTTAATTCATTTTTGGAAAATCACTTGTAATGGGACTGCAATTCTACCCAACCAATTAAGTTTTAGTTTGGAGGACGGAAGGAGGTGGATGAGACAGTGCTGTAGATCAAGTTGGGTCTGCAGCAAAAGTGAACATACAGTAATTAAATACAGGCAGACTAGATGGGCCCAGCAGTCATCATCTGCTGTCAGTTTCTGTTTCTATGTATGACAGGTCATGTGATTCAAATGGCTATAGTGTAAAATTAAGATGCGCAACGTCGATACTGTAAACTGTGTGGCACACATAATTCATGTTGTACTATGCTACACAGACACAATAATCAAATGGGTGATAGAAGAGTTAAGACAGCTAAGTGTTGCAAGCTCAGTGACAGATGGTTACATGCATTTCCTGTGGACAGAGTGCAGAGGGATGCCTGGATACCTGCCAGCCATGTACTGTCTGATATCATGCCTCTACACAACACTGTAGGTATAAAAACTGATAAGAACTTATTGTTTTCCTGTTTCCAAAGCTGTTTTCTCTAACACTTGGGAGTTATTACTAGGAATTCTGAGACAACAGGAGTTGTACATCTATATATAGTTGTCTCATAATGGTGTAAAATTGTCATTTAGTTATCCCCCGTGCATATATGTGTGTAGTTTTCTCTAGGTTCCTTATTCTGACAAAGGGCTGTGATAAGAAGTAAGAACTAATAGAATTTTTTTTTTACTTTCTTTATGCTCCCCTCTCTGGCCCCTTAGGACTCTCTCCGGTGTGGTCTCTCAGACCGGCCAACTCCCACTCCACCTGATGTCTCCCCAGACCTAGCCTCAGTATCTCTCCTCGCCCTACTACCAACTCCCAACTTCCTGGCTCTGAGCCCCCGAGGCGAAACCGCCTACTCCTCTGGCACGGTCTATCTAGAATCTAGTAGGGCAGCCAGAGCAGGAAGGAGATTCGGAGGCTGGCTGGGGTAGAACCGGCATTGAGTGTGGGTGCCGTCTACTAGACCCACCTTCGCCTTCCAAGGTGCCAGGGCCTTTTTCCTTGTTTTGAGTTCCTGGAGGCGTGGACATGCAAGGACGCCAAGCACGTGATGGGCACACTTCCATGTCCATCTGCGGGACATCTGCTGCCACCTCCATACCCCATGTGTGTGTCCCGCTAGTGGCAATGCTCTCAGTCTCCACTGGGAGCCGCCAGAACTGTGGGATGCACAACCCACCCTCCCCAGAAGAGGACAGCAGTCAATCAGATGCTCAATCCTTTCCTCCCTGGCTGACCTCCATTGACCAGAGTCTGCTCCCGAACATGGGTCACTGGTGTGGCACGAAGTAAGGCTAGTGCCTCAGCACCACCAGGCCAACTAAGAACTAATAGAACCTGCTACTGTCCAACTCCAAAGTGTAAAAGAATATGACATGGGGAGAGGTACAAAATATTTCCCTTACACATCCAGCAAATGGTCCAGTGCTGCTTCAGGCCAGCTGAGTAAATGCTAGGGTCTAAAAATTAGCCACTGGCTACAATGCACCCAGTGTTTTAGCCACTTGTGAACTGAATTAGCCACTCTACAAACATGGTCTGATGCTGTATTCCTGTCTCTGTAACCCAAACATTCTGGGGTTCTCCACTGTTTGGTGCAGGAATTGGACTGACAGATGTCATATTTTCAAGGGGCTGGCAGTATAGCCTAGAGGTTAGAATAATGAGCTGTGAATAAGCTTAGTACATCCAGCAGACCTGGGTTTGATTCCCACAACCTCCACTTGCATATTGTGCGACACTGAGCAAGTCACTTAACCACCTCCTGGGTCACCCCTGAAAACAGGCACTTGTGTCCAGTGGGCCTTACCTGGTTACCAAAAAAGAATAGAATAAAGGGGAAGTGAGTGAACTTGCGCTCTAGCAGGTTTTGCTCATGATTTTTGTGAAGACCAAAAAAAAGATCCTGAAATGTGGGTTCAGAGGTTTGTTTCTAACTGGTTGGTGGTGATTCCCAGGGCTTTTGTTTCACATACGTAGAACTGTTATTTAGTGGTAAAACATTTGAGTTTCATACAGGCATATTGAGTACACTGACATTATTAGGACAACAGATCCCTGTTTGAGGTTACAGTTTGATTAATGAACACTAATTGCAGACTGCACATGTTTAAACAGTGCGAGTCTAAATATTCACAAATACTGACAAATGAACACACACAGTTATGTGTTTTACATATTTCTAATTAATATGCACACACACACTTTCTTTGGCTTCAGTGAGGTTTAGAACATCTGAGGAGTCAGTTCATAGCATTCAATTCTGTGACCTTTGATTTACTAGTCTCAGGGATGTTTGCTAATCCCTGGTTGTATTTCTTGATTTATAGCTAATCTGTCACACTCATGTTTTAAATGCTTTTTTCTCTGGGTTATAAATTAAGACTGAAATATATGTACTGTTATTGTGATCATTATTTCCCATCAAAACTTAAAAACACTGTCAGACTGAAAGAAAAAACACCAACCACTGCAGAATAGCATAGTTACAGACGACAGCCTTGATGATCTACAGTGATAACACTTCATTCTGTGTTGATCTGAGAACTCAACCTCATTCCTCACTGGGAAACACTAACAAAGAAAAAGTAGTGCAGTAAACAGACTGCTGAGTGGAGGGATTGCTATAAAACTCCAATAAAAAAGCCCATTAGACATGTGGTGAGCTCCTTATTTCTACTGTCCTAGCAAAACATCTGCAGAGATCTGAACTGCAGCCGTAAAAAGAAATAAGTTCAAAAGACCTATATGGTTCTCAGCGAGTGTAAAGGAAGCAGTTAGAACCAAAAGAAAAGCCTTCTATAGGTTTAAGAAGTGACGGGGGAGAAGAATGGAAGGAATACCTTCACAAAAATAGGAAGGCAAAGATGGCAGTAAGGGAGGCAAAAGCAGACACGGAGCTGCGGATTGCAGAGGGGATCAAATCTAGAGAAATATTTCTTCCGCTACCTCAGGAAAAAAGGAGGGGGAATCATTATGGGGGAGGGTAATTTAGGATGATAGGCAGAAGGCTGTCATCCTAAAATACAACTTTTGCTCTGTTTTCACAAGGGAACATACCACCCCCCAACCGAAAGTGGCATCCAAGTGGCAACTAGGGGGATCCTAGAGATGGAAACGCCTGTATTCACTAGAGACAGGGTCCAGAAAGGGCTGGCAGCCCTCAAGATAGACAAGGCCCCATGTCCGGATGGGATGCATATGAGAGTGCTAAGGAAACTACCTGGGAGGGGAGCAGTTGGCAAGCACCAACCAGGAGCGAGACCTAGACTTAAAAGTGGGAAAGCAGTGTGAAAAGGCCGTGCTAAAGGCCAGTGGTATGCTGGGCTGCATAGGGAGGGGAATCACGAGTCGCAGAAGGGAGATAGTGCTACCACTTTATAGGGTGCTGGTGTGCCCCGACCTGGAGTACTGCATACAGTTCTGGAGGCTGCACCTTAGGAAAGACATTGATAGGATTGAAGCATTGCCAAGGAGTGCAACAAAAATGATTCAGGGTCTGCATTAAATGGCATATGAAGGTAGGTTGAGGGAGCTCAACATGTACTCCCTGGGGCAGAGGAGGGGCATGATTGAGACATTCAAGTATATCAAGGGTATAAATAAGGTAGGGGTACAGGAGTTCCTTCAGGAGAAAAGCATCAGAACTAGAGGACATGATATGAGGCTCAGGGGTGGGCGATTCAGGAGCAATGTTAGGAAGTTCTTCACTGAGAGAGTGGTAGACTCATGGAATTACCTGTCCCAGGAAATGGTGGAGGTCAAAATGGTAAAAGGATTAAAAAATGCCTGGGAGAAGCACAAAGGTATCATTTCACAGAAAGAATAGAAGGGGGGGAGGTAGTTACCCATATCTGGCAGATGAGATGAATCTTGCGGTCCCCTTCTGCTGTCAATTTCTCTGTTCCTATGGGAACTGGCAGAAGAACTGGCTGATCCTCTGACAAAACTATTCAACAGCTCACTACAGACAGGTATGATTCATAGAGACTGAAGAGTGGTAGACGTGGTTCTACTACATAATGGAGGGGGATAAGGAACAGGCAGGGAACTACAAGCTGGTTAGTCTCACATCTAATATTGTAGAAAAGCTGATGGAGATTATTTTTTTTGTTCACTGCACTTTATGTAGTTGCCCATCCGCCAACCCTCTGCCCCCCTCCACCACCCCGCCATCTCTGGGACTTACCTACACTGACCGATAGTGCCCCAGGGTTTCCCCCTGTGGTGGAACCCCTCAAGACCCCTCACCTTATCCCAGGAGGTGTTTAGTTTGCATGCTGGTCAGGGAGCTCAGTAGGTGGGTATGGGGCCTGCAAGGAGAGGCGGAGATTCTGATCAAGCAGGATCTCGTTGTCTACGTGGAGAAAAAAGGTTTCAGGATACTAAACAGCACAGATTCATGGCAGCAGGGTCCTGTCAGAGCAACCTAATTGTCTTCTTTGACTGGGTAATGAGGAAACTATATAGGGGCCATGCAGTGGATCTACTATACTTTGATTTCAGCAAGGCTTCTGACTTAGGGCAGCAAGTCGGTTGATTCCCGCTGAGAGGAATTTTCTCTTGGCCCCTTGATCTGACCCAGTAGTGTGCTGTGGGCTTGCTGCCATAGGGCGGCCGGCTTTGTAGTGCTTCTGTTTCTGCTAAATGGCAGCTGGTGGGCTGCCGTGGAGCAGAGCGGGTCTGGGGAAGGGTTTCGTGGCTGGGTGAAGTTCAGGGGAGGCTGTTGATGTTGTCGATGTCGACTGAGAAAAATCCATTTCGTCTTCAGGTTGGAATGAAGATTGAGAGGAGACATGAAATAAAGCCGGCTACTTGAATCTGTGAGGTTTCACCATTAAACAGGGAGTGACAGTGGCGGGTTCGTATGAAACAACTTGAATTGATTCTTGACTGTGAAGTAAAAGTTTCATTAAAGAATTGACTTGGGATTTTTATCGTTGGGATTCATTATTGGTTTTGACCCTCTGTGGCAGTGAGAGCCCACAACAGGAACTGAATTTTTTCATGGCTTCTCTGGATAAAATTGTTTAAGAAGAAATAACAGGATTGACCACGACATTTGAATGAATTGAGACTCTTTTTTGGTTGTGTGAATATTTTACTTTAAGTAATAGTTTATTTTATTTATTTTATGTTAGTTTAAGTAGGTATTAATGTGGTAATTCTGTATTATCCTCCCCTTCTGTGGGAAAGACAGTGGGTGGGATTTGTAAATTTTCCCTCTTCCCCCCCACTTTGTGAGAAAGAGTGGAGGAGTTGCCATCTGAGTGCGATTTGGTTTTTTGTTAATAGTTGTTTACTTTATGTTTTTTGATTTAAGTAGAGTGTGGAATGGTTTTATTAAGGGGGTATATTAAGAAATGTTAATTTAGTGGGGTTTTTATAATTTAGTATTATTGATAAGGTTTAAAATGTGTTGGGTTAGTAAAAACAATCAGGCAGTACTCCCCCTCAAGACTGAGGGATCTCAGACCCTTTGAATGTCCTGCACTTCCTTCAGAAGTTTACAGGAGATGCCGAATATTCGGCATTTCAAGACGAAGGAGTGGGGGGAATAGGAGATCCCGGAACCCTTGCGGGGGATGGGAAAAGAGTGGGCGGACAGGGACTGTTGGAACCAGGAAGCACCCTGGGGCGAAATGGATACAGGAGCGAGGTCCATCATGTCTTGTACCCATACCCAAGGGCACTGACTTGGTCAGGCAGGAGGTGGAGTCATCCTTGGAGTCTCGTCCCTTTCGGGCAGTGTTAAGCAATGCTAGCTCTATCAGAAACAAGACTGCCCTGGTAGCAGATCTTGTTATATCTGTGGATTTAGCTTGCATCACCGAGACCTGGCTTGATGAAAATGTGGGCCCCATTTTGGAATCCACAGTTCCGGCCAGGTTCTCAGTGATTCACCGCCCGAGAGTGGACCATAGGGGCAGGGGAGTTGCAGTCTGTTTTAGACAGGAACTGGACCTCAGGGAGATACCAGTTGGATGTACCAACTCCTTTGAGTGTATTGTAGGTGCAGGCTTCAGGATACTTCTCATTTATCGTTCATCAGGTGATGGAGGGTATTGGAATCCCCCCGATGGTTAATTCTGGGGGCTTTCAATGCCTGGGTCGACAATGAACTCGCGCCGTTTGGTCAAAACCTCCTCCAATTGATGGACTCATTGGGCTGGACATGGGTTATTACCTCTGCAACCCATCAGGGGGGACACGCATTGGATTTGATATTCCATCTGGGGATGGAAGTCTCTGATGTGGAGGTGGAGCCCATCAGTTGGTCTGACCATCATGCCCTGAGGTTCAGTTTCACAGCCCCGCAAAAGAGGCCTACCCAAAAGGAGATTGTACAGTTCCATCCTTTGGGAGGAGTTACCTCAGAAGGCCTAATGACGGAGCTGGACTTCTCGGGATTTCCCAATGGATAGCACTGACCCAGAGTCCTTAGTGCTAGCCTATAACAGGGCAGTTGTGAGGGCCCTGGATGTCACTGCTCCAATCAGTGTTCGTCCCTGTACTCTCCACCTAGGGGCCCCATGGTTTACCTAGGAGATCCTTGGGTTGAAGAGACAGGGCCGAAGATTGGAGAGACGCTGGCGGAAAACTCACATGGAAGTGGACAGGCTTAGACTGTTAGATCATTATAAGACCTATCAGTTAGCAATTTCCCATAAGAAGGCAGAGTTCCTGTCCAGGGAAATTGCTACAGCGAGGAATAGACCGGCCCAGCTCGTCCAGACTGTGGACAGATTGTGCAATCCAGTCTGTCTTCAATCTGGTCAAGCGTTGTCACAATTACAGTGTGAGGAATTCGCGATGTTCTTCGCTGATAAGGTGTCCACTATCAGGGATGAGATCAGCCAGCGCCTTCCCATAGGATCTTGCAGTGATCAACCGCGGGGCGCAAATACCCAACTGACTTGGTTCACCTTCAGTCAACCGGCACTCATGGATATAGTGAGGATCATCCAGACTTTGCGACCTACCTGCTGTAGATTGGATCCAGGCCCTACTCACCTACTTGTGGGGTGTGTAGAGGTTATTGGCCCAATCCTTACTGGGATAGTTGTGGTGTCACTGGAGAAAGGGATCTTTCCTGATCCCTTGAAGGAGGCAATAGTACGCCCCCTTTTGAAATAAATCCTCCCTTGATCCTGACTGCCCAGAAAACTACAGACCGGTCTCGAATCTTCCCTTCTTGGGGAAGATTGTCGAGAAGGTGGTTGCATTGCAGCTGGAAGACCATTTAACTATCCACAGTATCTATGACCCTCTCCAATCTGGCTTCAAAAAAGGCATAGTACTGAGACGGCTCTTGTTCGGGTACTAAATGATCTCCTGATGGCGCGAGATCGGAGAACCTCGTTCTATCTTGGTTCTCCTTGATCCCTCAGCAGCGTTTGACACCGTGGATCATGGGGTGCTGCTCGATTGCCTGTGGTTTTTCTGTGGACTAAGGGGGGTGGGTCCACAGTTGGTTTAAATCTTTCCTGCAGGATAGGAGTCAGAGAGTAGTGTCGGGGATTCATTCTTCGGCCTCTCACTGTCTACACTGTGGGGTGCCGCAGGGTTCGGTGCTGTCCCCCATGTTATTTGCGGTGTACATGCTTCCATTGGGGGACATTATAAGACAATATGGGTTGAAGTTTCATTGCTATGCTGATTATTCTCAACTCTATATGTTTTTTGTGCCCGGGCGAGAGTCTGATTCAAGTACATTATTTAACAACTGCCTCCTGGAGATACAGAATTGGATGAGTACCAATTGGCTGAGGTTGAATCCGGGAAAAACAGAGGTATTGGTGGTGGAACCGGGGGTGAGGATGTCAGGTTCATGGGCGGGAAAACCCTCAGGTTTATTTCTGGGGGAGACCCCGCTTATGGCATCTGGCCAGGTACGTAACCTTGGTGTTATATTTGACAAAGGCCTGACTCTGAGGGTGCAGGTGTCAGCCGTGGACAAAACATCCTTTTTCCATCTAAGGAATATAGCACGGGTGAAACACCTGGTTCCATCAGAGGATCTTCCTACCCTGGTCCACATCTTTGTTGCCAGTCGTCTTGATTACTGCAACGCCCTTTATCTAGGGCTGCTGGGAGTGGATATTCGCCGCTTGCAGCTGGTGCAAAATGCGGCAGCTAGGTTGTTGACTGGAAGCCCAAGGTACAACCATATAACACCTGTGCTTCGCGAGTTGCACTGGCTGCCAGTACAGTAGCAGACCACTTTCAGGGTCATGTTGATGACCTATAAAGCCCTACATGGGTTGGGTCCCCACTACCTGGTAGAACTCCCGACTTCTTACTGCCCCTCCTGCTCCCTCCAATCCTCTGGCGAGGGATTGCTAGAGATTCCCAGGGTAACTTTAAAAACATCTGGTGGAAGAACGTTTGCCTTTATGGCTCCTACCCTGTGGAATTCTCTATCTTGCCAGATACGAAATAGCCCGACTGTGGAGGGCTTTAAAAAAGCCCTAAAAACCTTACTTTTTAATGAAGCATTTCATTAATGTAAATTGTACTGAAGTTGCTATATACAAAATGTTATTTATTATTGTGGTTTTAATGCTGCTTCTGTAATCCTGTAAAGGCGCCCTGAGCTTGGGAAGGGCGCCTTATGTAGATACATCTGTACTGACTTAGTGCTGCACAGACACTTGCTGAGGAAGATGGAGGACCCGGGAGAAGCAAGGGACACAGTCAGATGGGTGGAAAACTGGCTCAAGGGTAGGCAGCAGTGGGTTGTTGTCAACGGTGTTAAATCAGCAGAGGGGAAGTCACAAGTGAGGCACCAGGGACCGGTCCTAGGCCCAGTCCTTTTTATTATATTTATTAGTGACACTGGTGAAGGAATCCAGGGTAAGACTGGCCTCTTTTCAGATGACACTAAACTCTGCAGAAGGGTGGATAGTGTCAAGGGAGTTAGGGAATTGCAAAGTGACCTCCAAAGGCTGCAGCAATGGTCAGTTGTGTGGCAACTGAAGTTCAATGCCAAGAAGTGCAAGGTAATGCACCTGGGGAAAAAAAGAATCCCAGGACAGAGTGCAGGCTAAACAGGATTAAACCTAGTACAATGACAGAGGAGCGTGACCTGTGAGTCATTATTAGCAACACCCTGAAGCAATCTAGCCTGTGAAACAAAGCTTACAGCAAGGCAAACAGAATGCTGGGGTGTACAGGGAGGGGCATAGATATCAGAAGGAAAGTAGTAATAGTCCCCCTTTATCGATCTTTGGTGAGGTCACACCTGGAGTACTGTGTCCAGTTCTGGAGCCTTCACCTCAGAAAGGATAAGGACATGCTGACGGCAGTACAGTGTAGGGTGACAAAGATGATTCAGAGTCTGCAGTGGGACTCCTACGAGAAGTGTCAGAACGCTGAACATGTACTCACTAGAGACCAGAAGGGAGAGCCGAAATATGATGGAGAACTTCAAGTTTTTGAAAGGGATCAATAAAAGTGAACTACATAGAATTATTTAATAGGAACACCAGCTCTGTGACACAAGGGCATGAATGGAAACTGAAAGTGGGGAGCTTCAGGAGGGACTCAAGAAAGTATTATTTTACTGAAAGGGTGGTGGAGCCATGGAACAACCTGCCTACCGAAGTGGTGGATGCCAAAACCATGGAAGGCTTCAAGCATGTGTGGAACAGAATAAAGGCACAAATAGCAAGCTCTGCACCAAGTGTGGGGAAGGGAAGATCAGCTGATGGAGGGGGTGGGGGTGGGGGATAGGTCCCCAGGTAGTCACCAGGTCTCTGACAACTTTGGGCAGACTGGATGGACCTTTGATTTTTTTCTGCCATCACTGTCTCTGTTTCTATATTTTTGGTATGTTCACTAAATGTGTTACAAATGTCTGTTGCCTTGGGGTCATCACTTGGTATATGACGGAGACAATGACTGCAGCACATGGAAAAGTTCAAACAAAGATGAACATGTCTGTACTTTACCATTCGCAGCCTGTACTGGATCCGATGTACAAGCCTGTTTGAAAGTTGATATCCGTACTGGCAAAGCCTTGTCAGACTGACTAACAAAATTATGTGCATATTACCCATGATGCCTTGCAGTACCAACATACGAATGTGCCAGCAGAAACAGACCACCCGGTCTATCTAAGTCTGCTCAAGTGTGCAGCTAGCACCCCTAGTTTGCAGCTGCCTCCCCCACTTTGTCATCCTACTGCCGCCCCCACCTCCTCCACCCTCACTCGCCCCTGTTCCCTGTCCCATGCCCTTTTAAAGCTGTTCACAGATTTACATACCACCACCCATTCTGGTAGTGCATTCCATTTTGCTACCACCCTCTCCGTGAAATAGGGTCTCCTCATTTCCCTCCTAAATCTTCCCCTCTATTCTTAGCCTGTGCCCCCTGGTGTACCTCCCCCTCCTTAGCTTAAAGACTCTGTCTGCCCCATCCTTATTGATTCCCCTCAGATACCTAAATGTCTCCATCATATCCCCCCGACCCTTCTATCCTCCAGGGTATATATATTCAGGTCTGCCAGCCTGCTCTCATAGTCTCTCCCCTCCATTCCACATATCTTCGTTGCCCTCCTCTGCACCACCTCCAGTAGCCTGATATCACGCTATAGGTATGGCCTCCAAAACTGCACACAGTACTCCAAGTGCGGCCTTACCAGCGACTTGTAGAGGGGCAAGATCGTCCGAGTTCGCCTGGGGGGAAAAAAAAAACTCACTATGCACCCCAGCATTTTGTTTGCTTTTGCAGCTGCTCTCCTGCACTGGGCAGTGTTGTTCATGGTTCCTGTTACCATTACCCCAGGTCCTTCTCCTCCTCCTCAGTGATCTCCAGCTTAACCCCTTCCAGCCAGTATTCTCTCCTTGGGTTCTTCACCCTGAAGTGCATAACCTTACACTTCTTTGCATTGAACCCCAGCTGCCACCTCTCTGACCACTCTTCTAGCTTGCTTCTGTCCCCCTGCCAGCTGCTTCCATCCCTCCCCTTCCCTACATCCACCACTACTCCCATTTTGGTGTCATCTGCGAACAGACTTACCTTGCTCCACCACCCCGTGTGCAATGTCTGATCTGAAGAGCCCAAATAATACTGGTCCCAGCACAGAGGTCTGTGGCACCCCACTTGTCACCAGCCTCGGAGCTGAAAGCTCCGCTCCCACCACCACCTGTTGCAGCCTCCCACTCAGCCAACTTGTAATCCAGTTCTTCATTTTTGGCCCTACCCCTACACCAGTTAGCTTCCCCCAAGCCACCCATGAGGCACCGAATTGAAGGCCTTGCTGAAGTCCAAGTAAATAACATACACCACATGACCCTTATCCAGCTCACCTCTCACCCAGTCATAATACTGTATCAGGTTGGCCTGACAAGACTTCCCTGAAATGAACCTTTGCTGCCTCACATCCTGGAGACCATTGTCCTCCAGGTATGACACTAGTCTTTCCTTTAGTATCATTTCCATGAGTTTGCACACTATGGAGGCGAGACTTACCGGATGATAATTACCTGGTTCGTCCCTTGGTCCGCTCTTGTGTTAACGGCACATGTGCCATCTTCCAGTCCAGTGGCACACATCCAGACTCCAGTGAGGTGCTGTACAGATCCACCAGCGGCTCTGCCAACACCTCCACCATCTCCCTCAGCACCCTGGGGTGGATACCATATGGCCCTGGTGCCTTGTCTACCCTCTCAGTCCCTCTAGGACTCTACCTCCCTCAATTCTTCCATCTAACACCTCCTCTTCCCCGTCCACACCCTCCCAGCCCATGGTGGTAGCAGTCCCCCCCCCTTTTCTTCCATGAATACTGAGCACAATTATTCATTCAGTGCTTCAACCTGTTCCTCCCCCTTTTCTGTCCACTCCCTACCCTTTTTTATCCTCACTATTGTCTCCTTGCACTTCCTTTCCTCCCTGATGTATCTGAAAGTCTCTCCCCCCCCATTAATTCCCTTCGCTAATCTCAGCTCCCTCTGGGTCTTGGCTCCTCTCACTTTTCTGGTCACCTCCCTGGACCATCTTGTATACTCCTCCCTGTCCCCTTCCTTCCCCATCCTCCTATACCTCTGATGTGCCTCTCGTTTTGCCCCTCACCACCTCCACTACCTTGCTGTTCAACCAGCACAGTTTCCTTGCTCTGCTCCTGTTACTCTGTGTCTTGGTGCAGGCTACTGTTGCCTCGGTAATCCCCTGTTTAATAATATCCCATTTCTACTCTGCATCCATCTCCTGCCTTATGCCCTCCAGTTTCCTTTCAGTACTTCCTGCATTCTCCCAAAGTCTGCCCCCCTGAAGTTTACTACCCGGGTTACTGATTTCTCTGGCTCCCCGCACATCATGATATTAAACACACCATTTGGTGATCACTGTCGGCTAGAGGGTCCTCCAGTCTTATTTCCCTTACTGCCTCCCCATTCAACAATACCAGATCTAAAGTGTTCTTTGGCCTAGTAGGTACACTGACCAGCTGCATCAGGAGCACTTGCTCCCTAGCACTGGAGGTGACCAGAATGCTCCAGTCAACTTCCGGCAAGTTGAAATCCCCCACAATGACCACCTTCCCTTTTCTACATACCTTTCTGATTTGTCCCGCTATTTCCCTGTCAAGCTCCTCCTGGTGGCCTGTATACCACCCCAGACCTCTGTTTCCTACCCCTTGAGTCTAGGAGCTACAGCCAGATTGCCTCTGTTCTCCTTTCCTCCCCCTCGTTCCATGTGCATTTAATCCCGTCCCTCACATTGACTGCCACCCCACACCACCTCCCCTCCTTACGGTCCTTCCTGTATAATTTGTACCCTGGGATTGCCAGATCCCAGTCCTGGTGCTCAGTTACCCACGTTTCCATGACATCTGCAATATCCACCCTCCACACTGCCAAGAGTGCCTGTAGCTCCACTGATTTGCTGCCTGAACCTCTCACATTCAGCGAGACCACCCTCCATCCAGTCCCCTTCCCCTCATCGCCCTCCATCTCCTCCCTTCTACTCCCTCCTTTTTCAGCCGCCCCTAATCCTTCCCTGCTAGCCTGGGGGGTAGACTGTGACTCCACTCTATCGGATCCCTGCCTACCCGCTGTCCACTTGCCACCACCCCCATCTAGTTTAAATCCACCTTTGCCGCAATATACCTTCTCAGTCTTTGCTTTGTTACCTGCTTCCCCTCTCTGCTCAGGTGCAGCCTATCCCTTGCAAACAGACTGCTATTATCACAGGTACTGTCCCAACCACTCACAACCTTGTACCCCTTAGTTTGACACCATTCTACCAATCATGCATTCAACTCCCCAATCCTCTCCTTTATCACTGTGCTTACGCAGAGTAGTGGGAGCACCTCCAAGAAGGCCACAGACTTCCCAGTCTCCTCGCATAACCTTCCCACTTCCTCAAACCTCTCCCTTGTTACCTCCACTGTTTCCCCCTCCCCAGGTCATTTGTCCCCACATGTACCACAATGTGTGGTTTCCTCCTACCCCTCCTTGGGCACCTTAGGATTGCCTTCCTGCCTTGTCTGCCTTTAATCCTGGTATGGACTCCACCTTTATTAGACTGTGCCTCTCCCCCTTGCTGCCCCATCTGATCCCTTTGAGTATGGAGTCACCCAACACCAGTACACCCCCTGTCCTCTTTCCTTGTGCCCACTGCCACCCCCCACCCACGTTCTCATTCCCTGGGCCACTCAAGACAGTGCTTTTACCATTTGCCCCAGTGTCTTCCCTCCTCCTGTTTGACTGCCAACCTCCCTCTCCCTCCTCACATCTCAAGAGTATTATCCCTCCCCCTGCCATGCTCAATCTCTCCACTTGTAATGCCCCTCACTCCCTCCTCTTCATGAGTACTATCCCTTGTGCAATCTCCTACTGCGTCCTGTTCCCCATGTGTCGCTAGTACAGCAGACATGTTCCCTACCCTCTTTGCATTACTGTGTTTTCTCCTCCCTCCTGCCTACTGCTGTTCCTCTTTTGCTAGGCCCTACCAGAGTCCACCCTTCATCAGCTGGCTTCCTGTCTAGTTTGCCCCTCCCCCTGACCCCTCCCTTGACCCACTGTTCCTTCTCTGTGGTGTCCCCCCCCGAAACTCTCAAGATGTCAGCCCTTCTACCAACGCAACCCTCCCCTCACCCCTCAACCTCCCCAGCTCCCTGCCAAGCCACTGAACCTCTTCCTTGAGCCTCCTTAGCCTGTGGCATACTGGGCACCGACCCAGCCTCCACAGTATGTTCATTCACACTGCTGCCCCACAACCACTGCACCCCACAATCCTACCCATGGGTCACACTACCTATACAGGACAGTGAAATACAGTCTGTCTATACTGATTACAGTTGTTTACTAACACAATTACAAATCCACCAATAGCATTCCCAAGTCTCACAAACACATACAGTCCAGAAATTAGATGTTTGCCCCAGGTCCTCTTTAGGCCCCTCCCCCTGGCTTTAAGTGGGGTCATTGTGCCCCACATTGAGCTTAATTCCAAAAAACACAGCCACACAGAAACCTTTAAGCTAAATTCAAAAGACACAGCCATAGAAATCTTTAAGCTAAATTAAAAAAAAAAAAATAGCAAAACTTACAAAATCCTCTCCACACTAACTCTCTCCACGGCAAGTAGAATTAACTAATCCTAGCCCAGCCTCTAACTGAAATTGTAATACCAAATGCCCTTGCATGCAGCCTAAGACAGACAACTGCAGTAATAACTGGAAACCACAATCCTGCTCAGAGGCTTTAGGGTACACGGTTGGTAGGGACAGAAGCACAAACACCTTGGATAGTTGTTCTCTCCTAGGATCCTTTTATGGATCCCGTGTACTGCTCTTTGAGCAAACTGCCTCTTTAGTATGTTCACTCCGACTGTTCCTAAATGCCATTTGCCTTGGGGCTGTGACTTGCGCGCTGGCTGAGACAATGAGTGCAGTACATGGAGGAGTCCCAACAGAGCCAAACACATGTCTGCACTCTGTCATTCACAGCCTGTACCTGATGAGATGTGCACGCCAGTTCAAGGGTTGTTGAGTGCTATCAGCAAACTGAAAGGTTTCCAGTTTTGAGAGTTTCTGGAATTACAGGGGATTGATAGTCTTGTACCATATAATATACATTTTAGGTATTGTATAACCTTTTTAAGTACTCTGTAAGCTTTTGTACCTAAACTACTGAGCTACCACAAAAGGCACCATTGAAAATGAGCCTTGGCTCAATGGTTTGTAATATTATTCCCTGATTTTTCAATAAAGATAACTGATCCTCCCTAATGGGAGGAGGTGGAGGATGGTACTCTTCCAGGGGACATGGTGGTTCACCCCAAGGCTGAGGTTCAAAGGCACACAGATAACAGGCAGGGGGCACTAGGTCAGTAAATACCCAGGAGGGCTCCCTCTACAGAGCTGGGAATCCTTCAAGCAGCAGAAAAAACAAATAAACAAATAACATGATGCCCCAGGTATTACACAGCATTCTTCAATGAGGCTTTCTCTAGTGACATATTGTAGATTATGGCTGTACCACCCGCTATTGCTGCTTTGTAATTCTGTGCACCCAGGAACAGGGCAGTGAATCTTGTCTTTAGGCAAAAGACACACGTGCCGTTCTTACAGCCAGCACAACTTTACAGGCTCCTCTTCCCAAAGGAATCCTGTTCAGTGGTTTATAGTGGTAGCCAAAGATATATCCCAAGACTGTTTACATCCTGTATAGCTAGATATACCATGGAGGTGTCAAGGGTGCAATGTAATACTGCAGAATTCTGGGCCGCCTCCTAAACCCGGGAAAAAGCCACGCCATTGTTTAATTAAATACTTGAGCTATACAGATGAGGAGACCGTCCTGCAAAAAGCTAAAAAATGTCCCTGGGGAATAAGAAAGTTCTAGGGACATAGATATGTTGTTCATCCACACTTATTGGCAGGTATCCTTGCCGCTTTAAATCTTGCCGGAAAGTCTTCAAGCTGGCTCCTCCCATCCACCTGGGTGGTAAAACTCTCGGCTCCGCCCCATGATGTCAGATCTTCCTTACCGCTTGGAAGCTCAGGTTCCCTCCTTAACGCTCTGCGTATAAGACTGGTTCCTATTTCTTGGTTTGCAGAATTACTTTGAGTTTTCAAGACTTGATCCTTACTTCCCTCGCGGCTGCGATGGACACATCGATTCCCGGTTTCCGGAGGTGCCCATGCAGGCAGAAGAAGTCTCGGACGGACCCGCACTCCACATTCGTCTACTGCTTGGGTCTTGGGCACGATCTGCTGGCTTGCGACCTGTGCTCTTCTTTTTCGGCCTACGTCCTGGAAGACCGTGCTGCCCGTTTACAACTTGGGTGACCCGAAAAACGTTATCCTCCGGTAAAGTCGAGAGAGCCGGTTGGCGGTTTCGCTCTCAAGGGCGGGCTCGGGGAACAGCTTGAGCAGATGATCGCCTCAGCGAGGAGGCGCATACGATCTTTGTCTTCCTCAGCCGCGGCATTTATCCCGCTCTCTCTGGGATCCTCCTATTCAGCTTCTTTTAAGGAGCTCTGTCTCTCTCTCTCTCTCTCTCTCTCTCCACTAAGGGAGAGGGACCAACATCTTCAGGGCCTTCCTCTCGGTCCAAGAAGAAGGACCACAAAGGTAAGTCCCTCCATCGACGCTCTTGGGAGCGGGAGAGGTCCCTCTCACCGAGTAGTCGAGCATCGACTTCAGTCGATCCTTTGGCTTCGGCCACTGGCTTCACAGTGTCCCCGTCAGGTCAGTTGACCGAGACTCCTGTCGACGCAGTCGAGATTTTTCTTGACCCGTTGGATGGGCTGTCGACCGGTGAAGCCGGAAACCCTCACTCCCCGGTTCCCCTGGCGGTGGTTGAGGAGTCCGTGGACTTGCCCGTGCCTCCGGTTCCGGAGTCCACAGTTGAGCCGAGGGGAGGGCGGGTTTCCCCCGCACTACCCCCGTATCCTCCTCGGAAAAGTCGAGGTTCGCGGTCTCGGTCTCGGACTTCTTCTCGGTCCAGCCGATCCCGCAGTCACAGGCAGTCTCGGTCTCAGCACCATGGCAAGCGGCGCCGCCGCTCGTCCTCATCCTCGGACGAGGGGAGACTTTGACGCAAGTTGCGTCGACGATACGAGGACCTCATGTGGCAACAGCTTCTTCTCTCTGGGAGCAAGCCGACATCGTCGCCTTCCCCGACTACCAAGTAGCTGTCACCGGAGCGGCCGAGGCGCCTACTTCCAGGCCTGTTGCTTGGCCAAAACCGGCTGCCTCACCGATTCCGGTGGAACCTCCACCTCCACAGCCGTTGTTTTGGGCTCCGACCAAAAATTCTCGGTTGGCCTAAGGTCTGCCCCATAGGCTGTTTGTCACCCTCACTCCCGATCGCCCTCGGCAGGTGGAGGGTGGCTCAGGCCCAAGGCAGCTCTTTGCGGACTCCTCCGAGTCCGACGACGATTCCTCCCTGTTCTCCAGGCAGGTCGACTTGGAGTCCTTGGGAGGTCAATCACTGGACGATAGCCCTTCGTCATTCATGGGTTTGTAGGCTCATCTCGGAATCCACGGGATGCAGCTCGAAACCCACATCAGCGGGCCAAGTGTCCCGTCATGGAGATATTGGACCGAGGGGATTCTCCTAAGGAGGCCTTTCCGGTGGCCGAGGCCATTGTAGGCCCGGCCTTGGAGCTCTGGCAGCGTCCTGCTTCCTGCCCTGTGCCTTCGGCCAGGATGGCAAGGAAGTATGCGGTCCCTACCGGTTCCCGGAACACCCCTCAGCCGAGGGGTTAGTTACCGACAGCGTCTTCCGGCGTGCCGGAAATGGTAGGGACGTGGACAAACCTCCTGATAAGTAAGGAGTCCAAGAAGTTGGACTACGCCGGGTGAAAAGTCTACGCTGCGTCCTCCCTTGGCCTTCGTCAGGCCAGCTCGGCCGTACTGATGGCACATTTTTCTCATGCCCTGTTGGGCTCCCTGGACGAGGTAGTCCCTCATCTCCCGGCTGACCTGCAGACCACAGTTTAGCAGGTGCGGGACCAGGGCAGTGGCCAAGCAGCAACTTCAGACTGCTTTGGACATCGGTGACTCATGCGCCAGGTCAGTAGCGGCCGCAGTGGCTATGCGCTGTCGAACATGGCTGAGGATATCCACCTTCACAGCGGATACCCAGCACAAATTGGCGGATGTCCCCTTCCTGGGGACCAACCTCTTCGGCCCTGGAGTGGAAGACCATCTCCAGAGGATCGAAAAGTCCAATGCCACTTTGGACTCAGTCTCATCCGCCTAGAGGGACAAGGGCCGCAGACCGCAACCCAAGTCCCTTCGTCAGTCTGCACCCGCGGCACGTCCGGCCCAGCAGCATTAGGGCCAGCAGGCTCGCGCTTGGCATCCCAAACCCAAGCCCGCGGCTTCCTCCTTCAGAAAGCAGGGAGGTAAAGGCCCAGGAGGTCCCTCGGCCAGTCCCTCCTCCAAGCCTGCACAGTGACGGGTTGAGGGGTGTCGCCCCCAACCTCGTCACCTCACCACAGGTTCCCCCCGTTGGGGGGACGGCTCCGCTACTTCCTTTCCGCCTGGTCTGCTATAACCACAGACCGGTGGGTGTTGGAAGTGGTAGGAAAGGGCCTGCCTGTAGAGTTCGAGCAGGCCCCGCCCTTCTGAGCCATCACCCCCAGGGGGGCCTCGGGGTCCGCAGCCTCGCTGTCGGCTTGCCGAGCCGACATCGCTCTGCTCCTCGAGAAAGAGGTGATCAGAGAGGTAGCGGACCCTCCCTCAGACCCGGGGTTTGTGTCCAGGTACTTCCTGGTCCCAAAATGGACAGGGGCTGGCGCCCCATTCTCGACCTACACGACCTAAACAAGTTCCTAAGGTCTCGGACCTTCAGGATGGTCGCTCTGGCTCAGATAATACCATCCTTGGAATGCGGCATGTGGTTCTGCTCTCTGGACCTGCAGGATCGTTTTTTCACGTCCCTATCCATCCGTCTCATCAGAATTCCTTCGATTTAGTGGAAGGATCCTTTTGAGTTCGAGCCATGCCCTTGGCCTCTCTCTTGCACCAAGTCTTCACCAAATGCATGGCAGTGGTGACAGCATTCCTCTTGGCGCCGAGGGTCTGGGTGTACCCTTACCTGGATGATTGGCTGATAGCAGCCCCCAGACAGGAGGTGGGGCGGTCAGAGATCTGGCCCTCAGGTTTGCTCTCAGGTTGGCCTCCTCATCAGCGAGGCCAAGTCGGAACTCGAACTGAAGCAGGTGATTCTCTTCATCGGGCAGAGCTCGACTCTTCGAGCCAGAGCATGGCTCGCGGACAGGGCCAATGTTCTTTCCTCCTTTGCCCAGTGATTTCTGGTTGGGCAATCGCGCCCTGCCCGGGACTTCCTGCGCCTCCTGGGTCTCATGGCGGCCTGCACCAGCGTGGCCCATTGGGCCCGCTGGAACATGCGCCCTCTTCAATGGGGGCTGGCCAGCCAGTGGTCTCAACGCTGCGATCCATTGGACCAGCTAGTGACGGTGACCCAGGGGATGTGGACCGCTCTCCAGTGGTGGATCATTCCAGCTCATCTGCAGGAGGGCATCCATTTGTCATGAGCCGGCGGTCTCTCTCTCAGGCAGCGCCTCTCTGATGGGTTGGGTGCCCATCTGGGGAGCACAGAGTGCACGGCCTCTGGTCCCTACGGAAGTCCGATGCCATATTAACCTGCTGGAGCTCCAAGCGGTCCGCCTAGCTCTCACCGCCTTCGCTCCATTTCTACGGGGTCAAGTGGTTCAGGTCCAGACGGACAATACCACGACCATGTACTACCTAAACCGCCAGGGCGGGATGCGCTCCATGCCTCTGTGCAAGGAAGCTCTCCGCATTTGGTCACTCGTGCGCAGCCTGGAGGCGGATCTCCTAGCCATTCATGTGGCAGGAGCCTCCAACACCCTGGCCAATGCCCTAAGCCGAATAGGGGCTGTATCCCACAAGTGGTCTCTCCTGCCGGAGGTAGTACAAGATCTGTTCTCCCATTGGGGCACACCTCAGGTGGATCTGTTTGCCTCCAGGGAGAACGCGAAGCTGAGGCTGTTCCATGCCCACCCCTCAGCAGGGCTCGCTGCAGGGGGATGCCTTCTCGAGGCCATGGACCCGGCCTCTTCTACGCCTTTCCCCCATTTCCCTTGATCCACAAGGTGCTTCTCAAGGTGAGGAGGGACAAGGCGCAGGTGATTCTGGTAGCCCCAGACTGGCCCTGCCAATGCTGGTATCCAGATCTCCTCAGCCTCAGCTCCAGGCTCCCGAGGCAGCTTCCAGCTCGCCCGGACCTGCTTTCAGTCAATCAGGGGAAGGTGTTCCATCCGGACCTTCAATCCCTGCACCTGACGGCCTGGTTCCTGAGCGGCTAGAGTTCCAGGCCTTGGGTCTTTCCGACGAGGTCCTCAATGTAGTTGAGGCGTCCCGTAAGGAGTCGACCAGGAAATGCTATGCCTTCAAATGGAAAAGGTTTTCCATTTGGTGTCAGGGCAAGGGCCTGGACCCTTCCTCCTGTTCCTTGGCAAGCATCTTTGACTACTTATGGTCCCTTTCTCAGAAAAGGGCTCAGGTCGATGACCCTAAGGTTGCACCAGGCAGCCATCTCTGCTTACCAGGCGCGGGCCGGGAAGCAGTCGGTGGCGCAGGAGAAAGTGGTCTGGCGCGTTTTCAAAGGCCTTGATCACATTTCCCCTCCGGTGCAAGAACCTCCACCTCCGTGGGATCTACTTCTGGTACTGGCAAAGCTCATGGGCAAGCCATTCGAACCAATGCACAAGTTTGAACTCTCTCACCTGTCGTGGAAGACTGCCTTCTTGGTGGCTATTACGTCAGCCAGAAGGATGGGAGAGCTCCAGGCGCTTTCCATTGAGTCTCCTTACCTGGTCTTCCACAGGGACAAGGTTGTCTTGCACCCCCAGCCGAAATTCCTTCCGAAGGTGGTGTCAGAGTTTCACCTTAACCAGGTGTTGACTCTGCGGTGTTCTACCCCAATCACACCTCGGAGGCCAGATATAGGCTCCATACTCTGGACCCTAGAAGGCGCTGCACACTATAAGAGGCACGGCTGAGAATGCGGGAGAGGTTCGCCAGCTGTTTGTCACCTCACGCTGAAGCCGCACCTGGCAAACCTGCAGCCAAGTGGACGATAAGCAGGTGGGTCACCTCCTGCATAGATCTCTGCTATAAGTTGGCGGGCATGGAGCCTCCCAGAGGATAAGAGCTCATTCTACCCGCCATACCGCTGCGCTATCGGTGGCTGCTTCCAGGGACGTCCCCTATCCACGAAATCTGCAGGGCTGCTACCTGAAGTCAGCACACACCTTTATCACCCACTACCACATCGACCTTGAGTCACGCCGGGATGCTGGTTTTGGGGCCTCGGTTCTCAGTCTCTTTCCCTAAGTAGGGATGTCGTCTTGCCTCCCTCCTCCCGGAGGAACTGCTAGGAGGTCTGCCAAGAAGTGTGGATGAACAACATATCCATGTCCCTAGAAATACAGTTACTCACCTGTAACAGAGTTCTAGGAATGGTATATATTTGTTCATCCACATGACCCCCACCCGACCTCCCGGCCCGGCGCACAACCCTGAGCTTCAAGCGGGCCAGATCTAGCACCATGAAGGAGCCAAGAGTTTTACCACCTGGGTGGGTGAGGGCCAGCTTGAAGACCTTCCGGCAAGATTTAAAGCGGCAAGGATACCTGCCAATAAGTGTGGATGAACAACATATACCATTCCTAGAACTCCTGTTACAGGTGAGTAACCTGTATTTTTTGTCTATCAGGACTATAGTAGGAACCTACAAAACCAGCGTCAGAAGTTTGATCAAATAAAAAGCAGGCTGCATCAGATGGGACAGTTGTTCTCCTTTATGTATCCTGCTCGCCTGTGCATAGACAGACCGGGCCAGGCACTGCAGTTTTTCGCTTACCCCAATGCAGCTGAAAAATGGGTGAATGAGGAGGAGTCCGGAAGAGGTGGAGAAAACTCTAACCCTCCATGAATGCTACCTTCTGCAGATAAGTAATATTTTTACCTTATTCTTTCCTGGGGCTCTCATATCCTCATTGCAATGGGGGGCTCGTGGTCCCTATCTTAGGTCTCCTGTCCTCTCCCGGCCTGCACAGGAAAATCGCTCATCTTGGGCCCACCTTGAGAGCGACAGCAATCCCTATTTGTATACCTCCCGACCGTGTCTAGGGACACAGGTACCAGCGGGAGGGTCATGCACCTCGAGGAACTAAGCACTGTGCTTTGCAACTATTCTGGGGGCAATTTCAATCTCTCACAATGTTTGCACCATGGGAATAACATTCAGACTTAACTATCTGATATTATGATGTCCCACTAATTCTCTACTCCCCTCGGAGGAACATTCTCGAGACCTGGACATTTCTTTAAAATGTCATCTAGTTCTGGTTGTTTTGACTTGGTTGAATGCATGTTGCAGCTTTTTACAATTTGCACTGTTTGCTATGGTGTCCCAATGATACTATTAGGATGGTATATCTACATCCAACTTTCTGCCTACTGTTTGTAGTGGGATTCTGATGGGCACGTTTATGCCCGTGGGGGTGGTGCTACTGGCACATGTTTAGTTCTACTCAGCTGGGTTAGGCCAGTAGCTGTCCTGGCCGGTTAGGACTGTATTAGCGGGAAGTTTTTGGTAGGGGCAGGGAGGATGGGGTTTTTGGGGTTGTTGGGCTGTTCTGGTGATATGGGGTGGATCACTCTGGGGGGGCTGGCTCAAGGGCACTCTTAAAAGGTGTCTTGTGTGTCCTAGCTGGGCCACCTCTTCACGCTGTCTGGCCTTCTTACGGATCACGCAGCCTTGGGGGGGGGGATATTGCGATATGTTTCATTCAGGGCAATGTTGGGGGTGGGGGGTTATTTGAGTTGGTTATCAATGTTTTATTGGGGAAAAATGGTTCTAGTTGTGCAGTCTCTTTATACTGTTGTCAGTCGAGGTGTTTCTATTGCAGATGACCATGGGGGATGACATTAAATGTGTGACCTGGAATATAAATGGCCTAAAATCCATTTTTAAATGCAGAAAAGTACTGGGGGAAGCTAAGAAGGTGAGAGGGCAAATATTTCTATTACAGGAGACACATTTCTCTGCCCTTGAGGCCCAGAAAATGGCCAGTTTAATGGGGGGCACTTGGGTGTCGCCCACCTTCTCCTCGAAGGCCTGGGGGGGGGTCGATTTGGTTCCCCCAAGAGGGTGCAGGTCGACATCTTGGAGAGTGTGGTGGATCCTGTGGGCAGATATGCTCTTGCTAGTGTGAGCATACCAGGAATGGGAACCTTCTCAAATTGGATCGGTTTACACTCCGAACGTGGAAAACCCTGGTTTCTTCCAGAAGCTGGCTCTGGACATGTCGGTCTGGGAGGGTCCCTGGATTTTGGGTGGGGATTTTAACTGTCTCAGGCACGGTTTTGGATCGTTCTAATCCTCTCCCTGTACCCCAATCTCATAATGCTAGAGCCCTAGAGGATTTACAATCCAGCCTAAACCTGATAGAAGCATGGAGACACACGCTAATCCATCCAGGAGAGATTACAGCCTTTTTTCCCATGCCCATCACTCATATGCCAGGATTGATAGAATCCTGGTGACACGGTCACTGTTGCTGGGGGTGGGGGCCACTGACTTGTCTTCCTATCTTAGTATCAGACCACGCCCCACACTTTATCAGCTTTAGGGGGTCAGGTGAGCCTAGAGTGTCAAAACAGTGGAGACTTGATCCGCTCCTCCCAAGGGATCAGGAGTATATAGATTATATGAGTGGCCGCATACAGGAATATCTATTTTTTAACCGTAGGGGGGATACCTCACACAGGACAAGGTGGGAGGCCCTGAAAGCCTTCATCAGAGGCCAAACCATCTCCTATATGACCTTTCGGTGGGGAAATGAGGAGAAGGAACTGACTTTCCTAAGAACTAAAATAGAGGCCTGTGAAATGGCTCACACGCTACATCCATCTAAACCTTTGTACAATACTGTCCAGAAATTGAAGTGGAAATATAACACACATTCCAGCTCCCATCTGGAAAGGTCCATTTTATTAGCCAATGCGGAGGCATATTTTGATGGCGACCGTGAGGGAAAACTCCTGGTGTGGCAAATAAAGTGCAAAGAGGTGGAGAGAACAGTGGGACAAGTCTACAACTGCCATGGGGAGCTAGTGCAGGGTATGGCGGAGATTGGTAAGGCGTTTGGGACTTTTACACTAACCTTTATGCTTCTGAGTGTAACCCGGGGGAAGCTGAATATGATTCCTTTTTTTTCCGCTATTCCCCTCCAAAAACTTAATGAAGAAGCAGCAAGGCGATTGGATGCCCCCCTGGCCATGCAGGAGATTTTGGCTGCACTTAAAGCTCTTAAGGGCATGAAAGCCTCTGGCCCTGAAGGGCTCCCCATTGACTTTTTTTAGGACCTTTAATGGTCCCCTCCTGGAGCCACTGTTCAACATGTTAATGGAAAGTCTGCATGACGGAAGGCTGCCCCCCTCCACGCGATCTGCAACCATCACCGTTCTACCGAAACCAGGCAAAGATCTGACAAAATGCTCTTCCTACAGGCCCATTTCCCTCCTCACTGCCGACTGCAAGATTTTGGCCAAAGCCCTTGCCCTACATTTGGACTCCCTCCTACCAAATTTAATTCATCAAGATCAATCGGGCTTTGTACAGGGGAAGAAGGGGAAACATAATATTAGGCACACATTGAACATCATTTATAGATGGGGACAGAACAAACGTAGCCATGGGGCGGCAGTGGTGGCACTAGATGCTGAAAAAGCATTTGATCGCTTGGAGTGGAGGTACCTATTTGAAACTTTGAGCAGACTGGGAATGGGGCCGGCCTTTTCTGGGTGGGTTCGTACACTGTATAATTCCCTGCAAGCACAAGTGGCGGTCAATGGAACCCTGTCTAGGCTTTTTACTCTGAGTCATGGCACCTGTCAGGGATGCCCACTGTCCCCATTATTATATGTTCTTTCTTTGGAACCTCTGGCCACAGCTCTTAGAGCTCATGAGGGACTTGGGGGATTTGTGGGGGGAAGGCGGGAACATAAAATCGCTATGTATGCCGATGACCAGCTCCTTTATCTCCAGAACCCAGCCCAAGATCTGCCTGCAGTCCACAATTTGATGAAATCCTTTGGAAAGATCACTGGTCATAAAGTAAATTGGTCCAAAAGCGAACTGCTGCTGGTGGGCCTCTTGAACAGGGCACAATTGATAGCCAATCTGGGGGGGCTACAAATGGTAACTCAGCTAAAGTACCTGGGAGTACAGTTATCAGTGTCCATTCGATCTCTCCATACCCTAAATTACAATCCCCTCCTCACTAAGATTGCTGAAGACTGTGAAAGATGGTTGGCCCTACCCCTTTCCTTGCTGGGTAGAGTAAGGGTGGTCAAGATGACAATCTTGACAAGGATTCTTTACCTATATCAATTGCTCCGCTCCCTATTAATGTTCCCCAAACCCATTTTAAGCTCCTGAACTCCATAATCCATAAATTCCTGTGGTGGGGGGGTAGGGCCAAGATTAGGAGAGCAACCCTGCAACTCCCACCAGGGTTGGGAGGATCGGGGCTACTGAATTTTAGGGCCTACTATTGGGCTGCACAACTAGCCTTCCTTCTGGCCTGGACACATGGGAATGTTCCTGGGTGGGCCTGGAGGAAGATATGCTATCTGGTAATCTTAGGAACGATACTTTGGTTGAGTGCCCTGGGGACCTGCGGAGGTGAGAGGGTACTCAACCCCTTCATGACTACTTCCCTACAGATTTGGATCCGGGCACATCAATATATAGGTCATGACTGTAATGTGTCTCCATGCTCTAGTCTGTTAGCAGCAATGCATTATAAGGGTGTTTGTACAGTCTCAGTACTCCAGTGCCTCTGGGGTTGGAAGAAGAAGGGGCTTGCATTAGTAATGCAGTTATATGACGGAGGTTTGTTAAAGAACTTTCAAACAATTTGCAAGGAATGGGGGATACACCCCGGTGACTTTTTCCTGTATCTGTGGATACGCCAGAGGTGTGGTAGTACACTCACTGTGGATCATGGCTGGTCAGAGCCCTCCCCATTTGAGCAGGAACTCTTCAGACCCCAGTCAGGACAGACGTCCCTGTCAGTGTTCTATCGAATTATCCAGTGGCACCTCCAAAGTTCGCAGGTATCTAGCAGGCACAAATGGAGTGCTGACCTGCTCCTCCCAATAGACAGACACACCTGGAAACTGGCTTGTTCACATTACTTAGTGTTCCTATAGCAATAAGTTATGTCAGATTCAACTGAACTTCTTACATAGAGCATACACGACATCTATGAGGCTTCATGCCCTAGACAGTTCAAAATCTGAACTTTGATCTAAATGTGGAAGAGAGGCTGCTGATTTCATTCATCTGGCTCAATCATGCTCCAGAGTAGCTCCCTTCTGGCATTCCTTCCATGACATAATGAGTCGGGTGCTGAGCTATGTTCCTTCTAAGTCTCCTCTTGAACTACTGTTAGGAGCGGACCCTGCCCACCCTCAGCAGAAGACAAACAACCCCCTTTGGTCATTAGCCCTTGTTAATGCTAGGAGAACCTTGGCCCAGGACTGGATGTCTCCCTTCCCTCCATCTATAGCCTGATGGGCAAATAACCTTAAGTCGTGCATAGCCCTGGAAAGGACACAGATGAGTGCAATGGGCAGACTTCATAAGTTCTTTGAGGTCTGGCACCCTCTTTTAGTGGCTGTAGAGTCTGGGATGTTCCCCATCTGAGCCAGGGTTCCCCGTCTGTATGTTCTCCATGGTTATAGACCCTTTAAGTTATTTCACACTATGTCTTGATTTTTGTTCGATATATATGTTTTTATCTTGCATACTGACAACAGACTGCACGATGCATTATCAATTTGTTGTATGTCTAATTTCAATGTGTGCACATCTATTACCCAATGAACTATTTAAAAAAAAAATACTGCAGAATTCTTCAGCTGAGATGCTGCAGGAAACATTACAATTTCAATAGCAGTTAATCCCTTTTGTCATGCAGGAATTCATGACACTGAGTTGCACATTGGTGGGCTGCACTGTCTCACAGGAGTCGCAATTAAAACGGGCAGGGATTTCCTGTGAACTCTCTAGCCATATCTAGATATATTGGGACATCTTTCTAACTGCCACAGTATCTTGTGACCTAATGCCAAGGTGCAGCTACATAGTACCACCCTGTATCCAGAGGTTCAAGGGTTTTGAACAAAACCTGTGCTCAACAGGTTTCCAGGGAATGTGTTTGGAAGACTCTTTACAGAGGAATAATCCGAAAGCCTGATCTTGTAAACAAGTACCAAGAAAACCGTATTGATATGCTGTACTCCTTTACCTTGGGAAAAGCAGGTTGTCAATCCCCAACAGCTTAAGCGTGCAGTAATTCTGTGGGACTGTATTAACAGCTACTTCTGCAGTGCGTTGTTTCATAGGTTTGCTACCAGGTAAAACTGTTGGCTACTGTAGACAACCAAGGTTCACACAAGATGACTTGTAGCTCTGAAAGTGGACAATGCTATGGGACCAGACAGGAAACACCCAAGGTTACTAAAAGAACCCAGAAGATTGCTGACTGACCCTCTGATGGCCTTATTCAATAGCTCACTGGCATTGGGTGTGGTTCAGGAGGACTGAAGGGGAGTATATGTGCCTCCTCTACAAAACAGCAGCAGCAGGGAAGAGGCTAGTAACTATAGGCCAGTGAATCTCATCTTGAGGTGGGGAAATTAATGAAAACACTGTTAAAGGAAAGGTTGGTAGAGTATCTTGAATCCAATGGGCTGCAAGACCAAAGATGGCATGGATTCAGTGTGTGTTTGTGTGTGTGTGTGGGGGGGGGTGGCATTATGCCACATGAATATGATTTGAGTTCTTTGACTGGATGACCAGGTAAGTGCAGTGCACACAGCCTACCTGGACTTTAGTAAGGCCTTCAAAAGTGTGCCACACAGGAGACTGATTAAGAAACTGAACAGCCTAGGGGTGAGATTTAAAGTGGTGACTTGGGTTAGACACCGGTTAATGGATAGGTGACAGATGGTGGTGGTTAACGGCACTCATTCTGTTGACAGAAGTATAACCAGCAGGGTATTGCAGGGCTCAGAACTGGGATCAGTCCTCTGACATCTTCATAAGTGACACTGCAGATGAACTGGAAGGTAAAGTATGCCTTTTTTTGCAGATGATATCAAAATCTGTAATAGGGTGGACAAGAAGGATGGGGTTGAATAAGGATGGGGTGGACAGAATGCGCAGGGGTCTTGGGAAACTTGAGGAGTGGTCAAGAGCAGTGCAGTGGGGTTCACTGCCAAAAAGTGCACAATCATGCAACTAGGGCATAGGAACCCAAAAACTGGGTAGAGGATGGGTAGGTACTGTCATGTCACCAAGCAGAAAACAGACTTTCTGGTTCTAGTCCAATATTGCCCACTGCTAATTCTTGCTTCCTACCCCTTCCCACTACTGCTTCAATATGCACTTTCGCTTTTGAGCCTGTAGTCGCTCTCTAGTTTGTTGATCAGTACATGTATTATTGTCCTTATGCTGTTCCCACCTGTGTGTGGGTGATTGTTCCTTGTCTATACATTGTGCTGTCTACTGTACCCCATCCTGGCCCACTTGTAGTTGCGGGCCTGTATGTCACCCTGTATTTGTACTATTGTTCTTTGTACTGTAACCTCCCGGGTTGCACCTGAAAATAGGCACTCGTCTAGTGTGCTTACCTGGTTAACAAAACCAAATAAATATCTGATGACCTCAAACTGGTAGGGCAGTGTGACAAAGCAGTGGGTGGGACTAGTAGGATGCTGTGATGCACAGGGAGCAGCATCTCCAGCAGGAGGGAGGGAGATGGCGTTGCCACTATGTTGCTTGCTGGTGAGATCCCTTCTGGAGTATTGTGTCCAGTTCTGGATGCCACACCTCAGAAAGGACACAGACAGGGTGGAGGCAGCCCAGAGGAAGGCAATTAGGGGTTGCACCAAAGGTCTACAATTAGAGACTGAAGGATCTTAATATGTATACCCTGGAAGACAAGAGAGTGGGAGGGGACATGATAGAGACCTACATTACCTCACAGGGGTGAACTGGGTGCAGGAAGGGAGAGTCTCTTTCAAATGAGGACCAGAACCTGAGGGCATGTGATGAAGCTAGAGTGGAGGAAATTTAGGAGGCATGTGAGGAAGTACCACTTCACTTAAAGGATGGTGGACGCCCGGAACAGACTGCCAGTGAAAGTGGTGGAGATGAAAACAATAGGGGGCTTGAAGCATGTGTGGGACAGACATAGGGGAATACTGTATTAGGAAATGGGCAGGTAGAAAGAATGTTCACCGGAGACCAGTTAGGGTCTACAGAGACAGACTAAGCAGGGACAATCTGGGAAGACTGGGTGAGCCAAGCGGTCATTTTCTGCCAACAAATTCTGTTTCTATGATCATTCTTTAGACTAGGGTCTAAAAAATGAAACTAGTGCAATCTGGCACAGTGATTTTCTTTTGAGGTGCCGTGTCCTACTTGCAAAAACTTGTTTATACCTATTGGTTGTGCTGTCCCAAGGAGTCTGAACACACTAGGGTCAATCAGGATGCAGGATTTCCCTGCCCTTTTTATAAAGCCCATCATACAATGCCACTTTTCTTTAAATGCCTCCCTTTATATCCGATGACAGTGACACCCACCATTCTAATCTAATTCTTGTGGTTTGGTTCCTCCCAAAGCGGTTTGCTGGACTGTGCTGCTGCTGCCATAAATCCCTCTGTTGCAATTTTATTATTTATTTATTACCTAAATGTGTGTGCAGGTCCCAGAAAAATTTTCAGGAACATCCCAGGCCATCAAAACGGCACATAATAGTGAACACTAAAAAAAGCACATACAAGTCCAGAATTCTGAGCATGGTACAATACTGTCCATTAACCCAGACAAGAGTATACTAGTTACCCTGCCAATGCCAGTTACTGGTCAACAGGACAGAACTGGGGATTCCTCAACTGCACAAAAAAAAAAAAAGTAAATCTTGCTTTTGCTCCAACCACTCAACCTTCTCTCAGAGTCATCAACCACATACAGACCAACATGGACAGGAGCCTGGGCACGTGGGCCATATTTATAGACCTAGCAATGGCCTTTGACACCATGGATCACCATTGGCTCCTACTCAAAACTAGCCAGCTCTGATGTCTCCCCCGCAGTCCGAGGATGGTTCCAATTATATCGGACCAACAGGACCCAATCAGTCAAGCTTGGACCTTGCTCCTTCCCCGCCCTATCAGTCACTCTCAGGGGCCCAAAAGGCTCAGTTCTGGAGGCCCTGCTCTTCACCATCTACATTAACAAAGTACCCAACTCCTTCACTGCCAGCAACATACACATATATGCAGACAATACCATTATCTATGTAACCGGTACCTGTACTCCCTCCACTGAGGCCACATCCAACAGAACTTCACCACAGTACAAAAATGGTTCCTGGATAACCACCTCATCATGAACCAAAAGAAAATTGTGTCTATGTTGTTCTGCATCAGAAAATGGCTCAGCTCTACCACTCCCACTCTGTCTTTATGTGCCCCAGACGGGTCCTGCCTAGACTCCGTTTCCTCCTGCAAATACCTTGGATCTCCACCTAGACCAGTACCTTGATTACTTGGGGCACATCTCCCAGGTAGTAACCACATCATATGCCAAGCTAGATCCCCTATATTGAGTAAAGGAATGGTTTCATCGAAACATCAGAAAACAAACTGTGGAACAATCAATCTTCCCCTTGTAGACTACAGAGATGTAATCTACTCAGGTGCTACCTCCACCTCTCTTGATAAAATCAACATCCTGTTCAATGCACTGTGTAGATTCACCCTGTGCCCTCGCTCCCACTGATGTAGTATGTGCAATGAGCTAGGGTGGTCCCCTCCCCCCATGAGACAAATGATGCATAATGCTCTCCTGGGTGCCAAAAGTACTGGTCCGACAAACTGCCCGGATATCTGTCCAACCTCTTCTCCCCTGCAGCGAACCCCTTCTATCTGCTCAGATCTGAGACAGGTCACCACCTTTGCCCCACATTACAAGCACAGCCTAGGCCAAGCCTCCAGCAGCTACAGGTTCCAGAGTCCCTAACACCTGGAACAATCTTCCAGTCAATGCCACTGTCCCCTTCCCCACATCAAGCAAAGCTCTGATTAAGTTCCACTACAAATCCCCAACATCATGTCCTCAATGCCAAGTCCCCTCCTCAAGCCTATCTAACTCATTTAGCTAATGGATATCACAGAAACCCAGTGATGTACATTGTGCTAACTTCTGTGAGCCTCTGTGGGACAGTCCTGGTTCTACCCTTTATTTTCTTTCCCTTGGCTACCCTGTCATGTTGCCATAATGTAGTTCACCAGGAAATGTTGCTTACTATGTTCTTGTTTCATTGTTTTTGGAATGTGTAATGTATGTAATGAGAGACACTAAGATTTCTCACTGTCCTTTCCTCACCTCCTTCCAGCTCACAAGTGGAAATGAGCCCTGGACTCTGTGTGCTTACCTGGTAAAACATATTTAAAATAAATAAATAAAAGTGATGATCACAAAGTGCTCTAGGAATTGTAGCATTTTTGTCACTGGGGCTTTTACAGTAACAGAGCTCATGGCTGCATGGCCTGTTATCTTTACTATTGCAATCTTGTGCATCCAGAACATGTCACTGAATCTTGCCTTTACATAATAACTAAAGACGCACATGCTTTACTCAGAGTCAACACAAATGCAACCCCTGTGCCAAACCAAGGGGGTGTTGAAATTCGATACCCTGCGGCATCAAGGAGGTTGGATGCGTGTGCAGCGAAGGCCGGGAGAAAAGCACGTCTACAGGTGCGTGGAGAGAGTCAAAGGGAGTTCCAGTGGGGTTTTTGAAGAGTACGAACGTATGGTGGTTGGAGCCGCCCAGACTGCTCAGACAGGGGCCAGGGTGGGGAGATTGCCCTCCAGCCCCAAACATGTGCAGGCATAACCCATATTCCACCAGTGGGGCAAGTAAAGATGCAGCAGTAAAGTTTGAAAGTTTAAAGAAGCCTGTCCAGCTCCACTGCTGAGGGAACAAAGGTGGCTGCCATGGAGGGCCTGGTGACCGAGGTGGCAGTACGTCTCCGGAGAGGAGGAAGGTGGCAGATTTCAACCCCTAGCACTGCTCTGTGTCCACTGTTCAGGTATGGCTGCTAATGTAAGAGGGGCTGCAGGTACCGAGAGAGAGTTTGGCCCCTGGCCTGGGCAAACCCTGCCCGTGGATCGGCAGATGCGGGTGGCCAAGGGGAAAGGACTGTGCCAGAGTAAAGAGCTGGTTAACAGAGCTCCATTAAAGTAAAGAGACTGTGCTGAAAGAAAAAAGTTGAAACCCACTCCCACAGGCGGGGAATATAATGTAGGAACTGTCCAGAAATGTATGAGAAGGGAACAGCAGTAAGGGGAAAATGGTCTGAAGAACACAAAGCTGCAGGATATGCAGATAAATTATCCCGACAAGATCGAGGGAAAAACACAAGAGCCCAGAATGGCTCTGAGAGGCAAAGGCATTCCATTGGTCTGGGGTTCAATTCCCTAGATCCCCCATTTGCAAGTTGGTGCCACAGCCAGTGGCCGTTGTTCATGTGGGTTACAATTGAATGAACTGTAAATACTGTGCCTTTGAAGGAAAATACTGTGGCCTGTGCCTTTTAAAGTTTTAAAATAAATGTTGCCATTGAATCCAGTTTGGTTTGGGGCTTATTCATTAAAATTACAACTGTTTGCCATGCACTGATAAAGTATTTTACAGGACTGATGGCCATTAAGGGGCCCTCCCACTGTGCTGTGTGTGCGCAAAGAGTCATCAGAGCGTGCCTAGGTGGCACCCAGCTATCGAAAGGAATCCCAACTTATTGCTGAATCAAAAGGACTTAAGGTACTGTAAACAAGTATACCTTGCTTAAAGTTTGTTTAAAGTTTATATGCTGCTCAACCAGTTCTCCGGACCCCACCTCCCTTCTCTGAGACTGTTTGTTTATTAGCTTTTGATGACCAGGTAAGTGCATTAGGCAATAAACCCTGCCTATTTTCAGACATTACCCGGGAGAGTACAAAATACAGTCTTACAAACAATCTCAGGTAACAATCAGTCAATACATGACAACATGCAACAGATATCCATGCAGGGACAGTAAGATATTATACATATTAAGCAGATAACACCTAATCCCTAGACACAGGAAGGGAGAGGGCTGCTGCTTGATATTGCCACCAGAGGTTAGGAACCAGAGCAATCAGCCAGTCTGCCAGTACCAGAGATCTGTGAAACGCCCCAGGGCAGGAGTGTAAAATTCGAGATCAAACAATTAAAGATCAAAGGCAAAGGAGTTCCTCAAGGGTCTATCCTGGGACCACTCCTATTTAGTCTCTTCCTAAACAGTTTCCCAAGCTCCTGCCCTGAACAAATCCTAGTCTACGCAGATGATGCCATAATTTACACAACTCACCCAGAGCCTATACCCCTTGAGAACTAGCTACATCTCGGATTTGCCTCAGTAGAGAAATGGATTAGTCATCACAAGTTGGTACTAAACAATCAAAAAAAAATTAAGCTTATGCTCTTCAGCAGCTCCGATAAGCACAGGAAACATCCTCTGACTATCACCAACTGCCTTCGTACTGCTCTCAAACAGGTACAATTCTTTAAGTATCTTGGAGTCACCATAGACAGCAACCTATCATATGGGATGCATACAAATAACATCTCTAAAGCTGTAAATATTCGTATTGGTCTGCTCTACAGACACAGGTGATCTGACTCCTAAAGCCTTAAGGATAGCTGTACAGAGCTCTATTATTTCTATTATTGACTACGGACTGATCATCTATGGCTCTGCAACTGACAGCGTCCTCCAGCGCATCTCCACTCCTCTTAGCAAGGCATGTCATCTTGTCTCAGGAGCCCACCATCTCACCCACACATGTGACCTCTATGTCCTAACCGGTTTGCTACAGCTTAAAAATTGCATCAAACATCAAACTTGCCTGATGGCCAGGAAAATAATCTTAGGCCTCTTGCAAGCTGGAGAACAAGATCTTCTAAGCCCCCCCTCGTAATCCACGTTGCACCTGAGGTTCTGATTCTCAGCTCCTACAGGTCCCTCATTGGCTTGCCGAACCACCCAGGGTCAACGATCATTCACCTACAGGGCCTCCCTCTGGATGAATGCTCTCAACAGTGACATCACCTCCAAAACTAAGCTGAGCCCATTCAAAGTCAAGCTTCGGTCACTGCTCTCTACAGCTAGCACCTGTGACTGTCTCCCTTAACCCTGTTTTCCCAAACCCCAACCTTAGCACTTACACTTTCACAGTAACTTAACACTCTTGCCTCCTACCCCTCCCCCTGCATCCCCCTACCCCTCTCCACCCTTCCTCCCCCTCCCATTGCCCCACCTCTCCTCCGTCCTCCACTCCCACCACCCCTCTTTCTCTTCCAGCCCACCCTCCCATCCCTTCCACACCTGTGCCGGTTTGTCTTGACAAAGCCTGCTGGCCGATATCAATGTATTGTATGCATTTTCCTGTGCCTCCAACTGATTGGCATAATGTGTCTCTGTTGTTTCACATTGACTGTCCAATTTTGTGTCCATTATGAGTTTTGTACCTCCTATTTACGCTTTATTGTACCGTACTTTACTGTCCCGTTTAATCTGTTGTCCTTTCTACTGACATGGGACCTTTGTAAAAGAGCCCTTAGCTCAAAGGTATATGTAATAAGAGACTTAAATAAATAAAGAGATAGATAGATACGTCACATGAAGTCCAACTGTAATGAACAGGAATTCCTGTGAAATCTGTGATAATCCATCACATTCTGGTGGGCTCCAATGTATCACAGGAAGTCCCAAATGAAATGAACAGGGATTTTCTATGAAATCTCTAGATATATCTAGCTATATTGGACAGCTCTCTGACAGTCACTGTATCCTGTGACCCAGTCTCAGGGCACAGCAACTTAGTACCAGCTTGTAACCAGAGGTACATGGGTTTTGAACTAAACCTGTACTCAACAGGTTTCCAGAGAATGTGTCTGGAAGACTTTATAGAGAAATACCTAAGCTGAAAACCAATCCTATCAGTGAGTATCTAAAAAAGTGCATTGATGTAGTTTTTTCTTTTACCTTGGGGAAAAAGAGCAGGTTGTCAAACCTCAACAGCTGGAGCCTACAATTATTTTGTGTAACTGTATTACCTGCTGCTGCTGTTGCAGTGTGTTGTCTCGGTAGTTTGCTACCAGTAAAACTGCTGCTTATTGTAGACAACTAAGGGTCACAAGTTGTTCAATCTTTTAGTCTCGAGTTAGAAAGTCCAACATACGATACCAGTTTTCTTCAAATGCTTCCCTTTATACCTGAGGACACCCACCATTCTAATCTAATGCTTGTGCTTTGGTGCCCTCCGGTGGCAGCTAGAGCAGTTTATTTGACTGCGTTTCTGCTGCAAATCTCTCAATAGTAATGCCCTACAAATGCCTGTCACTGACCAAGTCTGAGCCAGTTCAAAAGTGCCAAAATGCTACTCCACCCACCAACCCCACACCCCTGAAGACTGAAAACTCTGCAAGGGGCAATCCTCCATCACCTGGCCTGACTCAATTCCAAAACCATGCTTTGGTGAGGTGACCTACTGCTAACTAACCTCAGTCAAATTTGAGTGCTCCCCCAGATTCTTCTTGAACACACAAAGAGCGGCAGTACTCACACCAAGAGATGCAATGGCCAAGAAAATATCGCTAGAATGCCAAAAGGCTACACACACAAAAGCTACAAGTTAAATAATTTATGTACTTACACAAAGTGCCAGTGCAGAGGCAATAATGTGCCACGCAGGCAAATCTGGAGATGGCTACTCTCCAATGTATCAATGGAAATTTACGGTCTTTTTCAGAAGATGGAATAACTGAACCTGGCCTTCCATTTTTATATCGGAATCAATTCCAAAATATGTACGTATTTGATTAGCCTGTTTATTAGTTACGAATTCAAAAGCTAGCAAACAACCCCCCCCCCCATAAATGGGGGTTCCTGAGAGCTCTTCCAGAGCTCGTCTGAATGCTCCATGCCTGACTGGTGTTCGGTGTAAGGCCGCTAAATGTAGGAGTTGAGAGTGCTTTTAAAGCCTCCAGTACTGCCTCTTTCAGAGTTGCCTGCTCTCAGGCTTTGGTGGTACAAATGGGGGGACTGGGGTTTCCCTGCTCGAGTCCTGCTCTGGACTGCTGTTTGATCACTCAGTTTCTGTGGTCGCTAGGAGGGCTGAGGGAGCCTGTCTAAAAGATATAGTTGTTCCCTTCGAAACATGGATAGTATTGGTAAAATTGCAGTTTGTCTAACTCCTTTTTGTTGCAGCTGGGACTTTGTGTTGTGCCCCTCCATACTGGACCCGGACTGTGCTCAAGGGGGCCAATAGTAGCTAAGGGGGCATCGAAATTGGCGTGGAGGTGACCAACCAGGAATCAGGACTCTGGCTGGAGCCAGCTGACCAAGGGGGACACAGCTTGTAATTCTTGGAAGTGGCATTCTGGGCCATGGTGCCTTTTCGCACCACTGAGGGCCAGATTAAGTGACTGGCATTTGTAGCCAGCCAATGAAATCAGGTGGCGCCCGAGCTGAGAGGATTGCCTCATGCTGTCAAGGGGCAGAGGCATTGTGGCTGTGAGAAAGGAAGGAGCTCTGAGCTCCTGCGCCGTTGAGTGTTCGCGCGGGAAGCGCCTGAAAGGCCTGAGGCGGCCGTTTACATTGCCAGCGTTCCACGGACTAAATCCGCAGGGCAGCGGTCAGAGGAGACTGTGGACAGGCACAGCTACCTACCAGGCTCAACCTGAAGAGGACTGGAGAATCTGTTAAAATTGTGCTCTGTCTGTCAGGGAAGTTTGAGGCTGCAGTAAGACTCCCGATCACTGTGAGTTCGTTTGGGACCAAGGAGCAGCTGCCTGGTATGGTACCCCTCTGTTGCTTTCCATATAAATGCGTGGGGAGGCCTTTGAAGCTCAGGCTTAGCCCGGAGAGTGGTGAAAGAGTGGTCCTCTGTTGGAGTTGTGAGTACTGCATCAGGGTAGCTCCCTGTTAAAGGTCACTAGCAAAGGCAAAGATTATCTTGTTGTGTTGCTGACTGTACTTAGTGAGCTTTCTGGCTCCATTTAAACTTCTCAGGAATGAAATGCTTGTTTGTGCCAGGGCCCCAACCAGCTGCATTGAGGAACTAGCCATTAGGGCTTGGGTTCCCATAGACGGTAATTTATAGGTTAGGCCTATGCACAGAGCCATAGGTAGATTCTCTTATATTACATGTGGCAAGCTAATTAACCTGATCCCCCCTGGTCCTTGTTATCTCCCCTTAAATAAATCAGATTGCTTGTTTTGCAAAAAGTACACTGGCTAGTTTGTGTATTCATGAGGAAATACTGCACAGTGAATGTGGTGTAACTGTACCTTACTTTTCAGG
Source organism: Neoceratodus forsteri (assembly GCA_016271365.2). Classification (NCBI taxonomy): domain Eukaryota; kingdom Metazoa; phylum Chordata; order Ceratodontiformes; family Ceratodontidae; genus Neoceratodus; species Neoceratodus forsteri. The sequence goes on along the minus strand of CM057450.1, from coordinate 619,215,904 downwards.
GGGTCCCCGGAGTGAGCTGACTGGTTCAGGCCGGGGGGTAAGTGTATATGGTAAGGACACTAAAATTGAACTGCATGGGCCACTAGTGGGGAAAAAGGGGGGGTTGCAGCAACCCAGAGGGCTGTGACAGAGTCAATCTCAACTGTTCTAACCCCGACCTCTGGGTGGAGGCTCCCGTCAACGGATCTGGGCCCCTCACCCTGCTGCAGGTAGGGCAGGCAGGGGTAGCAGCCTTTAGGATAGTGCCCCCTTGGGGTTACACATGTCTTATATGATTTATTTTGCTCAAAATGGAGCATTCAATTCAACATACATATACAGCAGTGGAGGGTGAGTAGCTGTCTCCACATTTCTCAGCACAGCAGCACTACATGGATGTCATTGACTGTGAACTGCCACTTTGTTTAAGTGAACAAAATTATCTGTTTTGCAGCCTTTATGTGCATATCCACACTCCTCTAACTGCTGACACTCTGCTGGGCCCCAGAACATGAAACAAAAGATAACAGCTTAAAGATACATGGGATGTTGCAGTATTCCCCATTCGTCACTTTCCTTCAGAAAGAGTCAGTTACCTGTTTAATGCGTCCTAGATCCGAGTCTTCTTGGGGGGCACCATCGCTGCTGTTGGTAAAAGATTTTACCCTGGAAAGAAAGTCAAAGTTTATTTAAGAGTCAGAGCAGGCTGGAGACAATTAGTGGAGAATGCCCCCTTTCTTCACTCTCACACACATGCGCACACGCACCCTCATGCACACATCTTAAAACAGACAGTTTAAGTTAGAGTAGAGATGAATGCATAAAGAAGCAGCCATGTGTTTTTTTAATTAATCCTGTAATGGCTTGAGTGAGAAGTGAAAGCAGCAGCATTTTACAGTGAGGAGACAATGGTCTTGTTTCTGGGTTGATAAAAATGTTAGACTCATCAGTTCACAAGTTGAGCTATACAATTAATATAATTCTACTTATGGAATGTTTGAACAGAGCGGAGTCACAAGACAGAACATGAAACGGGCACTGCTAGTGGTACACAGCAGCCAAGCACAGGCTTGGCAGTTTGGCAAATCAGTCCTCTTTAACAAAGATGCAGTAGCTTCAAAACTTCAGCAGACTAGCTAGGGAAGTCATCTAGGCAGCTCTTAAGAAATCTCTCCATTACTGCTGTTGCCTTTTCTGCAACTGAAACTGCCATTTCATTACTACAAGGATCATGGCCACATTTAGGCCTAGACTAATCTTTAGAAAAATGTACATAGAAAGCATTTTTTTTTTTTTTTTAATAAATTCTACTAGATTCATTTTATAACTGCAATAAGGCAGTCCAAGGTGTGTGATACACTGGGATAACGGCCCATCTCAGGAGGTTAGGGGAACAAGGCATAACAATGCATCCCAAAGTAAGCTTGCAGGAGCAGCGTAATGTGGCTTGTTTAAACTGGGTATTTATATCCTTGCTATTTTTTTCAAATTGCACTTTGTATTTTGTTACTATCGGACTATGCATTTCTCATTTATGCATAACATAACGCAGTGAAGTTCCACATAATCTATAATTAAATTTGAGCACCAAGACTGGAATTGGATGCAGTGATTTTTACACAGTTTGGAATTTATATTGTATGAAAGCTCACTACATGTATGTCAATAAATGAAGTTACTATTAAGCTTGTGATACATAACCAGCTGGTTTGAATTCAATTAGCTCGATATCCCAGCTGAGTGCGGACAATATTTTTTTTTTTGTTTTTTTAAATACGGCATGACAGGTAAATGAAAACTGCCAACTGACTAATAGTTAAAATGCCTTAAGCACCAAGGTCATTAATGCCATTATGTATATGTGGGATTCTAACATTTGCAAATGTTCAGCAGAGCCTTGATGCAGGGAGAAGGTACATCTGAAAACTAAACTTTTTAAAATAATCTTGACATGATGCAACTGAAATTGCAGCACAGGCTGATATTCTGTTTTTTCAGACTTGATCATGGAAGCCAGTAATTCCGGCAACATTGTGTGTGTTGCTGCAAGAGTTGCAGCATTTAGGATCCCAACTAAATTTACGTTGAGCACAAGATTAAAATATGAAACTAGTGCTAGCAGACTCCGCGTTAGGCATTTGGGAGGGAATTTCAGCCAGATATACAGATACTTGGGTGCTGTTGTAGGTACTGCCACTTGGTGGGTCAGACAGAGGGCGTGTTGTCTGCTGTTGCCAGGCAACAGAGGAGCATGATGATGTCATTACATTCACGCGCAGCTCCTGATGTTGGGCACGTAGTACACATTGTTATGCTGGACTCGGCCAGGGGAAGTCGTCAGAAATGGCTAGAAAAGCACATCAACATTTTTGTGTGTTGCTCCCACACAGCAGGATGCTGGGAGCCAGGAAAGAAGGACTAAAACAGAGGTAAGCAACCCCAGTTAACCATTTCACAATGAATCCAGCCAGTGTTATTCTCTACAATTAGGTGGTAATATGAATGTAAAAAAGTAAATAGAATATATCAATTTAAACCGCAGGGAGCTTTTTAATATTTGAAGCACAAATGCAGTTCTCTGCTACCACGCAGAACCAGTTAGGTGCTAACATATTAGAGAGAAATGTAATCCAAGTGACAATTTAAGGAGTAAAGAGACTTCTGTTTTTAACAGAGGGCAGCAGATCAAATGGAAGTAGCTTTTTAATAAAAATTCACTTAAAACTTTATTAGGACAGCAATTTACATTGATAATAGGAAGCACGGGAATCTAAAGCTACAGGATAAGGACTATTTATATACACAAATACATTTATAAGGTGCGTCATGAAAATTCTGTAACCTCAGTGGTTGAAACATGTTGCATAACTGTTCATTTTCTAATAATGGCATACTTCACCTAAACTATAGATTATATATATACATATTTTTTTTTTTTTTTTAAGAAATAAAAGCCACTGTATAAGAGGGATAACACACTCCAGGGTGTGCAGTCATAAGGGAATAACGGGCCAGTGGGATACTGAGATGCATAGGAAGGGGCATCACAAGTAGAACAAGCATTTGTCAATGCCAAATGTTGTCTTGCTGGCATTGGCAATAGTAGTGCAGAAGTTAGAGAGATGCATAATAGGAATGGCAGTGAAGTATTGAACTGATGCCAACCCCACCCCCACCCTGCAGAGACTGACAGGCACTGGGATGCGCCTTTGGATCGTCGGCCATAACGCTCATGCCATTTCACCTCACCCTACCCTGCAGACACCGAGAAGTGTTGTGGTGTGCCTTGGGGTCTTCTGGCCTTACTATGCAGGACCAGTGGGTGACACCAGGGGTTGGGGTCCACAGGATATGGCAGCCCATGCCAGTCCACCAGAGGCTGCCATTCCCCCTTCAAAACAAGCCAGAAATGTGCCATAATATCAGACCAGTGCCAGTGACACCCCCAGCCCATACCTCTTCACCCAGGACAGGGGGCCAGTGGAGAATGGGCTGTACTTGCCCCGGTATGAACTGGACAACCAGTCAGAGAGGGGCACATAGGTGGCATGACAGCCCCAAAGTAGATGCCCTCTGTGCCAGCTGCACTTGCTTCCCTGGCAATGTGTAGGATCATGTAGTTGTCTGTCCCCTTGCCTGCCCCCAGCCTGCTGCAGAGATGGGTCCTGTGACCATGATTTGGGCATGTAGTAAGCATACAACAATGGCTCTGAATGCTGTGGGGTGCCCCAAAGGTACACATCCTGTGCATGGGGGGGTCTCTGCAGCTGTCCACCCCTTTGAAAGAGTGGAGCAGCTGCAAGCAGTGTGTGGAGCATGCCCTTATTTCAAAGCATATTACATATAGAATAAAGTATGGGTCGGGGTGTGCAACGAGATTTTACACACACCCGAGTTGTGGGATGCTACATAAACCCCGAGGCGAATGTTTGACACCCCGACCAATTTTTTAATTTTATATAATTGCTGGGTTTCCATTTTTTGCCTCAGCAATTATATAAAAACAGCTTTGTGTATCATCCCAGTGTATGCTAAGGTTGGTCCTTTTACTCCGGTGCTGAGATTTTTGTATTTTAAACTGTTTTTCCTCCGTTTCTTCAGGTCTTTCTGTGCAGGGTATAAGGGGGGAGAAAAGAAAAGGACTTACTGCCGAGTTGTTCTGGCGGTTCTGTTTCGCGTAACATGGCAGCGATGAGTGCTCATGGCTGGTCGCACTGCTGCGCAAGCATTGCGCGAAGAGAGAAGGAACGGCGCGGTTTTGCCGCTATAAACGCCTTATAACGCAATTACGCCACGGTTTCCTATGGGAAAAAGGCAGAGCCAGTTATTATATATAGAATAATGCATGGGGTGGCGGTGTAATGAGAATTTTACACACCTGAGGGTGGGATGCTACATAAACCCCTCGGGGTTTAGTAAAGCATCCCACACTGATTATTGCGAATGCGTTAAGGTACAAGCATGCGTTGTGCAGTTGCTATGCACCTTGTAAAACAGTCATGTTATGGAGTTTCATCACCAAATTTTCAACACAGGCATTTTAGGACCTCTGTTCATGAACAGTATCACTGTCATTTTTGTAAAGTGTCCCGAACACCGATTTCGCACAACAACCGCACTATTCTGCGCCAGAAGTGCGAAAATGCATTTCGGCCAGGATGTGAAAAAAGACAGCTGCACACTTCACAAGAAGGTGTGGTAAAATGCCAATGTTGAGAAACTGGCATGCAAACAGTGCAAATGCGCTAACGTTCGAGCGTGCGTTGCACAGTTGCTGCGTACGCTCGTAAAACAGTCATTTTATGGAGTATTGTCACCAAATTGTCAATACAGGCATTTTAGGATCTCTGCTCATGAACAGCGTCACTGTCATTTTCATACTGTGTCCTGAACACTGATTTCGCACCACAACCATGCTATTCTCCGCCGGAAGTGCGAAAACAAATTTCAGCCAGGATGTGAAAAATGACAGCTGCATGGTTCACAAGAAGGTGTGGTAAGATGCCAATGTTGAGAATCTGGCGTGAAAATATTGCAAATTCGCTAACTTACGAGCGTGCGTTGCGCAGTTGCTACGCACGCTCGTAAAACAGTGATGTGCTGGATTTTTCCCACCAAGTTTGCAACATAGGGTTTTTGAGAGCTCCCCTCATGAACAATGGCACTGTCATCTCCTTACGCGGTCCCGAAAGGTGATTCTAAGCAGTGACTGCGAAATCACCTTTCGGGACTGAATGACGCCATGACAGTGCAACAATTCATGAGAAGGGGTCCCAAAAACCCCATGTTGAAAATTTGGGGCCAGAATTCGCAAAAATACCTGAGATATGTACTAAAGTTGAAAAAACCCTATCTATCCCATTATACAGCTTACCGGCATTTCCTCAGTTCGCAGTCGGCTTTGAAGAGTGCAAACGTGTTCCCGGTCCACCGATGATCGTTGCGCCGAGCTCTAGAGGCAAGTATGGGGTATGGGGGGTGTGGGAAGGCAGGGTGAGCAGTGGGTGGGTGCAGGCGGGAGGGCACTGAGACTATGAGGGACCGTTTTCCTTTTACAGGTAGTAAAAGGAAAGGAAAACATCGCGGGACAGTTTTTTTTCCAGGGGATTTGGCATGCTGGAGTGAGCTCCCAGCATGCCAACTAACTGATTTTGGGTGAGTCTGTAGCCGGCGGGGATTGGGCACCCTCGTTGGCACACAAAAGGAGGGGGACACAGAGCCAAGGGGATTGAGCACCTCCTTGGCATTAAACAATTGGGGGGTATTTCTGCCCAGGTGGAGTGGGCTCCCGTCGGCACCTGAAAAAGGAGGGGCGGGGTAACAGCCGAGGGGATTAGGCACCTTGGCATTACACAATTAGGGGGTGCTTTATGCCGACAGGGAGTGGGCTCCCGGGTGGCACACTGACAGGGGGCAGGGGCAGCCGACAGGGGGATTGGGCACCCCCGAAGTCGGCAGTTCTACGGCCGTGTCCCGCCATGTACATAATGGCGGTGAGCACGGCAAGAAAAGGACTGCTGTGTCCGATGAGCTTTGCTTGTATTGCAGCGCACCTTTCCTTAGATGTTCTTGCCACACTGGTATGCATGGTGTGGCACCGGCATGCAGGTTGATTGGGGAATGAGGGACACACCTACTGATGCGTGTCCTGCATTCGCCCAACAGCGACCGCGCCTCCAAATCTGCACTACCACAAGATGTTGGCTTGTGCAGGCATGGCAAGCCAACATAAAAAAGGGAGTGGTTATCCCTCTATACAGACAGCTGGTGAGACCCCATCTGGAGTACTGTGTGCAGTTTTGGAGACCTCATCTACGCAAGGACATAGACAGGATGGAAGCAGCCCAGAGGAGGGCAACTAAAATGGTGCAGGGTCTGCATCAGAAACCATATGAAGAGAGACAGAGAGCTCAATATGTATACCCTTGATGAAAGGAGGGACAGGGGGACATGATAGAAACTTTCAAGTACCTCAAGGGAATCAACAAAGTCCAGGAGGAAGCATCTTTCAGAAAAGAGATGTGTAAGAACAAGCGGGCACAATTTAAAGATGGGAAGGCATCAGGGTAATCACGAGGACATTTTTTTCCAAAGAGAGTGGTGGATACATGGAACTGCCTTCCTGGAGAGCTGTGGGGTCTAAAACAGTGGGGGAATTCAAACATGCATGGGACAGACATAAGGCAGTTATAGTGGGGGGCTGCAGGAAGTAGGCTGTTGGTTAACTAGAATCTGCAGCTTATCAAATAGGTAGGGAAATGGGCAGACTGGGTGGGCCAAGTGGTCCTTACCTGCCGTCAAAGTCTATGTTTCTATGTAATAAGGCATGTCTTGGGTGGTTGCAGCATTCAACCATGCCTTGTGTTGAACAACCAGCAAGGGCCTGCATTGTTCCCTTATAACTGTCCATCCTGTCATGTTATCCCTCACAGATAAATAGGGTATAATAGAAGACAGCAGAATATAATAATATAATGCCCAGGACCACCTTGAAATTGAGCTTGCTCAATGGTGTTCATGCCTGGTTAAATAAAGTGACTGATTGATAATTTAAAAAAAAAAAGTGTTCTTGTTGTATAGGAAGGAAAATAATGTGTTGGAAGATAGTTAAACAGTACATTGAAATGAAATGCTCATGAGGTGTATTAACAAGAATCTTCTATAGAGAATTAAATACTGGGTATTGTGGGTTTGTTTTTGTTTTTTTTTACATGAAGGACACTGGTAACCCTAAACTACATATAAAAAGGGAAAAAAAACACAAAGAAAACTGCAGGTATGCATAGTTTAACATATGCACAGAAATTATATCAGATAGTGACACTTATTCATTTTATGTGAAACATTTAACATCAAGTTAAAGCAGACAAAATGTGCCATGTTGCTTACCTAGAAAGAGGTCTCCATATGTAGGTAATAAGCCATGACAGGAAGTTCATTAAGGATTTTAATGCATGCGCCAGGGGCATGCTAAGGCATGATACCAAAGGCCAAGTGTCCTTACACCCCTGGGAAGTGCATTAAAATCCTTTACACACTAGAGTGACTTATCACACTTGTAAAATGGCTAATTTCCATCAATAAGGACATTTAAAACATTCAAATTATTTTTTCAGGTAAAAAGGTGTTTTAAATATATTTGCAAAGAAAGAGCTGAACCTAAATAGTCCCCGTTTTGTAGTCTCTGTAGTGTATCTGTATTTAACTAAGGCAGCAAGTGACGCTGTGAGCCTGCTTTGTAGTCTCTGTGGTATTGTATGCTCCTTTTCTTTGGTTAGTGATCGAAAAGAACCCCCCCCCACCCACATCAAGAGCCTGTTTAGTGATTGTGAAGACCCCCCCACCCCACAGCAATATCAGAAGCAGGGTGCTAATTTACTCGCAATGAGAAATGGAGACAGCTGGTAGGTTACTTTTACTGTTAACTGTTTTTATTTGTTAACTCTCAACCTGTTTGTCTCCTCCTCCCCCGCTGCAATCGGTCCCTCACCTGGTCCACTCAAGGAGGCAACTGACTTTCAGTTGTTAATGGTTTTAGTAAATGGACTGTTAGTAGTAGAGGCCATAGTATGCTTGCTGTGCTTGAACCCAACTTGCTTGCTCTGCACTGATGAGCACTCCCTCTGCTCATGAATGAGCAGTTGACTGAGGTCAGCGGCCTCTTGGTAAAATCTGCCTCAGTCCGTAGGTGAACGTGGATCAGGAATGAATGTGTACATTCTTGGTAAAATCTGCCTCAGTCCGTAGGTGAAACGTGGATCAGGAATGAATGTGTACATTCTGGCTAATTTTTATTATTTACGGACGCTGATAGTGGAGTACGGAGGTGAAGTTTTTAGACTGATTGTATCCTCAATATAAGTGATTCTCTGAAACCATGTACTGCGGTGCCATGCTTAGTGGTGGAATGAGGAAGAATAGTGTTTTTTTTCAGCACAAGCCATAGAGTTCACAATAAGCTGCCAAACTCTGAAATTATTTTAAACAGTCAAGGGTGCCGGGAGGAGGATTGGAAGGGCACTTTTTGCCTTACAAAAATAAAAAGTGGATGGGTTGCCACCCCCCCCAATTCCTACACCTATGTAAACAGTACAAAATGTTTTCTACGGTGCTACGATGTTGGCAATGTAGTCTGTGAAGTCTGTATTCAGTTTACAAAAATGTAGTTTAAAAAAAAAAAAAAAGCCAGTAGCCGACACTTTGAAAATCCTAGCCTTTACTGCCACATTTTTTCACTTTCTTTTTGTAGGTCTAGTGATATTGTACAGTAAAGAACAGTTACATAAGAACTTAACAGTAGATCTTCGAGAGAATCTCTTTCATCAGGCCACAACTTTGGAACTGTAACCGCGTCAGCACTAGGACCACACAGAAATGTTTGCCAGCAGTCAGCCAGGCGCCACCCATGAAGTCAGCATATACATAAACTTGGGTGGACCCTCTTCTCCTCAGTTCCCCACCAGAGATCATGCTCGGAGGACCTCCCTCTAGGGAACAAGGAGAATCCTTGGCACTCCACAAACCAGACAAGAGAGAGTGCTGGAAAAGGCAGCAACGGAGACAGCAGCACAAGAATCCTTTGTCGCAACCCTTAAGTGTGACGGCATGGCCTGATGTAAGAGACTCTTTCAAAGATCTACTGTTAGGGCAAGTTCTTATGCAACTGTTCTGTCTTCTTTGAGGATATCTCATAAGGCCACACCTTTGAAACAAGTCCCAAGCAGTACAAAAAGCTAACAGTTTAGGTGGCTAGAGCATACAGGCTTATGATAACAGGCCTTGTAGCACAACTAGCCCAAATCCAGCTCATCTGCAAAGAAACAACATCCAGACTGTAGTGCTTCATGAAAACGTGGACAGTATTCCATGTGGCAGCTGCACAGACTTCTGCAGTGGAAACATTTTGAAAACAAGCTACAGAAGTGGCCATGCCTCTAATGGAATGAGCACAAACCACACAGGAAGTTCCATATGGTGCTTCCTGTAACAGAACATAATACAATGTGCTAGCCATTGGACAAGCACGGTTTAGAAACCGGGATGGCCCTTTCCCAGGGGCGAACAAAAAGCCACGAAGACCTTCTGCAGTCTTTGGTATGGTGTGTATAGTACCTGAGTATTCTATGCACATCTACAGGCCCGGATTAACATATACGCAAATGACGCCATGGCGTAGGGCCCCATGGTTCAGAAGGGCCCCCACCATGCACCCAACATGTTCTGTAAGTTTTTTTTTTTTTTATTTTTCTTCCCCTAAAGCAGCAATCCTCATCCTCTCCCTCCCCCCACTTAGCAAGTGTCACACAAGCCTCTCAGCTTCGGCTCCGCACAGAACGTCACACACACCAATCAGAATGTGTGTGATTTCCTCGGAGGTGTGGTTACTGAGGAGCAGGAATTGGGGCAGATTGGCAGTGCTTGTGCATAACCGCAGGGACGTACAGATCGTTGTCGATGGACAGGAGGGAACAGTGAGCAGTGCAAGCACTAGCAGAGACTCGGAGAGAGTGAAGAGTCCATCACTCATCGCCGGTGGAGTGAAGGTGTGGCAGTGGTCAGTTGGTCCAGCCTCCGTGTGACCGTGAAGTCCATGGTACGGTACCGCTCCAGAGTCCTGTCTCTCAACGATCGACTAACATCCAGAGAGAGAGAAGTAGCAAGATAGGGTGCTTTTGTTTGCTGTGGGCGGGTGGAAGACAGACTCACTCAGGCCAGGGTAGGTCGAGTCAAGATTGACGAGTCTTAGACAACAAATCCCTTTCCGACATTCGACCGTCTGACAGTCTCACTCAGTCTAGAGTGGAGAAGAAGGCTGCTAGATCCAAGGAGGTATGTTGATTCTTCATTCTTGATGTGATTATTGTAATAATTAGTGCTTGTCCCTGAAGAGTCTGAGTGTGGATTATCTACCTAATTGCCTCAACTTGCTGCATAGCGGCTGCCGGCCAGGCCTCCTTGTGTTGCTTGGTACAGTGTCCCAGTCCCATCATTATCTGGCTAAATTGGCATGGAATGTTGTGAGTGCATTTGGCCTGCTTGTGTGCTTACAATCTTCTGTGATGCAGCAGAGGGGTGATGGCTTATCTCTCAAAGAGCAGGCCTCCGGTGTTGCTGGTTGGTGAACTGACAGTTCTTTGTGGCCCCAGTCAGGCCTCTCCTGCCCTGACTTTCGCATTCAGGAGATCTTTTTGTGGCACAGGACTGAGCTGGCTGCTCTTTGAGAGAGAAGCCATCACCCCTCTGCATCACGGAAGATTGTAAGCACACAAGCAGGCCAAATGCCCCTTGTGCATTGACTTGAAGTAACCAGCACTGTGCTGTGGTACTAGCTTGGTGGCTTCCAGACTAGCTGTGGTGGTTGCAGTTTGAGGTTTCCAACAGCAGCACAGCAAGTCTCTCAGTTGGTTGCTGTGGCCTTCAGCTTCAGTTAGGCTACCATGCAAGTTTCTCCTTGTCTTTATGCCAGGAGTTCTACTTCTCACTCTGTCCCTGCAGTAGCATAGCAGCAAGAGCATCAGAAGGTTGGCCGGGTGGGGGTGACTGCGAATCCAGGGGACTGCTTGGGTTATGGCATCATCTGGCATCAGTGACTCCCAGTAAAGCCTGTGAGTACAGCACCAGCACAGGACATCTAGAGGGCACAGGGGCAATGGCAGATGGCTGTACATCATGCATGGGAGCATGAAAAATGCACGCCACAGTCATTTGCAGAGCCGTGCCCATGAGGAAAACAACAAAGAAAAACCCTCCTGCAAGGTAGAATGACACCCAAGGGATCACTGTAGCTTCTAAACTGAAGCAACTCCAGCATAAGACATTGCTGGGAACCAAGGGTTATGTTGGTCCATTGCAGTGGGGAGCATCTCTGTGAAGGGTAAGTCACACCCCTCCTGGACCAGGCAGCATCGGGGAGCACAGGGGCAGATATGGGGTACATCCTCAGCCTGGCTGGAGTGCCGGAAAGAGAGTACATAAAAAAATAAAAAAAAAAAGATTGGTGTTCCATCATTGGATGAATGACTGGCCAGGAGTTTGTGCAAGGATTTCTGCAGGCCACCTGTGTCCCAGGAGCTTGTTGTGACTCCTCTTCCAGGCTCCTCAACCTGATTGGCTGATGTGCAGCTGCTGACCATTACTGCTATACTGGTGGGGGTCAAGGTGTACAAAGATCATGGTGCCCTCTTCTGCAGTGGAGTACTATCCCCCAAAAGTCTGTTTTTAACAGGGCACCTTCTGTTAATCAGTTATTTGTGCCCATTTTGTGTTTTTGCGGATTGCTTTTAGTGTTCCATACCATCAAGGTAGTGATTGGGGAAACTCACCTCTAGTCACAAGCACAATTATGCACTTCCTTTTTGTTGGCAGTTGGCTGTTTTGATGTGCAATGCAGAACCATGTACAAAATACGTTTAAAAGTACTTCAAACTAAAAGATCAGGATCAGGCAGCACCGTGCATCAAGCACAGACAACTAGGGTAGACTTGGGAGGGAATCTGTTTCTTCTGACTTGAACTGGTCTTCATACCACTGAGCTGCTCTTTTTAATGTTGTAATAATGTTATCCTTCACAGACACCCAGTGTTGTAATGCATTTTTCCCCAGCTCAAATGTGTGTCCAGACTGTACAGGAAGTCAGTGTCACCCTGTGGAATCAGTTTCTATCTTGGCAAGGCAACTGCCAACTTTAAAAGACGCCCATCCCAGAGGCACCATGGAAGAGTGGAATGTTGGCATTTAGGGCCCCCCCCCCCCAGGCCACAAATTATAACTTGGAGTAAGGTCCCCACATCAATTAATCTGGGCCTGCACATCTGAAGTAAAAAGCAATGCTTCTCCGGGATTGGCACATTCTGGATAATACACTGGCAGGTGGATTGTTTGATTTAAAGTAAACTCAGACACCACCTTTGGTAGAAACTTAGGATTCATACGCAAAGACACCATGTTTTTATGGAAAAATCAAATAAGGGAACTCGTATATTACAGCCTGCAGCTCTGAAATCCTTTGTGCAGACATGACTACAACTAAAAATAACGCTTTCCAAGAAAGCAAGCATAAGCCTCAAGTCACGGCTTGCTCAAAAGGAGCCAAAGTCAGATTTTTCCAAATACAATTCAAGTCCCAAGCCGGGACTAGATTTCAAATAGGAGGCTTTATATGAAAAATGCCTCTCAAGAACATACAGGCCTCCTCCAGCTGAGCAACCATACAGCCATCCACAGGCACAGGGAATGCTAATATTGCATCCAAGTACACTCTGATTGAGGAATTCTGCAGGCCTCAATCCGATAAGGACAGCAGGACTCTAGAATCTGATTGACTGGGCAGAAAAACAAAAGCAGTGTTTATGTGACACAGCCCATAAAGCAAACTGCTTCTATTTCATAGAGTATGTCTGTCTAGTGGATTTTTTTTTTTTTTTTTAACAGCCACCAGAATATTTGCCACTGTCTGCGATACCCAAGGCGAGCTATGGCCAAGTGTTCAGGAGCCACGTGTGCAGATATACAGGTTACTCACCTGTAACAGGAGTTCTAGGAGTGGTATATGTTGTTCATCCACACTTACTGGCAGGTTCCTTGCTGCTTTAAATCTTGCCGGAAGGTCTTCAAGCTGGCTCCTCCCACCCACCCGGGTGGTAAAACTCTCAGCTCCGCCCCATGACGCCAGATCTAGCCCACTGGAGGCCAGGTTGCACGTCGAAGCTGGGGAGGTTGGGTGGGTTGTGTGGATGAACAACATATACCACTCCTGGAACAACTGTTATAAGTGAGTAACCTGTATTTCTAGGGATGTGGATATGTTGTTCAATCCACACTTACTGGCAGACTCCTAGCAGTTCTCTGGGAGGAGGGAGGTAAGGCGCGCACCCCCTACTTGGGAAATAAGGACTGGAGAACCAAAGTCCCAAAACCAGCATCCCGGCGTGACTCTAGGTCGATGTGGCAATGGGTAATGAAGGTATGTGCTGACTTCCAGGTAGCAGCCCTGCAGATTTCCTGGATAGGGACATCCCTGGAAGCAGCCACCGAAGCAGCGGTATGAGTAGAACGAGCTCTTACCCCTTTGGGAGGCTCCATGCCTGCCAACCTAAAGCAGAGATCTATGCAGGAGGTGACCCACCTGCCTGTCATCCGCTTGGCTGCAGGTCTGCAAGGTGTGGCTTCAGCGTAGGTGACAAACAGCTGGCGAACCTCTCCCCAAACTTCAGCCGTCCGCTCCTTGTAATAAGAAAAAGCGCTCTTCTAGGGTCCAGAGTATGGAGCCTATATTCGGCCTCTGAGGTGTGATTGGGGTAGAAAACTGGCAGAGTCAACACCTGGTTAAGGTGAAACTCCAACACTACCTTCGGAAGGAATTTCGGGTGGGGGCACAGGACAACTTTGTCCCTGTGGAAGACCAGATAAGGAGACTCGATGGAAAGTGCCTGGAGTTCTCCAATCCTTCTGGCTGACATGACAGCCACCAAGAAGGTGGTCTTCCACGACAGGTGAGAGATATCACACATGTGCATCAGTTCGAATGGCTTGCCCATGAGCTTAGCCAATACCAGCAGTAGATCCCACGGAGGTGGAGGTTCTCGCACCGGAGGGGGATATGTGATCAAGACCTTTGAAAAAGCACCAGATCACCTTCTCCTGCGCCACTGACTGCTTTCCAGCCCGCGCCCGGCAAGCAGAGATGGCTGCCAGGTGCACCTTAAGGGTCATCGACCGAAGCCCTGGCTGAGAAAGGGACCACAGGTAGTCCAGAATGCTTGCCAAAGAACAGGAGGAAGGGTCCAACCCCTTATCCTGAGACAAAATGGAGAATCTTTTCCATTTGAAGGCACAGCATTTTCTGGTCGACTCCTTACGGGATGCCTCAACAACATTGAGGACCTCGTCGGAAAGACCCAAGGCCTGGAACTCTAGTTGCTCAGGAACCAGGCCATCAGGTGTAGGGATTGAAGGTTTGGGTGGAGTACCTTCCCCTTGTTGACTGAGATCAGGTCCGGGGGGGCTGGAAGCTGCCTCGGGAGCCTGGAGGTGAGGCTGACGAGATCTGAATACCAGAACTGGCGGGGCCAGTCTGGGGCTACCAGAATCACCTGCGCCTTGTCCCTCTTTGCCTTGCAAAGCACCTTGTGGATCAAGGGAAATGAAGGGAAGGCATAGAAGAGGACCGGGGTCCATGGCCTCAAGAAGGCATCCCCCTGCAGTGAGCCCTGCTGAGAGGGGCGGGCATGAAACAGCCTCAGCTTCGCATTCTCCCTGGAGGCAAACAGGTCCACCTGAGGTGTGCCCCAGTGGGAGAACAGATCTTGTACTACCTCCAGCAGGAGAGGCCACTCATGACATGCAGCGCCTATCCAGCTGAGGGCATCAGCCAGAGTGTTGGAGGCTACTGCCACATTGATGGCTAGGAGATCCGCCTCCAATCTGCTCACGAGAGAACAAGTGCAGAGAGCCTCCTTGCATAGAAGCAAGGAGCGCGTCCCACCCAGGTGGTTTAGGTAGTATATGGTCGTGGTGTTGTCCGTCTGGACCTGGACCACTTGACCCCATATAAAAGGAGCGAAGGCAGTGATGGCTAGTCAGACCACTCGAAGCTCCAGCAGGTTGATGTGGCATCAAGACTCCTGAGGGGACCGGAGGCCGTGCGCTCTGAGCTCCCCCAGATGGGCACCCCAACCCATCAAAGAGGTATCGGTCGTTAGAGTGACAGTCAGCTCTGGGCAGACAAATGGGATACCCTTCTGCAGATGAGCTGGAATGAGCCACCACTGGAGACCATTCCACATCTCCTGGGTCACTATCATTGGCTGGTCCAGAGGACCGGAGCGCTGTGACCATTTGCAGGCCAGCCCCCATTGCAGGGGACACACGTGCCAGTGAGCCCAATGGACCACACTGGTGCAGGCCACCATGAGGCCCAGAAGGTGCAGGAAGTCCCGGGCAGGGCGCAATTGCCCAACCAGAAATGACTGGGCAAAGGAGGAAAAGACCTCAGCCCTGCCACCAGAAGCCGTGCTCTGGCTCAAAGAGAGTCGAGCTCTGTCCCGATGAACTGAATCACCTGCATTGGCACAAGTTCCGATTTGGCCTCATTGAGGAGGCCAATTTGAGAGCAGATCTGGAGGGCCAGATCTCTGGACCGCTCCACCTCTGACCTGGAGGGGGCTGCAATCAGCCAGTTGTCCAGGTAAGGGTACACCTGGACCCTTCGACGCCGCAGGAATGCTGTCACCACTGCCATGCATTTGGTGAAGACCCTGGGAGCTGGAGAGAGGCCGAAGGGCATGGCCCGGAACTCGAAAAGGGATCACTCTGCCCTGAAGTGGAGGAATCGCTGGTGAGACGGACAGATTGGGACGTGAAAGAACGTGTCCTGGAGATCCAGAGAACAGAACCACATGCCTTGTTCCAAGGATGGGATGATCTGAGCCAAAGTGACCATCCTGAAGGTACAAGACCTTAGGAACTTGTTCAGGTCATGCAGGTCTAGAATGGGGCACCAGCTCCCCCATCCGTTTTGGGACCAGGAAGTACCTGGACACAAACCCTGGGTCTGGAGGAGTATCCGCCACCTCCCTGATCACCTCCTTCTGGAGGAGCAGGGCAATGTTGGCTCGCCAAGCTGACAGAGAGGCTGTGGACCCCATAGCCCCCCATGGGGCGATGGCTCGAAAGGGTGGGGACTGTTCGAATTCCAGAGGCAGACCCCTGCCTACCACTTCCAACACCCAGCGGTCCGTGGTGATATCAGACCAGGTGGAAAGGAAGTGGTGGAGCCATCCCCCCACAGGGTGAACCCGGGGAGGAGTGACAAAGTTGGGGGCGACACCCCTCAACCCGTCACTGGGCAGGCTTGGAGGAAGAGCCGGCCAAGGAGCCACCTGGACTGTCCCCTCCTGGCTTCCTGCTGGAGGAAGCAGCAGGCTTGGCTTTGGGGTGCAGCAAGCCTGCTGGCCTGCTGGCCCAGAGGTGCCTCAGGGGCTGAAGGACAAAAGGGCTTACGCTGCTGCTGGCGGTCTTTATCCTTCTGGGCAGACGTGACCAAGTCCAAGGTGGCATTGGACTTCTCGATCCATTGCAGATGACCCTCCACCCCGGGACCAAACAAGTCTGTACCCAAGAAGGGAACGTCTGCCAGCTTGTGCTGGGTATCCGCCATAAAGATGGAGATCTGCAGCCAAGCTCTGCAGCGCATGGCCACTGCGGCCACTACTGACCGGGCACACGGGTCAGCGATTTTCAAGGAGGTTTGGGGCTGTTTGGCCACTGCCCTTCCCTGATCCCGCACCTGCCTGACCGTCGTTTGGAGGTCAGCCGGGAAATGAGGAATCACCTCATCCAGGGAGCCCAAAGAGGCGTGTTAAAGTGTGCCATCAGGACGGCCAGGCTGGCCTGGCGAAGGCCTAGGGAGGAAGCAGCATAAACTTTCACTTCGGAATAGTCCAATTTCTTGGACTCCCTGTCGGAAGGCTTGTCCACGTCCCGAGCGTTTCCGGAAGCTGGAAAACGCTGTCAGTGACTAACCCCTCCGCAGAGGGGTGCTCTGAGAAACCGGAAAGTGAACTGGTGGGAACAGCATACTTCCGAGCCATCCAGGCCGAAGGTGCTGGACAAGAAGCTGGCCATTGCCATAACTCCAGGGCCGGGCCAACAATGGCTCCGGCTACCGGGAAGGCCGCCATAGGGGAATCCCCTCAGTCCAGCATCTCTGTGAGGGGATACTTGGCCCGTTTTGAAACGGGTTCGAGCTTCATCCCAGTGGACTCTGAGATGAGTTGAAGCATTCCAAGGAATGAAGATGGGCTCTCGTCCACTGACTGATCCCCAGTGGACTCCAGGCCAAGCAGCCTGGAGAATATAAAGGAGTCGCCGTCAAACTCTGAGGAATCTGCGAACAGCTGCCAAGCGCCTGAGCCTCCCTCCAACTGCCGAGGACGATCAGGAGTGAGGGTGACAGACAACTGATGGTGCAAGCCCTGACCTGACCGAGAATCCTTGGTTGGGGCCCCAGTTTTAGGTTGTGGAGGTGGGGGTTCCACCACAATGCCAGTTTCAGCCGAACAACCGGTGCCGGCTTCGGCTCCTCGATTACTACGAGGGGTTGTTTCAGCCGCTCCGGTGACAGCCACTTAATGGCCGGGAAAGGCGACTGTGTCGGCTTGTTCCCCAACAAAAGAAGCTGCTTCCACATTAGATCCTTGTAGCGCCGATGCAACTTGCACCAGAGCCTATCCTCTGAAGAAGATGACGAGGATGAGCGGCGCCGCCGCTTTCCATGGTGCCAATACCGAGACCGCTGACGTTGGCAGGACCGGCTGGACCTGGAAGGGGTCCGAGACAGAGACCTTCGGGGATTCTGAGGGTGTGTCTGAGAGGGAGCGGGGGAAACCCGCTCCTCCCTCAGTTCAGGGACCTTAACCGGGCACTCCGGCACAGGCAAGTCCTCGGTTTCCACCGGGTGAACCGGTTAAGAAGGGTTATCGGCTTCTCCAGTCAACAAACTGTCCAACAGGTCGAGAAAAATCTATACCGCGTCGACAGTTGTCTCGGCCGGCTGACCTGACGGGGACACCGTGAAGCCAGCAGCCTTAGCTGCAACCTCAACCGAAGTCGAGTGTCGACTGTCCGGGGAAGGGGACCTCTCCCACTCCCATGAACGTTGACAGTGGGACTTACCCTTAGAGTCCTTCTTTTTGGACTGAGAGGAATGTCCTGAAGGCCCTTCTCCCTTGGTGGAGAGGGATTGGCAAAGCTCCTTAAAAGAAGCTGTGTAGGAGGATCCCAAGGACAGCAGGATAAATGCCATGACCGAGGATGTTGATGCAGCAGCCTGGGCCACCTCCTCCTCCTTGAGGGCGATCATCTGTTTGAGCTGTTCAGACAAGCCCGCAGCTACGGACACCGCCCAATGGGCCTCCTTCGACTTGACCGGAGGATAACGTTTCTGGGGGTGCCCAAGTTGTAATCTGGCAGCGCAGTCCTCCAAGACAGTAGCTGAAAAGGACTTGCACAAGTCGCAGGCCTCCAAATCGTGGCCAAGCCCCAGGCAGTAAACACACGTGGAATGCGGATCGGTCTGGGACATCATCTGCCCACAGGGGCACCGACAAAATCCAGGAGTTGATTTGTCTATCGCAGCCGTGAGGGAAGAAAAAGACCGAAGTCTTGTAAACTTTAAAATTAGTTTCAGGTTAACCGAAGAGTTTGGATCCAGGCCTAAAACGCAGAGCGCTAAGGAGGGAACCTGAGCTTCCATGCAGTAAGGAAGATCTGGCGTCATGGGGTGGAGCTGAGAGTTTTACCACCCGGGTGGGTGGGAGGAGACAGCTTGAAGACCTTCCAGCAAGATTTAAAGCGGTAAGGAACCTGCCAGTAAGTGTGGATTGAACAACATATCCACGTCCCTAGAAGTAGGGATTTTAAGTCTGTGTGGAGGAGGGTTCCCTGGTCCTGTGACAGTGGACCCTTACACAGAGGCAGAGGTACTGGGGGTTCCACCGTCAGCTGTTGCAGTAAGGGATACCATATCTGCCAAGGCCAAAGGGTAGCAATAAGTATTAAAGCTGCCCCCTCCATCTTCAGTTTGAGTAGTACTCTGAATTAGCGGGAAGGGAGGAAAGATATACAGAAACGTCGCTTTCCAGGAGAGGGACAATGTGTCTCATCAAAAACTCCAGGCCCTGGAGCGAGGGACGCAAAAAGGTCCAAATCTGGATGACATCTTTCGAACAGGTTGTCCACCACAGAGATCAGCAGTTCCCACTCGTGCATCTTGGACTGTGATTTGCTTAGTCTGTCTGCCAAGACGTTTTGGATGCCTGGAACATGTACTGCTGATAGTTCTAGACCGTGTTCCAGAGACCAGTACCAAACTCTCACTGCTTTCCTGCACTGTGGGTAAGAATGAGTTCCCCCTTGCTCACTGATGTAATGCATTACACCGACACTGTCCATCTGTATTAACAGAGGGCCTAGGGACAAATGATCCTGGAAGGCCTCGAGTCCATACAGGACCACTCTCATTTCCACAACTTTTATGTGCAAAGTGTGCTCCACCTGGTTCCGTGTGCCTGTTGAGGTCCCAGGTGGGCTCCCCATCCTGATCCCAAGACATCCATGGCGAGGATCGAATGTGGGGAAGGAATCAGGAACGGAACACTCTTGAGCAGGTTGTTGCATTCCATCCACTACTTGAGTGCTCTGCACGATGGAGATGTGACTAGAACCATGTGTTCTAGATTGTCTGCCAGTTGGTCCCACTGGATTCTCAGGGTCCACTGTGGGATCTGCATGTGCAGCCTGGCCAACGGCACTGTAACAATGGCTGCTGCCATGAGGCCCAGAAGGTGAAGAAATGTCCTTGCTGAGACAGAACAGCTGCCGTGCACCAACTGTGCCTGGGCAGTCAGGCAGTTTGCCCTGTCCAAAGGCAAGAACACTAAGCAAACGTGTCCTTCCCCTTTTACAATGGCATACAAGAATAGAGGAGGATTGGGCAATGCCGAGGCCAAGAGGGCCCAAGGAGGCATATAAAATCACCGGAGTAGAAAAGGTCAGAGAGTGTACTGGTGATAAGGTAAGCTGTGAGTGACAAAAATAGCCCATGTACGGACTAGTGTGAGTACCACAATATACACTGGATTGAATAACTGACCCCACAGTGAATGGCAGGACAGTCATGAACTCCAATAGGCCACAAGTGTTTATTCCTGCAGTATTAGACAACAGTATAGGTGCAGGCGCAGCATGTGGGTCAAGTGGGCCGAGAAGTGCAACTACCAGGTACACCAAGGTAAATGCTAAAGAATGCATTTTTTATTTTTTTTATTTTATGGGTCTAGGAGCTGAAGATTAGTTCAGGGAATGAATGTCAGCAGTATTTTGTGTTTTATTTATTTATTTATGTTTTATAAACAGTTTTAAAGCAGCCAGTCAGACAGGAAGAAGGGAAATTGGGTAGACAGCTCTTCAAAATAGAAGTGTTGCAGAGCAGGAAGGATTTGGTTAAATGGTGTTTAACAGCAGGGCACTGTACTGTTTTGCCCAATTAGAGAAGGTGTCTCAGAAGGGGAGGGGAAAGTACAGTAGTTGAAGAGTGACGGGGCCGGTGAAAAACCCCAGCCCAAAAGATTTAAAAATTGAATCCGGCCAAAGCCAGGAAGAAACAGAGCCATAGCAGGCTTGTAGAAACAATGGTCCAATGGGGAAAGAAGCCGCAGCAGCCAATCGCTTACCAGTGGCTTACGGGCTTCAGCCAATCACAGCTCTGAGGTTCGGCCCAGGGCTCAGTCAACAGCTCACCTGGATTTCTGTGCTTCACAGCCAGCGGGGAGGGAGGCGCGACTGAGCTGGCTGCATCCAGCCTGCGCCGCAAGTGTGTTCAATGGCCGGAGCCCCTCGTCACGGGCTGCTCCTGGAAGGGAAAATAGAGAGGGAGAGGTTTACTTTAAGGGCTCAGGAAACTATACAAGACAGAGCTAAATTGGGGGAGGGGGGCGCTAGTGCAACGAAAGAACTAGATGGGAGGGAGGAGGCAGCCATCAACTGAATGGGGTTATTAGGCTGGTGCCAATGGATCAACACCCCACAGAAGCTAATTGCAGAGGTTAGGATGAAAAAATAGGAGACAGTAGGGAAGAGGAGAGAGATTTCAAAATACAAATTAAAAGCAGTAGGGGGAAGGGGGGCAGGAACAAGATAAATCAGAACAGTTCAGCCAAGCATATAAGCAACATTTTACACAGTTTTACACAGACCCCCAGCATAAACATTCCTAGGTTAACAATCTTCAAAAGCCCCAGCCCAAAAGATTTAAAAATTTAATTCGGCCAATGCCAGGAAGAAACAGAGCCTTAGCAGGCTTGTAGAAAAAATGGTCCAATAGGGAAAGAAGCCGACACAGCCGCCAATCACTTGCCAGTGCCGGGCTAATAATTAGCTCAAAGTTGGGACCAGGGCTCAGTCAGCAGCTCACCTGGATTTCTGGGCTTCCTCGACGGCGGGGAGGGAGGTGCGACTGGGCTGGCTGTCTATTAATTGTGTATTAAACCCAAATTAGTCCCAGGTTTTGCTGTTTTCCAGGAGAAAATATAGAAATTCACACAAGACAACTTTACAGATAGAAACTGTGGATAAATGTATTCTTGAACGAGCTTCAAGTTATAGATATCTAGGGGGTGTATCTAGATAACTCACTCAAATGGAATACTCATATAGAATGTTACAAAAAAAGTTGGAAAATGTTTAGGGGCATTATATCATGTTAGACATTCCATGTCTGAAGCTGTAAGGAAAAACACAGTTAATGCCTTTATTGTATTTTGGGGACTTGATGTCTGCTAGGGCGTCCTCATCACAATTACTTAAACTAGATACTATTTATAATAAACTGGCCTGGTTCATTCTTAATGTTCCTAAGAGAACATATAGATATGAACTTTATAAATCATTAGATTGGTTGTACCTTAATGATGGAAAATCCTTGCATGTATTAAAATATTTTGCTAAGTGCTTCAGAGGTGTGAGGTCCCAGACTATATAACAGATAGATTACAAATTAGGAAAATAAAAAATCATTTAAGATCGGCCGAAGGGGTAGAATTTTTACTCCCGAGATGTAGATCTGAACTGGGCAGATCTCGTTTTTTTTTTTACATGGGACCACACATTTGGAATACTTTGCCACTCTCTTTTAGGTCAGCTAATACTGAAATATAAATTGGCAAGATTAAAAACTGGTTCATTTCTGGCGCTATTAAGAAATCAGCTGCAGACCCACCCTGAATGATTAAAGAAATGTTTGTGATGTAATATTCTGATATTGACTGTGTATAAGATTTTGATACGGTGTTTATCAATGTCGATATGTGAGTAGGGGGTACTGTCCAAATGTATGTATTATGTGCATTACTTATTGCATTGTCTATGTCAAGTGTTAATTGTTATTAGGTAATGTAACTGGAACATTTTATACTAAGGACCTCACTGGAAATGAGTGGATCTCAGATGAGTTTTCAGATTTGTGAATGAATAAGTTTTACTACTTGTTAGACATCACAGAATCATATCAATTGGACGGCAGAAAAGGACCCCATTGGCCCATCTAGTCTGCCCTATTCCCACCTCACACACACACACACACACACACATACACACAGCCTCTGCAACGGGCTCTCCCCCCCCACCTACCAACCCCATGTGTTGGTCTCATGCCCTCTTGAATCCCTCCATCGTTTCAGCTCCCACCACTTCCCCTGATAGTTTATTCCAGGCCTCCACTACCCTCTCCATGATGAAACATCCCCAATCATCCCTACATCTTCCTCCTTCAAATCTGAGACTATGTCCTCCAGTTTTAGCCTCCTCCTTCCTTTTAAATAAGCTCCCCTCCCTCACTTTGTTTATCCCCTTTACATACTTAAAAGTTTCTATCATGCCCCCCCTTTTCGTCTCCAGTGGATACAGATCCAGTTCCCCCACCCTCTGCTCATATGTCTTCCACCGCGTGCTGTGCACCATCTTGGTTGCCCTTCTCTGTACTCTCTGTATCCCCTCTATGTCCTTTCATAGGTGTGGCCTCCAGAACTGGACCCCATATTCCAGGTGCGGCCTCACCATAGGTTTATAAAGAGACATGATTACCTCCCTCCTTCTGCTTGTTATGCCCCTCCCAACGCATGCCAACATTCCATTTGCCTTCCCTACTACTTTGCTGCACTGGTTACCTATGTTCAGGTTGCTTAAAATTATAATCCCCAGATCCCTCTCCTGCTCAGTTGTCTTAATTTCCTCACCCCCTAGTGTGTAAGTGGCATGCGGGTTCTTGCATCCCATGTGCATCACCACACACTTTTTGGCACTGAAATTCAGCTGACAAGTTTCTGAGCACCCTTCCAGTCTCTTCAGATCCTGTCTTATGACTCCCCCCCCCCCCCGGGTGTCTACCCTATTGCAAATCTTCCTATCATCAGCAAATAGGCACACCCTTCCCTCCAGCCCATCCGCTATATCACTTATATAGTAAGTAAAAAGGTGGGATCCCAGTATGGACCCCTGTGGCACCCCACTCATCACTCCCTCACCCCGGAGTGCACTCCATTCACCACCACCCTTTGGCTTCTGTCCTTCAACCAGTTTTCCACCCATCTAGTTATTTTCTGCCCCACCCCTAAGCTTTCCAGTGTTGAAGGCCTTTCTTAAGTCCAGATAGCCTACATCTACCACCCCTCCCTGATCAACCACTTGCGTCACCCAACTGAAGAACTATCCGGTTTGTCTTGCATGACCTCCCACTTGTGAAGCCATGCTGCCTATGATCTTACAGTCTGCTGTCCACCAGGTATGCTACCACCCTTTTTTTTTTTTTTAGTAAGTCCTTCCATCACCTTGCCCACTACTGAGGTGAGACTGACCAGGCGATAATTCTCCACCACCTCCTTACTGCCTCCCTTGTGCAGTGGCAATACACTCACCCTCCTTCAGTTTCTTAGCACACATCCTGTATCCAGGGACAAGTTAAACAATCTGGTCACTGGGGCTGTCACAGCTCCTCTCTCAGTTCCTGAATAACCCTGGGGTGCAAGCCATCCGGCCCCATTGCCTTGTCTACTTTCAATCTGCCTAGTTCCTCCCTTACCCTGTCTTTACTGAATGGACTAGGATCCACCTTGTGTCTTCCCTACCCCTCCCACTTAGCTCAGGTCCCTTCCCCTCCCCCTCCCTCCCTCCTCCATGAAAACCGAACAGAAGTAGCTATTCAGCGTGTTTTTTCAAAATCCCTCTCCAGTTGTATTCTCCCCCCCAAATCGAACTATCCCCTGCCTCTCCTTCCTCCCTCCTACATACCTAAAAAGTTTTATCCCCCTTTTGGCCTGCTTAGCAATTTTTCCTCTGTGTTAGCTTTGGCCCACTTTATTTTCTGTTCTGCTACCTTCAGCTTCTCCCTGTAATCTTCCCTATCCTCCTTCCTCTGTGTCTTCTTGTGTTTCCTGAAGGTCTTTTTCCTTCCCCTGATCGCCCCCCACCTTCCTTGTAAACCAGAGTGGTCACCTTCTATTTTTGTTCTTCCTTATCCTCCTTATGGAAATTTCTGTGGCTTTCATTACCCCCCTCTTTGATAATTTCCCATAACTCCTCCACTCCTATATTCATATATTCCCCTTCCCTAATATTTCTTTACTACATTTCCTCCACAGTCTGGTAAAGTCAGTCTTCTGAAGTCCATACCCCTTGTGCTGGTCTGATTTGACTCCCTCCATTTTCACCCTTAACTTTATAGCCCTGTGATCCCTGGTGTCGAGACTATCTCCCACCACCACCTTTTCCACACTTTCCCTGTTCGTCAGGACCATGTCCAGTAAGTTACTGCCCCTAGTGGGCTCCTTAACCATCTGTTGCATGAATGCGCCCTGTAGTGCCTCTAGGATCCCCCGCTGCTCCTAGCGGATACTGCCGCTGGGATCTCCTAGTCCATACTGAGGAGGTTTAGGACCCCCAGTAGCAGAAGCTCCCCCTTGAGAGCCATCCTTGTAACCGCCTGCATCAGCTGTCTAACCCCTTCCTCTCCCTGCATAGGTGGTCTGTATAACACCCCCAGCCTCAAGGATTCTCCAGTTTGTTTATCCAGTTCGACCCACAGGATCTCTGTCTCCCCTGCCTCTTCCTGCCCTTCTGTTGCATTAATGTCGTCCTTGATGTACATTGCCACCCCACCCCCCTTTTTCCAGTCCCAGCCCTCCTAAACATTCTGTAATCCAGGATTCACAGTCTCCCATACATGATGCTCTATCCATCAGGACTCACTCAGTTCCGCTATGTCCAGACCCGCTTCCACCATGATGGCCTCCAAGTCTACCATTTTGTTGCCTAGCCTCCTGGCATTTGCTGCCAGTCCTTTCCACCATGTATCCCCCAATGCTCTCTGCTTTTGGTATTTTAGGTTGCAGCAGAGATACAAATGTAACTCTAACAAGAAAAACAACCCAGAAGAGAGGTATGAATTTTCTGGTTTCAACGGTCATTAATGTTTTCAGAAGTATATATTATAATGGGTTTGAACACAGCTGGGACAGGGCCAGGGGACTCTTATTCCCCAGGGTGTGCAACACAGGACTGAGGGGTGAGGGAGCAGGGGAAATGGGAGACTACCCACCATTACAGTAAGTCAGTGAGAAGTATCGTATGAGCAGACTTTGTGGACCTTCAGTCTTCTGCTATCAAATTCTCTGTTCCTATAAACAAATTGTGATATGCAGTAGTTTGGTTGTATGGAGGGGTTTTGACCCACTCCATTTTTTGAAGAAAATAAATCTTATATACAATTATTTTAATTCTTAGTGTTCGGATCACCAGTCATGATGAAGCAATGTTCTTTTGATTGCAAAACATTGATAAAGTGTTTTATGGGTTGTATATCATTTTCAAAAAAATAAAAAAAATGTTGACATTTAATCCTGGTGAGTCCTGATTATGTCAAAACTTTGTGTGTACTAACCAAACTGTAAAAAATAAAAAAATAAAATTACATAAACATTTCTTATAGTACTTCATTTCGCCAGTCTGATGCCATCTGTGTACACTGAGAAAGTGCTATACATGTTACACAAAACTTTTTTTTTTTTTTTTAATCATATTATCCATAGTTGCTTATTGAAAAGCAAATATGAACGTGGATCACCATCATGTTCTGAGAGTTCATCTCTGAGATTTAATAATGTGCCCCGCAGTTTACTAACTGTTCCCACACTTTGAAGGATAATGTCCACATCTGGATGATGAGTGGTTGAGAAGTATGACCCCCAGGAAATTTCAGCAACACAAGACCCATCCCCACCAAAAAAAAAAAAAAAAGCTTGAGGCCCAGTGCATTTCAGTCAGGCAGTAGTGTATTATACTGCAAGCAAATTCAGAATCGTGTTTTACAGAGTAGTTGTAATGCTGGGGGCCTGACTGAACATCATGGTACCTGCTGCTTCCGTTCAGCGCCACCTCCTGAATGGTAGTGTGTCATAGCCAGGCACCGTGCCTCTAGCAAGAGATGACTATGTATCTGCCCTATAGCATGTATACACAATCCAGCTTGTTTGAAGAAAAGAATGCAGCTGGAGAGAAGTTCTGACCCTCTGAAAAATGTTTTGAGGCAAATGACGCTGACTGTTCGTATAACCAGATACAACAGTTATTCAACAGAAACGGCACAAATTAGTCTTCATGCAAAATGCCTCCAGACACCATGCCAGCTACAAATACAAAACACTGACAGGCTCCTGCCTTGAACCCTGGCACTTCGACTCTACCCGAGTCTTTCTCAGGAGACGTGGCTTAGGGCAGGCATCATTCCTTGAAATACTATGCTGGACAGATGTAACACAGAGCAGCCAGTTTGATTTAAAAGTATATATACAGCATTACTATGCATAGTAATTATGGCTAGCACTATACAAGTACCTCTTAAAGTATCAAGTATAATTACATTAGCTACATAGCTCTACCCATAGTTAATATCAGCAGGGTGTATGTTTCTAAACCTTTTTTTTTCCATTTTTGCACTGTTAGAGAACTGCTGTTATCACTGCACTAATGGTGGCAAGGTATGACAACTTTTATTTCTTAGGCAAGGTACGGCAACTTATTTCTTAGGCAAAGGTGTGGCAACTTTTACTTCTTAGGCAAGGTATGGCAACTTTTATTTCTCAGGCAAGGTACGGCAACTTATTTCTTAGGTAAGGTACGGCAACTTATTTCTTAGGCAAGGTACGGCAACCTATTTCTTAGGTAAGGTACGGCAACTTATTTCTTAGGTAAGGTACGGCAACTTATTTCTTAGGCAAGGTACGGCAACTTATTTCTTAGGCAAGGTACGGCAACTTATTTCTTAGGTAAGGTACGGCAACTTATTTCTTAGGCAAGGTATGGCAACTTATTTCTTAGGCAAAGGTGTGGCAACTTTTATTTCTTAGGTGCACCATCCACAAAGGATTAGAGGCCATACAAGAAAAAGCGGAAGATAAAATGCAATATTTAATAAACTGGTAAATATAAATACATTAAATAACTAAGAACAGTAGGCTATGTTGAAAAAAATGTGTTTTTAGAAACTCCTTCAAGGCCTCCACCACACGGACAGAAAGGACACTACATGACCAGTCTCACACGCACAAATATGCACATGCACGCGCACACACACACACACACACACACACACGTACCCTCACATACACATTCACATAAGCTCACACATTCTCGCGTTTGCACACCCTCGCACACCCACACACATACTATGGGCAAAAGTTTTAAAGCTCTGTATCTGTTTTTCAAATGTGAGTGCCAAACTCTGACCAGGAAGCTGGACCAAGAAAAACTGGTCTAACTTCTCGGACGGAACCCTGCATCTGCATCCAAAAAATGGACACGAGTCCCACAGTTGCAGCACAAACTGATGTAAACTATTGGAAATGCCACAAATGCATCCAGATGTCTGTGAACAGGACATAGACATTTGGAAGTATCCACACAGGTGCAGCATGCATCCAAAATACAGACACTAGTGTGAGTTCAGACATTTAAAACTCCTGCCCTATATGTTTACAGGGCTAGAATGGGGCTTCTCTCATCAAATCAGAATCTTCTCCCATGCTGGTTGGGTGGGAGGACTATGATGTGAAGCCGTTCTCTCAGCCTCAAACAGTACAAGATAATGTTACTATTCAAAAGAAGGCACCCCACATTGTCTCTCTAAACATATTATAGATCACTGCAACTGATGACAACACAAAAGCGACAGAAAAAATGGTTTTAAATAACAATGTGTTTTGTTTGTGTAATAATCTGACACTTGCCCCCACACAGCACATTTCCTTGTTTGGTTCAGTCTAGCTGGTGACACAGCATCTGACATAAGCGGGGTTGTGTCAAGTACTGCAGCAGGCAGGAGAGTACAGCTTCAAATACTTTGTTTATGTTTTGGCAAATTAAGCAAACTGTAGGCTCTGCTGACTGAAACGTTAACTTCTGAGGTGCGGAGATCTGACACTGACAAGAGCTTTTGTAAGCGGGCGTGAATGTTCTGAATTTAGGTTAGCACACATGAAAACATAGCTGTACAATGGTTAAGAGGCGTGTCTGTTCTGTGCTGTGATTGGCTGACACCATTCAAGTGTTTTATAATCACAAATGCATGCACAAATATGCATATGTGTGCACACACGTGGATAGTACAAGCAAAGCAAATTCATTAGCCATGGATGATGTGAGCATAACGTACCAGTCACTGAAAAGAGCGATGCACTGAATGCATCCTCTCAAAAGTACAGCAGGTCATAACTGGTATATTCTGGGTTTATGAGGGAAGAAGGATGGGCAGTAAAAACAAACGCATTTTTCAATCAAGATTATTCTGCCCCTCCACACCAAGCCGTCATCCTCCCTTGTCGAGCCTGACAACCTTTGAGTTCCACCACCACCGGCATCCTGCCATTTTGTGGCATGGAACCAGAGAGTAGCAACTATCTTTCGGACACCAATTTTTTTTTTTAAATCCCCTTTTAATCCCTGCTGCCCAATTGCACAACTTCCCTGGTGGCTCACCACGTGGATTGCTATGGTCATGAAAGTACAGACCTACCTTGCCAGTCAGGAAACTAGCACGAGCAGCCCCTTACCCCCACCCGCGGCATTGGCACCTAGTTCCTGATGACCCAGGATTTCTTCTGAACCTGACTCACTTGCACTGGAGTATGCCATGCTACCACTAGGCGACCCTGCTCTAAGGCTTTAAAAAAAAAAAAAAAAAAAAAAAGTTGAAATACTATTTAAAACATTTAATTAAAAACAGCTAGTTGGAAACAGAGAAAAGAGCTGTGTTTCTCAGTGATCCAAATCCAAGATTCTGTCAAAAAATGCCACTTTGGGTCTGATGCAAAGGGGGATCACTATGATTAGGAGACAAAATACTGTAACACCCCTCTGGATTATTAACTGCCCCTGAGCTCTGAACATGAGATACAGCTTCTTCCTCCTCGTCTCTGTATGCCGTCTCCTCTCCATGGCTGACAAATGGCTTCTATTTGAACTCTCATTTAGGCCAAGCTGCTTCTTTAATAGCAGCTGACTGAGCATGCCCAGTGCATTACCAGGTCTGAGCTCTGTTTGCAAAGCCCAACATTTCCCCATGCTTGCAGCTAGCCAGCAACATACAAGCGTACACACACCACACACACACACACACACACACACACACACACACACACACACATACACATACACATACACATACACACACACTGCTGCTTGAAGTGCTTATTACAGGTATGCACCAGGACAATATTACTGAATGAGGGGTATTGCTTTGAGGGACAAGTTAAACCGCTTAAATGTGGGCTTGCATTTGGGGCTATTATGCAGATTCCAGTGCAGTCTCTCAGAACAGCACATTAGTGTTGATGCTGTGACACAATACACTGTTTTATCAGTGCAGGTCCCTGCCCTACTGCCTTACCATAAATGCCCAACCCCTGTCCTGGTGCCATAGCCTGCAACAGCAGTACAGCTTCAGCATGAGCCCCCTGCAATAGCCAGCCCAGTGACAGTGCCTGCAGTAGCCCCTTTGGCCCCAGCAGCTCCCTTGGGTTTCAACGGTCTAGTCCCAGGGCCATATCCTTACTGCAGCTGCTTAAGCTGATGCACCCTTGCTTTAGCCGCTATATCAGAAGATAAACCACATGATACCTAGGAAGGGTTATACTACTCGGGGAGGGACTCGTCGATTCGATGTTCTTTGTAATGGCATTACTCCTAAGAGAAAGAAAAAGTAACATTTCTGTAATACACATCTTCATGGTAGTCTCAGTTGACCAAGTCCTTGCTGCTAACTATGAACCCCTCTTACTACCAACCCTAATACTGATTTTGATGACTTTTTCCTCTCTTTTTCAGGAACAAAAAGGCATCATCCAATTCTTGAGAAGGCTGCATCACCCAGGAGGGGTAGCACTGACATCTCTTCCAACTTGACACTGATCAGAAGAAATCAGTCATTTTCTGGCACAAACCAATGTGTCAGCTTAGGTGACAGGGTGGTACTGCAGATCCTCATCTTGGTATAGGTTGCCATTGCATGGGCTGGGTACATTTCCGCGGGGGAAGGGGCTGCTACAAATGTTCACAAATGAAGTAAGTTCCATGATATTAGCTCCATTCCTATCCCAGTCTGGGTTTAGGTGCCTCAATCAGGAGCTCACAGGCAGTCTGCAATACCCCTGCCCTTACTGTACATGGATTAAGCAGATAGGTTTGGTCTCAATCCTCTCAGTTTCTATGCTGGCAAAGTTAAAAAAACTGAACTGAAATAAAAATGGTTCAAGCAATACCATTCAGTGATACATCAGTGTACTTTATAGACATTAGAAACACATCTGGACTGCGCTGCTATCACGTGCCTCACCTAGGCAGAGTTGAGCTGGACTTTTCCCATGGTCGTTTGATGGATTCTGGGGAGGTAAAGAAAAAGCAAAATTAAGTCAATAATTTTCTCTTCTAGTTTGAGACTGGAGCAATTACTGAATAGGAAGATGAGTGGCTTATGTCTGAAAGACCTCACCGTTCCCCCATGTCAAGGACTCATCTGCATACAGTATATATTTTTGTTTCATTTTTATTCTTATCTCCCTATGCCATTTATCCTGCACCCATCTGCTGGTACTAACTCAGCCTTATCACTAATCTTCCCCATGACTTACCGCCCATTTGCCCTGGACAACTATATAGCAGGTGAGCAGAAGACCCTGTAAGGGTGCCAGTGTCATTTATCTGGCCGTAGAGTTTTCAGCCCTATTTTCTACCCAGGGGTGGCAGGTGTGCAATGGTGCACATGCATGATATTGCCATCCAGCAGCTACCTCTGCCACTGTGTTGTGCTCACTTGTGCTGCCAATCAGCTACCACTAAGTGACAGGGAAGAAGCAAAATGCAGTGTCACCCCTCCCCCAAAGGAAGATGGACATCCATGGGACACATAGTCTGCCCTCTCGTGGCCAGCCCCCTGAGTAACATGAATTCACTTCCGAACCCCAGATGCCACTGTAGCAAGCAGAGGCACTACCGCTGCACTGCCAAGCAGGCTTGCATAAGATTTAATTTTAATGCAACCCAGGCCTCCAAATAGGGAGACGGAGGCAGAGATACACATGCACAAGCATAAGGCCTCAGACCACAAATTCCTAACAGCTGCACATCAAATGAAATCCAATTTTTTGCAGACATTTTCTTTATCACTTTTCCCACCGCTAGGCCTGACTTTGCAGTCTTTGTTCATCACCTTCAGGTCCCTAGTCGTACTTGAGGAACCCTTGATGTTTGACATTCTTTTTGCCCACCTTTGCATCACTCCTTACTGTGGGCCCCATCTTAGCGGCAGCCCAATCCATGAGAAGGCACTTGATTCAACCTGCAGGAGACATGGAGGGAGGAGCTGGCGAGGAAGAAGTAGGCCAGGTAGTTATGATTAATGTAGCATTACAAGGGGACTTCTTCAGTCCCATATCCACATTAATTTTTCCCTTAAGCCTCCAAGGTATTCCTCTCACTGTAGGGGAATGACCTGAGGAGGCAGACTGACATCCTGCCAATCAGAGTTGTTATGGGGCCTAGAAATGTCCAACTCCTTCCAAGGATCCCCTGACAGCCCCATTCTGGATGGGAGATGCCTCTGCATTTAATTTCAACAAGTCAGAACACACCAAAAAAAACATCTTCCATGGGCCATAACTTCCTTTCCCCATGACCCTCACCACTTTGGAACAGCTGGGGGCAGCCATGTAGGGCAGGTGGCATCTGATCTGGATGCATTCCCCATCTCCATTAATTGGTTCCAGATATTATGGGTTTGAAAGTGGGTTGCCAGCATGGCAATGCTTACTTAAAATCATTCTAAGGGCCATTCATATTCAGTAACATAGCTTATTTCCTCATTGAAAATAATGGGGAAATGAGTATGCAAATCATATACCCATGTACAGGTCTGCAGGTACTTTATTACTATTTTTACTGCACTAATTAAAGTCAAAGATCATAAAGTTATTTTGGTAGTGGGTATTCATTTTGAAGTTATCTGTCTACATGTTGCACTAAACAGTGACTGTATTTTTTGTAGTACTCAATATATGTCTCTTTCCTTTGTTCAGAGGCAAAACGGATATTGTGCATAGCGATCCGCAAGCAGTCAGCTAGAGAAATTATACTGACTGGCTAGGGGCATCCCTGAGCAGGGGCTACCAGACATACTTAATGCAAAGCTTATATGCCTGAAAACTAAAGTAACTTTACCATTCATATGCTCTAACAATCTGTCTTCTATTTTAGTTTGTGTGGATTGTGCTTTTAATCTCACCCTACTGCACTTTCATTTTTTGTGATCTGTCACTTTAATTACTGCACATACAAGAGATTACCTGTTACACATCCAGGACTCCTGAGGAAGCCATAGCAAAACTGGTTGTGTCAACGTCCCTGTGGTTTGTCTTGACTGACTTGCCTTTAAGCAGTAGGTGCAATCTAATTAGCTTTGCATGTAACTTTAGACTCAGAATATTGCACAGTAGTTTCTTTGCCGTCTACCTTTCAAAGGGCGGATGGAAAGAAATGTCCCTGGGTGGGATACATAATGATCCCGTTATCTCATCTGTCCCAGAAATGTCAGGGGTAGTGACCAGTACCACATCTCAATGAGACTCTTAATCCCAGTCTACAGGATTTTCATGTGAACTAGGAGTGGAGGCCATCAAGGGTTTGTCAGGATGCTCCTACAAGTGGAGCGAACCTACTGGACTCTCTCTAGAGAAAGGCCTGCTAGAGGTATCTGTAAAGACTGGGTGATTCTACTGCCCCCTCACCCCATCCCCAAGTCAGCCACATTTGCACTGGCAGATTTGCCCACTGAAGTATTATAGGGCTTGGGAACACCAAACTGGAAATGAACAGAGGAAAACAGGAACCAAACAAGGACTAGGCCCATAAGAAAGGTTTGTAGACCTTGGGAACTGAGAATGGGAACTGAACTGAAAAAAATGCAACCAAAGAAGGACTACAACCAGAAGCAAGACTGGTCCTTCTCCACACCAAGAGACAAACCCTATGCTGTTCTGGCCTACCCCTTTTTGTGCAGGGGCTCCAGGGAAGTAAAAGACCTAACAAGGCCTGTGTCACTGGTTCCGCTTTCCCTGGAAGATCGGGAAAAAAGTATCTAGGCCCAGAGCCAGGATTCCATATTTGCCACTGGTGAACAGCAAGAGCTGGAGCTGACACGCCACATGGTTTCAGTACAAGATGAGTCTTGAACCCACTCCTCAGAACCAGAAGCACAGTTCACTCCACCTAATTCATCTGAGGAGTCCTTGTCTTTGAGGAACAGGTACTGACAGAGCCAAAGAAGCAGATCAGCCCACTTCTGTTTCATGATTGGACCTCAGAGGGGTGGACTTAACAGATGATTCTTCAGTCTACTTGACCAAATTATCCCTAGACTTCTTGAACATCATGGAGTGGTTGGGACAGCCAGGAAACATTTTGGCATGGTCTGGGTCCAGGCACTTGAGAAACTCACTGTGGCCTTTAGCAGATGACAACAGTTTGTGGCACTTAGTGCACTTTTCACAGTCACCAGAAAGGGTTAACCTATGGGGACACCAGGACCAGGACCATTGGAGAAACCTTCTGGAGTAAGTTTATTGAATAAATTAGGGCTGTGTGAGTACCTTCCATTGAATATTTGGGGTGAATTCCTACTTGGTATGCAAATTGCTGTTCATTATTTTGTTCTCTGGGGGCATTAGGATTTA